>OV743716.1:186680466-187310968 GCA_928272305.1 Volucella inflata
TTGTTGGTCTGTTTTCTTCAACGATTTCTTCTTTGAACCGTGGCGTAAGTTTTGAACCTAATCGTTTATTGTTTTTGACAAAAATTGTTTGACCTAGTGAGTACGTTTTTGGTTGTTGTTTGTCTTTATTGTGGTAATTAAGATCTTTTACCTGTTTTTCCTTCAACTGTTTTATGTTATCCAACCTAGATTTTTCAAATTGCTCAGGATCTGTAGTAACGTTTCTACCATAAAAAAGGTCAATCGGTTTTTTTCCTGTAACAGAGTGAATGGTACAATTGTATTCATATACAGATCTTTCGAGTAATTCCTCGAATGAACGGTGTGTACCGTCGGTCTTTATGCACCGCATTATTTCTGACAGAGTTGAGTGAAACCTCTCAACTTGGCCGTTGACTTCACTCTTGTAAGATGGGGTTTTGAAAATGTTAATTTTTAGCTGGTCTTCCATCATGAATGTGATGGATGCTGAGTTTAAAGATTTCTCGTTATCTATAACTACGTATTTGGGAATTCCAAAGAAAAATAAAAGTTCTCTTAAAGGGTGTCTAATGTCTTCAATGGCTCGGGATTTAAGTGGTTTTGTTTGGGCTAGTTTTGTGAACTTGTCTATGGCTGTCAATACCAAATGTCGTTCTGTTGTGTAGATGTCTATGTGTAGTGTGTGTCCCGGATATTCAGGAATAGGAGTAGGTTTTATAATGGGGTTGTTAGGATGGCGATCGTACTTGTTTCCTTTACAAGTACCGCATTGATTAACTAATTTTTTTATTTTGGAGCTCATTTTCGGGAAAAAGTATCTTTCGATAATTTGAAGTCTGTTTTCTTTTGCGTTCCTGTGTGCTCTTCTATGGCATTCTAAAATTATGTTTTCCTGTGCTGTTTCATTTTCTAAATCTTCTACTTTTATTCGAGTAAATCTGATTTTATAGTTGTGGAAATACAAGGGGTAAATTTCTTGAATTATTCCCATAGTGGTTTCATCAGTCATAATTGCATTGATTACATTGGGATTAAGAAATCTTTTAAATATACCTATTAGATTTTCCTTAGTGTATTGAGGTTCGGTAAAGGTATGTCTCCAGTATGTTGAAAAAGGTCTTTGAAGCTTGTAGTGTGTTTTATCCCCTGTCTCGAGAATGAGTTGGGTTTTGAATGCATTAATAGGTGCTTCAACGAATGGGATGAGGTTTTGTGACGAACTTTCGTCGCTATGTTGGGTCAGAGTTATAGAGTTGGTGAAAGTTGTAGGTGGGGGTCTAGATAGGGCATCGGCTACAACATTTGTAGTGCCAGGTTTGTAAATGATTTCATGGTCGTATTCCTCTAAGATGGCTTTCCATCTTTTCATCTTAGCATTATTGTTTCTATTGCTAAGTGCATATGTTAACGGTTGGTGATCGGTGAAAATTTTCACTTTTCTTGAACCGTAAAGGAAATTTCTCAGAGAGTTGAGTGCCCAGATGATGGCGAGCATTTCCTTTTCGTTGGTTGCGTATGCTTCCTCAGTTTTATTTAGTGTTCGAGACAGAAAAGTTATCGGTTTATTATTTTGGGATAATACCGCACCAATTGCATGATTTGAAGCATCGGTGGTGAGCTCGAAATCTTTTGACAAGTCTGGGTATGCTAATAGAACTTCTTGGGATACGAGTGTGTTCTTAATTTTCCCGAATGCTTCTAATGCTTGCTGGTTCAAATGAATAGGAACGTTTTTTGATATTTGTTTGGACACGCGTCCACGTCCTTCTTCCCCTCTTAAGAGAGCGGTAAGGGGATTTGCCAGTTTTGCATAACCAGGAATGAAGCGACGATAGTATCCTGACATGCCCAGGAAAGATCTTAGATCTTTAAGCGTTTTTGGGGGTGCGAAATCAACTATAGCCTTTACCTTATCAGGATTGGTTCTGATTCCGTTTTCACATACAAGAAATCCTAGAAATTCAACTGACGTTCGGAGAAATTCACACTTATCCATTTGGACTTTCATATTTGCTCTTTCTAATGTCTCAAAGACTAATGTGAGATTTCTAAAGTGCTCTTCGTCGTTACGACCGAAGATGATTATGTCATCTATATAGACATAGCACCTTATTCCTATATGTTCTCTGAGGATATCGTCGAGTGTGCGTTGGAATATCGAAGGGGCATTTTTCAACCCAAAAGGAAGACGGGTAAACTCGTATTTACCGTGATTGACTGAAAAGGCAGTCTTTTCGATATCTGATTCCTTCAAAAGTATTTGGTGGAATCCGCTTTTTAAGTCAATAACTGTAAATAGTTTATTCTTTCCCAGATTGGACAACACTTCATTTATCTCAGGTATTGGATACCTATCGGGTATAGTGACTAAATTAAGTTTCCTATAGTCAATCACTAACCTAAACTTTTTTTCTCCTGAAGCGTCTAGCTTCTTCGGGACTACCCACACAGGTGCGTTATAGGGAGACCGTGAAGGTCGTATGATGCCATCATCTAGCAATTTCTTAATTTCGTTATCTACAAATGGCTTTAGAGCCATTGGGTAAGGGTAGGACTTCGAGTAAACTGGGTTATCATCAACAGTTCGAATTTCACCTCTTACTACTGTGGCATATGTCAATCTCTGATCCGGCTCTGCAAAAAGGTTAGGAAATTTTCTTAAAACGGTATTGAGATTTAATATTTGATTTTGATTTAAATGAGAGGTTCTTACACGTATGTTATTTACTGATTCTGAAATGTGTTGTTTTATAGGAATTTTGATGTTGTTTTGAAGGGTGAAGAAACTTTTTGCGGTATGTATTACTGCATTTAATTCTTTGAGGCTATCATTGCCGATGATGCCGTGAAACGATTGTAGTGAAGGAAGTATAAAAAATTTAAGACTTACGTTATTGGGACCAAAAAGATTTAGTATAGCGTGGTGTGTTATTTTTATATTACCACCGACAGAGTTGGCGTAAAAGGGGTTATCGTTAGGTATAAGGTTTCTTACGCACTTCGGATGAATGTAGTTTTTGTTGGAACCTGTGTCTATCAAAAACCTTAAAACATTACCGCTCTCCGTCTGGTATTCAAAATAGGGCAGCGAAGAGCTGTTTAGCCTAAAAAATGGATATCTTGGGATAGGTGGGAAACTTCAGTGTTACTGGGGGCACTTATTTCAGGCTCGTGGTGTTCCTGATGATTGGTTTGCTCATGTCCGGAATATCCGAGATAATCAATCAGTGTTTGATTGTTATTTGAATCTTCTATAGCGACAAGTTTTTGATATTCTTGCAATTCTCCATTCGGTACGCAGGCTGTAGTATGAAAATTCCTCTGCATTTTATTTGGAGGTGGTCCCTGGGCTGGAAGGTTTGATCTCTTCGGTGCAGGTGGCCAGTTGGTCTGGGGCCTGGGTTGGTTTGTATAATTTACTGCTCGTGTCTGTATGGTGCTGGCATCCATTGGTTCTGGACGAGATTGTCTCTGTGGTGCTGGTGGTTGCCCATGGTTCCCTTGGTTTGGATAAGGGTATTGATGACTCTGATGGATTTGAGGTCGAAAACTTTGGTTTTGCTGTTGGTAGTTATAATTAGGGTGGTAAGCCTGATGAGGAACGCTATTATGTGGAACGGGTCTTTGATTAAAGTTATTAACCGGTTGTGGAAAGTAAGTGAGTTGTGGGAAGAAGGGAATATTACCTGCATAGGGATATGGGTTTTGGTTTTGTTTTCGGGGAGGAAGTGGAGGAGGATTTTGATAGTGTGGTTTTCTAGACATTCCGTGGCTGTTGTTGGCGTAATTGGATCTAAAGTTTTGATTCTCCAGTTTTAAACACAGGTAGAGTGCTTGTGGAAGATCAACTGGTTCACGAATTCCCAGAAGTCTCGGGAGGTCTCCTTTCAGTCCTCTCACAAACGTGTCTAATGCTTTGTCTCTATATGTCTTTGTTAGTAGAGTTAAAGCTTCGGTACCGACGTCCATACTAGCGATCTTATTGAGGATCAATGACAGATGGGAGTACACGGCTTGATAGAAACCTTGTATCGTGTCATTTCCTTGCACTAAGGAAGTCATCTGGTATTCCAGAGTTCCCAGATCACGCTTATCGGCGTAGTGCATAGTTAAGCAGCGTGATATACAGTCCCAATCAAGGGGTGTATTGTAGGATTCTAATGCGATATCCGCATTTCCTACGATCTTGTTTCTAATCACGTTTAGAACGCCGAAATACTTTGGTGAGCCTTTGATGGGCTCGTAGAGACGGATAATGCGGTCAACGCTCTTCTTCCAAGAGCTGAACTCGCCTGGCTGACCAGAGAATTCTCTCAGGCAGCGAACCACGTCAGGGATCTTGTCAAGATCCGTCAGATTTCCACGTAGTTCAGATCTTATTGTTTGATCAACTCCCCTACCAAGATCTGCGTTGGGATTGAGAATATTTTGGAAAAGATTCCGACCCTGGGTATTAAGTATTTGACTGATCATTCCTTCTATAACTACTCGTAACTCGGGTGCAACTTGGGGTTGGTTAGGTGCATTTGGGGCGTTGGGAATATTAATAACGGGGGGTCTAATTATATTTTCGTTTACCATTTTTACTTATTAATGACACACAGACCGAAAGAAAGGAAAAATAATGAAACGGCAAAATGTAGCTTATGGAATACAAAATAATAACAAGTTAAAAATATTTTCGTTAATTGGATCTATCACTAAATATTATGTAAACTATTAACTATATTCTTGTTTAACAAATAAAGGTATGGTTTAATGTGTTTGGTGTGTTTTTTTTTTTTTAAATTAAATTATTTCAATTCACTTTTACTCACTTATATTATATGCAAAATATTGACGAATTAAACCTATATTAGTTAATTGCATCTGTCGATAGATATTACTATTTCTTAAAAGAAAAAATCAACTCTATTCTTATTTAACAAATAAAGTATGGTTTACTGTTTTTTTTTTGTATTCACTTGTATTCACTTATATTCTATGGCTCTATATTAAATTGCTTAAAAATAAACTTACAAAACTAATGCGAGCATCGGCATTCTGTGGAGCGGCAGCAGATTCTTGTGCTCTACGTCCCTTTCACGTTGGTTACTTGGGGGCCCTTTAGGTGGTTTCTCCAACTTTGATTTGTTCACTGTTTAGGAAACGCGATAATACCGATATTCGCGTGGACTCTGGCTTTTGGTGCACTTCTATTTTCCCGTACCACTTGGGGACTTTTCGAAAAATAGTTATTTTGTACCACTTTGGGACTTTCGCGATGTACCACTTTGTACCACTTTGGGACTTTAATTATTTTTAGTAATCGCACTAACACCTTTTTGCCAGAGTCCCTGCTCGGGCGCCAATTAAATTAAATGTATAAAGTTTTTTAAAAAAAAAGACTTTATTCGGTTAAGATACAATTCAGACTAATAAATTTAATATTACAAAGTTAACTTATAACCTACTACGACAAGGTGGAAACGGTGGATAGCAGCGGATCTAATTACTTTCATGTGTTGTCAGCATTACCTGTTGAGTTTTGGGTTTAGTGCATTTTTATGGGAATTTGCATTTCTGTGGGAATTGATGATTTGCACTTGATCCATTTGTTTGTTGCATTATCGTGGGAATAGAATGTTGAATTAGAATTTGACCGGATGCAAGGGTGAATGACTGCACGTGTATGACTTATGAAATTGTATGGAAGTGTGGTGTTAACTTATACAACAATCAATTCTACGGACTGTACAGCGACATCGATCTAACCAGAAGAGTGAAGATCCAAAGACTGAGATGGCTGGGTCATGTAGAGCGCATGAACACCAATGCTCCGGTCCGAAAAGTCTTCGAATCCGCTCCCGAGGGACAGCGCAGTAGAGGAAGGCCAAGACTCAGGTGGCGCACGCAAGTGGAAGAGGACCTCAGCCAACTTAGCGTGCGAAACTGGAGGCAGCTAGCCAGGGATCGAGCTGGCTGGAGAAGCTTGTTGACTGAGGCCCAGGTCCACCCCGGACTGTAGCGCCACTTAAAAGAAAAGAAAGGAGAAACATAAGCGAGTATCTGAACATTTCTTTAAAAGAGTATCGATGGTTGTGGAAGGCTCTAGCTGATATTGCCTAACGCCTATATAGAAGGTCTGAAAATCAATTGTAGGCCGATACATATGTGTAACAATTAAGTCACATCAGCAATCTTTAAATGTCGCAGCTCACAGCATTGTAAAACCATTACCTCTTCACGTGTAGTTTCAGAATGTTGAATTTCGAAATAGAAAATAAGAAATCTCTTCGCTTTAAGTTAATCTATATTAAGTAATTGTTTTATTTTATAAATATCAATGTCAATTCAAATTCACAAATACTTATGAATAGATTATGTTTTCTTTATTTATCATTACATTACGTTATAATTAAGGTTTCATAGTTTTATGGTTATGTATTTAACAACATTACAGTTAGTATTTGAATTATGTACTTTATAAAAAGAAAACAACTAAATGTAAACACAAATGAAAAACTGCTTTGTTGTGGGGTGGTCCTATTATTGTGAGTTTAAATAGCATAAATCAGGATCCGCGCAAAATATTAGTACATACTCGTAAAAATAACTCTCTAATTGGAAGGGACCATGTGGCTATTAATATGTTGTAAATTGGGTTCTTGGAATTGTACTATATATCGCAACTTGTACACATAGCATGTTGTAATATTAGATATTTTGTTAGTTCAACATCTATTATGAGTAATTCCATATACGAATAGAGTAGACACAAACAACAGATGTGACTTTGCTTTGTCACTGATTAGATTATTATTATTTTCGAAATTTTTTTTTGTTTTTGTTAATTTTGTTATTTTTTGATATTCCCAACTCCTTAGACTCTGTTTAGTGGTTTCTTTTCTTATTTTTAAACAAAAAAAAACGACAACGAAAACGAAATGAATACTTTTGAACAAACAACCTATTCGTATTAAGAAATCTGTTTAGCGGAATGGTGTGTTGAAGATTTAAGTGCATAAATGGATGTGACTGATCGGCAACAAACCTTTTGTTTGTCTATCGCATGGAAGCAATTACGAAAAACAAAGTTTTAAAAATTGTCGCCCACATTTTTGACTCACTCACTGACCATAGATACTATAAATGTATGTATGTTTCGTTTGTATATTTAAGATTTTTGGCAAAAAATTTTACTTAGACATATCAATGCATATAAAGAAAAGATAAATTCTTTTCACTTAGCCTTAATGTTTATGTGGTCAATGTAAATGTTTGCCGTCTATTCTACAAAACCGGTGAATTCTATTTCTGTATTCTATTACAATAGATTAAATGAATCAAAAACAAAAGAAGAAATAATAATATAGAAAAACGAAATGTTCACAAACAAAAAAAAACTAAACAATAACGTCAGTTCGGCCAAACGTTACATGAAGAATTCCTCGGTGGAGTGGGAAAGCGGAAGTCACGTTCGTCCCGGACGATCTAGTATGGAAATTTCTATGACACGTAGACCTCGGTATGTCGGATCGATAACCTGCAAGCCTTTGGGATTATAAATGCGTTCATTTTGGGCGGCGATAAATTTTGAAATCTTACGCAGAGTCTGCAAATTAAAAAACCACAAAATAATGATTTGTTTTCTATTTTTTTTAAGTTTTTTACTATTCAATTGGTACGTACCTTTTCATAATGCGTCTCCGAGCACATGTATATTAAGTAGGCTGTAATGCATCCGATACACCCTTCGCAATAAGTGCTGCAGGTGCCCTTTTCGGCCTCAGCAAAGAATTCGTTTAGTCTATTTATTGTTGACTCGAAGACTTGACGTTCAATCTAGATATAAGTAAAGGATAGGCTCATTTTAAAAAGTCTAGGCAAAGATTGATATTAAATAGTAAAATAGTAAAATTGTCAATATTCTATCAGGAAAACCCACTCATCACTAGCCATGTTTTTATGTAGACTTGAAGCACCAGAGCGTTGTTAACATGGCGATACTCATTGCTGTAACTTTGAATGCACATCATGTATCCCTAATTTACCTAATTGTCGTAGCCACCGAATACTAGTATCTTCCAAATAAACTTGTCTTGCCAAGGCTATAATTTCGGGTCCTGAGCAGGAGAAAAAAAAACAACATTCTAATGTCATGTGAGAAATTAACCCGAAGGTGGACGAGCGGCGGATTAGCTCCGTGACTGAATCGACGGTGGCGTCAAAAGCCAGCAAGAAGGTTTCCTTATATTAATATTATTATTATCATTATTGGCCCGGGTCTACCCCGGACAACTTTATTTAGCTTATTAAGAGGCAAAAACTTAAACCTAGGCTTAAAAACTAACAAAAACATTCTTAACGTAATGGGGCGAGTGGAAATATTAGTCGGGGGTGATGGATGCTATGGGCGTGACATATTGAGCAGGGCTTTTTTTATTTCATGTTTGCTGCTATTTAGGTCGAAAACTTCGGCGTAGTTGTTTGTTTTACGCAACATTCTTGATAATGGTTCAAAGTGACCGTATTTGATGCGGTGAGTTTGGATAAGGAGAAGTGGGACAGATCTTAGATTACGGGGATTGGGAGTGGATAAAATATTTTGTGTTATCCCCGGGCAGTTAATGTTTCCAGTCAATAACTAGTGTATAATTCACCACGTGTTTTGGGGTATGCATGCCAAATAGTTTTAACCTGTTTTCATAGGGAGGTAATCCATATGGATCGGCCCAAGGTAGATCACGAAATGCAAATCGGATAAACCTGCGTTGGACTGCGTCGATTCTTTAAATGTGGATTTGTTTATTGGGTGACCAAACTTGGCTGCAATATTCAAGAAGTAATGTACAGAGACTTTGTAACGTAGGGGTTGGAAAATTCTTTTGACCAGCGTTTGATAAAGCCAAGTGCAGAATTAGCTTTATTTATAATGCTGTCAATATGTGAGTCGAAATTCAATTCCCTGTCACATATTATTCCTAGATCCCTTACTTCGGTAGTGGAGGGAATAGGCTCATCGCAGATAAAGTAGTTTCTTGGAGGCGGAGGAAGACGTTTGCGGGAATAGGTTATCGCTTGGCATTTGTTGACATTAAGCTCCAAAAAATTTTGCTTGCACCATACCAAAAACTTATTTAAGTCATCTGCAAGCAATGGGAGTCAGAAGGCATTGAATTCGTTAAAACGTGATTTATGTCGTTTATCGTTAGGATATAGATGATTGGTCCAAGGTGACTACCCTGAGGGATACCAGATGTTGCTTTAATGGGGTCGGATATTGAGGATCTGAAGATGACTCTGTATCCTCGGTCTTCTAAATAGGATTTGATTCATGCCACAAACGGAGGGGAAAATCCAAGTTTTTTTTTTGTTTGAAAATGATAAGTTGATGGGAAATTTTATCGAAAGCCTTGCTGAAATCTTTGGAAATTGAATCGACTTCATCTGTTCTGTTAGGTTAGTGGTGGTGGATTTACCTTTCATGAAACCGTGCTGGTTTGTGCAGATAGAAGGCCTATAGTACGGATTATGCTTTCGAACAGTTTGGGTATGGAAGAGAGTTTTGCTATGGGCCTATAATTATCGATTTCGGCCTTGCTTCCTTTTTTATGAACAGGGATGATATAAGATTCCTTCCATAGGAAAGGAAAAGTACCTGTTGAAACAGACAAGTGAAATAGGGCAGCGAGGGGAGGACCGAGAAGGCCTAGACACTTTTGTATTACAATAGCCGGAATTCCATCAGGGCCGAACGAAAAATCATCTTTTACTTTGATAATGTTTTCAGAAACCAAAGATGTTATATTTAGCGAAATAAATGACGTCTCTGGATAGTTGCTCATATAGCTAAAGTAACTAGGATCGGATTCGGGTGTTTGCTTACAAAAGGATTTGTTTAAATAACAGGCAAAGAAATTAGCAATGGCTCTTGGATCGGCAGAAGATTCACTAAGAAATTTGAGAGTAGATGGGTAGCCGTCTGACTTTCTTTTGGTATTAACAAACTGGTTTGGGGTCCGAGACTAAGCTAAATTGCATGTGGTACTCAAGGTAAAGGGATTCACAAAGTCCAGAAAAACGATTGTATACAAAACGATAGTTAGTGTAGTCGGAATCAGATCGAGTTCTTAAGAATATAGAGCAAAGAGATTGCTTTAAAATGTTGGAGAAAGCCAACTGAGACTCTGCAATATCGAGAGTAAGAGGATTTGAATGGTGCTTGCTTGCTTTTCCGTGACGACGTGCAACAGAAGGAACTGGATAAAATATTGGCTTAGTAAAAAAAATGTAACTCGAAAGTCGTCGCTATAGTTTGAGAGAGTTTTTACAAACAAAGAGAGAGCATCCGCCAAAAAAGGATGGAATTGTGGCAGGACAACTCTTAGATTTTGCACCACGATAATGCACCATCGCCATATCCATCCTTGTGAGCGACTTTTTGACCAAAAGCTCTACCAACATGATCGAGCAGGCGCCGTATTCTTCAGATGGTACCCCGTGACATCTTTCTATTTCCGAAATTCCAATCACCACTTGTGGGATCCGTTTTGGGCGGATTCAAGAGATAAAAGAAAATTCGCTGAGAGATCTGAAAGCGATGCTGGAATATGCCCACACAAATTGTAACATATGTATGACTGGATTGTTCGTTGAAAAATATGTACTGCTTCAACTGAAGCCTGTTTTGAAGGACTTTGTCACCCAAATTTTGATAATTTGTGTTGTTCTTACTGACTCAGTCCCGGTTATGTTTTGAATTGATGTAACTATGGCAAGAAGACAGTCTTCTCATTTAAGCATGGTGATCACTAGATCATAAAAAAATACAAACATATTAACTAAGCGGACAATCTAGATTCCAGATTTGTTTGAAAAAAAAAATGGAAACTTAGAATTGCTTGCCAAATTCACAGAAAAGGATATGCTCTGAATTACAGGAACTATATACGTATCAGTCCCCTAAATATGGTGTATAACATTTGACTTCCGTATAATGTAAACGCCTGCAATGGTTTGCAAAGATCTGATGACCCTTTAAGCTGGTTAAAGATGCAATGGATGAAGTATTATGTGCGCACTACGAGAGATCGCAAACAAAGTCCCAAAGCCTTAATAAAAAAAAAAATATGCCTAGATTCGTCAAGTTCTAGTTTCATGTGATGCTGATCTGAATTCTTACTCAGGCTTTTGATGTTAAGGTTTCGACAACACTTTTCTGTACAACTACTTTCATGCGCTGACGGCATCAACATCTTTCGCAAAACACAACGTTCGTGACTGGTGAGTTCGTTAGTATTAAACCGAAAGCCACAAAAATGGGATGAGCTGTGAATGAAGGTAGCCAACAAAAAGAGACGCACAATATCGACGATTCGGACAGTACCTTACAATAGACAGCTACAACTTTGAGATAGTTAGGGACTTTGAATACCGCGGCTTCACTATAACTTCTAATAAAGACATCTCATTGCTATTTCTTCGGCCTAGAAAGGTAAATAACTAACCTTCATCATCCAAGTTCTGCTCGAGGTCTAAGAGTCATCGACTCCTAGTCGAGAGGATGGCACAAAGTACAGACCGAGACAGTATTTAACGTGAACACCTGTCGTGTGGACTTAAGTTCACTCGGTGAACACACACATCCATGGGGGCCGGAATATTACGCGGCATCCTATTGATGGCACATCTCCACGCTTTGTGTAAGTCGAGGCCAACCAAAGGCCCCTTGACGATTTTAGGGTCACGGTGCCAAGCACTTATTTTTTTTTTATAATTTACGCGCGCCTCAAGGGGGTTATGATACCCTTTTACTGTTGCCAGGGCACGGGCGGAAAGATACAAGGAGGAGAAAGGAAAGCATTGTTGTGATGTAGTGGTTTGACTCTCCAGGGGTGGGAGTACGAATAGGACGGAGAGTTTTTCTTCACTCGGAATGATTCAGGTTATCAATTTTAACGGTTGTTTTGTGCTTGAAACTCTACAACAGCCAAATCTACATGACAGTGTTATCCTTTCACACGCAGATTTTCTAACTGAGTTCCAATTACACAATTGAAAAACTTGTCGTGAGTAGGATTCGAACCCTGACCCTCCGAGTGAGAAGCGATGGCTAGTACCACTACACCACAGCCACCCCAACTCCAACCAACTCGAAGACCCCTAGTATTAAACCACAGCCACCACAACGCTGCCACTAGGCGACCTACCTCAAAAGTCGAGGCCGAACAGGGGCCTCTGACTCCCTCCATATCTTGTTTTAGGCGATGGCATAGACTACCGGTGGTCCATCCACTCACAAGACCTATGACCGGCAGCCTTATAACTGAATAAATGGTAGCAACCTAAAGAGGCGTTTTAATCTAAAGATATTAACCTTAAGCTCAGGTTCACATTCATGAGAGTAGCAAACAAATTCACAGGGTTTTAACAAATCTAAACAAATGTAAGTGCTAGCACTGTGACACAAAAGATTTTTAGACAGAGTCACGGCTTTGAGCTGCCGGCCAAAAAAGCCGAGATGACGTTACTCACCAAGCAAGGACTTTTCGGTCATTCGCTATCACAGAATGTGGGTCGATACACGTCTTACCTTTGGGAGAACACCGGAAAGGTGGCTGAAAATGCTACACTCTCTAGGTTGATTCCAAATATTGATTCCGCTAGAAGAGACGGTTACTCTTGCCGGTTGTCAAATTAATATTGCTGTACGGCGCCGAGCTTTTGGCGGATGTGCTGTCAAGACGGGGTCTCCAAAAGCGTCTTATCGTGGTAAAACAACAGAGCGACCGGTCACTACGCGAATTCTGAATAGAGACTCAACGAAAATAGACCTCGGTACCCCTTGGGGTGGGAGTCTTGTAGACTACGGGGCGAGCTTGCTGTTTTCTATCACCGGAGTCTATGAACGCAAATGGGAACTCCACCCTGAAGCAATGCTTAAACGGTTCCGGAAAAGATTAAAGCCAAGCGCCAAGAAAGCATTTTTATTCAGTATCGGGTTGCTTCGAACCAAACCATTGTGGGAGTCTCACACTACTTTAAGCCTCTACTGAAAGAAAAGAACTAGCATCGTAAGAACTCCAAGAGAATCACCAACGCAGGTGAATAGAACTTATAACAAGCTTACACGACCACCACGTAGTACAAAAACACTCTACAAATGGTAGCGGAGGAGAGAGATTTGAAAACGATAGCTACGTACGACTACAGAGAGCAAACACGGAGCATAAAGAACAGAAATTCACTCGGTCTTTGACACCACAAACTTATTACAAACTACAATCATTGTGTGAAGGTTAAAATAAATAACGAACAAATCGCAGTGTTTTCTTTGCTTGATAATCCACGTATCACGCTTTTTATGCAAGGTGGTATGGAACCAATTGGCTTTACAAAGTTGATCTCTCATGCAGAAAGCTGTTAACACGGTCTTGAATCCAGAAGTAGTCACTAACCTTACGCATGCACAAGCAGACTAGTGCATAACGTGTGTGGAACTAGATTAGGCCACTGTTTTACTCGTTAAGCGATGATTCATGCAAACGAATTCCAAATGGTCACTATGATTAGTGAAAGCGAGGAATTTTTTCAATTGAAAAGCCATCAACAAGATATTAGGTTAGACAAAGGCAATCAGGAGACAACGTTTTCACCTCAATCAATTTATAAAGAACATCCTTTGTTTGCTTGTTGGATGTGCATGTCTCTGTGAAATCCAACCGCTGAAACCAACTTTCCAGCATTCCTACATCCCATTTAGATACTGTCCACTTGGCACTTCATAACATTCAAGTATTCTCCAAACTTTATTCCTGTCAAGGACTTCCCGAGAACACCTAATTAATTGTATTGTCAACCCACGACTTGAGTCAGTTGTACTTACAAGACCCTCCAATTCGCTGGGAAGTCTTGTGTGGAATTTAACAGATGTTCCCTCACTGTAATCGCGCTGAATGAAGACCTTTGTACAATTTGTTGATTGGAGTGCTGTTGTTGCTGGAGTTCCTGTTTGTGACATCTTGGAGCGGTATATCCTGCAACACAAAAGACAGTGTATGATTGGAAAAAGTTGCAATTGCATTTAGCATTGGTTAATTCACATTTCTCATACCGAATACAGCGGAAATTCTTTGTCAAAACTCTGGATTTTTAGTTCTTTTTTTCTGGGTGTTTCGGTGCAGACTTGTAAAAATTATCGTTTGCACTCTCAAAATAGTTTTTTTCCTGTGAGCTGTCAGACATGAAAAATAATGTTTAGAAATTGACAATCAGACAGGGTTGTTATCAGAAAAATGACAGAAAACCAAGCTTTAAGGGATTGTAAGAAATAGAAAGACTAGATGGCGACAAAAAATTGGTTTGTGTCGAGGATGGAAAGTGATTGCAGACATGAAAAATTCCTACAAACAAAATGGAGTTTCCAAAATGTACACTTAAAAACGAACTAGAAAAGAAAATTAACAAGAAATCAAAATTATTACTTATTTTTTTAAGAAAGAATAGATGGAGTAGTAGAATCGCAGTCAGTTGTGAAAATATGGAAAGACCACTTCTGCAGACTGTATTTATAACGAAGATGAGGACCATAATTTCACTGTCAGGCAGAATGAACCATCAACGCTGGACAATGATGGCAGAGAATTCCGTCCACTTGACCTAGACGAAGTTGAGATAATGATATCGAGACTAAGGTCGAACAAAGCTGCTTGTTCAGACGGGCTTCCAGCCGAGCTGTTTAAAGCAGCTGGCTGAAGATGACCTGGTTAGAAACATACACTACCTCATCTGCAAGATATGGTCAGAAGAAAGCATGCCCAATGAATGGAACCTCAGCATCGTTTTGCTCAATCCACAACAAAGGAGATCCCTTCGGCCGTGCCAACTATAGGGGAATCAGTCTTGTTAACATCGCCTACAACTCTTCTCTGCCGTATAGTGTAATCTCTACAAACCGATCATGAGCAGTCTGATACGTCCAATATCAGGGTGGTTTCAGTCCAGTACCGTCTATCATCGATCAAATATTCACACTACTGCAGATCTCGAAAAAAAAAACCGCCACACGTTTGTCGACATTAAAGCCGCATATGACGGCGTGCATTGGGACGAGTTGTATAATGACATGTTTAGTTTTGGCATTCCTGCCAAATTTCCAGGTTGTGCAGGATGACCATGGGGAATACTCGCTGCTCCATTGAGGTCGGTAACGAGTTAACCGAGACCTTCAATGTCAAAAAAGTTCTGTGACAAAGCGACGCGATGTCATGTGATTTTTTCAACATCGCTTTAGAGGGAATTGTGTAAAATTCACTGACACATCGACGTTATTGGATGAAAACAGCGAGACATCAATGAGACATTTGGTCAGAGTGTCATAATTGGTAGCATTAACTTCGAGGTATAGCCGAAGGCCTTCGATGCTATGGCTCCGCAGTTACAAGCAGCAACGACACCAGCACGGAAATAAGGCGTTAAATATTTCTTGCCAACCGCTGTTTTTTAGGGCTCAGAAGGCAATTAAGTAGCAGAGCCCTGTCTTGCAAGGCCAAACTGGCTTAATACAAGACCTTGTTCATCCCCGTCTTACTCCATGGCGCAGAGACATGTACACTATTGAAAAAGGATGAGGAAGCCCTTGGTCGTTTCGAGAGCAAAATACTACGCGTTATTTTGGGTCCCGTTTGTATTGACAGGGAATGGATGAGGAGATTTAACCACGAACTGTACGGGCTATACAGCGACATCGGCTTGGTAAGGCGTTTACGGATTCAACACCTAAAGTGGCTGGGCCATGTAGAGCGAATGGACACCACAGCTCCGGACCGAAAAATCTTCAAATCCGAGCCCCGGGGACTATGTTGCAGAGGACGGCGGAATCTACTTTGGTGTGCGAGCAAGTGGAAGGGGACCTAAACGAACTTGGAGTGCATCACTGATGGAAAGAGTTGCCAAAAGACCGTGCCAGCTGAAGAGCCTTGTTGGTTGTGGCCCGAGTTCACCCCGAACTGTAGCGTCACTTAAGAAGAAGTAGTTAGAATCCCCTTATAGGATGTTTGGTTCATTTATGGGGAATAACTCTTTTGCCTCATAGGGGTGCACGATTGATTCGATTTCCTTGAAACACACGCCTCGTGTTTATCCGAACCCTGCATTTGGCAGGCAGTGAAATCAATGATTCAAGAGCAAAAATTCAGAAAAAAAGGCTTAGCACGAACGTAGGAGCTAGAAACTACAGAAAGCGCCTGAACAAAAAACACTCCGCTGTGCATTTAATATGTATCTGAATCTTGTCGACGAAGCACATTGGATAGGTTCGCAGTCGACAAAATTTGTGTACTAAATAAGAGTTCTACAAGGCGATGGAAGGATTCGGGAACTCGAAAAAACTAGGCCGCAAGCATTCGCAGCGCAAGGAGAATGCAGATACAGTCCAACATCATCTGTTGAAGAAATCGGTCAATGGAAGTGAAACTAAATTTAAACGATCTCTTGCAACTGATCCAAAGATCCCTTACTGCTTCCTTCTCTACAGTCTGGGCCAGGGCCTAAAGGAGGAAGACATCTGACATTCCCTTTATTTATGGTGTTTCTCGTGCTGTCGGTTTTCCGGGCGTGAAAGGAAGTTGTTATCTTGGATGGTCCTATGGATTAACATGGCTATATATGGTGAAATATGTAAGCTTTCAAACATATATTTTTTCTGTCGTCAAAATTTTGGTTCTCTGGAGTTTTCCTACCACGACTGGGCCTTCTGTAAATACACTAACACTAAAGGCTGAACTATAATAGTCGGAAGCAATCGGAAGCTAATGTCAAAATTCTACGTTAAGTTTTCTTCAGTACTGTCAATTACTCAAGTTGCCCACAATAGGCTTTTGTGAATGGAAGCAAATTGCAAACGCACTTACCTTACAAACAAATAAAACGAAATTTCGTTGCTTATGAACTTAACAAATTTAAATGTACACAGCTGTTGAAGTGAAACGTCAAATTTTTTTATGAAAGAACAAAAGAAAAAGAAAGAGCGAATGAATTCGCTTTTTCGCAAGTGAGCAAAAGTGAACGAAAACTGAACGAATCGAAGCGAAAAGCTATTATGCTCGTACAATACAAATTGCATGTGTTCGGAAGTGGTCGTCCGCAACCATCTTCTATTATAGTTCAGCCTTAACTCCCTGCAGTCTCAATAATATATTCTGTCTAAAAAGAAGTGATTTCTGGTATTACTCACACTAGAACTAGGTATGCTGAAGGAATACGAGGTGCTATGCTCGGGACTGACCTTAACCAGAATCTCAGTTAGAAAAGAGTGCAGTAAGATATTCACGGATGGCCACAGACTGATGTAAGTCAGATGGCTTAAGATAAGATGTAATCAACTATTCATTAGTTAATGTGTACGAGTATATTGTAAGGAATCGATGAAGAGAGTGACGTATTAACTTGTGTCTGAAGAGACACCTTATCAACGATTAAACCCTTGCTGCGCTTCCAAGTTTGTTCGAGTATAAGAGAGTTCTCTGAACGCAGTTGGTAGGATTTATTTAGTGGCTGGGTTGTGGCGCGTAGTGTGATATCCAAAAAAGTTGCAGATTAAGTTCTAAAGTTATCTTTCATTAGAACTGTCTGGGGAATGATTTCCAATTTAGCAGACAGACAAAACTATCGCTTCTTGCTGCTTCCAAAGACAAAGGCCACTCTACTACTCTACTGTGCCTCAGCGGGAACAATTATTTTGGTTATCCCCCTTCTACTACCTCTATAATACTGCTGTATACTGTATAAAGTATATTAATGACTAAATCAAGATGAAATCGTAAACTGAAGATGAAAACTTGGTTTGTATGCTTAGCAACCCAAATTATTATGGAGGGAGCATTTTACTTTTGTGGTCCCTAACAGCCAGCTCAGTTCTTGCAGCACTTGGCAACTAGTTACCACGCGATATACCATATTAGTTGAGTTGGTTGAAGACTTTTTTTAAAACCGCACAGGACCTTAGATAAAGTGCTTTTGCTGACCGCATTTATGTTATTTTACAACTAATATACGAGTGGTCCTTCACTGGAACCGCTTTTGCTCCAGTCCACTGATTTTTCCCGATAGCGTATTTTATATGACGTGTGTCGCAGATTTGGTCAGTTTTAAAGTTACGTCGGCCAACATCCACGATACTTATTTAATATAATTTAGGTGGCGCTACAGTGGGAGGCGGATCTAGAGCTCTGCCAACAAGCGTCGCTTCCTTCGCCAGCTGCCTTCAGGTTCGCACGCTAAGTTGGCCGAAGTACCCTTCACTTGTGTGCGCTACCTGAATCGCGGTTTTCCTCTACTACTGCTGTTCTTCATGGGCTGATACGACTCAGATTCAGCCATCCTAAACATTGGACCATATTAGTTCGTCGTTGTAAATCCTCCGAATAATCACCAAAAGTATTTTCCTCTTAAAGCAGCTCAGATCACCCTCATCCACCACAGTGGAAGGACGCCGCAATCAGGGTCACTGGCTGAACACATCAGGCAGATCTGAACAGATGCCTCTTTCATTTCTTTGGTGCTGAGTTTAGGCACTGACGGGCACTGACGGGCTTACCTGGCACCTCCGGAAGGGATGTCATGTTGGGTTTCCGCAGGTTCCGTCTATAATAATTTTATTTCTAAACTCATTTATACTGTTTGTTTGCCAGTTACAACAACTAGGAAATAGAGAGCTCGGCAGGGCAATTCATTGCGAGTTTACGACCTAGGAACGAAGCATGATATTTCAGAGTACGTCTGAAAGTGAGCTTGAGGCTATTCCGATGGGTATTCATTGCGAAGCCCATATTTTCAGAGTGTCGACAAATCACAGATACGTTCGCTTAGATTTCCATATTTCATGTTGCAGCCTACTACTTCTATCAGCTATCCTCTGCCTTGGCTAGCAGGTGATCAACTCTTTAAATTAAGCGTCGGTTGGTCTGACTGTTGACTTTCCCATTTAAAGTGAATTTTCCCGCGACTTCCAAATTGCATCTTAAACTAAAACTTTTGCAGCACCGGTTTTAGCCGGACGTTGTGTATACGTTTGCATATTTCCGACATTGTTCTCGGGTAACACAACCACTCTTTGCGTTTTCGTCGATGAGTTTGGCCTCTTGGTTTTATTTTGCTGCTTGGACCATCCGTATCATCCACGCATCATGTTCCCGCATTATCTCTTGGCAGACCAAGTGCCACAAACTTGCTTCATCCAGATTTCGTTTCGGCTTTGAAAGGCTTATCAATTGTAGAAGGTTTGACTTCTATGCACTCTAATTGCCGTGCATTCAGTTTACATGTGTTTCTTGTAGAGCCTGTTCGACATTTTCTGGTTTCCTGAACAAGCCGTAAGAAAAATGTAAGCCGTTATAAGATGAGGCTTTCAAGTGCTCTCCTCTCCATGGTAGAAAGAACTACAGAAGTCATTGAAGTCAAAAGATTTAGCAGCTTCTGGGGGCATAATCGGCTAGGAGTTTATTCAACCCTGTGAGATCATTTTCATGCTGTTTAATCATGAGTCTGGATAAATCGTTCACTCTGAGGTCCTCTTGCTACAGGAATGCAGTTTGAAAAACGAAGTAGGCAACTAGTTATTAAGCTCTAATTGATATTTTTGTCTATACAGAACAACTATAGGTGGGGTGAAAAGTAACCTCCTTGACCGTCAGAATGCGCTGCTACTCCAAGAAAGGTTATGGTGCCTTGAAGTCCGTTCATATTTAGGCAGACATGGCAAATTTCAGTGCGATACTGTCTTTAGTTTTGTTTTGACAGCTGATTGTTGTTGAGTATGGACAGAAACGATTTTCGTTCTCTCATAAAACATTATTTTTTGAGAGGCCGAACGGCGAAGGAAACAAAAGAAAAGTTGAATAAATATCGTTATATGGGGCCAACTCTCCGTCAGATTACACCGTCAAATACTGGTTTCGAGAGTTTCGTGGTGGCCGCAACTCCACTACCGATCAAGTACGCAGCGGCAGGCCCTCCGATGCAGTTACAGAGGACAATGCCAAAAAATACATGAAATAGTGTTGGCTGACCGGAAAGTGAAGGTGCGCGAGCTAGCAGATACCACAAAGATAAGTACTGAGCGCATACGCCATATTTTGGGCAATATTCTGCATGTGAAAAAGTTATCTTGCCGCTGGGTGCCGCGCATGTTCACTCCTGACCAAAAACACGAACGTGAGAGCACTTCGAAAGAGTGTTTGGACTTGCTGATGCGGAATCGTGCGGACTTTTGGCGTCGATTGGTAACTGTTGATGAAACCTGGATCCACTATTACACACCAGAGAACAGAATGAGTTCCCAGCAATGGACTGGAGCCGGCGCGAGTGCTCCGAAGCGGCCGAGGGAGGCTCAATGGGTCGGAAAGGTTATGGCGTCGGTTTTCCGGCATTGTCATGGCATACTCTTCGTGGACTACCTCGAAAAAGGAAAAACCATTAACAGCGAGTATTACTGTGCATTATTGGAGCGATTGAAGGTCATGATCGCTGCAAAACGGTCTCACATGAAGCGAAAACAATTTTTGTTTTTGCAAGACAATGCGCCGGCGCATAAGAGCATCGCAACCACGGCTAAAATCAATGACTTACGGCTCCAATTGCTGTCGCAATTCAGCTCACGCGAGGAAATCATCGACGCCATGGAGGAGACCTTCCGGAAATTTACTTTTCGGACGGAATCAAGAAATTGGAAAATCGCTGGAATAAGTGTATCAAGCTAAAAGGGGACTATATTGAATAAAATAAAAAAACATTTAAAAAATTTTTTTTTTTTTCATTCCCAAGGAGGTTACTTTTCACCCCACCTAGTACGTAAGTTCCTTTTTAGTAAATCTTTCAGTCTTTTGAAAAAAGATGAGTCAGAGCTTCAGTGATAAAGAAGTTACTGTACCAGCATCCATCACGTTAGACCGGACGTCCACAGAGATAGTGCGCCTCGGTATTATCATCATTTTTACAGCAAGCCTCGCAGGATGTTGTATCACTTATGCCCAAAATATTTAAATGCGGTGTGCCGACACAACGCCAGTAAGCCACCAGCAGGCTTTGCTGCCAAGGCATTGTAGGAAAGCTGCAGACCTCTTAGAGACGTCGGAAGGCATTCATTTAGTCTGTCTACAATCTGAGAGTAATGCCATGTACAGTTACAGCTTGACTTAAGGGTCGGACACAAATACTTAGCCCCTTCCACCAGTTCCTTACAAGATACGAGTAGCTTGTTGCTATCGGTATTGCGTGTATCTTTGCTTGGAAGATTGACACAAGTTTGCTTAGCGATAAGGGAAGTTTAGCGTTGTCGTCTTCGAGAAGGAAACTCCCGTCGCATCCTATGTCGACTTTAAAACCAATTGTGAAGATTCGACTACATTCTTTGCCTGGGTCATATTGCGACCGAAACCAGTCATGGGGACAGGCAAAGTCGATTTCATATTTATTCTGCAGTACGAGTTCTGGTGTCACTGGGCCATATGGCATGTCTACAGAGTCAAAAAAAGGCAAGGTAAGCAAAGCTCTAGTGCGTGTCGTTCCCTTCACCATTTATTCTTACACGGAAGTTGGCTTTTAGAGTGCAGGGATTCATCAACGAATCTATAGCGAGGCCAGAAGTGCTAAAGAAAGCCCCAGACAGCTTTTAGGGAATAATAATGAGTGCATAATGGCGACAATTCTCAGAATTATTATCATTTGTATATGACTTCTTTAGACAGTCCTATTACTTGCAATTTGTTCCCTATATTCGAGGACTAAAACTTTATTTTTAGCTACCCACAGCGTAATGTGCTTTGTAAGGACTGGATCATCGCTAACATTCGTAGAAATGTTCCGCTTGCAATGGACTAAAACGTCAAAAGTTTACTTATAACGTGCTGGTATCTGTACGTACTCATATGAGGGACATTATGTCATAGCCATTATTTCTATTTTGTGAAAGAGATAATGAGTTGGATAAACTTGTACCTGTTGGGATCAAAAGAGATTTACATCAGTGGGTAGTGCCACTGGATGAGAGTTAAAAAAAGCTAGCTGCGCTCTCTTATCCCTGTAAAGCATCTACCTGCATGTACTAGGTGAGTACGCACATCAAGTTTGCTTATATGAAAAAGGAACCAACGGGGTTGTATGGACTGTTTTTGCCGGAAAATGCACACAGCGTCATCCATATAAATAAAGTTGGAAGACCATAGAATGCTTTTTGTCAACCAAAAAGGACATGCATGCTTTAAATTGAGTTGATGAGCAGATAACCATACGAGTACTTCATCTGTGGTTTTCAATGTCGTCTTGGTGATAAATCGCATACTGGGTGGCATAGTTAAAATAAATCTCGACCAAGGGATCAGGATTCGGGGAACCCAAGTCTTATATCAGCAAATATGCATACATTGCAATGAGTATAAGCATCCCTGAGGAACACATCACTGTTCCTTAGAACAGTGACAATAAAATGGATGTACTCGTATCCGTTGTTAATGGAGTAGCTATCACGGGAGCATATTATTTGCATAATGGTGCAAGTGAAGTATGAACATAAGTCATGAACCCTGAAAGAACCAAACCACTGCATACATTTCCTCTCATTTTCATTACAAACGAACTCCTTTAACGCGACATTTATGTACATATGTATGTGACTCAAGAGTTACTTTAAGAACTTCCTCTTGTAGATATAAATATGTACGAGTGTAATAAAAGTGGATAACTTTAAATTGGCAGCACTGTTTTTTGCGACTGCCGATTTGACAGTTCTAGGTTATTTTGAGGTTAGTTTGGTTTGCCAATTAATTATAAAGAGACTCACGTCGAAGTAATGCTTGCAAATTGTTCAATTTTATTTTGAAAAACACGGTTCAATTCGAGAAACTCATCGGGCATTCGGGCATTTCATAATCATCAGAGTCCATCAGAGCGATTAATTTGAGAAACTATGGATAGTTTTTAGAACACACAATAATACGCATCCCAGAATACATTGTGCAGTGCGCACACAACAAGCGATTGATGGTGTGCATCGTAGCGTAGTGTTGATGGCATTTATGTTGCAGATATGTGGTTTTAGCAGGACGGTGCCACATGCCACACAGCGCGATATAATTAATTGACGGACGATTAATTTACCGAAATGGAGACCTGTGATCTGGCCAAGGCGTTAGTGAGATTTGACGCCATTTGATTAAATTCTCAGGGGATATGTAAAGTCCTATATCTACGCCGATAAACCAGAAACAATTGAGCACTTGGAAGCCAACATTCGACGCGTTATTACCGAATTACAGCCTGATTTACTGCGAAAAGTGTGTGAAAATTTGATTCTAAAATCTAAGATTCATAAAATGATCTTTAAATAAAGCCGATTTCATGGATAATAACAAGAGTTTTCTCTGTTTTATTTCACTTTAGAGCTCTCCGCCTCTAAGCAAAACACCTTTTATTTGAAACTGCGGTGGAAATGCTTTCACTAGGTACCTTCAACTTTCTACTGGCTGCTCTACTTTGGATAAGCTCGTTACTGAGGCTGGAAGTTTGCTGATGTTTTTGCATTTTTATGTTTGGTTTGAACTTGAACATCTACTATCTTTGGTTCCGGATTTTTCGATGGTAAGGCTGTTCGATTTGCTCAACCTGCAGTTTTCTTGTTATCGGATTCTTATTCGTGATGTACGAGTAGTGATTTCTGCGAATGACTTGTGATCGTGTGCTTCTAATCGCCAACACAATCCCTTTGCTACAATCGCAGATGTTATGGTTGGCGTCGCATTCATGATATATTTTTTGGTTGTGCTCAGCGTCTGTATACAGTCCACACTTGAAGGGCTTGCCTTTCGTTCTAAATAGCTTTTTTGGTATCATTGTTCAACCACCACGTTTCTTTATGTGGAACCGGACTTACGTTTTTCTTTTAAGTTGTTTCACGCACCTGGTGGGCTTGTGGGGCCATTGTATGATGGTAAAAACTATGATCAGATTAGATTAGGTTAGATGGTGTCACAATCTTGGATTTACTTGGGCTTCTGCAAAGTGGGCGCTAAGGTGGTTTAAGTCCCTTTCCACTTGTGCGTGCCCCTCTACTATGTTGTCCGTGTGGTTAAAATCGAATACCCTTCGGGGCAGGAGCATTGGTTTTCATTCTCTCTACATCTCCTAGCATTCCTAGGCTAGCCGCACACTTTTCTGATCAGGTCAACGTCAGAGTATAGCTCTTAGTGTTCATCGTTAAGTTTCCTCTAAGTCCCGTCTACAGGCTTGCAGGGTTAAAAATCACCTTGTGTTGATTTTTTAAGTTCTTCCTGACCTAGAAGTTCTCGGGTTTGTCATTACCGACCTTGGTGGAGGAGAGTCAAATGAGCCTTTAGGGATGCCAAAACTAGACGTGGCTCTGCATAATTCATCTGTAAAATCCGCAGCACGGTGATAGGGAACGGACGGACGGCGATGTCTTAGGCGTATGTGTAATATGGCACACAGAATATTTTAGGTAGTTGGGAACAGTTCTCTTCTTTGCGATCGGGAAAATATTGTTCGGGTTTTATTTTTCTATCTCCGCGTCCAACCATTACCTGTTGCTGTAAACGGCTCGGTAGCTAAGCCCTCGGGTCCAGCAGCTTTTTCTAGCAGTGTGCTTGAAAATTTCTGTCCTGACTACATTGCTCTCCTACAACCCTTCTAAGGTTCCTCGAGTTGTTTCTTCTGATTGGCCTAATATTCTGCCGTTCTAAAGTTTTTCGATACTGTTTTTAAGTATAGTATAGGTACTTACGTATAATCTTACTGTAGCGGTTGGTGTAAGTTAAACTTTGAGTGATTCTCATTAATTCATCTACAAGATTTCTCTTCCTTAATTGTTGGTGCGCTAGTTACAGTCCCAAAGCATACGTTTCAGTCCGATGTTCGGAGCAATCGGTTTCCCACGACCGACACGGAAGGACAACTTCTAAATCGTCTGATAATCGCTATAAGTTCTTTATGTCTTGATACTCGTAGTGTACATATGTATGCACTTTCGCTTACCAGTTTGAATAAGTTTAAATAAATTGCAGGTAGTTGAGAATGAAGCCAATGGGAAAATGAAGCAAGTATGCCATCATCTCCGGAAGCGTCAAAGAGATTATGTAATGTAACAACAGCGAGCACACGGTATCCGAAGTTTGCAAGCAGCTTACATCGACTCGGACCATTACTTTTTTGCACGGAAGGGGATATTCATCACAAGCAACAGGCAGAGAATCACTGTGGGGATACTCAATTTCAAATGGCTAAAATTACGAGAAACCGCTTATAGCATTTCTGATCGAGTGTCACTTAACTTCTTAAGGAGTCCTAAGCCGCTAGCATCGAGCTAGAGCACTAGAGCCATAATTGCCAAAGAGCAATCAGAGAAGCTTTATCTGCGTAACCTGACAACGTAGTAAGGGACGACCTCTCGTAGGTGAACCACAATTAAAATAGGATCTACGCCAACTTCGCGTGCGCAACTGGAAGCGCCTAATAAAAGGCAGTGTGTGCTGGAAAGGCATATTAGCTGGGGCCCTAGTCTTACGAGGAATGACGGGCCATACGGGTTTATACCGGGTGATTTTTTGCTGCTTGTTCCTCAGTGTTCTATTAGCGGGATACCAGCCAACGTACTAGAAAAATGACTTGATATTGGACTCCCCTTATGTACCACTTAAAACGTAATTGTGTTCAATTTACTTACTTACTTTATATGACGGACTAAGGTTGTACCTACTTGCATGAGCCACCTGAATTTCGGCCTCTCTCTACTAAGCTCTCCCTCAGTGGCGGTTTCGAAGACTTTTCGGACCGGGGCTTTGATGTTCATCCGGTCTACATGACACAGCCATCTCAGTAGTTGGATCTTCTCCTCTGGCTCAGTCGGTGCTGTTGTATACTTTATACAATTGTACAGTCGTTGTACTCCTCCTCCACTCACCTTCAATTCAGACGGAACCGAAGACCATTCGAAGAATTTTTCTCTGAAAGCAGCCAAGAGCTCCCTCATCCATTTTGTGCCTCTGCGCGATAGAGCAGGACTGGGTAACTTTTGTTGTTCGAGAAAGGGTTTTGGGAGTCAATTGCCTTCTTAGCCCAAAGAAACAGCGATTGGCAAGAGTTATTCTTCGTTTGATGTTTCGGTGTGAATTTATAGCGGAGCCTAGGTAGACAAAGTCATTAACTATCTCAAGGTTTTACCTGTCGAAGATGGAGTTCTCTTCCAGACGTCAGTGTTGTGTGTCCTTTTTAATTAACAGCATGTACTTGGTCTTGCCCTCGTTGACCGCTAGAACCATTTTCGCCGCTTCCATCGTCACTGAGATCATTCTGGTTTCTTCCAATTATGTCAATCTCATCGGAGAATGTATGTAATTGGACGGAGATTGTGCGTCTTGAGTTTTGCACTGTTCCTTCAAGTATGATGTTCGAGAAATCGCGTGCATCGCTTTCTCTGAAAACTTTTTTGACATCAAAGGTCTCGTTGAGATCTTTACCGACGTTGATAGAGTAACTTTGTATGCGACATGAGAAGTGGCATCTCTGATGGCTTTTCGGCAATGATGCCACTGGTTATCGATGCTTGATGCCAGCGTCGCGGTCGGTAGATCTGTTAAGAGATTAAGGGAGACTCGATCTCGGAAAAGTATTTGGCGATCTCTTGCGATTGTAGCAGTCTGACGTCGAAATTCCTCACAGTATCAGCTTGCCTTGGCATTGTTCGGGATATCCGCCACCGTACATTGATTAGGAGTTGCCTAAGTCCCATTGCCAATATTTAGTTGTGGAAACCGCGTGGTAACTACGAGAATGTTTCGGTTCGATTAGTCTGAATCCGTTATTGGAGGTGGTATTTTCCCGCAGTAGTATCAAATACGAGTATACTCCCTCCTGTTCAAGATCTCATAAAAAGCATCTTTGGTATCGTCATCGTTCTCCTCTATGGGGGGGTGCGCGCGCATACTCGTATAAGGTTAATGTTGACAAATTCAGCCTTGATGTGGCTTGCTACGGGGCGCTCATTCACATGCCGGAAACCCAAGACTTCTTGCCTAAGTCTGCCTCCAGTTACAAATCAGCATCACAGTAGGCGCTGCTTTTGCCGTCGATAACAATCGATGTAGTAGATGTCGTAATTTTTCATCATCTTTTTGTCTGACCCATCCCATCGCATTTTCTGAATGGCAGTTATGTCTGCTTTTCAACACTCTAGGGCCTCCGCTAGTTGTTCAGCTGAAAGTGGCCTATTAAACGATCTAAAGAAGCTCGTTGTCCTTAACTTTCGTCTTTTTTCCATGACCGGGCAGTTATCGTGGCGACATAACCGGCAACCTGGAGGGCTAGTTACAGGTCGGTGCCGTTGGTTCATACAGGGCTCATTTGCCATCATCTCTTTTCCATTCCCATCTGGCTAATTAATCTGCTGCTATTTTCGTCTTCTGGTCAACAATTGGGCTTATAAATTTGGCAAGTCGAGTCCGGATTGACATTGGCCAGTACCCAACGGTTATCACCTGGAGGTATTAAAAGCACAATTGATATGTAGAAAACAGTTGCCAGATTGACATCTCTCAGTGGGTGATGGTCAACATTTATATAAAATAATCTATCACACTTTTGGAATTTTCCTGTATTTTTCTTTTGACAATTAAAAATCACCCATTTATGTAAGTTGGTTATGCTCCCTCTGGTTGTTTATCTGTACTTAGCCTGTTAAAGATCCGAACATACGATGTGCAGATACCAAAAGCCATTGTTGGTTATTCGTTTAGCAGGGTCATTAAGAGCAAATAGTGTTTCAACGTGGGAAGGAATAATTTACGTAATAAATACTCGTAACTTGTAAGAGATATTATTTTTAAATTTTAGTTGCAATGTCAGTTTGGTTGACCGAAAGGGTTGCCACTTTATCTTTTTGGTATATGCCATGAGATCAAACTACATTTCCTTCGTAAAGCTTGAGAGAAAGACGTGTCATCTGTGTAGGAGGATTTTGGGAATTTGCCAATCTAGGCAGATTTCCGTATAGAGCACGCATGGGTGTTAAAATATAAATGTCACTGCAATAGTTGCAAAGAATTGAGGTTATTCCATCTGAACCTTACTAACTTTTATACTATTACCTTACTAACGGTCACTATTTGCTCACCCATATACCAAAGGCAGAAATACGACACAACACTAATGATGTTGACCATAGAAAGCATTTCCAGATTCTATTTTTAGAAGAACGCACGAGTAGATATTTCATATCCGAGGTGTGTGCCTTAGTTCATGTTAATTAAATCATTAGTAGTCCGACTACTGTCTGGCCACAAGTCAAGAAGAGTATGACAGGATTCCAATAAAGAAGTTTAATTTTTGTTTAGTTTTTACACACATTACCGAGTTCGTTTCCTTTGCATTGCCATTGCTACAGCCGTTGCTATTCCACAGGCATTGCCATATTGCTAATCGCTTTCGATCTCATTAAAAAGCACAACAACGACAGTTTTTTTGTCCGGACAAGCAAACTCGTACTCTATTCCTCTTCCTTGGCAGATCCAGATCAAAGATATGTACTCGTATCTCATAGAGTACATGTTGGCATAGTACGTGTACACGAATTAAATTACAAGTCGTAGTAAATGGAATACACAGCCAACAACAATTAAACTCATCATCATCGTCATCGAAATGCTTTAATTGTGTTATAGATTTTGATATACGAGTACATATTTTGCTATAGCACTCCATAAGATTTACGAGAGTTGTGCGTGCAAGTAATTCTCCTCTTTCGCTACAAGGGGCACACTGCCTTAACTTAAACAACTCAAATTAAAAGTTGCTTCGAGCGCTATACAATCAATCATCTTGTGCGCCATAAAGTGCGGCTAATTTGTGAGTACCACATATTTTCTACCAGCAATATTTGTGCGGGAAATTTCATGTTTCATTTAGGTTTATTGATTTAGATGGTATCTGAGGGAAATGAAAAGACGAAACTGACTTTATGGCACGATTTTCAATCTTGGACACCTTGACATTACTCCTTTTTCAGTTGAAAGTACAATAAGTGTAATGTCCTTTAGAAAACGGTGTACAATTTACAAAGTTGTTGTAATTTGTCATAAGATATGAAATCGCATGTCGTACAAGGAAGTTCTTGAGAATGACATGACAGATACCCTCACTGTTTGATACGAATGACGTTTAGTTATCACAGTTGAGTCTGCTTCTTGTTGTCTTTGTGTTTTTCGTTTTGGCGCAAACAAGAATCAAGTTTGTCTTGTGGGGAGTTGGACTTATTCCATTAAGAGCAAAACACTTAACGACGTTTTCTGACACCTCACTTTGATTGACAAATGACAAGACCCGATTAAGACTAAGTGTCACTCTTAAAGCTTCCTTAATTGGGTTTAATGCACGCATCTTTCCTCCGCCATTAGGTGCAAGTTTATCAATGTATTTGTTTTTACTATATTTTGTACAATATTGCAATAAAGGTAAAACAGTTTAGGAACTCTTCGAAAACTTTTGCTTTCTGTCTATAAAGTTTCCAACTGCTGCGAAGGTTTGATCTTGGTATACACATATGTATATGGCCAAAGGATTATTTTCTCTTTAATTGATGGAGGTTGGGTTGAACTTAACGTTTAAATATTCACAGAAATTTGACATCATCATCTGCTGGTTTTTTTAGGGCATACCCAGGTGCGCATGCTGTTGGGGACCATTCGTGTAACCTAACGACTTGACCTTATTAGAAAGTGTGTTTACTTTATTCCATAAGGTCTTAGATAGATCATTTTCTCATTTTGTATTTTGTTGGAGAGGATGATCTGTAGATTGTACCACACCGACTACTTCCTTATCAGCTTATCATATCTCTCCGTGGTACCTAACATAGAATTATAACTATGGCACTAGACATCTCATTTATTAGATTCCCGCGGTTTCGCAAAATCCTTTCTCTGAATTTACTGCTTCCTGGTTTTCACAGCTGTCTGGCTCTCCGAATATTTCCCTGCAATATCTATCTCACTTTCTTAGATGGTGAGACATTCCGAGCTAGACTAGGTCCTCAGGTAACATGCATGTCTAGCTCGGGTGCTTTTTTGGGCTGCTGCCTCCAATTGACAATGGACGCTGCATACAATGCGGCTGTAATTATTCTTCTGAATATGTCCTATGGGTTTGAGGCAGCTGATTGTTCAACTCTAAGGGCTTTCAGAATAAAACCGAACCATCTGTCAGGAGGGATGTTACAACTGTTGGGTAAATTAAATGTTCTAAAGCTGGTTTGAATTTTTAGATTATTTGTGCAATAGAAGAAAGCTTTATTTGCTTCATAAATGTCATCTTCGAAGACAATTTTCAAGAGAACACTGTCATGTTAAGATCAATTGCTTATCGTTATCTGCAATATCCGCTCCGTTACAGAGATCAGAGATCGAGCAAGCCTCGTACAACAGCATCTGCACTTACTTTTTTTTCATAGACAAAAGAAACCCCAAAGTTGAATTTCATTAAATTTGGGCATTTCTATCGGTAATAAGGACTTAGCAAATTTTTGTTTAAATAAAACGCAAACCATTTGAGATATTTCAAAAACTTTATTATCGGCTTAAAGTACAATCAATGGAAGTCAATGGAACTCGACTTCATTCATGTGGCCACCGCGGGCACGTTTGTAGCTTTCGATTCTTTGGACCCAATTTTCAACGACTCGGCCACACATTTCGGTCAAAACGGCCACTATTTCGCGTTCAATGTTGGCTCTGAGTTCTTCCAACATCGTCGGCTTGTTGGCATAAACCAATGACTCAGCGTAGCCCCATAGAAAATAGTCAAGCGGCGTTAAATCGCACGAACGAGGCGGCCAATCGACTGGCCCATTTCTTGAGATAACACGCTCACCATACTTACTCTTCAATAAATCGATTGTAGCGTGTGCTGTGTGGCTTGTGGCACCATCCTGTCGTCCAAGCCCATATCTTCCAATTCGTGCAAGAAATACATCATAATGTGGTCTGAGCGATGCCCAATTCTTGAGAACACCGTGGAATTGACTGATTTGGATCGTTTGCTACGGATGCCTGAACGGCAGCGATATTTTCGACACTTCGATCAATCATTTGTCTCACTGACACGGCAACATCACACGAATGTCTAGACTCAAATTTTTGCACTAAACTTGTTATTGCCTGTCTACTAGGGCGAGAATTACGACCTTAAAGTTGCAGTCACCGACTCCGAATTTCGGTAGAAAATTTTTATAATTTGCAGACGTTGCAGACGTTGCTCGTTCGTGCACTTTACCATAATGAAAATGTTGAGTTTACTTAATAAATTGACAGTGACAGTTTGATGATTAATGAAACAGTGCGTTCACAAATTAAATTCAAAGTTGTGAAGTCCCTATTGGAAAACCCGATACATACCTTATATAAATACGAGGAAATTCCAATTAATTGAAATGTCGGCTGAACTCCTCAATGATGTTTTTGTCCAAGTCAAAAGAAACTTTGATAATTTTAAAAAGTCTGGTTAATCCCGTCGTTCTAAGAATTATCTCTCCACCAAACTTTTGTTGTTGGAAGAGAATCTAACAGCAGCACAACGGCACTACGAAACAAAGATATCCGTCTTCAAAAAATCAACATTCCATAGTTCTCAGGCTGCTACACGAAATAGCGTTCGTTCTACAATATTTTTGTATCGCTTATTTATAGCAACATAGCTCCACTACCTAAAGTCAAGTCTCTCAGGAGAATCGGCGAGACTTCTGCAACATTTGGCACTAGACGCAGGGAATTATGAGAAGGCATGGGAAATTTTGAAAGCAAGGTATGACCACAAACGTGTTCTAGTGAACTCACAGCTGCAACTCTTTTTCAATCAAGCGACACAAACGAAGGAAATATTGGAAGGCTTTAAATCCCTGGACATGGACACTTCTTTAAAGAGTATCTACGCACTCAAAAATCTTGATATAACAGTGGATTCGTAAGACTTCATCAATATTTATGTAATGATACTAAAGCTGCAGGCCTCAACGCAACAATTATGGGAGGAAAAACTCGGCACAAGCAAAGATCTTCCCACGTTGAAGGACTTCACTGATTTTTTAGAAACTCGCTTTCAGACACTAAAAGCTGTAGCACAAAAGGAGACACCTGGGCCTATCGCCAAGCGATGTCCAAAATTGCAACCAGCCGCTAAGGCATATTCAATTCCAGTGCAAAGTATGCAACAACGGGCAACACTCGTTACAAAAATGTGAGCGATTTTTGGGCATGGACGTGACGAGGAGGCAGCAGACTAATCGGCAAACTATCTGGCTTACAGCCATACTATCGAAATTGTCTAAGTAATAAAAATTGTTACTTCTGTCATCAACGGTACCACTCTTTAGTACACATCAATTTTTCAAACAAAACAGAAACAATGCCACAGTTTCAACAACATCACATAAATAAACAACACAAAGAAACGAAAATGAACCCAAATGCAAGCTCTTTTAGTCTCACCTAAGAAGACCATTCCTCTGGATCCGGGCTTGCTCGAAACACTATACACACATGCCAGTACAATTCAAAGGTTTTGTTGGCAACTGCGGCCGTAAAGGTATTATCAGCCAGTGGTAGGTACCTTGAACCTAGTGCACTAATCGATTCAGGCTCTGATGTTACATTTAGTTCAGAGTCTGCTATTCAAATGCTTAAGTTGCCAAAGCAAAATACATTCGTACAGATATCAGGGTAAGGGAAGGTCAGTAGCGGCCATCCCAACAAATACGTGGATTTTAGATTCGCATCTCGACGTTTGACTTTTGAAGGTTTTACCAGAGCTTTTGTCTTCAAGTCGTTGACTGGTCTTTACCCAACACGAGATCGCGAAAGATATTACGAACTTCCATTGGGATCATCAGAGCACATAAAAACCCTGGCTATAAAATAAGGGTAATGAAATCCTTCATAATGCTGATCGAAGTCTTCTGAGACTTTAAAGGGTTGATGATCTTTTATTGCCAATAACATAGTGCTGCAATCACGCCTTGCTATAATGGTAGGATTGCTGCAAGCCTCCTGAAGAGGAACAGCCGCGCCGCAAATTTTGTATTGTAATCTTGACAAAAACAAGTGACACCTTTGGCTCTATCGAAAGTTGATGCGATGGATTCTGGATTTTAATGCGGTAGAAGATTGCTTTAGCCTTTTTAATCCTATAAAACGGTTTTAAGGAAATACTAACCATTATTTTTTCTGAATCATTCTCGCTTCGGATTTCTTCATTTCGAGTGATCCCATTGTCTTCATTAGGAATTAATCAGTCTTGGCTGTTTAGAAGCGATGCATCGGTTTCTTGATGTTGGCATCTATCGTTCGAGAATGTACTCGTTTATTATCTAGGTGGAGGTTGTACCTTCTTTTTATGCCGGAAGCATTGAAGTTTGGGTGTGAATACACAAAAAAACCACAAAAATCTGAGCAAGCACAATCGTATTTCTTTTCTTATGCGTTTTTGAACGCACTCACTACGCAGAATATTTTCAGTCAACATGAAGACCTGACCTAGTACAATTTTCATGTAAACGTCGTTCATAAACGTCGAAAAAAAATGAAGAAACAATTTTTTAAAAGCATAAGAAGTTTGTCGTCCTTCGTAGTGTGCTTTGTTTTCTTGGGGTTTTGAAAACGCTATCGTCCTCAGCGGATACGGTCTCTTAAGGTTCAGTTACATTTTCATTTTCATCATTTCGCGTTCCAAACGTTGAGCTTGAGCACAAGAGGTTTTGTGGGGGACATACACTGTGTCTCCCACCGTAGGCTTTATGAAATATTTCAAAATAGTCCCACGTTGTTGCATCCAGTCCTGACTCTTTATTACGTTTCTTGATTCGTTTATATGTTGTCATCAGATTTAAAAATTTTTTCTTTGCATCAACAACATCAAACTCAAACAAAGGATCTGTTTTCTTTATATCGATTATAACTGCTCTCCACAATGAAAGTTATTTCTTTTTTCCAGCATTAAATTCCTTTTCCATATGGATTCGTTTATCAATTAAAAGTTTTACTTGATTTTTATTCCAGACTGAACCTTCGTCCTCCGTTTAAAGATAATAATTAAAATTATTTTGTACAAAAACATAAATAAAATATCTCCAAGACTTACATTTTTTTTCTGCAGCCAAAAAATTATTGCTGAGCAATCTGCCCGACGTCGACGATATAATAACGTTTATGAACAGTAGATACTGCAGTTGACCTAGGTTAGTTCGATCGGAAATCTGCGGATAATGCAGTTCTTAGTTAGTTTGACGTTTATGAACTCACCCTTTCCTCTTATAAACTGCGTTTGCTTACAAGCAACCTTATTTCCTCTTGCACCACTACATGAATTGGGCCGTATTTTTCCTAATACTTCCTGGGTATACCATGACTCTCATTGATCTGGTACCAAAAGACGTCGGCTTCTCTGTGCCACAATGCAAGAGGTTAATTATCTCAAACTTTTAGGTGCCTACAGGTGATATCCCTTTTTGCTGAAAACTTAAACTTACTTCAATCTTTGTTCATTTTCCAGTACTTGCAAATCCATCAGCACCTGTTGTCTTAAGTCGACAAAGATCTGCAAAATGTGTTGGTTTCAACGCAAATTTTGCATATATGATATTGAAGAATGACAGCAGCACTCAGTGGTAAGACTTTTTCGACTTTATCGAAGGCTTATTGGGATAGTGTATCTTCGCCACTGTTATTCTGTGTAATTTAATGGTTTATGGGTGATATGTAGAATTGAAATTGATAAAGAGGAGGTGTGTTTGATACAAATTTGGACTTCTTAGGTGTTCGCAAGGATCTAGTGAAGTGTAGTTTTATTATCCTGGAAACAGGTCTTGGAAATGTGGATTCATATGTTTATCACCAAGATATTGTGGGGGAAGTCTTTATTTTTATGATATTGCCGTTCTAACTTCGACTTGGTTAGAGCAATGAATCTCTGAACACCATGTTAAGTGGTCTGTCTATTCGACAACATCAATGCCACATACAATTGGCTTAGACAGAGGAATAGAAGAAAATACATAGGTCAGAAATGTTGCTTAAAACTGTCCCCGATACAGGCTCTTGGAACCGGAAATAATTATGGATGGATCCCTACTCTTTTGCAGGCTTGGAGAAATCAATATTTCTTAGAACCCTACACAAGTATCACTGCAACAACGCACAGGGAATCATAAGTTGTTCTGTCACCCATTTACATATTAATTTTATCCAAAGGTAGCTACTTATCGTTACTCGTATTCCTTCACTGCTTTAGTAACTTTCCCAGGTGGTCAGCAAGCAATCATTACGATAACATCATGCAGTTCTCTCAATGGCAGATACTTATACTCGTAAAGTACACCTAACTACCGAGAGTGATCTTCAACATTGTCAGCACAAGAAAAATCATCTCAATTACACCAGATACCCTGATTATCCAGAAATGGAAATCAGTATGTTTACGAGTACGAGGATAGTCGCTCATTATCGCCGATATAATGCCACAAACATTTGTGCAAGAATGCAACGAACGTGAAAGTCTTTATAGATTTCTTTGACTGACATTGATCTTGACGCAAGAAACATTGGTCGGCAAACTCTAACTTCCATTGATTGCTTGCAATTGTCTAGATATGACTATATAGATACGAGTACATACAAATACTGGAGTACCTTACCTATGGTACTTTTTGTTGAGAGTGTTTCCTCTTTTCTGACACACTCGCTGCAACATTATAATCCAGATTTATGATAGTGATAGTTTTGTTCGCGCCAGAGAAGTGACCTAGTTTGGTCAGAGTCCACTTATAAGAGGAAAACATCTATTAGTCTCTGATCCATTCAATCACAATCTATCATTTGGAACACAGTTTTGTCAAATCAGCTCCGTTGTCGGTATTACTCGTGCTTATCAGGAATTAGGAATTTGTTTGAAATGTTTCGCATTATCCTTTGGATTATGTCAGTGGCGGTGGTGAGTGGTGTCTCAATTAATGTCCAAAACTCAAGTGTAACATCTGAGGACGAGTTTATAAATCACAATCAAAGAGAGTGTTACGTAACAAATCGGATGGTATCCTGCTTCAAATATAGAATGGCCAAAATCATATGGAAGCTGGTGACCAATAGTTTAGGATATATTCCAAATGAAAATAGCCGAATGATGGACGACAAACGAAGGATTAGAATTGTCCAACTCACCCAACCGAGTGAATTGCGATTCTTTACGGATTCCAGAAGCTTACAAGGTTTGTCATTTTTTATAGGCACATGTACGAGTGTGTAAATGAGTGACGTCATGTAATCCTCATACATACTCGTATATCAGAGCGTTATTTATTAAGTGGTAAATGCTTTCAATAAATTTTGGGGGAGAAATAATTGACACGTCCACCCACAAAAGCGGTAACATGGTGCCATCGCGCTACCGTACGAGTATGAACTTTATGAGCAGATACGAATGTGTGATTTCGAAAACGTTTTCAAAGGTTTTGGAATTGGATTTGGCTTTTTGTTTTTTTTTTTTTTATATTTCGAGCCTTACTCGCGTAAGGGATTATTTTGGGCGTCGACTATTAGCGGCATGTGTCTACAGAAGTCGATGATAGCCGGGTGTTATATTTGATTGTGAGTTTAGTGTTTTCGGGTTTATGAACATGGAACATGATAAGCCATTACAATGTAACGTAATAATTGTGGTGACAGATGGTGCCGCTTTGAGGTGGGGTTGATAAAATTAATTAGTTTTATTGTCTAAGGATTTGAACGACGTTCATTAGATATCCTTAGGAGGGTGGAGGGGCTTTACATAAACGCCCCCATACTAATAAATAAAGTTGTTTACTTAAGTATATGAAATGCTGCAATCTGTGCCATAGAGTTGGGAAATCCAACTTTCATCTCAACTCAAGGTGGGCAACATATTGATTACCTAAGGACAAAGTTGTTTTGGTTTTAATATCGCAAAATATATTTTAAATGCTCGCATTACATGTGCCACTTTCGATGTATTAAAGTGTATTTTCGAGGGGGTTATTCGAGAAATTGTGCTTTTCCTTTCTGACAATGGTTTTTACGACAAAACAACATTCTCGTCCACTGTACGAAATAAGTATGTGCCACCCACGGCATGTTTCTAAAGGCTAGTGTTTATAGATATCACATTTCCATATCTAAAAGCAGCAGTAGTTCGAATCAACAAGTTTGGCAAGCAAGTCAAGTCTAGTCTGTGTAGCTCGTATCTATAGACGGTATCATAAAAAATGTTAATACCACCTACCATCAGTTCCCGGAATTTATTCAGAAAATTAAAAATACAAGTTTATTCATCTAAATCTATATTGTCCTCTTCAAAGTAATCCCCATCGACTGCAACACACTTATGCCAGATACAATCCTCGAAACATTTTTTATATTCGGTGTTGTTCGTTCTGTCCATCAGTGCTTCCTGCAATTTTTCCATTGCTTCCTCTCGCCTGCTGAAACGCGTTCCCCGTAGTGGTTCTGTAACTCGATTGAACAGAAAGAAGTCACAGGGAGCGAAATCAGGTGAATTCGGTGGCTGTTGGATGGTATATGTTGCATTTTTCGTCAAAAAATTAATGATGGCACTGTGCGTTATCATGGTGCAAAATCCACGAGTTTTCTGCCCACAATTCTGGTCTTTTTCGGCGAATTGCTTCATGCAAATGTCTCATAACGATGCACTACACCATTAATACATTGAGTATTGCCTTCTTTTTTGACTGAAAACGACGTGGTTTTTATGGTCTCGGTTCATTTGGTGAACACCATTCACTTGCCTGAGGTCTGGATTGCCTGTCGTACCCACGTCTCGTCTCCAGTAATGATCCTTTTGATGAATGTGGGATCGGATTCAGCCTCGCAAATCATCTCTTTTGCGACGTCAGAACGGTCTCTTTTTTACATGAAATTGAGGTCTTTTGGCACCAACTTTGCAGCTACACGACGGAAGCCCAAATCACTAACCAAAATGTCCTGGACGGATCCATAGGCAATGTTCAAGTCCTCCGCTATCTTTCTAATGGTTAATTTGCGGTTATTGGTCAACATTTCTTTTACTTCATCAATGTTTTGGTTGGTTTTCGATGTCGATGGTCTGCCACTGTGTTCATCATTTTCGATTGACCCACGACCACTTTTGAACCGCGCGTGCCACTGGTAAACGACCGTTTTCTTGAGAGAATCGTTGCCGAAACACTTTTCCAACATTTCCAATGTTCGCGCACCATTAAATCCGTTTTTTACGCAAAATTTAATACAAGTTCGTTGTTGCAAATTTAAATTCATTTCTAAAATTGTAAAAAATCGCCACACACACAGAGATAGATGTACTCTTGACTACGTAACTTTTGCAAATGTCAAGCTATGACGCTAAGATTTAGAGGGAATATCAACAACAGATGTACCAACTTAATAAAATAATAACAGAACTCCAATCGGAACAATGGAAGCGCCACACGGTGTTTATTCCGGGATCAAGGTGGTAAGATTTGTTTCACAAGTAAGCGTTTTATGAAACTTCAAAAACCTCGCTCATTGAGTTGTCTGTGGTAGTGGTTTTAATATTGTATAAGCTCACCATCGAGTGTGTTTCTATTACCATGCTCGTTTGGTAGGCCTTTAAGCGTTCAGTTCGATTCTTGCTACACTTATAAATAGCTCGGCAACATTTTCTTATCTCATTCCAACTGTAGGATTTTTCAATAGCTTTTTACTCGACTCCTCTTATTTGCTGGCAACTGTCAACAATATGCATTCACCGCCCCAACAGTACGTTTGAAATATTTGTTCAAAACGTTTTTTTGTCCGGAGTGAGCAAACGAGGCACCCAACGCTTGGCTAGTTATCTTATGTCCGAAATCTGATTTAATATCTGACAAACACGTTCTTTGGAAATGCTTAGAGTCCTTGCCATTTTTCTAATTTTAATTCAACAGTTGTCTAGAACCATTTGGAGAGTTTTTTTAGTGATTTATTGTCAGTGGTTGCAGTTTTTGACCGTCCCACGTAACTCTTAAGTTCAGGTGTCGAAAATTGGGCTGTAGTAAATGATGGTGAAGAGTCTCCCTATACACAGTGCCCTTTCATCTTTAATTTACGTAGCCGTATTGTCTTTCAAAAAAAAAATAATCAATGACAGCTCAATAGTCGATTTTCTTCAATTTTTACTCAGACAATTGTCAAACTTCAACAACTTGTGCAGTTCTTTCATTGTCAAGTGTTTGGGGGTAGAATGATATTAATATTTGGCTAAATCTGGAGGCAAATATGTACATAGGTATATAGCTAGATGTAGATGCTATATTCCGGCAGGCTTTCATTCTTCGGTATCTCATCAATATTTTCTCATTTTCTTGCTCTTTAATTAATGGGCACTGGTATTAGCGCTGAAATGTTGATTGATTGTGGAATGGAATTGGACTTGCTCCTGCCAAATGCTCATCTGTGTTTGGATTCTATTCGGTGCTTGTTTATCTTCCTACCTGACACCCTTATTCAGGAGATTTTGCCTTTCACATGATTTCTTAGTACTCTAGAAAATATTACTGTCACACTTACTTGCAGCTTCTTCAGCCTGAGTCGCTAAGACTTTGATGCACTTTTATGTACTACAATAGCACACCTTAGGTTGCTATTCAGCTAACGCTGCTACAATTCTAGCTTCGGGTTTTGTAAGCCCTTTGATCCATAACCAGGTATCTGCCCTAAGCCATTTCATATGACTAAGTGTCAAATAATCTGTCTATAAATATAGGGTTTTCCAATAAGGACTTGACAAATTTTTTATTAAATAAAACGCAAACCATTTGAGTTATTTCAAAAACTTTATTATCGGCTTGAAGTACAATCAATTACATTTATGAATGGAACTCGACTTCGTTCATATGGCCACCGCGGGCAAGTTTGCAGCGGTCGATTCGTTGGACCCAATTTTCAACGACGCGGTCACACATTTCGGTCGAAAAGGCCACTATTTCGGGTTCAATTTTGGCTCTGAGTTCTTCCAACATCGTCGGCTTGTTGGCATAAACCAATGACTCAGCGTAGCCCCATAGAAAATAGTCAAGCGGCGTTAAATCGCACGAACGAGGCGGCCAATCGACTGGCCCATTTCTTGAGATAACACGCTCACCATACTTACTCTTCAATAAATCGATTGTAGCGTATGCTGTGTGGCTTGTGGCACCATCCTGTCGTCCAAGCCCATATCTTCCAATTCGTGCAAGAAATACATCATAATGTGGTCTGAGCGATGCCCAATTCTTGAGAACGCCGTGGAATTGACTGATTTGGATCGTTTGCTACGGATGCCTGAACGGCAGCGATATTTTCGACACTTCGATCAATCATTTGTCTCACTGACACGGCAACATAACACAACGAATATGTAGACTCAAATTTTTGCACTAAACTTGTTATTGCCTGTCTACTAGGGCAAGAATTACGACCTTAAAGTTGCAGTCACCGACTCCGAATTTCGGTAGAAAATTTTTATAATTTGCAGACGTTGCAGACGTTGCTCGTTCGTGCACTTTACCATAATGAAAATGTTGAGTTTACTGAATAAATTGACAGTGACAGTTTGATGATAAGTGTAAGAGTGCGTTCACAAATTACATTCAAAGTTGTCAAGTCCCTATTGGAAAACCCGAAATAGTGGCTTACTAGCGTATGAAGGAGCCTTTCGGTTATATACTTTGGTATCCGCTAATAGCCCAGAAAAGTGGTCCATTTCCATGTTTATTAATGGCATTTCGATTTTAGTCTCTAAAGTGCGAGTTAAATGAAATAGTAATGATCTGGGCTGAAGTTAATTGTGCGAGTGTGGCAGCCTTTTATGATCCAATTTAGAATTTCAAAATCGAAATTCCCTTTTCATATTCTTTTGGCAGTCTTTCTGCAAATTAGTCGCTTGTTCAGAAATTTCATGGTTCCCTAACGTAATCGATGAAAATCTGCGTTCCATCATGGAACGGGCAATCTCAAGGAATTTTTCTTGGCTGCTCACGTTAATATCAAACATTTGGTGAGGGCATTGTTCAGGTTCTTTTTTTACATTATTTCCGTTTTGAGTTTATATGGAGCATTGACGGAATTGTTGATTTTCTCCGTTTTATCTATTTTTAACAAGGCCAAAATCACGCATCCGGATTTGAATTCAGTGTAACTATTGTCGAAGGCAAAAGCCCACTTCAGTACTAACACTAAGCATCAATCTTCCTAGTGTACTCGTTGGGTAGCATCGAGTTGATTACTTGAAATCTTACTTTTGTCTGCTTTCAGACAGCAATGAAAGTATGAAGTGCAGGATATGGTGCACAAAATTTGTTATGGGCTTTAGCATCGCATTGAATCACAGTGAATGAATAGAGTTGCTGCCTTTGGAGATAACAGTCTTGCTGAGGGAGAAAAGCTGACGCTACGACGTATTTATGCCTGTTTGTCCGAGGTAAGATGATGAGAATAAATTCGTCATAAATTCTAAATCGTTAAAGTCGTTCGTCCTTTTGGCGGTGAATAACCCCTTAAAAATCCGAAACCACAGATTCTTTATCAGTGGTTTCTGGGTTGATAATATGTGAGGTTTTGTACTTAACACGGAAAACAGTAACAGACTTGGTATATTGAAGGTTAATCTTAGTAAATAAGTTAAGTGCTGCGATGGTCTACTTTGTTTGCACTGAATTGAAAATAAGATGACTATAAGACCTTCCAATTTTCAAATAGGCGTATAAGTAATACTCAGATTAAATGGCCCCAAAGAGAAGCCTTGTTAAGTCAAAAGAAGAAAGGAATTGTCGTTGTTTTCCCAGATCTTTCTTAGCTATTACATTCCATGTGATTGGGACTTCTACTTGGACATCTATGCAATTTGTATAGCAGCGTTTTTCTAAAAGAAAATGCCAGCAGTTGTTAAAATATATGCATGCCTTCTTGTTATCAGGATATGTGGCTCTTTCGTTTTTCGCGTCGATGTCATCTCTTTCAATATGAAAAAGTTTCAGATTGATGTCCTGGGAACTGGGGCAATTTAGCCTTTGGTAACAATTATAGGTAAATAAGCTTTTCTATGAAGCGTTTACCTAGTGCTAATCTTAACATCATATTATTCGCAAATAGCAACCATTTTCATTAGGCTTGGCCCCTTCGATGTCGTGAACTATTACACCTGTTTCTTCTCTAACAATTTTGTCAGCATAAAGACATCCCTCATATATTTGTTGACCCGTACAACAATATAGATTCGATCAATATAATACTGAGAATCCTACGAGTCAGAAGCAGTTTAAATACTATAAATATTATTGTTTCAAATATTGGATTGGTTCATCGAATTCTTATGCTCGACGGGTTTCTTTTTTCTATAAATATAAACTTTAAATGAATAAAACAATTAAGAAAATACAGTTTATATTTAAACAATTTTGTATTCACTAGAATACATATATTCGTCCGTGCGTACGTACTTTTCGATGTCTGTTTTCTCAAAAATCGAAAATGGAAATATATTTTTAAAAAATCTTGTAAATATTTATTTTTTTAAAAATGTATCTCTTGTTGAACTTCTATTAAAAATTCCGTACCCTCAGACTAATATTGAAAATGAATATATGAACAATTCTGCAGAACTTGTATCTGGTGTATCGAAAGTAGCTGGTCAATCCATGGAATCGATAAAGAAAGTGGGAAACGACGATTGTGTACATCTGTTCGTAATTTTCACTTTCTTGTAGCAATTAGAACCGGAAGCTGTTGACAGACACTTTGCGTACTATCGCTTTCATTACGATACACGTTTCTTCTCTATTTATATGGTATATTTGTTTTCTTTCCATAATACCAAAAGGATGTAATATATTATTTAAATTTGCCACCAGCATACCAGTATGTGCGAATAGAGAAAGTGAATAAATTTGAGAAATATATTTTTTTGCCTTATAATGTTTTATTAAGTGCGGATGTATTTATGAAAACACCTGTTTTAAAATTAATTATAGACCAGATAGAGTAAGAATCGTGGGCAGTAACTTATTGTTGGAATATTAAGAGATTTATAGATGCATGTTTATAGAAACGTTCAGTAAACTAAGCTCCAATTATACACATGTGGAACTTGATTGATTAAGGTATTAATTGCTTTTATGATTCTTTATTTTTTAGAGAGCTTAAAATATTTATGGTCTTATGATGAGTTATATTGAATACCTAGTTAATTCATTTAATTCGAGTTAATTCAGATATTTTTTTAAGGATTTCTTTATTTTTTGTTCTACAAGTGAGATATCCAGGATTATTTAATTGTTCCGATGATGGCGGTGAATACAATGCGTTCTCATATAAATATGTCTTGATAATTCGTCTCGACTTATTCAAAGTTATGCGTGTGTAAATTCTGTCTGTTATTTGTTTTTCATTTTATTAAAATGTACAGTCCATTTGATAAGATCGTATACGGCAAAACTCGTTTATGAAAACGGTTTGGAAGTGGCATTTGCATTAGCAGATAAAAAAAATACTTCTGCTAAGATGCTTTGAATAAAAAAATTTAAAGAGTGTTCAATTTTTGTCAGAGACGGAAGTATTCTAAAATGAGTGTCGCGTTTGCATTACGTTATGAAGCAGTATTCTTGTGCACGCATCCAAAAGGGCCGAAAATGTCATACGGTGCAGCTGCTAAATACATGAAAAAGTCAAAAGCATTTGTTAGCAAGTGGGTGCACCATTATTCCCAAGTTAACAATGTGGATGACTTGCCGGATCGTGGGTCTACGCTAAAAACAACAAAAAGGCAGGACAAAATGATTCTACGCGTGTTTGCAAAAAAATCCTCTTCTATCGTTGCGTGGAGGATAAGGGGTTTTACGTAAAAGGGGTCTAAATGTATGTTGTGATACAATACGAAGACGTTTGCTAGCCAATAATGTAAAATTTCGAAGCACAATAAAGAAACCACTACTGTCAAAAAAACATGTAGAAAAACGACTCAGTTGGGCCAATGAGAATTTGGACATAGATTGGAACAACGGAAGAATTTTCCGGATGAAGCTTCTTTTTGGGCATGGTCTCCCATCACTCATACCTGGTGTACACAATCCAATAAATTAATCCAGTTTGGGGATGCTTCTCAAACCAAGGATTTGGCAATTTGTTCATGTTTACAAATAACTTAAGCGCACCCAACATAGTCAAAATTTATAAGAAGGCTTTATTACCATCTGCCCAAAGGTGGTTTAAAAGAAGAAATGAGAATTGGTTACTGCAATAAGATAATGACCCGAAACATCGCAGCCGTTTGTGCAGTGCGTGGAAACAAGAAAATGACGTCGATGTTTTAGATTGGCCATCACAGTCGCTGGATGCAAATCCCATTGAAAATGTTTGGGCATTCATGAAGCTAAAGCTCCAAGAAAAGATCTCGACGGTCACAACAATCATCACGAAAAATACGAGTTTTATGGAGATCTTTGTCTCAAGATTATGCTATAAGATTAGTAGAAAGCATGCCTCGAAGACTCCAAGCAATTATTGATAATGGAGGAGAGTGGGCAACATGTTAATTGAAAAGCATTTAAGTAAATAAACAAAATAAAGCAGGACAATTGATTTTTTTTTATTATTATAAGTTCTTCTTTAATTTTTGTCGTGTACGATGTTATCAAACAGACTGTATCTAACTTGGCATAAGCTTAGACTATTGGACAATCTTCAACGGAAGTTACTAGTAATGGGGCATGGTAGCTTACTCTCGTTGTATTGCGGCCATAATTAACTGACCTTCATTCAACTTATTGTTGAATAGTCTTTATACCTGATTTCAAGAAGGAATGGTTAAAGACGACTTGAAGTCATTTTAGTTAATTCAATTCCATTTTCTTAGGCGGCTCTAAGTCAGTCGTGGGCCAAGATGAACTAACCAGACTCGAGTCTCCAGAAACAAACAGTAGACAGATTGATAGCGTCAAGCCAGAAATTCTTATCCGAACATCTGGACTTATTATTGATCCTTACTCGATGCATATCAGCCAACTTAAGAAATCACTTCAAAAGAAAACTGTTTGTTGACCATGATCCGGTTAGAAAAGTTAACCATTGCGTGTTACTGCAAAATCCGCAACTAAATCAAACTTTAAAAAGAAAACAGAAACGAAGAGAAAAAACCACACGTATGGTTGGTAAACGAATAAAGGGAAATACGAAAAGCAGAATAGAGGCTCAAAAGAAAATCGCCAATAGATCGAAATTGCAACAAGTAGTTGGTTCCATGTTGCACACACCGGCTGCTCAGCACGGGGGTGGTTCGGTTAGAGAAAAATAAATCAACTGTGAACAAAACAATAAAAAGTGGACATCACCCAATTTTTATGTGAACTTGGAAAAGCACGATCAAAACAAAAGAGATTAATGCTTCTCTGATGGGGAAAATAAAATGTATATTTCTTTTCATTGAAAAAGGGGTATGAAAAAGCCGTGCGCATATGTGTATATTTATGTACGAGGATATTGAGGTGTGGTAATCAAGCAAGTCCAATGCGTGGCACCAGAGGGAATGCTCACAACAAAAAAAATCTACAAGGAAAAAAAAGCGGTTAGCGGGTGTATGTATATATAGGTATACAATATTATGGGGGTACTTATCTGTTTCCTGCCTACTTGGGATCACTTGAACTTTATAATCGTCGCGGTCGGTGAGGGGGCTATACTTCCCGGCACAGTCACGGGGTTGTTGGGATTTGTTGTCCGTCGGGGCTACTCTCTTGGGGGGTAAGTCTTCTTGCAATCAAGAAAAAGGGTCGACGATTGTGGAGTATTGTGGGCTTTCTTTACAATTTTGTGTTTTCCTGTATTTGGGGGTTTGGGGGTTGTTACAAATATTACACCGTCACTGGCGGAGTCTACATCTCGGAGTATCTGCAAAAGTCCTCAGGCCGTCCGATTGGCTCTATACGGGGTACCTTAATGGTCAGCTCTGCAGCGGTAGGTGGAGAAAGGGAACTGGATATAAAGAATCAAGTAAATCGCACCCGCATCGTGGCTTCCTGCGAAAGACGGGAGAAAAGAATGAGGACAAAACAAGAAAAGGAAGGAAGACAAGAGAGTAAATTAATGTTTTCGAGATGCTTTTTCCAATTCTATGGAGTTCAATGAGGATTTTGTGTGATCTTTCATGAATTAACGCATAGATTCGATGGAATCTACGGTGATCGTGGAATTCGGTTGACCACCATGTCACTCATCAGTTGAGTATGTTATCAAATAATCCTAACAATAAATTTGCTTTATCAACAGTAAAAGTTTTGCCAAGTTTAAAACAAAACTCAATTTTTATTACCTCTTTTTTCGATGCTCAAATTAGTACCGACCACTCAAACATACTGTCACTTTTAATGCAATAACATCACAGTGGCCATAGAAAAGCACGCATTCTATATTCGGTTGCAATTCTGGATGTTGGTAGTGAAATGGAACAGTAATTGCGTGGCGCTCATTTTTAACATCCTTACTCCTGACCTTTCTTCAAAGGGGCAGACAAATTAACGGTAACAGGATATTTACATATATTGCATTGACACTCGACAGGCTACACAGAAGACGTACAAATGGTTGATGGGGCCCTATTTAACAAGGACTTCAGCTTTGAGTGCTTAATATGTAGTAGCAGTGATATTGGGGACCACCTTTCTAGCCGTTTAAAAGAGCTTTCTGCAATACACGGACTCCAACGAGGAAGGCAATGCTCAGAAGTGACCCAACTGTTAGGGCTGATGGTTGGATTATATATAGGAATATGCAGATGGAATAACTCTGTAGGTTTCCACAAAACCAAACGTATGTAAGTATGTTGGACATAATCGTAGGAGCAATGATGACTCTGGGAAGCACTAACTTCCTGAGTGGTAAGTGCTGGTATTTCGGGAACTTGATCATTCTCTTACTCATCTTTCTCCTAAAAAATTATACTATTATACGAAATACCGTTTTGTTCCGACGAAAAAACTTTAAGTTGAACTCAACTTGAAGGTTTTATATCTCAACTTATGATTTTGTTTTTATTCACTGAAAGTTGACGTTTTCAACTTTCAATTTGCAGCTCTAGAGTTGATCAACCTTTGACTTTCTCAACTCCCCGAAATAGTAGAAGTTGAGGGAGCAGCGCGGGGTTTTGTTTAGATTTTTTTTATTCACTCTAGTTGTTATCTGTTTGTTCTTGATATCGCATGTCAAGAATAAATTATAATATACCTTTGTAAATGAAATGTTTCGGGTTAATTATTTTTGTTTAATTTTTTTTAAAAGCAACCAACGCTTTATGGGCCTGCCGCCGCATGTATGGAACCACATTGGGGATATCGTAAAAAATCACTCTATGGATCTATACAATGATGGTAAAACCCATCCTAACATATGCTTCTGTAGTATGGTGGACTTAAACTTCTCAGAAGACCGCCATTGCAAAGCTTTAAAAAGTGCAAAGTTTAGCATGCCTGGGTATATCCCGAGCCTTTCGGACCTGCCCAACAGCGGCTATAGAAGCAGTAATAGGACAAATCCCCTACACTCCACATCAGCAAAGTGACTCTACGCAGCTCAACTAATTTGGCACAAGCCAAAGAGCTGGATCTACATGTACATCCAAACATAAAAATCCTACTCTCTGACGTACTAGAACTAGACATGATCTGCGCGGTCGCAGACCGCCTTCAAAAGATTTTATGCTTCAACAAAGGTTTTTCCACGGAGATTCTCAGCAAAGAAGCATGGGTTAGTAAACACCAACGAAATAGCCAAAGTGGCAAACATGGACCGAACACAAACATATCAATTGCCATGGCAACAGTCCTAGTGTATTCCAAGCTGAAATACACACCATTTAAGAATACACCAATCTGATACTCAACTCTGGTATTAATGCTGCCAACATCCATATATTCACGGACAGTCAAGCCGCTATAAATGCCCTTAGCTTGCACGTTATTGACTTCAAATCAGTCATGTACTGCTTCAATACCCTCCAGAAACTAAGCTCAAGAAACAAGAACAAAATATGGTGGGTTCCTGGGCATGAGGGCATTGACGGAAACGAAAAGGCAGACAAACTGGCCAGGAAAGGTTCAGAAACCCCCTTTAACGGACCTAAACACTTACTGCTAAAACAGCAGTTGATTTAGCCATTAAGCGCTGGGAGCACTCAAAATGCATCTCATACTGGGGGGAGACTCCAGGGCAAAGGGAGGTCAAGCGAGCCAACCTATTCTTTAATAAAAATTCCGACAGATGTCTGAATCTAAATCGGCATGATATCAGAAACCTAGTAGGATACCTTACAGGACACAACGGTTAAAGATATCACCTCAGCAACATAGGACTTGCTGACTCCGCAGAATGTCGACTCTGTCTCGAAGACGAAGAAACAGCTGGTAGAGTTGCTAACTTCATTCGGAAGGTAGAAACCATGTTAGCCTAGGTACGATACATGGCGGTATGACTAAAATGAATGAAAGTATTTGGTACTCGTAGATTGTTGTTTTTTCTTTCTTACTTGTGAAAAGATCACGTGAATTATAGGGGTAAGCATAACAACTGTGCATTTTGTACACATGTTCGCATTCAGTCACCTGGTAGAACTGACGCAGACAATTTAAGAAATCGCAAGGGATGGTTTCCCTCAACGTTAAAACTTTGTCCGCAGCGAATTTGAAAATAAACGATATCGTGGCTCGTTGGCAGTTATGAAGGAGAGTTTGAGCATTTTATCCTTATTGGAGATTCTGGCTACACAAATACGAAAGAGCTTGCAACGCCTTTTCTGCACGTAACAAATGCTATTGAGAATCTGTACAACGAGTAGGAAATTCATACCCGCAATAACGTCGAAAGTTTATATGGCCTTTGGAACAGGCAATTTCCAGTATTGCCAACTACCTAAAGGTGTAGAGTGAAAACAGTTCAATCAATCATAGTCGCTTGTGCCGTCCTCCATAACATGCGAGTAGCTATCGATGAAAATAAATCACAATCACCACCGGAGATGACAGTATTCGCTAAAATGCTAGTCTATACAGATGGTCCTTCGGGTTTAATTTTTGGGGAGCATCATCAGCAGCATGTTTTACCCACCAATCTTCTTCTTCTTGTGTGTCAATTATTTTTGCAACTTATTTTTTGTTTTTTTGGATTTTTTCTAAATTTTCATATTTCTGAGGAAATTTGCAAAACTGCAAGTTGGCTAACTTGTTTCCTGCAAGTTGAATAATAGTAAACAAAATCGCCCTTAGTTCTTCAAAAACTTAAGCGTACTGGTACCCGATGGAAATGGTCGAAAAAGATTGTTAGTTTCTACTGCAACTCTTGTTAGTTCTTGCTAATTAGTATAAGTACTACCTGTGTGTCGGTTGAAAATATTCTTTGTTGTTGGTTCATAGACTATCACGTCTCCTTGGGCCGCTTGACAGCAGCGGTCTCTTCCCCTCAACCTTTCAAACTTTTCTCACATTCAGTATCAAGTCTACAACTTGATATTCTATATTAAATAAAAAATCATCTTAAAAGGCTTCCTCAAAGACTACCAACATTGTGATTTTTAATTAATAACAGAAACACCAAAGGTTAACAATTTATTTTTATTGTGCTAATTTATAATTTTTCTCTATTTTTTTCAGAAGATAACGAGATAACAAAAATAATCAAGTTCTTCAAACGTGCAGCTGAATTATTCGCCCGAAATCATGGTATTCAGATTGGCATAACCAACGATAGCGGCACTAAAATAACATCCGAAGATACCTACGTAGTTGGTAAAGTTAAAGATACTCGTAAAGTTGAATTTTCTCTAAATTTTAAAAATTCATTATTTCATTTTCTTCATTAAAAAAAGAACCACGTCTTCGAGGCGAAAAAAAGAGGAGAAAATGGCTCGTTATTTTACCTCTAATTATTTTAATGAAAATCGCACATTTAAAGATGACCGTTGTTCCATTGCTGTTGGGCATTTTGGGGCTGAATGTCCTACTCATCGGCGGGGGTGGTTGGGTAATACATTTTTTAAAAAACAGGACTCTATGTAAAATCCATCCGCATTTCATTCAAACTCATTCGCATATATACGAATCGGATCCGAGCGGTATGAAATTCCGTTTTAATTCATGTCATATCAGATCTAATTTTGTTTGTTTGTTTTAATTTCGATTATACAGAATATTCTGGGATAGTGGGTGGCAGTAGTTATCCTGGGCATAGTGGAGGAGGATATTATACATCACATGATGGTGGAGCGTATGGCAAGGACTGGAGTACAAGTAAAGCTTACAGTGCGTATAGTGGTTATAGAACTTAGGGCGATTAGTTTTATTTTATTTTATTTAAATTAAATATTATTAAATTACAATTTATTAATGTTTGGCCTTGAAGAATTGGTTTTTTATTTGGTAAAAATCTTATATTGAGTGAGAAATTGGTTAAAACTTATTGTTGAATGTATAACAAATTCATTTCGGAAAATCTCCGATTGTGCTGCAATTAAAAGTGGAGTGATTGATACTGTTAAACGGCAGATCAATTGCCGATGGTGTAATTGGATTTTAATATGCTACAAGGAAGGCATTTATCCAAAGTGATCGAGGAAGGAGACTTTTTATATTTAGTTTCAGTAGGCGTCCAAAATCGTGATCTCTATCATTATTTATTTATTAGATTTCTATATATATTCCCATATAAAGCGACATTCATTAAAATGTTATAACAGTTCATAGAAAAGTTATCTAAGATAACAAATTAAATATGCATTCTGTATCGCTTAGGTTGCTAGGGGCGAATGAACCTTCAATTTAGTACAGATTTAATTTTTTTGGTTATGTGAGTTACTAAATAAATAATAAAATACAAATAATAGTTATTAAAATAATAGTATCAGCAGTGAAAACAAAATATATTATATGGCGTGCCCGAATTTGGAGGAAAGTTTGCTGTATGACACAACTATTGTTTGTTTTATGGACTTGTTGTATGCCAATAGATAGTTCGTGGCATCAGAAGCTAATTTATCTTCTTAGACTCCGTTGAGTTAACTTCAAATGTTTGTAAAAGAAAATTTAAAATAACTTTACTCACTTTAAGTGGCTCTACAGTCCGGGGTGGACCAGGGCCTCAGTCAGCAAGGGAATCTCATTGGAGATTGCGAAATGAAGCATACAAATGGCTAGTTTAAAGCGCCATAAATCCGGATTAGTGTCGGAAAAACAAAACAAGACCTTATCCGTGCTACTCCGACACATTTGAAGCTTAGGCCGATCAGGATTTCCAAGACTTAGTCAGGGTCGTCGAAAAGAGATGGTGGCGGACGAGCCCTATTTGGGCCAACGGTAGCGCTCACATCCCGGACGGGTTACTGGCTTCGGTGTAATCTACCCTTTGTCCCAGGGGCATTAAAAATGGAACTGGTCCTCGAAGTTAGGGGTTGTGCCGGAGTAACTGCCCGGCCATTAAAAAAAAAAAATTAAGTTACGAAGCATTAAAAGAAAATCTAAAATAGGGACGAAAAATTACAGCTTCGGCATGCAATGCTGTACGAGTCATTCAAAAATAATTCAGAGGATTTCTTCGGAATGTGCTCCTGCTCTTACTTTTTTTACTTTAGGTGGCGTTAGAGCCTGGGATGGACCTGGGCCTCAGTCAACAAGCGTCTCCAGCTAGCTCGATCCCTGGCTAGCTGCCTCCAGTTTCGCGCGCTAAGTTGCCTGAGGTCCCCTTCCACTTGTGTGCGCCACCTGAGTCTCGGTCTACCTCTACTAAGCTGATCCTCGGGAACGGATTCAAAGGCTTTTCGAACCGGAGAATTTGTGTCCATCCGCTCTACATGACCCAGTCATCTCAGTCGTTGGATATTCACTCTTCTGGCTAGGTTGACCTGTCGCTATACAATTCGTAAAACTCGTACTGTTCGTCGTTGTATCTCCTCCTACACTCACCGTCAATGCAGATGGGACCGAAGACCATTCGAAGAAATTTTCTCTGAAAGCAGCCAAGAGCTCCCTCTGCCTCTGCGCGATAGAGCAGGACTGGGTAACTTTTGTTGTTCGAGAAAGGGCTTTGCTAGTCAAATGCCTTCTTAGTCCAAAGAAGCAACGATTGGCAAGACTTAATCTTCGTTCGTTTTCAGCGCCGGTGTCGCTGTCTGAATTTATAGCGGAGCCTAGGTCCTTAACCATCTCAAAGTTATACCTGTTGAAGGTGACGTCCTGTCCGAGACGTCGGAGTTGAGTGTGCTGTTTGCTTGAGAGCATATACTTGGCCTTGCCCTCGTTGACCGCTAAACCCTAAACAGCTTTTAACATCAAAGCTCTCGGTGAGATCTTTACCGACCCTGATGGAGCAGCGTGCATTCTCCATCGTCATCCTGCACAGACGGACGAGTTTTGCACGGATGCCAAAACTAGACATTGCTCTCTAAAGCTCGTCTCTATAGATGTTGTCATACTCGGTCTTTTACTCGATAAATAGGTGGTGTGAATCGATTTGAAGCTCATGGATTTTCTCCAAGATTTGCCGTAGAGTAAATACTCGGTCGATGTTTGACTTTTCTGGCCTGAAGCCACGCTGGCTTCCGGTATTTTCACACAATACGGCAAATAAGATCTTGTATGCAGTGTTAAAAAGACTGATGCCTCTGTAGTTGGCGCAGTTCAGAGGGTTTCCTTTCTTGAGAACCGGACAGACAACGCTGAGGTTCCATTCATCGGGCATACTTTCGTCCGACCATATTTTAGAGATGAGTTGGTGTATGGTCCTTATCTATCCCTTTAATTTTATTGAATCTTTGGTGTGTTTCATTAGAACCAAGTCTTTTGTAAAGGAAGATCTGCCTTGGCGAATACCAGACTGTTCGCCAGCAAACATGTGATTTTATTTAGAACTTTTCCTATTTTTCTCAAAGAAAGGAATAACTTATAAATTTTTGAAAGACAACGAAAAAATACATTACTACGGGTCAATAAGTCCGTGACTTTTTGAATTTCTGACCTCTTTACTGAAACAGCAACACTGCTCCTGTCAACAGGCATCTGTCAGTTGACTCCTGTCAAAATTTAAACTTGCTGCGTCAGCTAGTTTGTGTTTGACAGCTATTTTTATCAGACTACTCACTAGTTTGAGGAGAAAATGTAAAAAAGTGAATTTCGTGTGCTTATTAAGCATTATTTCTTGCGAAAAAAAACCATTACCGAGACCAAGGCTAAGCTTGATAAATACTATGGGGACTCTGCACCATCGATTTCAATGGTAAAAAAGTGGTTTACTGAATTTCGTTGTGGCCGTACAAGCACTGAAGATGCCGAACGTCCTGGACGCCCAGTTGAGGTCTCTACACCCGAAACAATCGAAAAAATTCACGATATGGTGTTGGCCGACCGAAGATTGAAAGTGCGAGAGATTGTAGAAGCCGTAGGGATCTCGCATGGCTCAGTGGTTTCAATTTTGAATGATCACTTGGGCATGAGAAAGCTTTCCGCAAGATGGGTGCCGCGTTTGCTCACAGTCGACCACAAACGCAAATGTGTAACAACTTCACAGGAAGGTTTGGCGTTGTTTTATCGCAATATGGAGGAGTTTTTGCGCCGTTTTGTAACCGTGGACGAAACATGGATCCATCACAACACACCAGAGAACAAACAACAGTCAAAACAGTGGGTTTCTAAGGTTGAATCGGCGCCAAAGAAGGCCAAGGTGGGTTTGTCAGCCAATAAAGTTATGGCGACTGTTTTTTGGGATGCACGCGGGATAATCCACATTGACTACCTTCAAAAGGGAAGAACAATCAATGGGGAATATTATGCCAACTTATTGGACCGATTCAATGACGATTTGAAAAAAAAAACGACCTCATTTGGCCAAGAAAAAAGTTATTTTCCACCAAGACAATGCAAGGGTGCACACATGTGCAGTTGCCATGGCAAAAATCCATGAATTGGGCTATGAATTGCTCCCTCATCCACCCTATTCTCCAGATTTGGCTCCGAGCGACTACTTCTTGTTCCCAAACCTGAAGAAATGGCTTGGTGGAAAAAGATTTGACTCCAATGATGAAGTCATCTCGCAAACAAAGGCCTTTTTTGAGGACCTCGACAAATCATTTTTTTTGGAAGGGATAAAAAAATTGGAGAAGCGTTGGACAAAGTGTATAGAGCTCAAGGGAGACTACGTTGAAAAATAAAATTATTTTTTTATCAAAAAATCTGTGTTTTAATCCAAAAGTCACGGACTTATTGACCCGCCCTCGTACTTAAGTTGAAGAAGTTCCTTCAAAAATCAACAGTATATACAGACATATGTTTTAAGGACAATTAGTTATACCAACAGACGGGCGTGAATTCTAGTTGCTAAGAGACATAATGCATGCATGGATTTCCATAGATACGAACGTTTGGAAAATGGAAATACTTTGACATGTATCTTCAAACAAATCTGCAAACATAATTCAATCGAATTGGGAAGGAAAGGGCTTTGAATAAATCAGAATACAAGATTGGTTGACAATTTCCATTGGGTCCGATATTTCCTCACCATTGCTTTTAAGAATAATTTTATCTTTTGTATCTTCTTTTTTAAGCAAGTGCCATTCATTTTTTGCGCCACTTTTACAATTTTGAAATTTATAAGGATACATTTTGTGGAATCAACCAACTTTCTAGCATCTGCATTTACTATAAGATAGTATCTATATCTTTCAATTTCTATTGTAAGGCTATTGAATAAAGGAATTCTCTTAGGCCGAAGCCCTTGTAGGTGGTGCCGTTATTTAAGATTAATCATGTAATTTATTACTGATTAATAAAGTTATAATAATAATAATAATAATAATAAAGGAATTCTCAACATGTATTTTCAGAGTATTTAAAAACAGATTACAAGCGTATAATGTTACTATTATTATAGGTATACTGCAAGATATCAAGCGTTAAATAATGGACTGGTTTATTGCAATCAATCAATTTTCGAAGCCAACAAATTTATTGAATATATTTGATGGAACGCATCGTATATTTTAATTTTATATAGCGGTAGACTAATTTTTCCAGCTCTGTAGTCGTTTTTATATTCACTTTGTATAGTTAGAGAGTTCGTAGGCATACAACTAGATCTCCATGATAAGATTAATTAAAAGGAGTTTCAATGAGTTAAAAATAAATTAAAATTTACTCCCATACTACGAATGATTTGGGGAATAAGTACTGTAGACATGGGAAGCGACTCATAATCTTTCTCTTAGGTTGAGTTGTTTTATGTCATTTCTTCTTAATTACTGTTTATGAAATATTGAGCTCATGAAACACTCCACTTGCACCCATTACCCAGTCAAAATATTACGCTGTTCTTAGGTATATACCCTTACACTGTAGGTCAAAAGGTTGAGGCTACCCTTAGTGCTGAGGGAAAAACAAAATCTAACATCGAAAGACACTCTTTAACATGATTTGTAAAATACTATTTCTTCATTTACCCTCTGTAACAGGAGGGGTCGTTAGCCTGAAATACAAATCCTTTGCCGATTAATCGTAGGCCATAAGTCACACCATTTTCTTTTAATATTGTTTTATATGCCACCTTATTTCCTATTTCAACCACTCGAACCAGAACTCCCACTTTACTAGAAGAAAAATATGCCCAGAACTGCATTCTTACTTGACGGCGGGAACCACAAGTCTGAGAACAATTTCTGTTCAACGCTGCGGCAAACAAAAACTCTCTATTTTTTGCCAAATTCCTTAAGCTTGAGTTGATTGCTTCATAACTCTGTTGAGGTCTACTTCGATCCGGTCCTTATGCTTCTTGGCCCATTCTAAGCTTTTCTGCATCTTTTGTGGTTGCAATCGGGGTTTCGAACAGGAGCTGATTTAGAGAGTCATAAAGGGTTACGGAATTCAGTATACGTAGTTAATAAAAATCAATCTCAATACATGAATCAAGCCAGTTTCCTAGGGTGGCCTAAAATTTTTCACCAGGAGTGTATATTAAAATTTCTTTTCTACCTTAAGCGAGGAGCCAAACGTTGCTGCTGTTGTTGCCGCTGAGAGCACACTTAAAACATGACCATTTCGAAAAGACATTTGTCGGCTCAGGCAGCGGAGGAGTCGGCTGTCTACTGGAAGTATTCCACTCAGATGGAGTTTTTAAGAAAACATTTTGTTTCTCGGCAGTAAGTAAATTTATTTGACTACCCTACCAGGTGTTGGTTTGAAGAATTTTATAAATTCTCAGCTGCATCTGCCACTACTCATCTGAGGAGAGCTGCTTGTCTGATCTGAATGTTCATGGAGTAGCTGCCAGTATTCCATCCATATCCCTTTTCTCGGTGCTTCTTTTTTCTTCACCAAATTTATTTGCTCAATGTCACCAGCACATTCCTCTCGGAAAAGTCCGAAGCAACATCACGTTGCTTTCTTTCAATTATATCAAACCATGGGCACCAACGTCTCTTGTCTTGGCGCATAAGTTTTGCACTATTCTTTCAAGAACTCGTATGACAGCACATTGCCTTGTCTAAATCATTTTTAAAATCAAAGGCCATGGTGAGATCTTTATCGACGTCCGTAGAGCAGCGTCTCTATGCTAAGCTGCATGTTTTTTCCACCATTCGTCGTCAAACAAAACAGTACATCGCAAGCGACATCCCTGACGGCTTTTTGGCGGTTTTCCTTGGTCTTCGAAACTTGATGTAAGTGGCAAACGATCTCTAAAAAGATCTTGTAATTGCCGACGTCGGCATAAGCTTGTTTTTGCGATAATCGGAATATCCGTAACCGAACCTTGGCTACAACAAGCTAATGGTCCGATCGATGTTGGTTCCTCAGAACATTCGAACATTCGTAATATTGGGGGAATGTCTTGCATTACCAGGAGTTCTCCGATTCCCCTTTAAATATCGGGGTGTGGGACTGCATGTTAGCTACGACAATGTTTCACCCGTCTACGAAATCAATTAGCATGAGTCCATTATCGGAGATGGTGTCGTGCAGGCCATGTAGTACTTTCGACAGTATTACCAAAGATGCCATCTGTTACTAGATTTGCATTGTTTGGGCATTGACCTAGGGCACTGCGCGTACGTCTTGTTGAAGAGCTCGTAGTAGCTGTCTTTGGTGTTGTTACCTTTCTTGAGGAGTGCACTCATATAAAACTAACATCATCAAATTAAGCCTTGATACGGGATGTTATGAGGCGCTTGGTTACATGTTGGTAAACTTTCTTTCCTAAGTCTGCCTGTAACAACCAATTCGCATCCAAATAGATGCTGCTTTCGCCATCAATAAAAGTGGACATAGTAGGTGGTGCAGTTGTTCATCCTCTTTTCGTCTCTCACATCCCATCGCATTTCTTGGATGGCGGTAAAATATGCTTTGCAGCACTTGGCTTATTAAAGTACCTAACATCCCACATGCATATCCGAAGTTCGTTGTCCATAGTTCCGAAATTCTCGGAAATCCTCTTCGGCCTGAGCTCCTAACATGTCCGAGTTATCCGGATGGATAATGCCTCATTTATGTTAAACCGGGATTTTAATTAGCAGTTGATTCCATCTAGGGAATTTATATTGGCTGGTCAGCGTTCGCACTCATACTTTTGATAAGTCGACTCCGGGTTGACAACGACCAGTAGCCAATGGTTACCAAAAATTGATGTGTAGTCATAGGTATAATTCCCGGTATTCTCTATTTGATGGGGATTCGTGTCTACCCTTATCTTTCACATCCAGCCGCCAATATTCCATAATATCACTCATAACTAACATGCCTTTAACATTTTTTGAATTTTTTATTTAGCACCTGGAGTTACCCTGAAAAACATGACTGACTCGTTGATAGATAGCAGATGAAATTTCAAATATCACACAAAAAATCCTTTTCATCGCCATTAAAAGTAATAATTTTACCTTTCTGTTTAAGGACGTACGTATTCTCTTCAAACATGGAAAGATACTCATCCTTCCAGGTACTCATGTTGACAAGAGGCTTAGATACTTCCTTCTCATTAGAAATTCTACACACGTGCGAATTTTATGTTTCCGCTCCTTGATTGCGTATGTCGGTGTTGTCGACATCTTCCCTGTTTAAACATCCTGTTCAGGAGAACCAAAATTAAGCCCATTATTGAAGCGTTTATTTGACATAGAACATGTGTATGGACACGCAATGAATTGCTCGAATGAGGTATTCACACATAATCACCATGTTTTATAAATAAGTACCGAAACGCGTCACCATGTTAACTTTCTCATTGGTTCGCTCAATTTAACTTTCACCATGTGAACAGCTTTACGAATACTCGTATGTGCTTCAGGCTTGATACTGGCATCTTGAAAATTTACGATTTACGGGGATTTCTGGTGTATTCCCATTCGTAGCCCATGACACTTTAGCCCACAATAAGCGTACTCTTTACAGGCTGGACGAGTATACTCGTATTTTGTCGAAGGACATTGGTACTTTCTATAAAACAGGCCATCGTTCACCAATAAATTATTAAATCAACGAGTATGTGCGGCACAATAAATGTTGCGTGTATCTGAGTGTAGCAATGTCTGTACGTTTATTCGTTTATGTGTGTGATATTACATTTCACATTGTGTCCTTATGTCTGGGTCTGTAGTGTCCTTTCTACAATCCATTTGGCCTTATTGCCATTGCCATTGCCATTGCCATTGAACAGTGTTGTGTCAATATATTGAGTTTATCGTTCGTTCGTTCTACCCGTAAGTAGAGAATTAATGCGAAGCGTAAAATGGCGCTTCATCGTCTTGCACTAATGGTTAAATCAATATATTAACGGTATTAGGATTAAAGAAGGAATTATGATAAAAACGCACGCTCGCATAACAATATGTGTGAATATGTACTTGTACGAGTATATGGATACAAGTAAACCACACGACCTACTCTAATGTACGAGTATACTCGTACACGTGTGATACTCGTATTTTGAAATTCATCTCACGTTTCGGGTACGGTCTCCGAGTGTTTTCCCAAGGTAACAGGAAGAGCCTTAAATGGATTTTAGGGGTGTCCACAGGCATTGTTCTGTCTCTTCTTCATCCTTATTTTTTTTGGGCTTCAAGTCACACATCGCCTTCGGCAACAGAATTATTAGCCCGAGGCGCAATTTAAAGACCAATTTCACTTAATGTGTCCCCGGCTCGTAAAGTAAATTCTTTCTTAAATTTACTGTTTCCGGGTGTCGGTTTATTTATAATTTTAGGACATCTCCAGGTAATTAAACCATTTCAGCAAGTAGAAAGGAATGCTGATATATCATATTTGTCTCGATACTGGCTGGGGATATACCTATAAACAGGGAGAGCTACGAGTATGTATCTAGGTACATCTTATAAAAATACACTCAAGGGCCTTCGTCGTATCGTATTTTCCATATGGCATATCAATTGTTTATTTAGTTAATGGGAAAGCCTTTTCAGATGTTTTCAGTATCGTTGAGAATGTTTGTTTTGTGGATTTCACCTAAATTAGATTCGATTAGGTATGAGTTACTGGAATGTGTATTTATATACATAAAATCGTAGGCTACTTAAGCATGCATGGCAATTTTTCAAAGAGGTTAAATCAAAATGAACTTTAGAGATGGATTGGAGATAACTAACTGCGGGTGAGCTTGTGTTATTTTAAATTATATTTCCATTGTATTAAGTTTAATCATTAACCATTATACTGGCCAGTAAATGAAGGGTTTCTACTCAGCTACATGTTTGCAAGACGGATCTACTATTAACGACTCTGTAAAACGAAAAAAGGACAATGGCGTTTGATCTGCATATGGATCACTAAAACCTTGAAAAGACTGCTTGGAGCCGAGTAAGGCAAGAATTCTCGAGCTTTCGAAAGCCACAGAGGAAACAATTTGACACCACGTCGGAGGGGAACATCATTACACCGGGTGATTGTTTTGCTGTTTGGTTTGAAATAAGTCGATGAGACTTATACAGATTTGGTTAAAGCTTTTAGCAGAGTCAACTTTACTGTCCTTTTAAATAAACTAACTGCATATGGTTTTTATTGTTGAAATTTTCTTTGCATGGAAAAAAGCAACATGTTGTTTTTGGAAACTTCTGTTCCAAGGAAATTTAAGTAACCTCTGGTGTTCCAGAAGGAACCCCTCTAGGTCCAACGCCTTTCTTACTTTTCATAAATGACTAGTCAAACTTACAAAAGCATTGTCATTGCTTTATGTACTCGTATGTTGATGATATTTCATTTTTTACTGAGGTATCAACGACTCTCTACAAACGTAGAAGTGCAAAAGATATACGTCGTTTATTTTTTAAAAACGTCACTAATTTTCAACAAGAATCCTTAGAGCTAGACCTCTACTATTTGAATTTCCTCATAATATGTTGTATGGGCAACGTGAACCAATTTCTATGTGGATCAATATGTTTAATACATATACGTCAGAATTCGATATATCTTTACACGTTATTTATGAATTATTTCAATTTATCAGGAGTACATTCGCTTTATTTTCCGTTAACGACCGACTCACTTCTCAGGTATTGCTCCCCCAAACTTACTGGATATGTTTTGGGTAACCGACTTAGATAAGGTGGCATTATATTATCAACTTACAGCAGCTGCCTCTCAAAACATGACTTAATCTATCTAACTTACGATTTTAAAATTATTTTAATACTTAAAACGCTTGAGATATCGATTATGCTTTGCTGGAGGAAAATGTAAGAAATGTTAACTGGGGACGTATTTTTTATAAGACATCACCTGTTGAACAAATTGACTATCACAATAAAAACATCTTAAAATTATACGACATATACATACGAGGGCGGGTCAATAAGTCCGTGACTTTTGGATTAAAACACAGATTTTTTGATAAAAAAATGATTTTATTTTTCAACGTAGTCTCCCTTGAGCTCTATACACTTTGTCCAACGCTTCTCCAATTTTTTTAACCCTTCCAAAAAAAATGATTTGTCGAGGTCCTCAAAATAGGCCTTTGTTTGCGAGATGACTTCATCATTGGAGTCAAATCTTTTTCCACCAAGCCATTTCTTCAGGTTTGGGAACAAGAAGTAGTCGCTCGGAGCCAAATCTGGAGAATAGGGTGGATGAGGGAGCAATTCATAGCCCAATTCATGGATTTTTGCCATGGCAACTGCATATGCGTTTGTGGTCGACTGTGAGCAAACGCGGCACCCATCTTGCGGAAAGCTTTCTCATGCCCAAGTGATCATTCAAAATTGAAACCACTGAGCCATGCGAGATCCCTACGGCTTCCACAATCTCTCGCACTTTCAATCTTCGGTCGGCCAACACCATATCGTGAATTTTTTCGATTGTTTCGGGTGTAGAGACCTCAACTGGGCGTCCAGGACGTTCGGCATCTTCAGTGCTTGTACGGCCACAACGAAATTCAGTAAACCACTTTTTTACCATTGAAATCGATGGTGCAGAGTCCCCATAGTATTTATCAAGCTTAGCCTTGGTCTCGGTAATGGTTTTTTTTTGCAAGAAATAATGCTTAATAAGCACACGAAATTCACTTTTTTACATTTTCTCCTCAAACTAGTGAGTAGTCTGATAAAAATAGCTGTCAAACACAAACTAACTGACGCAGCAAGTTTAAATTTTGACAGGAGTCAACTGACAGGAGCAGTGTTGCTGTTTCAGTAAAGAGGTCAGAAATTCAAAAAGTCACGGACTTATTGACCCGCCCTCGTATATCCCATTAAAAACAAGAAGTAATACACACCAAAGCAAGTCCTAGTTCACGCCCTAGATTCACTTGCTAATGCGAAAGCGAGATCAAGCTTATAACTGATGGAATCGATTCAGTCTCGAAGAACATCATGATATGTTCCGTTTACTCAGGAATTAAGTTGTAATGGCAATACGTAATGCGAAGTCCCAAGAATTTTCGAATCGTTTCAACCCTTCCTTGAACTGGCGATAACTATGGAAAAATCCAAACTATTGTGCAGTTCACATTGATTGCAATGAGCTAAGCCAAAAATTTGTTCTTTACCAGTCCCACCAGTTTCAAATTTCACAAGAGACTCACTTGACGACAGTTTGAACATAGAACCCATGGTGTCGACATCTTCTTTTACTCTTAGGGCAGTACATAGGACAGAGGTGGTTGAAAGTATTCTTTCAGTCAAGTCGAATGCAGTTAATTTCGATCAGATGCACCCACTTTTCCTAAAACTGATGTTACCTATCTTACTTCCCTTTATAACCTATGTTTTTAAAGTCATACTGACAACAGGTATATTTCCGATATCACGGAAGGTCGCAAAAGTAATACCTGTTACAAAAAAAAACTCCAAGGGAGAGCATTTTAGGCCAATTTTAATTTAGACAAGTTTTTGAAAGCTATTGCAGGAACAAATGACTCTATACCTTAATAACTCAAGCTTGCTTACACCAAAGCAACCTGGTTTTCGTAAGAAACATAGCTGCACTACAGCGTCATTTAGTGTCAGTGAAGATAAACGGCGAGAGATCGATGATGATAAAGCAACCTTGACATAGTAGACCATTCTTTTTTATGTGACGAAGTTAAAAAAAATTCTTTAATTTCACATTTGATGCTGTAAAGCTACTTAATTCTTATTTAACAGAACTGAGGCAAACAATTGTATTTAATAACCGTTTATCTAGTCTTTTGCCCATCATACGTGGTGTTCCCCAGGGGTCTATCTTGGGACCTCTATTATTTTCAATATACCTGAATGAGCTGCCCAACATTGCCAAACACTGCTTACTACATATGTACGCGGATGATGTACAAATGTATATCAGTTGCTCTTTTGCCTTCATCGAACACTGTGTAAGTTGTATCAAAGAGGAACTTGAAAATATAGCTAGCTGGTCCCAGAAAAATGGTCTTTTACTAAACCCTAAAAAAATTCGATTCACTAATAATATCTAAAAACTATATTGACCAATGCCTCTATAGCGTATGTCGAAACAGCCAAAAGTATTGGAGTAGTGTTCAACCGTAAGTTGACCTGGTGAAATCAAATAATCTGTGTTTTTGGTAAAACTTATCCTTCACTCCTTTTAGAACACGTTTGATGTTGGCGAAAAAGTTAGTCTTACACAAGTTAGTTTATGGGTGTGAAATCTTTTCCAACTGTGATTCTGCCAGTCAAAGGAAACTAAATGTTGGATTTAGTAGCGTAGTTTGTTATATCTTTGGCCTACATAGACACGACAGATTATTTTTTTCTTTTTTCTTTTTTCTCTCTAATTTTAATGAATAGTTCATACTTTGATAACTTACTGAAACTTAGCTTAAACATTGTATTGTATTGTATTTATTTATTTATTCATTGTCACCTTAAAACTAGCTAACAACAGATAATTCTTCAATTTAGGATACAACAAATTTATTTTACTAGTTACAAATTATTAAAGAATTAAAGACCATTCTGAAACCTAAGTTTGTGTTGATACAACCATGAAAATATCGGAATAATGTGTACGCAAGATGGCAACGATTAGTATAAGGCCTCGTAGAAGTAGCATCTTCCGACAGGCGCTGGTTCCTTAAATGACGAGAATGAGCCTCTGCAGCCGAACATCTTGCAGCTCTGCTAATAAGTCCTACTTCACGCCTCCCCGTGGCGCCATCTGGGAATCTCACTAGAGGTTGCGAAGTGAAGGGGGCAAATGGCGAGTTTCCTGCGCCATTAACCAGGATTAGTGTCGGAAAAATAAAACAAGACCTTATACGGGCTACTCCGACATATTTGGAGCTCAGGCCGGAAAGGAATTCCAGGACTTAGTTAGGGTCTTGGAAAAGAGATGGTGGCGGACGAGCCCTATAAGGGCCAACGGCAGCGCTCACATACCAGAACGGGTTACTGGCTTCGGTGTAACCGACCCCTCGTCCTAGGGGCACTCAAAATGGAACTGCTCCTCCAGGTTGGGGGTTGTGCCGCCGGGGTAACTGCCCGGCCTTTTAAAAAAAACAAGAAGTTACGAAGCATTAACAAGCCTCGGATATGGACGGATCTACTGTTGACAACCCACGCAAACGATTTAAGGACAATGAGCTTTGGATATGCACGTGGAATGTTAGATCCCTTAATAGACCACGTGCAGCCGAGCAACTAGCGGGGGCCCTAGACTGCTGCAAAGCAGACATAACCGCCATCCAAGAAATGCGATGGGATGGGCCGGACAAAAAGAAGATGAAAAACTGCGACATCTACTACGGCAATTGCTATCGACGGCAAAAGCAGTGCTTATTTGGATGCGGATTTGTTGTCGGAGGCAGACTAAGACGAGAAGTCCTCAGCTTCCGGCATGTGAGCGAGCGCCTCGTAGCAATCCGCATCAAGGCTAAATTCACCAACATAAGCCTCATATGCGCGCATGCCCCCACAGGGGAGAAAGATGACGACACCAAGGATGCCTGTTACGAGCTCCTTAACAAGACCTACGAACAATGCCCTAGCTATGACATTAAAATTGTTCTCGGTGATTTTAATGCAAAGTTAGGAAGAGAGGGTATCTTTGGTGGAACAATCGGAAAATATAGCCTGCACAAACCACCTCCGATAACGGATTCAGGCTAATCGACTTTGCGGCGGGGCGAAACATTGACGTGGCTAGCACGCGGTTCCCACATCTCGACATACACAAGGGGACTTGGAGAACTCCTGATCAATCAACAGTCAACCAGATTGATCACATTGCGATCGACGCAAGACACTCCTCCAGCATTATGGATGTCCGTACGTTCCGAGGAGCCAACATCGACTCGGACCATTACCTTGTTGTAGTCAAGGTACGGCTGCGGATATCCCAAACTACGCCAAGGCAAACTAATGCTGTGAGAAAATTCGACGTCAGACGGCTACAATCGCAAGAGATCGCCAAGTCCTTTTCCGATCGAGTGTCTCTTAATCTCTTAAGAGGTCCAATGCCGCCAGCATCAAGCATCGAAGACCATTGGAAACACTGCCAAAACGCCATCAGAGATGCCGCTTCTGATGTGCTGGGTTTCACTCGTCCACCACAACGAAACCCCTGGTTCGGTGATCAATGCCGGCAAGCACATGCAGCTAAGCATGATGCATATAACGCGGCGCTGCTTAGAAAGACCAGAGCTGCTCATGAGCTCTATGAGCGGAAGAGGAGAGACGAGCACCGGCTTCTCAGGAGGAAGAAGAAAGAGCATGAGAAGCGCGCGATCGAGGAAATTGAGAGATGCTACTCCAGGAATGAGGTTCGGAAGATTTACCAAAAGGTAAAAATAACACGCCGCGGAACCAAACCCCGAACCGAAGGCTGTAGAGATAAACAAGGGAACATCGTAGTAGAATCGCAGTCGATGCTGAGGATTTGGAAAGATCATTTCTGCAGACTGTATACCGGCGATGACGGACCAAATACCGCTGTCAGGCAGAATCAACCTTTCAACTTGGACGATGATGACCAACAATTCCGTCCACCCGACCTGGATGAAGTGAAGATAGCCATATTGAAGTTTAAGTCCAACAAAGCTGCTGGAGCGGATGACCTGACTGCCGAGCTCTTCAAAGCGGCAGGCGATGACTTGGTAAGGAGCATACACCAATTCATTTGTGAAATATGGTCAGACGAAAGGAGACCCTCTGAACTGCGCCAACTACAGAGGCATCAGTCTCCTTAGCATCGCATATAAGATCTTATCCGCCGTATTGTGTGAACGCCTGAAGCCGTTCGTCAACAACCTGATAGGTCCATATCAGTGTGGCTTCAGGCCAGGAGAAGTCCACCATCGACCAGATATTCACACTACGGCAGATCTTGGAGAAGATCCATGAGCTTCAGATCGATACCCACCACCTATTCATCGATTTTAAGGCCGCGTATGACAGCATCTATAGAGACGAGCTATATAGAGCAATGTCTAGTTTTGGCATCCCTGCCAAACTCGTCCGTCTGTGCAGGATGACGATGGAGAATGCACGCCGCTCCATCAAGTTCTTCAAACATCTCACCGAGACCTTTGATGTCCAGAAAGGATTTAGACAAGGCGGTGCGCTGTCATGCGATTTCTTCAACATTGTACTCGAAAGAATAGTGCAAGACTCACGAGCAAACACAAGAGGCTCAATCTTTCAAAAGTCCGTCCAACTACTCGCATACGCCGACGATATTGACATAATCGGGAGAAAGCAGCGTGATGTCAGTGGCGCTTTCGCGAGTATTGAGACGGAAGCGGCGAAAATGGGTTTAGCGGTCAATGAGGGCAAGACCAAGTATATGATGTCAAGCAAAAAGGACAACCAACACCGACGTCTCAGACAGAACGTCACCCTCGACAGATATAACTTTGAGGTAGTTAAGGACTTTGTCTACCTAGGCTCTGCTATAAATACAGACAACGACACCAGCGCTGAGATCAAGCGAAGAATAACTCTTGCCAACCGCTGTTTCTTTGGGTTAAGAAGGCAATTGCCTCTCTCGGATAAAAAAAGTCATCCTTTATAAGACCTTAATAATCCCGGTCCTGCTCTATGGTGCAGAGGCATAGACATTATCAAAAATGGATGAGGGTGTTCTTGGTTGCTTCGAGAGAAAAATTCTTCGGGCGATCTTCGGTCCCGTCTGCATTGACAGTGAGTGGAGGAGGAGATACAACGACGAACTGTGTAGACTGTATAGCGACATGGACCTAGCCAGAAGAGTGAAGATCCAAAGACTGAGATGGCTGGGTCATGTAGAGCGCATGGACACCAATGCTCCGGTCCGAAAAGTCTTCGAATCCGCCCCCGAGGGACAGCGCAGTAGAGGAAGGCCAAGACTCAGGTGGCGCACGCAAGTGAAGAGGACCTCAGCCAACTTAGCGTGCGAAACTGGAGGCAGCTAGCCAGGGATCGAGCTGGCTGGAGAAGCTTGTTGACTGAGGCCCAGGTCCACCCCGAACTGTAGCGCCACCTAAAGTAAGTAAAGTAAGTATTTATATTTAATTATTTAATATTGAAACAGTCGAGTTTTCAAATAGAGATGGTGGCGGACATTTGAAAACTCGACTGTTTCACTTCATCCAGGTCGGGTGGACGGAATTGTTGGTCATCATCGTCCAGGTTGAAAAGTTGATTCTGCCTGACAGCGGTATTTGGTCCGTCATCGCCGTTATACAGTCTGCAGAAATAATCTTTCCAAATCCTCAGCATCGACTGCGATTCTACTACGATGTTCCCTTGTCCATCTCTACAGGCTTCGGTTCGGGGTTTGTTTCTGCGGCATGTTAATTTTACCTTTTGGTAAAACTTCTGAACCTCATTCGTGGAGTAGCATCTTTCAACTTCCTCGATCGCGCGCTTCTCATGCTCTTTCTTCTTCCTCCTGAGAAGCCGGTGCTCGTCTCTCCTCTTCCGTTGTGGTGGTGGACCAGTGAAACCCAGCACATCAGAAGCGGCATCTCTGATGGCGTTTTGGCAGTGTTTCCAATGGTCTTCGATGCTTGATGCTGGCGGCATTGGACCTCTTAAGAGATTAAGAGACACTCGATCGGAAAAGGACTTGGCGATCTCTTGCGATTGTAGCCGTCTGACGTCGAATTTTCTCACAGCATTAGTTTGTCTTGGCGTAGTTTGGGATATCCGCAGCCGTACCTTGACTACAACAAGGTAATGGTCCGAGTCGATGTTGGCTCCTCGGAACGTACGGACATCCATAATACTGGAGGAGTGTCTTGCGTCGATCGCAATGTGACAAATCTGGTTGACTGTTGATTGATCAGGAGTTCTCCAAGTCCCCTTGTGTATGTCGAGATGTGGGAACCGCGTGCTAGCCATGACAATGTTTCGCCCCGCCGCAAAGTCGATTAGCCTGAATCCGTTATCGGAGGTGGTGTTGTGCAGGCTATATTTTCCGATTGTTCCACCAAAGATTCCCTCTCTTCCTAGCTTTGCATTAAAATCACCGAGGACAATTTTAATGTCATAGCTAGGGCATTGCTCGTAGGTCTTGTTGAGGAGCTCGTAGAAGGCATCCTTGGTGTCGTCATCTTTCTCCTCTGTGGGGGCATGCGCGCATATAAGGCTTATGTTGGCGAATTTAGCCTTGATGCGGATTGCTACGAGGCGCTCGCTCACATGCCGCAAGCTGAGGACTTCTTGTCTTAGTCTGCCTCCGACAACAAATCCGCATCCAAATAAGCACTGCTTTTGCCGTCGATAGCAATTGCTGTAGTAGATGTCGCAGTTTTTCATCTTCTTTTTGTCCGGCCCATCCCATCACATTTCTTGGATGGCGGTTATGTCTGCTTTGCAGCAGTCTAGGGCCTCCGCTAGTTGCTCGGCTGCACGTGGTCTATTAAGGGATCTAACATTCCACGTGCATATCCGAAGCTCATTGTCCTTAAATCGTTTGCGTGGGTTGTCAACAGTAGATCCGTCCATATCCGAGGCTTGTCGATGCTTCGTAACTTAATCTTTTTTTAAATGGCCGGGCAGTTACCCCGGCAGCACAATCCCCAACCTGGAGGACCAGTTCCATTTTGAGTGCCCCTAGGACGAGGGGTCGGTTACACCGAAGCCAGTTACCCGTTCTGGTATGTGAGCGCTGCCGTTGGCCCTTATAGGGCTCGTCCGCCACCATCTCTTTTCCAAGACCCTGACTAAGTCCTGGAAATCCTTTCCGGCCTGAGCTCCAAATATGTCGGAGTAGCCCGGATAAGGTCTTGTTTTGTTTTTCCGACACTAATCCTGGTTAAAGGCGCAGGAAACTCGCCATTTGCCCCCTTTACTTCGTAACCTCTAGTGAGATTCCCAGATGGCGCCACGGGGAGGCGTGAAGTAGGACTTATTAGCAGAGCTGCAAGATGTTCGGCTGCAGAGGCTCATTCTCGTCATTTAAGGAACCAGCACCTGTCGGAAGGTGCTACTTCTACGAGGCCTTATACTAATCGTTGCCATCCATTAAATATAAATATGTAATATAATTAGATCGTGAACCAATATAGCTTGTATGAATTTATTTAGTAAATCGTTTTGAATTATAAGTTTAACTTTTATCTCAACTTTCATAAATGTGACCATGTATAACTTATCACTAGTTTATAAGAAATATACAATATGTGAAAGTGTATGGGAATCTTATCCAAATAAATAAAATAAAAAAATTATTAATATTTTATTTTGAGTTATATTTAAAAAATAATTTTACTTGAATTTCGAAATCTTTTGACTGTTAAATCGTAGATTAAATTAAAAAAATAATACTTATTGAATTTTATTATCAAAATTCATGATATGTATGTGAAGAATTTTTTTCACGCACTTCGACCATTTTACGATCGTCATAATCAATCTCCTGAGCAAGCAATTTATAGCCATAGGGGCAGTGATGTCAAACGGAATTTCCAAAAGTCTGTAGAAAAAAGTAAAAAACTGTATTTATTGTTAACAAAAATCTGTAGAAATAAAGCCTTTTTTTAACATATAAAAAAGTGCGTAAAATGTGAATTTGGGTACTCTGAAACAGATATCTTTATTTGTACTGGATTTTTAATCGATGATTCTCGTAGTGTTTTGGCCTTTTTTTTTGAAGTCAGACATATTACTGCCAAACAGCTGCCCCTATTCCTCAGAAAGTTGTACCTAATAGCAAGGAGCTAGAAGTGCACTTTTTGAAAGCTTATTCCTTACGTTTGACTTTATTAGATTTATTAACGAAAACAGGCGCTCTACATTTGGTCTACTATGAGGAAAAAACAATACCGTTCTGAAAGCAATGGGAACATACAGGTTCTTTCACCGTTTTCTACCTAGTTTAGATATATATCTCCAAAAATCTTCCACTTCAACACGGTCCTCTGAATAAATGTTACGAGTAATGTTATGTTCCTCAATACTCTCCATGTTAACTCGGTTGCAATATTTGAATCTGGTCGGCAGATTTTTCTCTCCTAAGAAACATGCCATTTCTAATTCTGCAACTTTGATGTTGTCCTTATACAATTTGCATGATGTCTCCGACAGCATTGAAGTTATCGTTGGTTGATGTGCGAGATCTTGTATATACATGTATAATTATCTAAGTTAATTGCTATCAAGAAAAATTTAATCTCAGAAAGAGGCTCACCTTTAGCATGAGATATATGTTTGATGATCCCTGCATGTTTCTCCAGACCTGCTTTTCCTCCTACACAGCCAAGATCAAATTTGCAGAAAGAACAATGGAAATCACATTTCCTTTCCCACTTTTTTTCAGCCATGCCTTGTTTTTAGCATCATTTTCCCAAGATTGGCAATATTTTTGCTTGTATCGCAATTTTTGCTTCTTTTTTTCGAAATTTTCAACCTGAACTCATTGTATTATGTTTTAGGTACTTCAAGAAAATGTTGCTTCTCAAATGATGCCACTCAAATACAAATAACGGTTCATTTAGATGTCATCCATATCAAATTACTGTAGAATGACAGAGGCAACTAGGGGCATACCCAATTCACAGGTCAATTGGCATAGGAGAGAAGAATGTACAATTTCGTACATCGAATGTAATAGATTTGTTAGGGGAGAAACAAATATTTCTGATTGTTTTATTTGCAATTTTTTAAATGTTTTTCCTTGAATTTGAAATTTTGAAATTTCTGTAGATTTTCGTTCGATTTCTGCAGGTATGCTAAAATTTCTGCACATCTACAGATAGTTCTGTAGGGCTGGCATCCCTGCATAGGGGATATTTAGTTTCGTTTTGGACCGGCTAGATCGTACGATTTGACACTTTTAAAAAATCATTCATAACTTAGTAGTTTTATCATCTTAATATCCACAAACAGAGGCATATAGTCATCAAACTTTCATGGTGCGATAGTTGCAAGACGCTTAATATTTTCGTTCATATATTCATATATTCGATTGGTTAGAGTGGTGAGAGAGATTAGGACCAATACCCCGTTGCAGCCAAGGTTTATATGCGAATATCTCAGACGCCACAACAACAAATAAATAATGTCAAAATATTTAAAGTTGAACTGTCTGAACTGAAAACACAGTAAACAGTGGGGGTCTTTGACTACCGTGTCTGCTCCAAACTCTCGATATATCCTATGAAACTAATACTAAGCACTGAAGACTTGTAACATCGATTCCTAAAAGCCATCAGAAACTTTGCAACTGATGTACTGAGTTTCAGCTGACCACCTCTACTAGTAGGCGAATTGAATTGACAAATGTTGACACTAAGACAGGTCCTGGAAAAGTCAAAATCGTTACACATGACCTTTCTATTTAATTTTAAGATCGCATAGACACGTTATCACACGATATCATCGTCACTTTCATACCGAGCATCGCAGGATGTTGTAGCATTTTTGATCACCAGATACTCCTATACTCGTAAGTGATTAACAAAAATGCTGTGCCTCGTTATGGAGCCAGTTAGCAACCTGCTGTCTTTCCTACTGATGGGCAGTGAAAAGGTCGCTGACTTCTTAGGGACGTCAGGAAGCTTTCGTTTTGTCTGACGCCAACCTGAATAGTCTTGCAATCTTCAGTTGTGCTCCTATGAAACGCAACTGGCAATCTATGCCCGAGATCTCAGGCAGACCTTACGTAGGTTCTGGCTCTAAAAAACTCTAATAATGCTTCGCCCCCTTCACCAGTGGCCTGCAATATAGATCAGGATTGCGTATATCTCCGCTTGCAGGACAAATGCAAGTTTTCCAAGGCACGGGATTTGGTAGTACTTAGGTCGGGGCTTCAAATTGCCGTGCCCCCGGACGCAGAGATTATTAACATAGTTAGCAAATGACAGTTAAGCCTTTAAAATGTATAGAATATGTGGAACGAATATATACCACCGCCTCAATTCGAAGAGTCATTAATTTCAACGTAGAAGGACAGGACAGGAACCTCAGCCTTAATGGGTTTTAATGTGTTTGCCTGCATTCTTCAACAAATAAAGAGTTTCACGGAGTTTATCCAGGATAACCCAGCGTTTTGTATTGACATCAATGCCTCTGATGATGGATATAACAGGCAAGAAGTTGAAGAACACGTGATTGGCATGATCTCTCACAGTATATCGCGGTTACAGCCATTTAAGGTTTAATCGCCTTGCAGTATTTCTTTTTTATTGTGGGGTCTGAGATATCCGTCGACGACGTTGTGGTTCGAGTTTATGTTCCACCATCAAATAATTCGGACTTCAAAAATACTAATGGAGTATCTTGCATCGCTTTGATTGATGGTTTGGTGACCCCCGTGTTATCCGTGTGCCAACTGAAGTGATGTGCCCTATCCCTGAAGTACAGTCAATTAGCCTTAGTTCATTTCTAGACGTGGAGTTTTCGAGGAAATTGTAGAACATTCTTTGGTGGAGTCAACTTTTTTCTATATGATGGAGTGAACGCATTTGGAGCAAATATTGGCGAACATAGCTTGATTCCTATTTTTATAGGGTGGCCGTCAACTTTCCATGTCCAAATGCATATGCTAATGTCATTGTCTTTCTTCGTTTTACGAGGCTTTTGGTTAATTCGCAAAAGTGAGCTTTTATGAGAAGTTAACCCCATCCATGCATAATACCCAATCTAGAGCTTCAGGCACAAAAGGCTGAATAGTCCTCGGCTCTAGAGCATAATATGAGAGTTGCCGCTGACCTATTTAGAGTTCATTCGCCATCATCTCTATACCTTAGCATTCTGACTAGTTTTGAAGAAACCCATATACCTAAGGCATCGGCAATTCTTACTAGGTTTGTTTAAAGCTCAGTTATTTCTATTAGTCAAGTACAATACATGCAGTTGTATTTCAATTTATTTTTTAACCTCCTCCATATTAAATGTACACTGTTGCGTACGATGGGTATTTCTCTGGGAGCAGTTCAATTCATAAACCGATACCTTCAGTTCGAAGCCATTCAAACCTGAACATAGTATACGACAGTTAAAATCTGGTCTTAAAGCGTAAACACTAAATATTTTAACGGTAGATTTTCTTCCTGGAATTTACACTTACATAAAATAAATAGAAATCTAGTTAAAAAGAAAATATCTTTGAATCCATTAAACCGTAAGAAAAGGATACTTAACTGTCATTAAAATAAGGGTAAACAGCACGTCTAGACGAAAATCACTTCACTCAAAAATTCACCCTTTATTCACTGCCACCAATTGGAATTCAATCTACTGTACGAATATCTCAAAAGGAAGGGCCATTGCTGAAAATTAAATTAGATACTCCATCAAAGTAACACAAAAGATCAAGTGTGAGCGCAAATACGAATACGAGTACAAGTACAAGTAAACGAAATTGTATCATTTCGTTTTATTTTCCAAAACGAACTTTCATCATATCTCACTCGTAAAGAAACAAAGGCGTAAAAATATCTTCTCATCAATTCGGCATCCATAATCATAAATTTTAAATTTATGTTCATTACTCAGCTTCTTTAAATTGCCTTGGATTTGTTTCCAAGCCATAAATCATATTTTCATCTTATTTTTTATACCCGGAAACAGAAGCTTAGCGGAGTGTGGTCTATTAGAACGAAATTAACTTAATTAATTCTTGGCATAGTCGATGCAAGTACTCGTATCTTTAAGTTAAACAACAAATCGAGATTGGGAAAAATTAATTTCTCATAAATAAGAAAACATATTGTCCTTTCCAATCAAATTATGATGAAAGGGGTTAATGTTTTCCGGTTAGATACGCCCATGAAGGACAAATGACTTATTCCCTCTTTAATGTGGCTTGTCTCTAAAGATAAACTGTCTAATCGACTGAAAGTAAACTCGTATGCATAGTACTCGTAAAAGTACAAGAGTTTGATATGAAATGATTTTTTTCATGAATGAAAAGTCTAGAGTTTGCGCATTGATCCTTTCAACCGTTCAATTGATTGAAAGAGCTTTTACAACTGATAAGAAAGCTCAGATTTGCCGTGCAAAAATCCTGCTGTGATATAAAACTAAAAGTATCTACCGATAGCCGAATCAGATGGCTACGTACTATTGGCCGCCTTGCAAGTTGATTGCCACAAACGCGAGTTTCTACGACACACACACACACCGAATTCAACAGTCCGTGCGTCCCAGATCGTCGTAAGATATTTCTCTGCTGAGTTTTAATTTTTCGTTTTTCATTAGATGTATACCGCGTGCCGCGTGTTTATAATTGTGGCGTAAATCCTATAGATTATTGTCTTAACATCCGTGTTGGTGAATCGTATCGATTCAGTTCCAGTGAAAAATTTAACAATCTGTGAAGTGATATTATTTGTGGCTTGAGATACAAGTGCAAAATATTGTAGTATCTGAATCACGCATCAGTGATTTTTCTCTTTGTTTCAAAATAGAGTGATTTTGCATTGCTTGCAAAACAAAGTCAGCAATTCGAAGAGTAAGGATCGTATACCCTCTACATCTAACCCATTCGATCAATGTAAAACGTATCTACCTATACAATATGGTATGCGGTATCTAAGTTATAGTTTGGTCATGGAATATCTTCTACCTGCTGCCTACTACTACTTCAACCTATTCATTAAAAATTAGGCAATCTTGAATAAATCTTTCAGTAACATAAGAAATTGAATTGAACGAATTCTATCGGTCTGAGGCAAGAAAAAAAAAAAAGATAAAATAAAAATTCGAAATGAGTTCGTTTACGTGAAATTAAAAAAAAAAAAAAAAAAAAAAAAAAAAAAAAAATCCTAATTACCTCCCTCTCCAGAGAGCAAGTGTTTTGTGTGAGAAAAAAAAAATAAAACGTATACGCAGCAGTGGCCGCCTTTAAAGAAGCAATTAGTGGATTAATAAAAGTTGTTGAAATGTTTTTGGCAGGCGTCCAGCAGTACGACAATATGGTAAGTGATGTTCTGACGCTTCAAATTAATTTTTCTTATTAAATTTTTTTTCCTCTCTACGTTTATCTTTTATCGTGTTTATCTGGGGATACGCTTTATGATTTTTATGATACCATGGTATTTTGAAAATATTTTTATATCTATATTTCACTTGTCTATAAATTATATTAATTGTTTGGAGGTGGAAGGCTATTAGAAGAATTTTGTTTCTACCTTTTTTGATTGATTGGGGTGTTATGACAAGTTCTTTTCCACCTTGGCATCGCATGATTTAGATTTGTTTCGCCTATTTTTGAGATTTTTAGAATTTTAACATTTCTCAGAATGATGTATGAAATTTAAAAATACATTTTTACCTATTCCATTATATATTTTTCTTTTGACTAAAAGTGTGAACAATTTTAGTCGTGAGTGTATCTTAAAACTTGATATACACGAAATTTGTTTAGAAGCGCGGATAAATAATCCGTGTAATGGAATGTAAAGAATATCGAAAATGGATGAAGTTTGCAATCGATGCGAGACAAGGAATAAACTATTTATTTGCTTACTTTCTGAAAGGAATCTGAATTGTTCAGTGCAGTACGAGTAGATGGAAAATGATGCATTTTAATTGACTTTGCGAATTAATGGATAGGTTTTGTTTGTTTTGTTTGTATCTGGATAGGAATAGAGAAGATTTATGAAAACGTTTTCATTTTCCTGGTTTTAATCTAGTCGGGAGAAAAGTGAATTTAAAAGAAAAAAATACACAGAATTTTTTTTTTGTGAGAGCTGAGAGTGAATATGGTTTGATGAAAGGTCGAATTATAGCTTCTACGCATTTCCCTACATAAATCAGAGTTTTTTTTTCCTTCATGAAAGAAGTAAGGTCATGTCCATGGGTAATTGGATGGAAACATGTATTAAGTAAAGTCTACCAAGAGAGTCTGCTTTGAAAATGACAGTGATAATTGGATTGGATTGTTATCAATGGATGATTGTAATTGTAAATGGCATGTATTTACTGTATGACCATGTCTCATCTTTGTTTAATTAACGAGGATTGTTGACTTGAGTATTTCATAAGCTCAATATTATTTACGATTTAAATTGAGTTGGAAGAATTTTCCTTTGAATTCGATGTTTGCAGTTGCCTTTGAAGAGTGTGAATTGTTTAGTTTGAGGCTAGTTTTATGGTTCACCTTCATCTCTTATTTTTATTGTTAAGACTTCTGAAATTTAGTACTAGTGTTAGAAGTAGTACACAAAAAAAATGTTTTAAGCGAGAACTGGGTTTTTTTTTTTCTTCTAACGAGCTACTGGGTTTCACCATAGCAATAGTAGATAAAAAATATTGCATTAGAACAATTTTGTTTTTTTTTTTTTTTGAATAATGCTTATAAACAGTTGATGAAAGATAAATTTAAAAAGCAATTGGCATGTGTAGTTCTGCCTTTGATTTGTATTGAGGTATCCTTGTGAGTAGAGATCTGTCAATGATGTCATCAACGTATGAAAGTAAAAAGTGTGTTTTTTTTAGAGGCGGAGACCTTAAATTAAAATAAAATACAGAAAAATGTGTTTCATATTCATGAAATTGGATTTATTTGACAGATATGGCATTCCATAGCATAAATGTTTCAATATGATTTTAGGCAAGTGGCCGTCGCGGCTGATTCGTACATTGCGTAATATAAAGGTCCAGTTTTCACACATTCTTCACAGTAAATCAGGCTGTATTTCGGCAATAACGGGTGGGAGGATGGCTTCCAATTATTTCTGGTTTTTTGGCGTAAACATGTGGCTTTACATATCCCCATGGAAAAAAATCTAATGGCGTCAAATCGCACGAACGAGGTGGCCAGTTAACAGGTCCATTTCGTGAAATTAATCGTTCGTCAAATGTTTCTTTCAGTAAATTAATTGTATTACGCGCTGTGGCTACTGAAACCACATGTCTGCAACATTAATGCCATCAACACTTCTCTGCATACCATCAATCGCTTGTTGTTTGCCCACTGTATGACGTCGTTTGGAATAAACGTGATCACAACGATCCATAGTCTCTCGAATTAGTTGCTCTGCAAGCCCCGAATTAAATGATGTGTTTAAAAATAAATTTAAATAATTTGCAAATGTTGCTCCGGCGTGATGTACTCATGATAAATTACCAAACCATAGTGCCCTAAAAAGAAATGAGAACTATCAAATCGGCTGTCACAGGAAACAGAATTGCTAATCTAAAGTTTTCCGGCTTTATGTACCAAGTGGACGATCTGTTTAAGTTTTCTTGCAGTGGAAACAGTCAGAAAACGACGAAATGCTAGAAATTTTTTTTTATATCATCTGCATGAATTCAAAGAAACGAATTGGTAATTATACAATAAATATCAGTCAAGATGAATAAAGGAGGACCGATATGGCTTCCCTTGTGTTCACCAGAAGAGGATTTTGTGGGTTAGATACCGTGAACTTAAAGAGGACACTATAATGAAACAGATTGTGCAATTTTCATCAATCAAATCAATCAATGAATCACAAAGTTTTTATGTACAATTTTGCACATTATTATTTCATATTACCTAACCATGCGATTTTTACGTACAAAGATACGTGGGAGATTGATATAAGTGGGAGTGAGATTACTGCGTTTCTAGAAAGTGCGGAAGATGAAATTTATGACAATTTTGAGGATGAGGATAGTGATGGTGATAATGAGGACCACGAACCAGAAGTGAAGGACGAGGATGTTTCAGACGATGATATTAGGAGTGATAATGACGATATAGAAGCGATATCTGGGAATTTGACTGAATATTTTAGTAAAGATCGTGATATGAAGTGGGTAACAACACCTTCCGGAAATCGGCTTTTTCATGCGACAACTGAACGGATTATCTACCAACGTAGCATCTTTTGCTGTTTATCGCATTCACGGAATAAAAGATGCTTCCGAGTTGTGTATGGCTCAGGCTACGAAGAAAGATGTTATCCGTTTTAGTAATATGCAAGGGAACAGCGTGATCGAAAATTTCGAAAACATAGATGAATTCGAGTTCGATGCATACTTGTGTCTTTTGTTGCTTTTTGGTATGTAATAACCACAGTCATACAAACATGTGTTACATTCTTGTTCGGTTTTGTGTAGGTGTTTATCGTTTAATGCTATGTCCAATGCTGAGAGCTGTAATGTTTCCAGAACGTTTCTTTGAAATATCACGTGTACTTGAAAAAAAAAAAAAAAAACTCTTGTTGGGACTGTTCGAAAGAACAAGAGATTTCTGATTTCTACCAGTTCATGCTACTGCTCAAGAGCTCCGTAGGCTTCCAGTTTTTTCGAGTAAATTTTTCTTCCATGGAAAGGAAACAGTTGTACAGTATATACCGAAACAGTACAAATTAGTCACGTTGCTAAGCACTATGCATCATAATGATAAAGTCTTAGAGGCACATCCGAAGAAGATTTCAGAGATAATTGAATCTCACAACTCAACTAAGGGGGGTGTTGACACGATGGATCAAATGTTCGCACATATTCATGCAAACGACAAACTAACCGTTGGCCAATAGCTTTGTTTTCAAATTTTATTGACATTTCCGCGTTTCACGCCTTCATATTGTGGATCGAAATTCACCCAAATTGGAATAACCGTCTTCCTAGAGCCGAAGCTTCTGCTGCCATCGTTCGTAATATCCGAAATGAGGAATCAATATCGCTGCAAGTTTTGTCCTCTAAAACATGAAAAGCCAGTTTGTCCATCACATCGTCATAGCACAGTCATTACTACCACTTATTGTGAAGAACATATCCCATAAATTTTGAGTTTGTATGTATTTTATTTTGTTTCATTGCATTTTTCATTTATCAAATTTGTTCAAAAATAAATGTGGGTCATTTTGTGACCCGAAACGTAATACATGCAAGTTTTTTCTAACAGAACAGAAGGGTTAAAGATGCAGATAAGTTTTATTACTGAGGCCCAATTTTCGTTGGTGGTTTAATTACACTGCCGTTCCCGCAGTACACCTAAGCTGGATTAGTTAAGAAATCATTAATAAAGATTGTAAACAGTGCCCAGAGGACACCAGCATTTATTTTTCGGAAACCATCAAAGGCAACTTGAATTAAAAGTTCCGAATATAATTTCTATTCCTTTAAAGAGAAATTCATTGATCTCAATTGTACGCATTTATGACAAAAGAATCTTTCGCCAACCCCTGTCAAATGAATAATGAATATCAAGTACAACTACTGACTTTCGCCAAATTTATATTTGCTTTGGTTCCACCTTTTGGTGACACACCATCAGTGGTCTTGTTGCTCTGAAAACCGTATAACCGTTCATTAAGAAGTTTTCGTGTCTCGAGATATTTTGTGAGCTGACGGCTGCTTAGCATACACCAATTCATTTTTCAAATCTTGTCAGAAGCGTGTATGCCTGATGGAATCTCGGTAGAAGATTTAGTTAGCTGTGCCAACTTTAGAGGAATGAATCTCCTCAATCATAATAATTGCCATATTGTGTGAACGTCTGAAATCCTTCGTCAACAACCTGATATATCATATCAACGCGGTTTTAGACGATGGAAGTTTAGAATTGACTGAATGTTCCCACTTCGGCAGATCGTGCAAGAAACTCAAGAAATGCATATGGATATCCACCATCTTTCATAGAATTGAAGGCAGCAAATGACAGAATTTATTGAAATGAACTATAAAATGTAAAAAAAAAGTGTAGACTGTTATGTGAAGTCTTTAACATAGAACTTGAAAAAATTGTGCGAATTCCGGAGGTGTACGCCGGCGATATCGACATAATTGTGAGAACACAGCGGGCTGTCACCGGTGCGTTCGCTTTCATTGAAACAGAAGCCTTTAAAGTGGATGCAGTGACAAATTAGGCATAACATAGAGCATTCTGTCAACAAAAATCGAGATATCAAAGTCAACAATTCATCTATATATTCTGCCAGAAATAAAACGGAGAGTCACTCTTTGCGCTCGCTGCTCTTTTGGGCTAAAAAGTCATTATATCGATAAATTGAGACTCTATATGAGACTTTGATCATCGGAGTCTTAGTTTGTGGCGCTAAAACATGGACTCTTTTGAAAGCTGGTGAATATGTCTTTAGTTGTTTCCATAGAAAAACCTTCAAATACAATTACTATACAAACTGTACAACGATGTCGACCTAGTCAGAAAACTACACATCAATCGCCTGAGATAGATATGACATATTGAGTGAATGCACCCCAATGCTCCATCTTCGAATCAAACAAGTAGAAAGGGATCTAGGCTAATTTGGAAGCAGGTAACTAAAGACCGAACTAACTGAAGGGGGTTGTTAGTTGAGACCCAGGTTTACCCCCAAATATAGGATCACCTAAGTAAGTAAGCAAGTGAGCGTTAAAAAAGCCGAAGCGTGGAAGAATACCTCTTTTCAAAAAGTAGATGGATACTATCTGAACTAGCGGATTTGTGTATATTAAGATCTTTAAGTACTCTTGCTACTGCACGAGTGTGAAAGTGGATTCGTCCCATTGAACATTCGATTGATTCAAGTGTAGGTACAGGCAAAGCACAAGCAGGAAGCCGACTAGCCCTGTTTAAAGAGCTGGGAACTGGAATGTCAGTATATATAAACGAGGGTTGGTATGGGGGATGAGACAGATTTTAAAGAAGTAAAAAAGCGCTTGAGATATTGTAAAGAGTGAGCCAACAGATGGTGTAGAAGTTGGCTGTCAATTACTGTCATTTACTGAATTCGATGTGGTTGATTTTTTTGAAAGATGTCATACACCGTCGTTTACCACGCAACAAAGCATTTTTGTTATTCAATTTTATTACGAAAATGGGCGATCTGTAAAAGTAACATTTCGTAAAATTCGTTAATTTTTCAGTCAATATAGTCGCCCTAGTGAGTCCAGAATTCGTGCAATGGTGAAGCGTTTTGAAGAAATCGGTTCCGTATCAGGTCAAACTCCATATCAGCATGCTCGGCCCGAACCTACACACCAAAACATTACTACTATGAGCGAAAGTGTTCAAAACTAGCCAGGCACCTCAATTCGTCGCCAGAGTCGCTTAATTATGGGGCTTTACGGCGAATTTTAAAAGTCAATCTTCATATGCACCCTGAAAATATCCAAATTACATAACAATTGATGGTTTTGGACCATATACGACGTCGCCGATTTGTTAACTGGATGTAGGAACGCCAGGGCAATTTGTCATTGAATTTGATCTTTCCGATGAAGCCCATTTTTGGATGAATGGGTATGTAAATAGACAAATTTGTCATTTCTGGGGGCGGGAAAACACATGCGAGATTTACGACAATGTTTGATGCAGATTGTGGGTTGGCGGCATCATTTGTCCCTATTTTTTCGAAGATGAGGCTGGAGAGACAGTTACAGTGAATTGAGAACGTTACCGTAAAACGTAACGTAAATTGAATGGATTGGATTTGGCCAAATATTGCGTAGGAAATTTGAAAATCGCATTATTTCGTATTTGCTTTATGAATCTTTGAAAATCGGTACGACACAGGTAGTCGTCAGTATATAAAAGATTAGTGGATATGACGACCCCAGAGGGGTTTCCACATGCACCTACCCCATCTCGAATATATAAAAAAAATTTGTTTTGCCTTAAAAACTTGAGGCAAGTTGTAAACGCATCGACAAGAGGTTGAATGATATATGGCTGCCGAACGTTCTGCCAAATAAATTAGTAATTTTCACCAAATTGTTTGTACTCTTAAGATTACATAGTTTCAAGACTGAAGAATTTCAGCCGGTTTTTTTTAGTTCTAAGAGAGTGTAAATCTAGATCTTGCACAGTGGTGATACCATTAAAAAGGACTCAAGCTTTCCCTATGTATATGAATACATATTTGTTGTTTTTTCTTTTTGTTTATTTATTTTTCGTTCGAGGCGGAAGGGAAGTTGATTAAGGGCGTATGAGTTAGTACTAAATTCATACCCACTCCAATCTGCTAAGAACGATAAACCGCTGACAGTTGTCTACTCCTGGATTAAATATACTTCCGTCACCAGCTTAACTTAAACATATCTTTTTGAATACTACGCTCCGTAGCATCTTTTTCTTTGCGACGTCTCTTCGAATGCGTATTATCAACTCAAACTCCAGTGGTGCGAAAACGAAGGTAACCGAATGCTAATTTGGGTTATTTGTCAGATGGCCAAACTATGAATAGGTGAAGCGAAGGGTAAATTTCGCGAACTGAACCATGAATTTTGAAATAAATTTGCATAATTTGCAAGCGTTGTTTTCGTGTATGTTCACGGTGAAATAACAAATCGTGTACAAATCGGTTACCACCTGCCAACTTGGCTGTTCCTGAAGAAAGTGTTGCCAATTTAAAAAAAACAAAAACAAAGTGTAACCCTTGTTCTTACTTCGGCATTTTACCTCTGAGTCATGGTAAAAAAACTTCAGTTCAAATGCCGGTACGGGATACTTATTTGTATGGATTTTCTCAAGTTATTTTAATATTCAGACATTAACATACGTGAATACGTATGTACACAACATTGCTCCTTCGTGAGAATTTTTGTAAAATTTATTTTTATCTTAATCCCGTGAAAGTGTATGTTACGTTACGAGTACCTACACTGAGGTTAAATAAATCGAAAGTCAAAATGTGACGCAGATAGCAATAGAGTAACCTTTATATGCAATCTGACAATTTAAATAAGTATCTCGTTGGAGAGGTAACTCACTTGATCTTAACTTTGCAATTTCTTGGTAAATCTGACATCTATGCATTAAAGTAGGGAATTATCCTTCCTACACATATTATTTTAACTCGCGCAAATGAAAGTGACACCAGCCTCCTTCATGTCTGAAATGCATCTCACTACATTGCTGTTGTCATATCCATATTCTTGTGTTCAGGGATGTTTGAATGTGAATCAATGATGGCCACATGCCTGCTTGTGAAAATCGTCAAGGCTCCGACACTTTTGCGTTTTGATTTGAATGCAGGAGAATTTTTCCTTTATTGAAGGGAAGGCCTGCCTTGGTAGAAAAAACAGTTTTAAAAAACGGAAAATATGATGGACATGACATTGAATTCATTTAAAATTGGAGCAATGTTCCATGCCACATTGTTACTTTACTTTACTGTTTCTGAATAGGCACCAGAGCATAATAATATTTGTATATTTAAGTGTGATGGTTAAATACGATAAAAAGACTCTTTAGCTAACCCTACGTGGACATTCGTTGACGTGGTTCAGCACGTGACTCCACATCTTTATTATACAATAAAATGTTGACGCTCCATTAAACGTAGCTCAACATTGTTTTAAACGCACAATTTTTCGAAAAAAGATTTATTTGTTGTCCGTTATTTTTATTGCGTATTTTTATTTCCATAAATGACGAGAAATGAATTAGCGGCATTCATATTTTACTTGAATGGGGGTTCAATTAAAATGTGCCATAGAGTTAACTTCCAAAAGGTTTTATGTCAATTATGTGGTTTCATTTGGAGACACAAAAGAGAAAACTATCACTCTGAAGCCGCGTCCTCAGATGTGTTGAAAATAAACAACAGAAATCTGTAAGACATAAGACAAAGGACTTAAGCTTTTTGCTATTGTAAAGGGTGACCAAATAGTAATGATAGTCTTTCCAATTGTGATGTTTAAGCAGCTGTCAAAGTGACCAATGGCGATGGCGCGATAGTTAGCTCATTGGACTATCACGCAGAGAGTCTGGGTTCGATTCCTGGCTGGGTCACCAACAATTTTTCATATCGCCATCACCCTTTCGACGGGCAATGGCAAACTCCCGAAAGTAAAATTGCCTACTAGCCGATAGCCGTGGTAGCTAGTGCTGTATATTCTTTTTTATATTATTATTGTAATTTATTACTAATAATAAAATTGCCTACGAAAAAGCTTCTAAGGAGTGCCGTTCGGACTCGGCGATAAACCGTAGGCCCCGCTCAGATGTGACAAAAATGAAAACACGAGCAACACAAATGAGTGTCAAGAAGCTAGGCCATGGCCCATCTCGGGCTGCCAGCGCCACAGTGTTTTTTTTTTTTCCAAAGTGACCAATGACATCCTGCTGTCAAAATTTTCAGTAAGGTTTGCCATTTCATCATGCATCGTTTTATGCTTGCCGAACGTGCGGAGATTATTAAAAGATATTATCGAAATTTCGCCGTGAGTTTGGTCGTCATCATGGCTTCAGTGTGCAGGAAAGTCGTCCCACAGAGCAAAGTTTGAAAAGTGAGTACACTCTTCCGGATCTTCAGCCACCAACTAGACAGAGATTGGTGCGAAGTGAAGAAAACATTAAAAAAAAATCTAGAAATGTCGATTCGGCGCCAATCAGCTGAAAAAAAGTCAACTGGCCTATTTTGCCATTGAATTTGGGCCTACATTCATGTAAGATTGTGCTGACGCAACAATTGAAGCGACAGTAGGCAATGCCGTAAGTTTGCTAATTGGGTGTTGAAATTTTGGCCGGAGATCCGAATTTTGGCCAAATACTCATCTTCTCGGACGAGGCCCATTTTTGGCTCAGTGACTATTTCAACAAGCAAAATGGCCGTTATTGGTGCTCACACAAGTGTTTTGCGAATCATCAATGCATCCACGAAGATTGACTGTGGTTTATAGCATGCCGGTATCATCTTGGCATGAACTTCTTTTTCTTCTTCTTCATCTTTATTTAGGAGTACTTCCTGTTCTTTAACGAGTAGTGTTGGTGGGACATGATGTCCAGCATTCGTGTGATCTTTTCAGTGGACGTGATTGCGGCCGCGGGTTGTTTATTGTGCTTTCTAATGCCATTTTTGCTAATCTTTTTTCAGGCATTTTCTGAAAGTGGTGTCTCCACATGTGTCTTCTGGTTCTCTTGGACCGCGATATCGCCTGCTTTGCAGATTTCTAGTATTTCGATTTCGCTGCTTTTTATATTGGAGTCTAGGTAGTTGAATTCTAGGACTTGCTCAATTGGCTTATTGTTTACTGCGAATTTGCATACTCGTAACTATTGATTTAGTTTTATCAACCAATATTTCCATATTCTAGGAGAGTGCTGCTTTTTCACATTTATATAGCAGTCTTTGCAAATTGTCTTCTGTTTCAGCAATAAGAACTGCGTCATGTGCATAACATTTCACTTTAAATAAGCCGGTTGACATGCGAAAGGCAGGTGCAGCTAGTTTAAACTTTTTGATGATGACTTCCATGACAATGTTGAAGAGAGTCGGGCTCAAGTCTTAACCTTGCCAAATTCCTGAGGTGATAGGAATCATATCGATCCTCTTAACGTTAGCACTGACTGATAGCTAGTACATTAGCTGAAATGCCCTTCGCTTTAAAAAAGGGTGATGACATCATGTAGTCGAACCCGGTCAAAAGCTTTTGTTGGGACGACGAAGCACATGTACGCAGGCTTGTTGAATTCTTGAGATTTCTCACATATTTGTCGTACAACGATTATGGTGTTAATTATAGATCTGTTTTTTCCGGAAACCTTGCTGTTCTTCACACATGCCTTTTTTGCTAATTTCGAAGGCAAGAATTTTTGTAAAGAGCTTGGGGATGGAATCAAGCAGAGAGATGCCCATGTAAACATTGGGCTCTTTCTTTTCACCTTTCGTGAACACGGGAATGGTGATACTGTCTCTCCATTGCTGTGGTATTGAGCAACTGTCATAGATTTTGAGGAATAGCTTGTGGATGTCTTTGTAGATACAATGCCCTCCATATTTGACTAGTTTGTTGGGGATTTTGTGAATACCGGGGGACTTGCGGCTTTTCAGCTTACGTACTGTCATTTCGGTATCTTGGGGGGTAGGTCCCGTGTAGTCTGGATCATCCGAGCTCCTTTCTATTGGTGTTAAGGGTTGTTCCTCGTTCCACAGCAGCGATGAGAAAAAGTTTATCCAGGTTTGGGCTGGTAAAGTGGATGTGCTGACGAGCTCGTTCACTGTTCTTTTTAATCTTTTTCTGACCACCATATACACTCACGAAATTCAATTAAAGGCAACTTATTTTCCTTTGAAAAATTAGAAATAAAGTTGATTTAAGTATAATACTGTTTACAAACTTATTGAATACGAACAATATATAACAAATAACGTCAAAGTCTAAATTAATAGTGAGTCCAACCGCCAGACTTGGTTATAAGTTCAAAAATTCGATGTAAAGTCGGATTTTTGAACTCCTGAGCTGGAATTAGAGCCCATTGCATTGTAACGGCCTTGCGTAAATCCTCCACTGAAGCAAATTTGCGCCCCCTAGCATAAACATGACGAGACAGATTTCCCCACATGTTTTCGATCGGGTTTTAGTCCGGTGAACATGCTGGCCACTCTAAAATTTTAATTTCTTTGTCTGAAAAGCACTCACGACTGGCACATGATACATGAATGGCAGCATTAGCTTGCTAAAAAATTGTACAATATTTGAATACGGCTGATGGTCCAGAAAGTCTACCAAAACACCTTCCAACAAAGAAATATAATTTTCTGATTTCATTCGGCCAAAAATTTTGCATACTGGAGTCCTGCAATGATAGCTAGATGCAGCCCAGACCATCAAACATCCACCTCCAAAGTTTCGCTTAGTGGAGAAGCTCTCATGACTTTATATATCATGTCAATGATAATAAAAACCGTTTGGTTTTCGTCTGCAAAGATCACGCTTTTCCACTGTTCAGACCATTTCATGTGTTCTTTGGCAAAGTGTAGTCGGGCAACTTTATGTGCTTCTGGTTTTGACTTCATTTTCTTCCAAACCAGTCGATTACAGTAAATTGGGTTTCAAACTTCTTGATAGTATGGCGAATTGTGCCTTCGATAGCCCGATTATATGGACTAGTTGCTCTAAGCGCACGAAACATATTTCTCGTAAAAAGCTGATTTTGGTAATACGAGTACAACTGAAAATTTGTAGACACTGTGCTGGGCTCAGTCTTATAATATTGAAATGTCAAACTGCACAAAAAATTCTTATCAGTATGACATGTTGGATACGTAAACTCTTATGAAATCTCTACTGGAAAATGGATCTCTAAAAGGATAACTCGTTAGTGGTCGGTCCATGGCGGCCTTGATACGTAGAATTTGTGTTTCAAACATAGTTGGGAAGTCATATCTCATTCTTAAGAAGTCGCCTAATTTGAGGGAATCAAAGACATGTTCTTACGTTAGGGTCAGAGTATTCTTCAGACCGCCGCTTAACAGAGCCGATTTTAGAGTTTCTCTTTGACAATTATGAAATCAATATGGTTGCGAAAATTCAGTACTGAACGAGTACGAGTATCATGAATAATACGTCCTACATTGAGGTGACTAAAACTACAACTTCGGTTGACATTGACATGAAAAGGGTTAGCCAATAGCTAGGTGGGAGTTCTCTCTTAATTAAATACACATTTACTAGGAACTCAATATAGAGTTTTATTGATAAAGAAGTATGATCTATGACAATTATGAATAAAGCACAACATTGTTCATGTGACTACGATGGCTTCTGTTGCAAGCGACCATCTGAGAGTCAAATTTATCGATGACTTTTTGAAGAATAAGTGGGTCAATGGCCGCAATTTCAGTTTGGATGTTACGTTTGAGATCCTGCATTGTCGCTGGGTTATTGGCATACACTTTACTCTTCAAATAACACCACAGGAAGCAGTCTTAAGTGTCAAATCGTATTACCTTGGAGGCCAATTAATTTCTCCTCTAACCATAAATTGTTGAAACCAGATATCGTCCAGTTCCAGTTCATTCAATTGCTCACTGGCGATAGCAGCAAGGCATCTAAGCCTGATGCTAGTAGCAAAAAATTTTGTGATATGTTTAAGAAATCCCAATTAGAAAAGGTCCTTGCAATTACACCCATTCAACTTAAATATTCCCCATAGTACTCGTACTTGCTCGGTGTTTTATTATCTTGGTAACTGCAGATTTGCACCATAATTTCGGGCTGAAAGATAGCGTGTCAAGCCGATGCTGGCTTCTCAAAATGATCGAACACCTAAAACACTAGAATACAATCATAGGTAAGCCTTGAATACCTAAGTGAATTTTGAGATATGAGGAGTATACCAGTATGCTAGCTATTATAAGATGAGCCTTAGGCTGTTATCGAAAACATCACTTGATCGTCAGTATGATTGTCATTGCGCGACTTAGGGATTGCGAACGTCAAACTGGAAGTTATTTGCTCGCGCTGATTTGTATTATCTGCATGATTTTCTTCTGACTTTTGTAGCCTGCGTTTAAGAAAGTTTTCCAAAAGCCATTTGATGCAGATAACATTTCCGAAGATGGCCTTAGTGTTATAGTTCCCCATTCTCTCTACTTCCGTTAGAATCACCAATCATAGTTTGGAGATGATACTTAAAACGTTGCTTTCAGGTTTGTTGAAAAACTCAAAGAAGCAATGTCTGGCAAGTCCAATTATGGGTGTTTGAATCAATATTAGTTATCAGACGTTTGCTCACATGCTTGAGGCTTAAGACTTCTAGACCATTTCTTTCGGGTTTTCCAATAGGGACTTGACAACTTTGAATTTAATTTGTGAACGCACTCTTTCACTAATCACTAAACTGTCACTGTCAATTTAGTCAGTAAACTTAATATTTTCATCATGGTAAAGTACACGAACGAGCAACGTCTACAAATTATAAAAATTTTCTACCGAAATTCGGAGTCGGTGACTGCAACTTTAAGAGCGTTAATTCGAATTTTTGGTCATAATTCTCGCCCTAATAGACAGGCTATAACTAGTTTAGTGCAAAAATTTGAGTCTACATATTCGTTGTGTGATGTTGCCGTGTCAGTGAGACAACGGGTTGGTCGAATTGTCGAAAATATCGCTGCCATCCAGGCGTCCGTAGCAAACGATCCAAATCAGTCAATTCCACGGCATTCTCAAGAATTGGGCATCGCTCAGACCACATTTTGGCGTATTTTTTGCCCGAATTGGAAGATATGGACTTGGACGACATGTGGTTTTAACAGGATGATACTACAAGCCACAGCACACTTTACAATCGATTTATATAAGAATAAGTATAGTGAGCGTGTTATATCACGAAGTGGGGCAGTCGATTGGCCGCCTCGTTCGTGTGATTTAACGCCGCTTGACTATTTTCTATGGGACTAAGTTGGAAGAGCTCAGAGCCAACATTGAACGCAAAATAGCCGCCTCTACCAGCAGGGGAGTCCCTTATTTCAGAGATGTCGAGTTGTTCTCTGAGGAAGGTGTTCCGCCTGATACCATTGAGGGCTGGACAGTCCCATAAAATGTGTTCAGTCGACATTCTGTGGAGTCAGCAAGTCCTATTTTTCTGAGGTTATATCTTTAACCATTGTGTCTTGATATCATGCCGATTTAGATTCAGACATTTGTCGGCATTTTTATTAAGGGGTAGGATGGCTCATTTGGCCTGCCTTAGCCCTAGTGTCTCTTCCCAGTATGAGATGCATTTTGAGTGCTCCCAGCGCTTAATGGCTTAATTTACTGCTGTCTTAGATGTGCAGCAGAAGGGTTTAGGTCCCTTGAAGGGGGTTTCTGAACCTTTCCTGGCCAGTTTGTCTGCCTTTTCGTTTCCGTCAATGCCCTCATGGCCAGGGACCTACCATATTTTGGTCTTTTTTCTTGAAGTTAGCTTCTGGAGGGTATTGAAGCAGAGCATGACTGATTTGGAGCCAATAACGTGCGAGCTAAGGGCATTTATAGCTGCTTGACTGTCCGTGAATATATGTATGTTTGCACCTTTGATACCAGAGTTGAGTATCAGATTGGCGCATTCTTGAATGGTGTGTATTTCAGCTTGGAATGGACTCTTGTCCATGACAATTGATATGTTTGTGTTCGATCCATCTATTCCAGCTCTCACTCCCGTTTCTATTTCGAAACCATCCGTATATCCCCCATGTGGTTCCATACATGCGGCGGCAGGCCCAGAAAGCGTTGGTTGCTTTATTTATTTCATTATTTAGGTGTGAGTTCCAATTCAATCTTTTATCCAGGACTATCCTCAGATATTTGATTTCATCAGAGTACTCAACGGTTGTGCCGTTTATTAAAACTAAACCAAGGTTTAGATTTCTCCTTTTTGTGAAGGGGACTATGATAGCCTCGTTTGGATTTATGGAGAGATTCTCTCCGTTGCATCAGTCTAGCACTATATTAAGGGCATTTTGCATGCGTGCAGTGAGCACTTCTGCATCCTTGCCTCTAATAATGATGACGAGGTCATCGGCGTAGCCAATTATGTTGTAGCCTTTGTTGCTTAGTTTATTAAGCAGGTCATCTATGACCAGGGGCCATACAAGGGATGATAGTACACCCCCCTGCGGGCAGCCTCTTACTGGTGCTGACGTCTGAGGTGGTAAGGTGAGGTGAGTTATTACCCGGCTCACTAGCATCGCTTTTATCCAATTTATGGTCGCTTGATCGATCTTTTTGTAGAATAAAGCTTTTGATATGGAGTCATGTCCAGTGTTATCAAAAGCACCCTCTATGTCCACCAACGCGCAGAGTGCAATTTCTTTATCCGGGAAGAAGCTTTTTATGTCTGCTGTCAGTTTTAGCAGAGCTCCTTCTGTTGATTTGCCTTTCTGATAACCGTATTGACATGGGTGCAGAGGCAAACTGTTTTCTATGCTTCCTCTAATGTGTACGTCAATATCGCAACATCACACTTAGCAACTGGAGTAAAGTCGGTTCTCTCCTATTTTTAATCGTCCTGATACTAGCTATGAAGCCCTGATGCTGTGTGCAGAACCTCATAGCAACCTAACGGGTGAAAGAAAAAACCATCAAATAAATTGATATAAGAAAATAAGACATTTCAGATATTCGAACAAAAATAACGTACTACCCGCATAGCAACAATCCAAAGGTCATAACTCATTTAGTAAGCCAATAACTGGAAAATTGGTGTTTTACCTTTAAAGAATTTTATTGAGTTGATTCGATTGTGAAATGTTTTTTGCTTCTTTTATTTTTGGAATGATTTTTATCTTCGCTTAGCATCAGCGCTAACTTCAACCACAATTTTCCATTCCATTTCGTTAACCTTTTTATTAACATTTCTTGATGTCAGCATTAGCATCAACATCAGCATTCCAAAGAGCTCTCTAATATTATATAAACATATGCCGCCTTCGAGAATGCGAAGCAAAGCAAAGTCAACCCTTGGCAAATGCCGCAACATTCTGTTGGCGTATTACAGCTGATAGCATATTTCCGCAATCTCTGCTAAAGATATTACCAAGACTACCATCACGCAGACTGAATTAGGCCATCAGCATTAAATTAAATGAGAAGACTTGAAAGTTTTCCTGTTGCCTTGGTTGTTGTGAGATTTCCTTGACTTGGGTCGTTTCATCAATTTGCGAATATGCACGCAAGCTAAACACGTTGCCTAATGCCAAAAAAGGTTCAAAGGTTATAGAGAATCGATGCGAAAAGCTTGCACTCGTTACTTTGATTTTATTTGTATCCCTACCATTTATTTGTATTTGTATACGACTAATCAGTTGTTTCTCCTTTTTTTCTTTTCTATTCCATTTCTTAACGTTCGTTTTGTCTTTGGTTTCCTCCATCTTTTTTCATTTAGTTTCATTTCTCTCATTTAATCAAACACAAGCAGGCGTTTTTTAAAGATACTTCCTTTCAAGTACACCTTTAGAGCAAGTATTGGTTTCGTTGTTGATTTTTAACTGATGGTTAAAATCAATCAGATTTTTTTTTGCATAAATGGTTATTTTAATATTAGTAACAAATTTGAATTTGTATCTAAGAATTGCTGAACATTAAAAAGCGTTAAATTTTAAGCAGAATTTTTTCAAGAACGAAAATTTGACGTAGTACTTGGGAAAATGGACCATATCTCAAAAACGACCCATTCGATATTCTCAAAAGTTGATATTTTAAGTGATTAAATTTTGTTCCTCAAAATTCCAAGAAAAAAATGTACTAAAAATTTAAACAAAGGTATATTAGAAACATTTAGTACATTTTTAGTACACTTTGCCAATTTCCTTGAAAATACTTGTAATGGCACTTTTGCGTTGGTCTAAAAATGGTATTTGAAAAAATTGTTTACTGCTAGATATACCTCTTTTTATCTCAACTGAAATTTTGTTCGATTGGTCACGAATTACGAGTAGAATCGGCAAGATTCTCGAAACAGTCAAAAGCAACTACTTGCGACATAGTCGTTTCATTTGACTAATATTTGTTTTTTTACTCAAACTTGTTTTTTTTTTGCTCACCCTCCTAGAGACTCCTTTGTTCAAATGAGTTAGGGAACAACCTCTAGGCTTCTGTTCTTTTTCTTTTTTTTTCCTGTGGGTGAGGATGAGGGTGAAAGTGTGGGTCAAATTGAGTACACACTTTGATTAATTCGTAATTTCGAAAGAAAAATTAGGTTTGGAAAAAATAAGGTACGACCGACTGGGGGAAACATCGAAACGGCCTTTAGGAAGTAGTTCTATAAACCTATTGTGACGGTCAATTTGACTGTCGACAACGCTCTTTTATTGACCAAGAAAAACTCCAACTAAGTGGTATTATTTGGCCATACCGTATCGAGACTTCTCTTTTATTGGCACGTCACTGAGAAGTCCTGAAAGTTTATTTTGAAATTTCCACAATTACGTTTTGCAAAGAAGATTTTGAATGTGACTGAAATTGGCCTAGACGTTGAGTTGGCCTGGGAGCTGGGAGTAATCCAGTCCCTCGCTTTTATTCAATTTTGTTTTCTTTTTTTTTTTACAATTGAGTTACATGGTGTAAATGGAAAGGTTACATACAAATGTATACATTGTAGTAAAATTCTAATGAACTTGAGTGTATTTTGGAACCCATACCCTGGTGTAGTCCCAGAGTTCTGTAAAATGTGCAATTATCAATGTGACATGGGAAATTTAGAGGTTTCTACGTAGCTTTTGTTAAAATAGAAAGGATTCCTGGAATTGTTTTGAATTGAATTGAAAACACTTAAGAGGATTCCTGAAAACCTGATGTATCGCGAAATTTTGATAATTGAGGAGTATTTTTGTGGAAGCAAAGGAGCGATAACGAAATTAAATCCCAACCGATGCGATTAAAGGTAATAAAATTAAATGACAAATGGGAAAAGAGAAAAAGGTTCATAATACGTATTTTTTTTTTTTGGTAATGCCCATCAATACGTCCTGATTTATTATTGGATATTAAGAGATTGTATCTTTAAAATTTTATACCTGCTGCTTCATAAAAAAGAGTTAAAACTCTTTCACAAGCCAATATAGGTAGACCCTTTGTTAAATTATATTATACTATAACGCGGAAAGGTAGTTAAGGTAGAATTGTTGTTGTAAACCAGAGGAAATGTATTTCAGTTAAACGTGACAAGACGACCCTGCTTTCAAAAGTATTTTATTGATTTTTATAGTTTCAAGTGTTGTAATACCTTTATAAATCTATAAATGACACCAGATATCATTCAAAATGTATCTTTTATGAGTATATATGTATCCCTCATAGGTATACAGATATATGGGGGTTCAACAATTTAATAAAGTTCCCTACCAGATGTTTAACTTGCAGTTTTCAATCAGAGTCTTCACAATCTTTAATTTCTTTAGCGAGGGACTTTGGTTCTATTATGAAGCTTTAAGTGCTTGACTTTCAGTGGATTGTTGAGAGATTATTTACTACTGATTATACGAAAGTCATAACTATGCCCCTGAAATGGCTTGGATCTTGGCAAGTTCTTCAAAGGGTCTTCTTTCTTCTAAGTGAAATGCTAAATAGTTATTAGGTATTCAGAAACATTTCTTGAACAAAAAATTGAATAGTACGATGCATCCTCACATCGTAGCTGGTTAACCAGGTAATGTGCTAGAGATCTAGGCTAAAGTCCAGGCAGCAGTATCCGGAAGAGAGAAACAATTAATTTCCAACTTTGCCGGTCTTTCTGTAACAAATAAAACTATAAAAATGACTTTTATTCCTTCGCAGATCGAAGAAGTGGGTTACTTTCTTCGCACATTAGCCCAACACAGAGAGTGTATAAATCAACGCTCACACCAGGCTGTCGCACCATCAGTTTACTACAGAGTTACATGCTTGGCATACCTTCTAGTGACGATCTCCAAAAACAGCATGAGCAAATCCTTGCACACGTTTGCTAAAATTCAATGTGCCATCATAGGGCCTCCATTCCCATACACAAGGGATTAAAATGTGACAAACTAGCTAACAGATTCACTGTTAACGATTATTGAAAACGATTAAGGACGACGACCTTCTGATGTATACGAATAACGTTCTGGACTCTTAATCGACCATGTGCAGCCGAACAATTATCAGAGGCCCTTGCTCGCTATCGTGCAGATATAGGAAAAGAAACAGCGGTTATCCGAATAGGGACTTGCAATATGCGGCAAACATAGGCAAAAAGAGTTCTGGCAAGTAAACGAACAACTTATGGCAATCCGCATCAAGGAACACAAAAACAATGCCAACAAATAATATTTCTGCAAGATATTCGACGAGACCTATGAGGGATAGCCGAAGCATGATATTGCATCGCACTAGAAATATGAATAGCCCATACAACACCAGGTCTGGCAACAAATTTTGATTTATTGACTTTGCGGTGGGACGAAATATCAAAATAGCACTAACACAGTTTCCTCGGCTCAATATACTCAAGTGGACATGACGGTCTTCGGATAGTTAAACGCTAAGGCGAATTGATCAAATAGCGCTGATGAATGTTTCGGGCAGCCAGTGTTGAATCGGTTTGCCACACTGTTGCAGCCAGAAGTGAATGCAAAGAAAAATGCTCTTCGAAAATACTATATAACCTCGAGAAGCTTCAATTACAAGATGGGGCCAAAATCTAAGCAGAATGTATATTCCAAAATATTCAACAGCATTTTTGACGGTCCCCCGGCATCAAGAACCAAAGACCAGTGGTAACACTGCCGACGTGCCACAAGAGACTTCACAAATTGATTTGATAGAGAATGCCGGCCGTTAAACAAGATGGATATAAGGCGGCATGGCAATGAAGACGAGAATCGCTCGTGAGCCCTACAAGTAGAAGAGACGAAAAGAACATCGAGATTATTACAAAGACCGAGAACTGCGTGATCGAAGATATTGAGAGGATGTTGTGCTAAGGAAAGTGGGTATAGAAGTCTGTATATATGAAGTAGAAAACCTTGTAGTAGAGCCACAGTCGGTGCTGAGAATATTGAAAAACTTTTTCTTCTTTTATTTAAATCCCGTCCTCAGGCAGAATAGATCATTCAACTTAGACGATGATAGCCAAGACTTCTATCCACCCGACCAAGATTAAGGAAGGATAGCAACATCTAAGTTGAAATCTTGTAAAGCAGCGCGGCAGCTACGGCTCTGCGGTCGAAATATTCAAAGCTAATAAAATTATTTTGTGGAGAGCTTATGTACACAAACTACGAGTAATTTCACAAATCTGATCGGAAGAGTGTATGCCTGATGAATGATATCTCAATATAAAAAGGTTTTAGACAAGGGAACGCGGTGTTCCATGACTTTTTTAACATCGTACTTGAAGGAATTGTGCAATTACTAGTTAATGACGATAACTTTGGCATTATTGGGACTCCACAGCGGGCTGTTACCGGTGCTGTCGCTAACATTGGTACGGAATCTGCTAAAATAGGTTCAATAAAAAGGGACAATTGAACAAAATATCCCAGTCGGGAGGTATAATTTCGAAGTAGTCTTGCTAAGCTCTGCTATAAATACTGATGACAACAACTCAGTAAAAATAAAACGCAGAATCAGTTTTGCCAATAACAGTTTCATTGAGCCAAGAAGGCAAGTGAGTTCTAAGGCCCCAACTCAAATAACAAAAGAGACTCTTTAAACGATTTTGATCATTGCTGCTCTGCTTTATGACGCTTAAGCATGGACTCTATCGAAAGCAGTTAAAGATGTCCTCGATATTTTGAAAAATTTTTCGAAAAATGTTCGATCCCGAATGGGTTTACGAGTAGAGTTTAGTCGTTCCGGACCTACATAGTTCCTGGAACTATGTCCGTTGTCGGAACTAGTTCCAATCGTTCCGATACTCCACCTAAACATGTTCGATAGTTCCGACATGTCCGATAATTCCGACATGTCCAATAGTTCCGACATGTCCGATAGTTCCGACATGTCCGATAATTCCGACATGTCCGATACTTCCGACATGTCTGATAGTTCCGGCATGTCCGATACTTCCGACATGTCTGATAGTTCCGGCATGTCCGATACTACGATAGTTCACACACAAGAAGTTCACTTCGTAGTAGTAAATGATCCTGAGTATTGAAAAAATGCTTATAAACTGTTGGCTTGTTTGCGAGTATTCGAACAAATCACTACCTGCTTGTAAGCTCATGAGTCAGTTTGGAAACGAATATAGGGGATCGATCTGATTTACAAGTTTGATTAGTTGTATAGCCATACTCGTAGGTTGTTGTAGATCATATCATAAATCCACGTTCCATGTTCGTTCCGGCAAAGGAACGGTTTAGCACAACTCTATTTACGAGACTTGAAGGAGAAACTTCAAAAACGAGTTTAGCAGCTCTACAGCGACCCCGAGATAGTCACAAAACTTCGCATTAGTCGCCTGAGATGGGGGCAGTTCAAGATGCACCCGACCTGAGAAAGAAGACGATTTTGTTTCAACAGCTTCGATACCATCTCTATAGTAGGAACCGTCAAACTCTTCAAAACAGCCTTCTTTGGGGGCGGTTCTCTCCATTAAGTCCACTGTTTTCGTCTCAGGTGCAAAAAGTCGACTGTTTGTTCTCCATTATGAGCAAACGAACCACTAACTTGGGCACAGCTTTGTCATATCCAAATTTCCGTCAACTCAGTGCGATACTCAGCACTTTTTGAAATGCCTACCATGTCTACAATCTCGCGCACTTTCAGTCGACGGCTATCTAAAACGATTTTGTTGATTTTTTCATTAAATTATCTGCTGTAGTGACCTCACTTGGTTGACCACTGCGGTGTTCGCCTCGATCTCGCTTAAACTCAGCTACCTAATATTTTATTGTAGTAAATGAAGAAGCAGACTCTCCCAGAGTAGAATCCACCTCGGCTTTGATATCGGTTGGATAGAGAACTTTCAAGTGAAAGTATTGAATTACATTCATAATGATGACCATGATTTCCATGATTTAAAATCGACTGTTAAAAAGGTGGTATTCAACGTAGCGTTATCCATTTTATGACTTAAGCTGTTTAAAGATTTTATTTTCGAAAGCAGAAATAATTTTTTTTAAAACTTCCCGTTTTTATACATTATTTGGAACTACCCTAATACATGTAGATTGAATAGATACAAATACTTTCGCTCGCAGAGTCTCAGATTAGGAGTCGCACACAAAAAGAAGGGGGCCTCATTTATCTAGGAAAGGACAACTGGATTTAGTCAGCTAACATGTCAGTTAAGACCCAAGTGACTAGAGGTTTGCCCTATCCTTATCATAACGTTGCAGAATCGACTGTGACTGCCGGTACTTTTAAGCATACAAATAAACAACTGACACACTCTGTTTGGTCTGAGTTGGCAGGACATATAGGTATGTACTCGTATGTGACGTTCCTGTATATTTTCAAAATCTTGTAGTAATATCTGTATAATTGGATACGTCTTTAAAGACTCACACTAGTTTGTGTTCTTCTGTAGTTCGGTATGCACACGAGAGCTAATATTAATGTAAATAAGTTACTCAAATACCTTGAGTCTTACCGTGTACAAGAAAGGATTGTTGGTCTTCAGTAATTTTCAAAAACTTCGGCAAAAAATTTTCCTAAAAAGCGAACGGAGCCCAGGAACTAGTTTTCGTCCAGTTGCTAATCAATGAACCCAATACTTGTCTTAGACACACTTCAGTTTGTGTTGTGTTTTTTTATTTTTCTTTCATTTCCCAAGCTTTTGTTGCCCTTTTCATTGAGTCACTTGCAGTAGCAACGTTGTTTGGATAAATTGCAAAGTTCCTACGATTGAAGCATGTTTCTTGGTTTATGTACATTTGAAATTTTCCAATCAAAAATTACACGAGCGGACGAGCTTGATAAATGGGATATACTATACGTTCGACTATGTTCTTCTATTGGCAACTGCTAGGCACTAGGCATTGTAATGTGAAATCATTTTTCCAGCTAACGTTGCTAGTATTTTCTTCACAGTTGGCATCCTTTTGCTTTACAGTAACATTTTTCAATGCCCGATATGTGTGCACTTTATCCCTTAAATCCTTGTTTTCTTGCAACCATTATTGCTAGACATCTTATTCTCATTTTTTACAATCGCATTGGACGAATGGTAGTAAGTAATTTGAAAGCAATGCCCCCTCAGTGCATTGTGCTGGGTTTATTGGATCAATTACATCAGCTGAGCTAAAAATATGTACTAATGATGGATGTAAGCAAACTTCCAACTACCATCATAACCTGTCTTTCATCTTAATAGTACATATAGCAAACTTTCCAAACTTTTTCCATATGCAAATTTTGGCAAATTCATGTTGGAGTTGGACTTTTCTCGATAGTTTTAGAATTTATCCCTTTCGCTATGTCATCATTTTACATTCAGGGTTAGCAGCTGTCTTTAAGAACGTAGTTGATGTCACAACCCAAGAATCTTTCTTTTATTTCAGTGTTTTGCAATGCCTTAGGGGGCTGGGAACTTAATTCTATTCTGCCAGAATTAAGCCTGATTCTGACATTTTAGGTGTAATTCTATAAGGAAACAGAGCATTTAGACAGGGCAGTAGTCCATTGTACTCCTTGTACTCCCCTTACGTAAAATTTGTAGCCTTTCGCAGGAAGATGAGAAAGCGCTGGAATCATAATATGCCTACAGTACCAGTACCAGCAGCTACCCCATCGGCATCAGGTATCTACATCCTGCTACGAGCGTGAGCCAGACACTTACAGAAGAAAAGTTTCGCGTCGACATCACAACTTTCACAGAAAGCTAACAGAATGCTAAGATGTTTCGCAAAAGCGTAGTTCCTCGTCAAGACGCCAGTGCTCTCTTCTTTTGGAGGTGTCAGTAAGGGGTTTGGTCTGCCGACAATCTGGAAAGTCATACCAACTGTGGTTATGCTTATATGAAATCCAACTGCCGATAGAGGCTTTAACCGAAATAGCAGGTTGTCCTAACGAATACTCGGGTCCTAAACACTCCCTTCTGAGGCTTGCCAATTAAGCTTATAAACGATTTTATTTTCCATGATGCCATTGTGGCCACTTAAACAAGACTCAGTGAATTTGGTTTTACGACTGCGTCCAGCGAAGTTTTGCATTCTCGAACTGGGCTAAAGTAGTAAGAGGATACAGAAAAGCTTTAAGCGCACCTTTGCTGTCGTTACATATGCAAATGCTTCGCCTCTTAGTTCGCTGCACGATGTCATCCTCAAGAAAGACGCAACATGAGCTTCGTAAATTGGTTTTAAAGTCGTTCGTAAAGGCTTGGCTACATTCCTGTTCTGACCCAGATTCTAGCCGGAATCACTACTGGGTAGAAGGAAAGTCGATTTCGTATTTCTTTCAGCAAAAAGGGATCTGATTTCAATGCATGTCTGTAAGACCAGAGTCAAGAGACAGTCGGCGTGTAATGTCATTTAAGCATCAATGCGTAATGTACCATGGATCACTTTTTATTAAACAGAAAATGATCTTATTGTGCAGCACTTGAAATGAATATCAGAAGCAGTGAAGTTTTTTTTTTTTTGGAAAATCTTGTTTCACGAAACAACCGACGAGGATTCTTTAAAATTGCAAGCCCCACGTCTACCAAAAAGTCGACAGCGCGTTGAAGGTTTTAAGAGGATTCTCCCGTGCGACGGCCTGTTTTTTAATCATTTTTTGGAATTCTTTTTTGACGCCTAATGAAAAGTTAGAATTTTGAGTTATTTATCTTTTGTATGTATGTTAAACAAAATTTCAAGTAATCCTGAAAGACACTCCCCTTGAAGAAAAGGACACTTACTTCCTTCACAATAGTTAAAAAAAAGAAATAGAAATACTCGGAATTTAAGGATGATTCTAGTTTACTCTGATTCAAGCCGTTCTGGAGATATGATGGAGGAAAGTTTGTAAAACACAGTTTTGAGAGACACGTGTTAGAGCTTTAAGTACTCCACTCAACGCCCTGAACATCTGCTTTTTCGAAACGATGTATCTTTGTTACCATTTCAAATTTAAAAAAAATTGCTTTACCAGCATATTATACACATGATGGCAATAAATTTATGTTGAAAAAAGATTGATTTATTCAACCCATCACACGGGAGAACCCCCTTCAAAGTTTTAGTTTAGTTCAAAAAGTTTGTTAACCTTGAAGAAGCCCACATACTAAGCTTCATGGGACAAATGGATGTTGATACTTTTAAGCAATAGATTTCAATTTTTTTTTTATTTCGTTTGGCTCATCATAATTTATGTGGGCTATTCTTTGAAATTCATGTCGATTAAGCGACCATCTCTATTGGTGATTCAACGATAGGCGGTTTTTTTTTTTTTTTTGACATTTTGTATACCATTGGCCGACGTTATTGTGGCTATTTCCCCTCGAATGTTGTTATTGAGTGATTTATGAGTCTTTGGCTTGTTGAAATAATTTTTGAGATTAAGAGAGTTACACAAGCAGAATTCGGGATGATTTAAATGTGGAGATCTTGGAGGCTAGTCCATGTCACCATGTTATGGACACTACACGACCCAGAAATGTTAACTTTTAATATTTCATTGTTTGGCACACAGCGCGCCTTTTTAAGCATCCACATCCACTTATGTAGGAAATTTGGATTTGAGGGAGGCCAAGGGACGATTTGTGTTGGCGGAATATGCAACATTTTTAGGTTGAGCAACTGTTTCTCAGAAGATAGGGATAAATGTACGATAGGTGCAAAATCGAGGAAATAGAGAAATATTGTGGAAGAATAGACTTTATAAAAAGTTGAGAAGCAGCTGACCTGCGAAGTAAAAAAAGGATGAATAAGGGAACCTTGTTGTAGAGTCAAAATTTGTTCTCGGGATAAGAAAAAATTATTTCTGCAGCCTAAAAAGAGGGGTTGTCGATCGACAATCTCCGGTCTGGAAGAACGAACTATTTTACCCCGAGGACGATGAGAAATAATTCTGTTTACTCAACTTCGGCCAAGTGAGGATAGCCATATATGGGTTTATTCAGAGCATGCATCATATCGTCTAAGATATGGTCCGATGGAAGCGTGCCAGAAGGCTTTGCACTCTTGTGCCCGATCTTAACGACCATCTAGCCTGGAGATGTCAGACTTTTAAATACTGACTATAAGATTATCTCAGTGTAGAATAGGTCCTAGTCAACAATCGACCACATTTTTACATTACATTAGATCGTGAAAGAGACCTACGAATTCCAAATGGACAAACGGGATAGATCAAACAAAGATACAATATGTCTAGCAAGTTTGTGAAAATGGAACAGTTCTGCAGTATGACTGTGCAGAATGTTCGCTGCTCCATGAGGTTCGGTGATGACCTTGCCGAGAGCTCTGATGTTAAAAAAAGGTTTTATTAAGACGACCATTGCTATGCAATTTCATCTATGTCATTCCACAAGTATTGTAGAAAACTAGCATTCCAAGACCAGAGGCATACTATTTGAAAAGTCCTCATAGCAACTAGTCAGTGGATATGTCAATATTAGTTGAACAGAATATTGATCGTCCCGGTACTCGTCCATGAAGCAAGAAAACTGGCTTAGAAAGAAAAAAATTGCAAACGTTTTCCGCGATATAAATGCTGAGTAAATAAAACTGACCGATTACTTCCCCGTAGGCTAGGAGCCAACATTGTTGAAAACCAGATCGGGCAATGGTATGTAATCCAGAAGAGGATTGCTTCGCACGTTGCATTTGCTTCTACGCTGCATAGTATTCAGAGTTTTTTTTTCTTAGAATCACTGTATTCAATATCTTTGTCTTGCTTTTAGTGCTGATGGTATTGCAGAATCGTTGTGAAAATAAGCTGACGCAATGGCAAAATTGTGACATTCCTCGTTAATTCTGTACCCTGTGTTTGGAGTAACTATTTCTTTATTTCTCCTGTTCCGATCGAACAAAACCGAAACCATAGATGCGTTGAATCCACACCCGTTCCGTGTGGTTATTATTTCAAACGAATATCTACAAGGTGGCCCAAAAGTTGTCATCCGATGTTCTTTGGCTGTAATTTATATATGAATGCAAAACTTTGGTTCTTCTATTAAATCGAGAAAATGATACTGGTTAAGTGGCCGCCGTCAGAATTGGCGACTATTTGGCCCCGATTTGTGGCATTTTCCATCACTTGCCAGAACTTCCGACGATACGTCTTTGCGTTCTTGACGAATATTCTCTATGAGGGCTTTAAGAGTCTGGGACTTGTTGACTTAGACTCCTGACTTAAAAGAAAAACCACAAAAAGAAGTCTGGAATAATTAAATCAGGCGGTCTTGCCGGTCAGTGCAAATCGCCAAAACGAGAGATTAGGTGACCCGGAAATGCAGCGCTCAGAATTTCGGGTGTGTCACGTGTAGGAGAAAGACGTTGAACATGGCTCTGTAGTTCTCACCGGTCCATGCCGTTTTCGAAAAAATAAGGCCCGATGACTTCTCCAGCGTAAACAGCACAGAACGCAATAACTTTGAGCAGGTGTAATGTAACGTGGGTTACGCGCAGATGATGGTTTTCGATGAAAAGTTATCTCCCTTGTGGTCGATCGTAAGTTGCACGCGCTTGGTGGTCAACAGTTAAAATCTGAAGCACTGTCGGCACTTTTTAAAGGGACATCTCACAGTCTTACACCGAAATCCCAATTGCGTAGCACGTCGTCCGGTCCATACTCTGGGGTCCTCTGCGACATTTTCAACCACAGCGGTATTTTCAGCAAAACGGCTGCTTCTGCGCCCGCCAGACCTAGCAGCATCTCTTGTTGTCTATACAAGCGGCAAAACGTCGTAGTGTTTGCCCACTTGGTGTCGGACGATCAGGAAATCTGCGCCTAAATTCAAGCTGCGCCAACACCATCAACAAATTATTTCGAAAAAAAAAAATTCGTAACAATTATTCCGCGTTCGTTAGGAGTATAGCAATTCATGTTTTTTTGACGTGTATTTTGTATTTGTTGACTTCACAAATGTCAAAGTAGAATTAAATTTTAACTACTTTCGATAGGGTGATGACTTTTGCACTACCTTGTAGTATTTAACACGGAAATCCTTCTATAGAGGGATGCTGTGGAAGCCTTGGAATAGTTGAATGGTGATTTGAGTAAATATAATTGATAGACACTGGGATGGTCATCTATTTATTTAAGTTTGAAGTCGACCTTGTTGTCCCTGTACTTACAAATACTGTCCATGTGAGAAGAAATCTTTTACATTTCACTATCGAGTGCAGGGTCCTGCGGATCAGCATATCCTTCGTTTCCCCGAGTTTCCTTAGAACCCAGAAGATGGATTTATTGGCTTCCAGAGGAAGATTTGGCCCAGACTTCCTAAGCCATGCACTTTGCGGAGTCGTTCGAGCTGTTTTCATTCCCAAGTCTTTCGAATTCGAAGTTTCAGAGAAGTGATAACAACATCTTAAGAGGTGTAAACCATACTTTTGTCCTAAGTCTGGCTCAGTCTTTATGTGGCCTTAAAGCGCTATTGTTTCGGCGATTTTATTTTGAAAAAGGCGCACATTAGTAATAATGGTTGAACATTTTGGAGCTGTTGATACTTCTGCTGAAATCCAAATCCCTACCCAGTTTATAAATCGAAAGGAAGGACACATATTTTTGACTTACATGGACTTGATATCTGAAAGGTATTGTCCTTTTTGTTTATGATTTTTTTTAAGGGTAGTACATGTATTCTATGAGTAATTGAGAAGTTGACGAACGAAAGTCACTGGGGGTTTAAAATAAATATCGCTTGATGTTCGGAGTGAATCAGCATCCTCTAAGCAATGCATTCACCAATGAATATTGTTTCAGCTTAAAGTGAGGCACAGGGTGCGAATAGACTATGGTCAATTACTTTTTGGCTTCTGCCTACGTCTCTAGAGTAACGTTAATAACTGAGCCTCACACCATTTATCATCGAAATGGTTAAATTCTGGAAAATTTATTCCAGACACCCGGATTTGTTTTTTTTTTGGAAATAACTAAAACGATAAGCAACAGAGTGCGCGTTTTATATTGGCAAGCAGTCAGAATCCAGAATCCACTAGACAGCAATAAATTCAGTTCACCACTCGCAAATGGGTGGCGAATTTACAAATATCCCTTTGCTTGTTGGTACCAACAATACGGTACTTAACTTGTTTCGTAAATCTTCCCAACTTTTATCGCTTCCTAGAGAGCCATACATACATTCTCTGATGACAAAAGTTGTTCATGTTGCTTCAATAACTCATAATAGATAGCCGAAAGCTAGTAGATTGATTGAAAATTGCCAAAGTTTCTCATTATGGTATAAGTTGTCCAATATTGTGAAAGATACAAGTACGTTCTACAAGTTCCAAAAGTCCTATTCAAAGTTTTTCCATCTTCTATCGTTGGATGTGATAGGATATGACTCTTCATCAACTTATTCATACATATGTTTGGCAAAAGCACTTTCACCTAAAGAGAATATCTATACCTTTGAAGGCAAATTTGTATCTCTAATGAGTAATTTGTCAATAACATTGCATGGCAGTTCTGATAATTGTTGCTATTTCCTTTGGTTTCACTTTTTCCCCATCAGCAATCCACATTTCGAAACGACTTTAATTTTTAAATTGTCCTGGCATAGTAGAAAGAATTTCAACTGACTTGGAGGAAACCATTAAGTTGATTAATGACAAATTTGAATAAAAATAAGTGACTGTCGTTTATAGTCGTTCTTTGAAATTCAACTCAAGAATTTATTTATTTTTTTTATCTAGGCTGGAGTCAGGACCAGGAGAAGAAAAATTGGTAGGTATGCAAATTGTGGCGAATTTTCGGCTTATATAAATAGCACTTAATGTAATATAGTGCTCTTAACGACACCATAAAATGGTTTCGCATCCGTGCTGGAATCGCGAGACATTCGCACTTGTGTTTATTTACTTTTGTGAAAAATTAAATTTTCACTTGAATTTTTTCTTACCACTAATGCTACTTTAGAACGTGGCTTATAATTGGAATGAAAAAGAGGATCAAATTGAGATAAAAATCAATTTACAAAATAGCAGATTCAAACACCTACTTCTATGTGGAGATTTTAGAAAACTTTTTTCCCAGGATTATTTGACAAAAAATGGTTTAATTTGGATTGGATGGAATTGCCTTAAGGAATCATTTTGGAGAGTTGGTTTTTTCAAATAACAAAGGCGTTTTTAACAACTTGCAAAGCCCGTTTGCCTTCAAGGATGTAATTAGATATATCTGAAGGATGATAAGACAGTTGCACATTACGAGTACACATCATTGTTTTAACAACTCGCCTTTCAAAAGACCGGATCAGTTTACTCGTAATTATTACTCGTAATTACTTATGGAATTGTTGAACTTCTGCAAGGGAAGTTTTGAAAATTCACAAAGTTTATGCCATAAAATTTTCTCCATTAATATCTTCGTATTCTTCCAACGCTCCAATTAAATAAATTTGTCATATCTAAGAAATATCTTATCGCGTTGGTTCAAAAAGTCTTGAGAACCCCTTTTCATGGCATCTGGGTTTAACAACTGCCTCTCATCCTGAAAAGTACAGCGCTGATGTGCTTTTCCTTTTTAGCTTCTCAGACCATGATACTCGTAGTACGAGAAAGCCAGTTGGAGCCGACTTGACAGCTTTTATAGAATTTTAACCGGTCGGTCAGTTTCCTGACGTGCATGCGGCTGCTGTAATAATATCCTAGTGTAACAATTAAAACGAGGTGAAGTACGAGCTGTAAAAAAACTATCAGGGTAAGAGAACTACTTTTCAGTGTTACAAAACCAAACCGACTGAGGAAAGATTAAAAAAGCTTAGATAAACTAGGAATGGCTGAAACGCCTTTTCTACTAAACATGTGCAATTTAGATACGACTGAAGCCGAGGCAAAAATTACTTAAATGTTTCAAAGGTAGTTAAAATTCTTGGTCGTTCGCCGAAAGGTAAAAAATTCTGCTTTGATCTCAACGATCGTTCATAATGACATTCCAATTATTAGCTCCTGATACAAGGCAAATGGCTTGGTACAGTCTGCAAACTATGTAGGCTTTTTCATCAACCTTGCCCTTTACGATTTTTTTTTGTCGACCAGTTGAGATCCTCCTATTTCTCCTTCTTTGTCCATTCTTCGCAAGGTCATTTAGATGCCAACAGTCGTCAATTCATAAAATATCTCTCGTCACAAAAACTTCGCATTGACGGTACGGTTGTTGTAGCAAAAGATCGACTTGTAACTTGATGGAATGTCTCACATAAAAGTGAAACCAACCAGACTAGTTGTACTTGATGTTTCAAAGGATTCTGACAAAGTTTGGCATCAGGCCGATTTGCTGGAAAAGTATGCATTTAAGATAAATAAATCTCTCTTTCAGTGAATAGAGCGTTCATTACTTTTTAAAAACTTATATTGAATGGTTTCAAATCTGATATCCGTAAAATAAATGAATAACATTTATTGCTTATTGTTAGCGACCATCAAAACATATGCCGTCAGGGAAGTTTTAGAAACTACTGGACGGCCGCCGCCATGAGGTTCATTTACAAACTCCATAAAGTACGTCTGAACAATTTCTCTTCGAAAATCAAGCTGAGTTAGTTTACTACCTACTTGCCTTGACAACACTCAAGCATTGCATACGGCCGCATCAATGAGTTTTGTGAAAATAGGCCACAACCATTTCTTCACCCGGATTCCTATGCGATGGTGTTTACATTTTGGTCCATTAGGTCGGTGCATCCCATATTTTTATTATATTCTGTGAATATAGCTGGTCGCCGAACCTAAATTTTTTATTCCTGTTGCACAATAACGACCAACATTTGTCACACGTTCGACACCATGAATAGTTGACATTGCTGTTACTATAGAATTGTCTTTTGAGCGAACTACAATTATATCCTTCTGTTTACTTTTTGAGTGGACATGAGTTCCACGCTCAGCTCTTGCCATATTTTTCTTGCTGGTCATTGGGAAGGCAGTTCTCGCGAACTGTTCCCGTCCCTTCATACCCGCGTGATTTCAGATGTGCTAGCAGCTGAAAACAGGTGAACAAATTATCAAAATGGAAACTTGGTGGCAAGCACTTTACTTGTTCAGACAAATTGTCTTTGATTTTCACATGAGGCGAAGCTGCTTTCCCAAACGATTTGTCATATTCAGGATTTTCCTGAATATTCTTTCCTTGATATATCTCGAAGTCAACCAAGTAACCATAAGGTGTGTTCAGGCACCAGTTTTTAAAACCAAAACGAATTGGTTTGCCGCGGATAAACTGCTTACACCCGTGTTTTCTGAAATACTCTATCATACAATCATCATAGTTTTCTAAAAAGTTCTTTTGGATGATATCAATGAATGGTCTCAGCTTCCGCATCTTGTCGTGGCAACCATGTCATTGTTGTCCGCACAATATAAAACGCATTATTTTCATAAATCTGTCTCGTCGCGCAATGGCGATGGCGCGATAGTTAGCTCATTGGACTTTCACGCAGACAGTCTGGGTTCGATTCCTGGCTGAGTCACCATCAATTTTTCAAATCGCCATCACCCTTTCGGCGGGCAATGGCAAACTACAGAAAGTAAGATTGCCTATGAAAAAGCTTCTAAGGAGTGCCGCTCGGACTCGGCGATAAGCCGTAGGCCCCGCTCAGATGTGACAAAAATGACAACATGAGCAACACAAATGAGTGTCAAGAAGCTAGGCCATGGCCCATACCGGGCTTCCAGGGCCACAGTGTTTTTTTTTTTGTCTCGTCGCATACAGTTATAGACCATCAAATTTCTCATAGTTTCGCCTTGGTCCCAATAATGTCTCTTAGAAGGAACAGTATTGTAGCCAGATAAATTAAGAATAGCGGATGAAAACCTTCATATCGTCTTGAGTTATTTTTGGGTCCGAGCTGTTGCGAAAAGATGCATATTTTTGCGACTGATCTACTAAGAAGTTGAGAACATTTCCTCCTAGAAAACGATCTAGCGTTTCCACATGCGACTTTTCTCTATAAGATCGATAGTCCGCTTCAGGAAATATAGGATACTGACGAAGTGATTCGTCATCTGTCCTGCTACCAGACCCTTTTTTTTTTTTCGTTAGAGGTTCATGTTCATCAGAACTGACAGAACTGTGGGAACCATTCGAATAATCAAGTTGATCAGCATTGCCTTCAATTCCGCGACGCCTACTCTTACTTGATGCAGGGCGAAGTGACGCAAAGCGTCCTCGTGCAGTGTGAGACCCACGAGACGGCTAACGTGAACTGCGAGAGTAAATACCAGAAGACCCGGCCTCAGGTTCAATGTTAGAAGGCACTTGTTTGCGACTTGAGCGTATTTGGCGTGTAGATAATGTTAGTACCACTTCGCATCTGGCATTGAGTTGTCGACCTGTAAGGTTATTTATAAGACCACCTTCATTTTCGTCGACTGAATCCTGGTCTGTGTGAACTACAGGGTCTGGTGGTTCGATATATAACAACCGAGGCTCAAGATCTTCGTCTTCTTCTAGCGCAGCTAATGCTTTATGTAGTGAAATATACGTAAAAAAAAATGAAAAACAGAAAATAAACACAGGAAAAACTGAAACCACGAAAAGACTACATAACAGCCTACTTTTCGCGTAGGATAAACCGAACACCAGTCGCTTTCCAACTCTTAACGAGGACAGACGATTTTTGTTAGCATTAAAAAGTGTTTACAGAGTGCTAAGTACTTAATTTGTCAAGTGAAAACCAAGTAGTGGATTGGTTCGATAGAACAATTAGTGACTCGAGGTGTGGAGTACCAAGGTTCGAGTCCGCGGAGTTCGCGAAAATATTTCTGTTAGTCTTTCTTTTTTAATTTATTTACTAAATTAACATTGAACGCAAAGAGCCGAAAGGCAGTCAGGTGATGGATACCGGCCAGCCGGGGATCCCGCTAAAGGAGCCGTTGCCAAAGCGACTAACAAGGGCATCTGAAAATCACCAACAATCAGACACTACATCAAAAACAACAACAGAAACAATGGATGATATATCCAAAGCGGAGAAGAGGCGGATAAAACTAAAGCCGAAGCCAAACTCAAAGAAAAAGTCTAAGGAAGATGGAAATAGGACGACAGAAAAAGAGTACTCCTACGAATCAGAAGGAGGAGAATGTCGCTACGTTGGAGAGGGAAATTCCTTCAGGGAGTTGTCGGAAGACGAAGAAGTCTCATCAACAGATGAAGAGGAAGACGAAGAGACGAAGCTCGATAAGCTTATAAAAGAGCTTATTGAGAAGAAACAAAAATTGCAACAACACAAAAAACAACAACAGCAACAGCAACAACAGCTAAACCAGCAACAGCAACAACAACTACAGCTGAACCAGCAACAGCAAAAACAAAACCAAACATATAAGCAGCCACAACAACAACATAAAAAGCAACAAGAAACAAGACAGAAACTGCAGAAGCAACAACAACAGCCGAAACAACAGCAAACACAGAAGCAGGAACACTCACAACTACAACAGAAGCAGCAGCAACAAAAACTGCAGCAACCACATCAACAACAACAGCAGCAGCAACAACAACAACAGCAGCAGCAACAAAGGGAATCTCAGCACAGGAAAGATAAAGTTCCTCCTATTAATGTGAGTAACCTAGATATTAAGGATAGTATTAAGTTATGTAAGCTAGTAAGTAAGAATTTTTATGTAAAGCGATTGAGCTCAAATAAGCACATAATAATGTGTAACAACATTGAAGAGTACAATAAGGTACGTACTGCCCTAGGAAAAGCGGAGACAGAGTACTTCACTTATACGCCGAAGGGTGAGAAACTGGAGACAATGCTGCTAAAAGGTTTCGACCCATCAATTAAAACGGAAGAGCTCGAAGCGGAACTAAAGATATTTGAGGACGACGACCTGAAATTCGTGGGTGTCAAGCCGTTTACTACGGCCACGGCAAGGGGTGCTAACCGAAAATTGCCGTTCTTTTTAGTACAGCTAACTCCCAATAGCAAAATCGATAGACTGCGAAGTATTAAATTCCTTTACTATCACGCTGTAAGTTGGGAGAAATTAAAAAGGGCAGATCGCGTACTACAATGTATGCGCTGCCAGAGGTTCGGGCATGCCGCTGCTAACTGCAACATGCAGTTCAGATGCGTTAAGTGCGATAAGGACCACAAAAATGGAGAATGTCCTCTAGGTAATGATAGAGTAGAGGATAGGAGTCAACTCTTTTGTGTACTCTGCAGGAATTCAGGACATCCCGCCAATTTTAGGGGATGTCCTAGATTCCAGGAGCTTAAAAAAAAAGTCCAGGCTAGAAAACAGTTGATCGAAGAAGAGAAGCGTCAAAAGAGTCGTGCTTTCTCTAATTTTGTGGCACCCAGTATATCCTTTGCCCAAATGGTATCTGGATCGGGTAAGGCCACAATGACATCAAAAAATACGCCCAAGGTAGCTGAAAAAGCACCAGAAGCGGATTTGGACTTGAAAGCGATTCTTCTGTCCCTGCACGGAAAAATCGATCATTTCCAGAAACAGCTAAATGAACAAGCGGCTCGAATTGACGTCATTTATTCGACTCTGTTTGACAAGTCTGGCGCGCCGATATAATGTCTGCTACGTTGAATGAGGTTAACCTAAAGATCATTGCGTTAAACGTCAACTCACTAATCAGGATCGAGAGAAGAACCAACCTTTGCAACTTGTTGTTAAGCGAAAGCCCAGATGTGCTTTTGGTAGGCGAAACTAAGCTTAACCAGAATCATAAAATCGGCTACAGTGGCTACGATGTATATAGAAGAGACCGGCCTGACTCCACTAGAGGGGGTGGGGTTGGTGTCTTCATACGGCAAGGCTTGCGCCATAGGGTCATATACAAAGGGCGCACGCGTAGGTTCCAGGTGTTAGAAGTTTGCATCGTATGCATTCCTCTTCGCAGTGATAGGCGATTGTATGTGGTGTCGCTTTACGCACCTGAAGCACTTCATCCCGCTCAATTTATTACAGAACTCGAGTTACTTTTTCAATCTCTCCAGCTTGAATCTGAAGAAAATTTATACTTTTTGGCCGGTGATCTTAACGCTAGACATGCGGCATGGGGAAATAATCCACCGAATACTAGGGGCAACCAGTTGCACAGCTGGTGGCGTCAAAATATTATTGAGTACAAACTTGAGTTGTACGCGACGGATATCCCGTCTTTCCCATCATCCGGTTCCTTTTTGGACTTAGTACTGATGGATAACAGAATACAACTAAGGAATAGAGATCGACAGACCCGAAACTGTTTGAGAGCGATCGAGTACGATAGTGACCACTACGGACTCGCCGCCAAAATACGGATCCCAAACGAACAAACGTTGCTGGAGCAGTACGACCATGAGTTCTCATACGATTTTCGTAGGGCACGATGGCCGCGCTTCTCAAGAATTTTAAAGCGTAACTTACGTTTGTGTGGTATTGATCCCCCGACACATAGAAACCTTACAAATGACGAAATTGACCAACATTTACTAGAAATGGACAACGTAATCAAACGAACAATGGAGCGAACTATCCCCCGGGTAGAAAGCTCAAACGACAACCTGACTGACAAATACAGAAACCCAACAATCGACGCACTACACACACACAAAAGTAGATTGCTTTCAATGCTGAAACAGAGGTACAGACAGTTTAATGACAGGAACAATGCGGAAATTGGGATACTGAAATCATTGATCAAAAACCTAAAACAACTTATAAATGAAAATTATAAAAAATCCGTTAGTCTGTATTGGGGCAATAAGATTCGGGCTATAAAATCCAGTAGTCCGAATATGTTCCCGCAGATAAATAAATTGTTCAGGCGGAAAGATCACAATGATATTCAGTGTGTCCGAATTCCGCAAACGACAGAAAATAGACATATATTAGAAACAATTGGTATAAGTCCAGAAAGTGTAGATGATGGCGATGGTCTTTTTGTAGTCGAAGACCCACAGGAAAAAGCGGATTTGCTGGGAGCTTTTTTCGAAGCCGTGTATACGGTGAACGATCCAGGTCACCGTAACCACGACATTGAGAATAGAGCCTATGTAAACCATCTTTATCTGCGCAATGAACTTCAAAATTGGCGATCTGAGAATAACGGTTTCACCGTATTCAATGAAGTAAACGCGGCAAACGTTATCGTCGCCGATGAACAAGCTGCAGCTCATTTGTTCGTGCGAAAAGATGAACTCCTGTGCATCTTGGACTCACTGAAAAACAAAAAGTCTTCTGGAATAGACGGAATCCCAAACGTCGTATTGAGACACCTGCCCTTGGAAGCAGTGGATATTTTTACTACGTTATTTAACAATGCGCTGAATAACGCTTACTATCCAGCTCATTGGAAAATAGCAGTGGTACATCCCATACCGAAAAAAGATAAAGTTAGGACTAACCCTGCAAATCTTCGGTCAATTAGTTTACTTCCGAATATTAGCAAGGTATTCGAGAAAATAATCAATAGGGCTCTGTTGAAGTGGGTTGAGGAAAACAATATAATTCCGGACAATCAGTTTGGTTTTAGGGCGGGGCATGACACTATTCATGCCGCGTCGAAACTGATCTCCGACATACAATGGAACAAATGCAAGAACCAGTGTACGGGTGCCTGCCTGGTTGATTTCGAGAAGGCCTTCGATACTGTATGGTTAGAAGGGCTTTTCTATAAGTTGACCAGATTGGGTATGGCGAAACCCCTTTTATATATGATTTACAACATGCTTATAGGAAAGAAGTTCGTTGTCAAATGTGGCAACGTAATTTCAAGAAAAATATTTGACATTAAAAACGGCTTGCAACAAGGAGCGGTTATTTCCCCGATACTGTTTAACATATATACGAGTGATCTAGTAGGTTCCCTCAATCACGCTATAGCGTACGCAGACGACTTAGTGGCGTACAGATCAGGTCCCAAAATCCAGGACATCAATGCTCTGCTGCAGACTGACTTCGATCACATTAAAGCGTATTGCGATGATTGGAAATTGAAAATCAATTTTCAAAAGTCGGAAACAATACTGTTTAGGACCCCATTGAGATGGGCTTCTTGGGATACCAGAAACCACTGGCGAAATCTGGCCGTCATTGGACACCATGGGCTGCCATTAGCGGTGAGAAGCGTAGTTAGATACCTTGGTATCTGGCTCGATCAGTATTTATATTTTGACAAACATATAAATGCTTGTTTGGCTGGAGCCAATAGAGCCTTAGCCTTGACAAGAAAACTGTTTCACAGCAGTCAACTTGACTCGAGGGTGAAGGTTATTTGCTACGTGGCCCTAATCAGGCCAATCATCGCTTATGGATGTCCCGTGTGGTTCAACGTAGCGCCGTATTATATGGAGACAATTCGGGTGTTTGAAAGGCAATGTCTCAGGACCTGTCTTGCACTGTACAGAACACCAGAATCTGCGTTCATTAAATATCATCCCAACAAGGCCCTTTACGATGGGGCTCAGCTGAACAGGATTGACAATTTCCTGATTAAGGTGATTCGAAGGCACACTGCAAGAGCGATGAACAGCGACAATAACCTGATCTTTGGGGCTTACTATCCCAATTTTATGTACCATGAGAATACACTCCGATCCGGCTTTATTCCGCCAGAGGCATTCCTCTATATAGATTCTAAAGGGTTAGTACAAAGTAGGAATGGTATTCCGGTAATATACCACCGCCACCGAGGTGCGAGGGAAAAACGGCTCACCTACGACGGGTACGACGTCAATTCTCAGGAGCTCTTTCGTTTTAGTTCCGCAATTGCGGAAAGAGACCGGGTTGATACGGAGAAACAGCACGCCGATTTTTGGTGGCTTAGAGAAGAGGAGAGGATTGAGACGCTCTCCTAGGTCAGTGCGTTACAATTGTAACATAATTGTTCTAGTTTTAAGGTAGATTAGGTAAGTTAGGGGGTTTTCGCTGATGGCCCGGGCTGGTTGATATAGGGCAGTACTTCTGAGAAGTAACTGATGCTTCACGGCATCAGTTAAGTCTCGGCAGTGCGTGTGCACGATGTTAACAAGCCCAAGGCACTCGAATTCGCAATTGAGATGGTGACCGCTCAGGGCAAGAGGCAATGAGCGCTCGCCATATTGATTATAATTAAGATAGATTAAGTAGCTTAGGTAGGTTAAGTAGCATAGGTAGTTTTAAGTTTTAAATAAAAATAAAAAATGTGATAACGGTTCTAAGTTTTTTATTTCCTTCAGAATTTTCTTAGAAATTCATATGTAATACAAGTTAATCGTAGAATAGATTCTAGGCCGAAAGGCATCACTTTTATATTTACTGTTAAACTTAGAGTGCTCGGTAAGAGCCAGTAAGTTAAATGAAGAAAACAAAAAAATATAGTGGAATTAGATTTAAGCATTTTTGTCTAGCATGTAAGTTTATATGGATAAATGAAATAAAAAAATGAATTGAAAAGTAAAAAAAAAAAAAGTATAAACCGAACACATGAAGAAGATTGGATAATATTAATCCATTATCAAGACAAACGATGTTTTGAAACAAATAAAAAATACATAAATGTAGCAAATTACGGAAAATTAATAAAATATCTTGTACTTACTTGAATCGCAGAGCTATTTTTTGCAATAATTTCACAACACAAAATAAAAAATTCCAATGCCGGTCGTAATAAGCCAACTGGTTTGCATCAAATACTACAAAAGAAAGCTAACTATGGCTAGAACCACAAGGATAATTTACGTTTTGAAATAATTAATTATGACAAGCGTAGGGCGCGAAAATTTAAATACAAAAAGACGGGTGGCATACGGCACCGCTAGGTTTTAATGGGGTAACTTCTTACAGTCCGTACAGTTCATCATTGTATCTCCCCCAAAACTTCCCCTTAAAGCAGCCAAGAGCACTCTCATCCATTTTTGATAATGTTCATGCTCTGCACCATAAAGCAGGACTGCGATTATTAAGGTCTTATATAGGGTGACTTTTTTGGTTCGTGAGAGGGCTTTGCTAGTCAATTGCCTTCTTAGTCCAAAAAAAGCATCGATTGGCAAGAGTTATTCTTCTTTTGATCGAAGCTCTGTCTGAATTGAAAGCGGACCCTATATAGACAAAGTTTTTAACTCACTCAAAGTTTGATGTCTGCTTGACATCCTATACTTTGTCTTACCGTTGTTGACTGTTTAACCGATTATTTCAATATCATCGGGATTTGCGTGTAATTGGACAAACTTTTGTAGGATTATGCCACTTGAGAAGCAAGAGATAGCGACAACCTACGTTTGTTTTTTTTGTTTCTTCAATATTCTTTATTTTAACAAAACGTTTTTACTAAATCTATTTTTTACAATATATGCCTTAAGATATTCTTATTATTATTGATATTTGAATAAAAAAGTTAAAGATAGTGTTAATGACACTTCTAGGAAGATATTTCAGGATGTGGGGTGAGCAGTCCTCGTAATTATTTCATTCTTAAACGAAAACAGCAAGGTAAATGATTTTGGCGAAAAAACTTAAACATTGATTGAATGAGAGTATGACAATAAAAATAATGATAACCAGTACGAAAAATTTTTATATTATCTCAATTCAAACAGCATAGGGCAGCAAAAATATTTATTTCTTAATTTCTTTGTGATCAAAACCGAAAAGCCATATTTTAACATTTTTTAAAAGCCTGTCAAAGATCTAATACTTCGAATATTTAAAGGAAGCGTATTAAACAATTTGCAGGATACAACGGAGAAAAAGTTTTTGAGTACCGTAGTTCGGAATGTAGGTAATACCACAATACTTATTGAATCGCTGCGTAGATTACGAAGATTTTACATAGAACTTTGCATATAGCCACCTCTTATAAAGAATATTTTCAATACTTTAAAGTATATTTAAGTGAAAGAATTTTTAATGTTCTGAACAAAACAATAGAATGAGCTAAACGATAAACTCTACCTACTTTTCGAACAGCGCACTTTTGCGGAACTACCAGTGATTGAAGCCTTGTCTGGTAGGCACCACCCCAAACGCTAATTCCGTACGATACTTTAGATTCAAATATTCCAAAACATACCAACTTCAAAGTTCTCGTGTTACCTGAGTATTTAAAATGATCTACTAACTCAATTTTGAAACAGTTCAGGTCTCAGGAAGAGCGATAATTAAATATTGTGCAAACGCAATTTAAAATGTTGGAACTTGCACAATTTTTAATATGAAAGTAGATTTCAAGCTCAGGTAGCCCATACATACTGAAGCTGAAGTTCATCAATATAGTTTTACTACTCACGACTAGCTCATGTTCCGCAAACCAATTTAGAGCACTATTCGAGCGATAGGCAATGCCTTGTTCGTCAGCAAAGGCGGTAACTTTTCTTAAAAATGGCCTTTGAAAAAGTGAGTTCATATAAACTAGAAATAGTATTGGACCAAGAACTGAACCCTATGGCACCCCTAGACTCAGAATTTTGGGGTTGCTTACAAAATCGTCCACCTTAACTTGTTGGGTTCTATTTATCAAGGAGGACTCAAACCAATTATGTACCAAAGCCACGAAATCCTGCAAAATATGATTTATTTAGGAGAATTCTATGGTTTTATGGTGTCAAAAGCTTTGGTTTTATCCACGAATAGTCCACTACACGATTTTGTATCATCTACAGCTTTGTATATGAAAAAGCAAAACTCCAAGAGGGCATCTTCAGGGGAACGGCTTTCTCTGTATCCAAACTGAGCAGGACTTAGGTAATTTTAGGTCCAACATACTTCTTTTAATAGCTTTTTCAAAAACTTTAGAAATTGAGGACAGTTTAAATGACCTCAAATTCGATGTTATCAAAACTGATGTGAAATGTCAAGGCCTCCGCAAGCGATATACGAAATTTTGGATGTGGCCTCGCATTTTCACGTTGTAAGGTAGTGCCGTTCGCTGATGTTAAGTGGTCCCAATGTTATCAGTTCCAGTACCTTTCCCATGGCTAAGAGATGTCGACCTGGAATCTTCCAGCAAGACAAAGACCAGTCGTAAGTGAATTTTCTTCAACAACAGCTACAAGTTTTTCACTATCAACAACTCCTTTGGATTTCCTTTTGGCTTATCTTCGATCAAAAAAATGCTTATCTAAACGATGTCTCTTACAAAATCTTGACAACTTTTCCAAAATAATGGTTCTCGGCTTTTTTATACTACGCAAATGGAAGAGTGCGGTATTTATGACTTTTCGGTCTCCAATTTCGAGGTGAGGATATTGAGTTAATTTTTAAAAATTTTACAGAGGGAGTTCTGTGTCTTTTCAGGCTCTTCCATTTCTAATATCATTTTTTCTCTTCCACATAATTCGTCGCTGATTGCGTTGTAATTCTTTTTAAGACAATTCAGGCTGCTAGATTTTCCTTATGACTTTATTTTCTATTTCTTCTTACTTATTCTTAGTCCTAGATGTTTTAATTTGTTATCATATTTTAGAAGCCAATCCTGGCTTTAACACCCAACGAGCATTTCAGTAGATACCAACACTACCTTTTCGTGTTGCTGGATCCCTCTTTGAACATTGAGGCCAGCCAACTCTTGGAATACGGCCGCACAAAAATAGTCAATTTTATGACTACGATCCACTCGGGGCCCTAGAGATTATTTAAAAGATATTAAGCTTTATAAGTGAAAATAATCGAAACCGCCAACCTAAGGGACCAGGTCTTTAACAAAAACCCTTAGATCTAGTAAAACAGTGAGGCTTGCATTCCTGTGGTTATGAAAACTATATCTGTCTGGCTCTAGCTCTAAATGATTATTTAACTGTGGATGCCGCCGTTGATTCGTAAGTGAGAATTCCCCGTCATCACTTTAATGAATAACGAAGTGGTTGGGTACCCTTTTCTTAGTTAGAGGTGCTAAACGATGACGGACAGAGACATACATGTTGCGACTTGTGTCTTTATAAAATCAGTGATAACCATTTAAAACCGCAACCAGTCCCAAGACTTGAGAAAGACTTCTTCTTCACACTGTACATTTAGTAGCGATGGTTGTTAAAATAGAATGGACAAACACCCAGACGAAAAACACAGACGAAGTCTTGGGTGGGTAGCAATATTAAAGCTAAAGGCTATTATAGCTGCTGAGCTACTTAAAGAAGCTTAAGATAACCCCATTGGCAAAATAAACCAACTCATTTGCAAGATATATTCAGAGAAAAGCGTACCTGAAGCAAAGAGTCTCAGCATCATTTGTCTGATCCACAAGAAAGAAGACTGCATCAATTACAGAAAAATATATTCCCTGAACATTGCATATGAGCAAGCCAGAACTATCGTAAAAATGTTCACAAACCGCCGATGGCCTTACCAGAACATCACATGAGATTTAACTTCGGCGTAGCTTAGAACTCTGTCAACCTTGGGTCCATAGTTTTAAGCTTTGTAACTTTCAAAAACGACATGGAAATGAAGCGAAATTTTTCTGAGCATTGAACAAGGAATATTCATAAGGATACCAACAATTTTTATAGTCTGCACCCTTTAGACAAGGTTCTACATGCCAAAAGCCCTTTCAAACATTGTACGTTATAAAATATCTTCTGATTGACTAAATGGCCGTGTTATAGAGCAATTGAGTCTCCTGGTCGCAATATCTTATGACAGCTGCTGAAAAGATTTTCACATATATTCACCCCATACGTGTACATATAGTATACAAAAAGATACAGAGTGATTTAAAGAGAGGTTTGACAACGAAGCTATTTTTATGTTATCCCATGCCAAACACCAGAAAACCAGCTAAGTCGTTGACCACATTATTTTCTTGGCCTTGACCATGAATTCCATCTCTCGTTTTTGGAAAAGTACAATATCGTGTCCCAGCCACTTAAAAATCTGTTCACAGTCCCATTGAAATTATCTACTAAGTGAGACAAACGACTACGACTTAATGCCACCGAAAGAAAAATGATGTCTTACAGAGCGACGTGACATTTGTCATTAGACATTACGCCATAAATTTTCCTAAGAACGTTTATCTGTTCACTTCGTGTGTACCAAAGTGAATGGAAGGATCCTACCGCTTTTTTTTCTTCTATTTTTTTTTAACCGTAATGCCTATTAATTTACCTAATGCTATTCGTACATATCGTTTCTGCATTGCTAATGTGACACGTTTGGAGTTGGGTAATGAGAAGAACCTATCACGTCGAATACTATAGTAAAACACTGATTCCCAAGAATCACAGGCGACCTTGAACATTTCACAAAAGGAATTACAAGTTCACAGTCTCAAAAACCAGCATAAGTCATTTTTCAAACATTTTCGAACAATCATTTCGAAGGACTCGCTTTTGTTGACCCAGAGGCAAAAGCGGGACTCTGCCCTTGTTACGAGTATTAAGCCCCTTCTTCGAAACGATAATAATGACTATGCGAAGCTGCTGTTGACTGAGAATTATTTATTAAATATGCTCCGCTCTATTCGTATTTGGGCAACAATTTAGCGACACCCATCCACAAAGGACGTTTTATGAAACACGAATAATATACGGCCCAGCTTCGGCAGTTCCCCATCTAGAAATAATAATTGTCGAAATCAACCCCCAACCGAACAAATGACATCCTAGTCAGTTGGTACTGTAGAAGGGTTTAACATTTTATGCCAATACTCGTACAGCAATGAAATTCAAAAATTTGGTTTTAACTTTCCAACACCGACAACATTTATTCCTGCAGCTTTAAATGGTGCGAGGACATGGGAGACAAGTTTAAATTGGAATTGTTTCTTCTCTTGTTGATTTGATTAAATTTAAAAGGCAGTATAAGGGCTCATCATGACGACAAGTTCTATGTCACTGCCAGTTCCCATGCCATTTAAACGTGTTTTTCCTTTTGAAAGTCAAATAAAACAAAAAATTAAATTATGTTTCGTAGATGGCTAGGCAACCACCGAGGAAACCATTATTTTCCCGCTGATTTATGCTTCCAGGACTTGAAGGGAAATCACAATAAAAATGATGTAAAGTTCTATTTATTAGTGAAAGCAATAAAATAATTCAGAGTGGGTTTTTGTCAAAGCAGGAATTTTTGGCAAAAACATGAGAACTGCGCCATTTGGCTATTGGCAGAGATTGTTGTGTGGATTGTCATTATAAGGTGACGTGAAATAATGCCGAACTTGGTGCTATTTCGTTTTCAAAGCGAAATAAAGCCGAATTTCCAGTTTGGCTTTATTTCGTTTTAGAAAACTGGCGTCTAAGACCAAACATAGTCCCAGGCGTTTTGTCCACCCACCCTGGACATAGGCGCATGCGTATTATGCTTAAAGTTAAACTTCTTAAAGTTTAAGAAATGGTATAAAGTTCTTATTTGACTGATAATGCAATATATCGAAATAAAGTCTTATGCATAAAGGTCCAAAACGTAATTTTGGACGCCTTTTGGACTTTATTTCACTTTTTAAAGTGCAATAAAGTTTATGGAAATTATTGGACTCAGCTATTTAAAAGAAAAAGACGAATAGAATAAAACAGAAAATATTTTCCACTGATAATGGTCTTATTTACTTGTATTATCCAATACATTAGATTTATAAGGGTGCAGTTCTCAACTTTACATACAAAAAGTTAATACACGAAAGAAGACCCTTTACATAGTCCCCACATACATGAACTGCAGCAATGGCAACGTGACTATGATAAGCTAAACGACGAGCTTTAAAATTTATAAGCAACGGATTTAATGCTCGTGGGGGATTTTAATGGTCGGTTGGGTCTTTCTCAAAAAACTTATCGAAGGAGCTTGCCACGTTTATACGAGGAACAGCTTGTACAGTAATAGATTATTGCTTCATATCCGGTGATATGACGTAATAATCATAATAACACAACAAAAATTTGTTCAGAACCATCTATACTGAAGCGATAAGGGACTTTAAACGCATCTGTTATAGGATAAATTAGGCTTCAAACAACAGACTATTGATGTTGTCATCAGATCGAGGTCCTCAGAAGAGTTTTCGAAGGCTAGAAAATTCAGCAAACTTCTAAATTCTGTCCAAATTTCGCCAGCGTTTTACTACCTAGTTAAGTCATAAATACTGGTACACAACTGAACTCACTCAATACGTATGCAACACTGGGCGCATCCACTTCGTATTGATTGCGATTTGACAGTTGATATTTATACTTCATTGTGACGTAAAAACTTTTTGACATTAATTGCTTACAATCATGGAATGGGGCGACATCGAAAAGCGTATTGTTGTAGTTGGCCTACTTAAATGCAACATGGAAAAAGGCGATATCTTTAGGACGTTGCGACCGCTTGGAATCACTCGCAATTTTGTGTATCGTGCTGTGAAGTTGATTACGAGACCGTCAAAGACCCGTGTGAGAACTCCGAAAGCGATCAAAGCCGTAAAGAAACGAATCGACCGAAAACCGCTGCGAAAACAGAAAATCTTGTCGCCGGAACTGCAAATTTCGCAAAAATCCATGTCTCGCATTATCAAAGAAGATTTAGGACTCAGTGCGTACAAGCGACACACTGGACACCTACTCACGGCCGCATTGAAGGAAAAATGCAAGCGAAGATCGAAAGCGTTACTCAGCCGGTACGCGAAGAACGCTCACAGACAAATTCTGTTTACTGACGAGAAAATCTTCACCGTAGAAGAATCATTCAATAAGTAAAATGATCGTGTGTATGCTCGGTCACCCAAAGAAGCATCCCAACTCATCCCGAGGATTCAAAGAGGCCACCATCCCGTGGGGAGTATTAGGCTTGCTCTACTCGACGCTCAAATATGAAGTGCGTCTCGCAATCGATGTCTTAAGTCGTGCTGGAAGGTAAATTGAAGTCATTTCGAACAAGTTGTTCTAAGAACAACAAAAAAATTGTTTAAATATTATTTCGTTTTCATTTGGCGCTGATTTTCCTGTGTACCAGTATTTATAACTTGACTAGGTATGCACCCACGCTGGTTTGAAGTTTTTTTTAGGCGACCCGATTTCTCATCCAGTATTCAAAAGTTCGCAAAGTTCCGGGAGACAACGGCTTTCTTTATGAATTCTACTTTTCTTTTCTTAGCTCTTACTGTGGAACTCAACAGAATTTTCGATACAACAGATGTTCCTGGTAGTTTAGAAATGATGATCCAAGAGATTACAGGGGCATATTTTTCTAAAAAAAACATTGACTAAGCTCTTCGGAACTATTTTATTTAAAAGGCTCGTTGAGTGAGCATTAGGTAAAAAAATCCTTCGTGAATTCCAGGCGAGTTTTAGAAAGAAATACCCAACCGAATTTTTTCGCTCATTTACTTTTGTTGTTTGCCTTCTTTGTCGACTTCTATTACTTAAAGAAATCAATAGCTTTTTCTGTAAACTAATAGATGTTGTCCCAGCTGGATGGCATAGTTGACCGTCTCATTTATTTATAATTTTCTCAGAAAGCGATTGCTGCAGGCTGTGATTATTCTGTTTCAAAAATAATAATAAAACCAATTGGGTATGGTATAATACAAAAAAAAAACAGAAGCTTGACCAATGCTGTGTTTAAGAGCGGGAATTCAACTTCTCCATTAAACAAACATCTCATCCTTGGCACCAGCAAAAATAAATCAACGATGACCAACATGTGTCAGGTTATAGTATAGATTTCAGGACAATATCGACGAAATTTCATCGGGCGCTACACCGTTTTCTACATCATCAGATAGCCTCCAGTTAAAAATTAGCAAAGCTTTGGCGGAAATGTAGCAGTAGGCAATTTGCCAATATCTTTCTCTAATGGTAAACTACACTTTTACAATTCTAACAAGAATACTATACATTCATACATCCTTTGTGGCGAAGGAAACGCATTTAATGTGTAACCCGAACATGGGAATGACAAATAAATCACACGCCTCTCCTTTTGCCTCATATTAAATATTTTTTTTTAATGCATAGATCATGGGTTTCGGGAATTCATGTTGATTGTTTAGCCCAGTTATACCATTCCATGCGAGCCAACAATTGAAAGTGGACTACAGCTTATATACTACGGGCTGATTTAAATGTATGTATCATTAAGCACTGATGGAACTGTCAACGCTTACGTCATATATCCTGAACGGATCGAGCATTATCTTACCCTGTCAATGGCTACACTTGACGATCGAGAAACCGCCCTCAACGTCTAAATGCGTTTGGAAGAAGTAGCTGATTCCTGGAAAATTAAAAACAAAATTGTAGCAATTGTAACTGACAACGGTGATAATATTTGAAAAAGTGATTTTGTTGAATTTACTTCGGGTTTGACATGTGCAGCACGGCCATAAAAATGTAATAGCCCCATCGTTGAAAGTACCATTACTCAAGAATTATTTTAGCCTTCTACTCAATAATGAATGTAACGTAGCACCGATTCAATACGTCGCCCCATTTTTCTTCGACGAGTCTTTGGATGCACCTTTTACAGCTCTAGAAGTACAAAAATACATTGAAAGCCCTAAGGCATATAATGCACCCGGGACCGACCGAATTCCTGTGGAATTCTATAAAATTTACACAACGGAGTTTTTATACGCACTAACCATGGAGTTCAACCACATTTTCGAAGGCGCAGCAGTTCCTGATATTATCAAAAAGGCAATAATTTTTCCGCTTCACAAAAAGGGTGACTGTAGTGACCCAACCAATTACAGAGGAATATCCTTCCTAAACACCTCGGCCAAACTGTTCGGTTCTTTGATTTTCAGGAAATTTGCAAAAAGGGTAAGAAATCATAAAATGTTATCGGATTTTCAAGCAGGATTTAGGGAAAACTACTCAACTACTGACCAAATTTTTTCTTTGATTCCTTGTGGATTTCCGTGCGGCTTTCGGTTCAATTGATCGATCAAATGGGAATCTCAAGTAAAATCATTAACTTGTTGCGAGTATTGTATGATAATAATGTTACATGCGTATGGGATGGTGATACACGAATCCGAAGAATTTCTGACAAGAATGCGTGTGAAACAAGGTTGTATCTTAAGTTCTTTGCTGTTTATTATGTCCATCGATGATATAACTGAGTTCATACATATTATTTTCGACATTATTTTCTTCTCAGAGTTGATACGTGGCATGCAGCTTATGATGAACAGACTAAAGTCATATTGGCAGATCAGGAGGTAGATATTCTCGAAGTGAAGTGTAAACATATTATGGAGAAACTGTCGAAAAAGTTCGTGAATATAAATACCTGGGAGTCCTGATATCGGCCAACCTATGTAAACATGAGAAAGCATCTTGAAGGTAAATTAGTTGAAGCTAAGCGAGCGGCCCCGTTTCAAAAATAAATACATAGCTCATAGCGTCAAGCAAAAATTATTTCGCTCAACTGCTACCTCAATTCTTTTGTATGGTGCTCAAGTGTGGGAATACCGCTCGTTCGATGAAATGGAGAAGTTTCTTCGTTACTTTCTTAAGCGCGCTTTTTGATTGCCAATAAGCACAGCCAATTACATGCTGCACCTCGAAACCGGGACGGCATCATTGGTTTTAGAAACTTTGAAAATGCATTTCGACTATGTCGTTAAAGTGATGACGATGGACGAAGGAAGGTCTCCCAAGATAGTACTTACATATATCCCTACAACATGCGGAAACCTCATCCAAGATCGGAGTCACCTAGCGTCTAACTGCGGACATGAACTTTCATTAACACCGGCAGAGGAGCCCATATCATTAAGAAGACAGTTTGTCACCTTATTGGAAAAAAATAGTGTAGTGACTTACGAAAAATATGCTGCTGAGGCTCGAGCTCAATATCGGTTGTACTATAGTCGATTGAGCTACAATCTGCAGGATAAGTCTTTTTTCTTGAACGAAAATTCAATTTACCAAATTTAGCTTTATATTTAAATTGAGAAGGGAGCTTTTGAATTCAAATTTCATCCCACACCAGCCCGAACTTTTGATTTTGTGCAGTTTCTGTAATCAGGTAATCAGAGAGCGAGAGGAGTTTCGCTGAAGATATTTCAAATCCGAGGTCCTGTCTGCTAGCGAAGTAATTTATATTTTAAACGGACAATAAGGCTGGAATGTTTTATACTACTTTGATGTAAATGCAATTATTCGAGGAAGGTTTTTAAATTTTATTTCCATTTTCCACTTACCTTAAAATAAACCACAAACAGTTGTTAATCTGGTAGACGGCGTTATGGCAATCCAATCAAGGCTTGGAAACTTATTCTTTATGTTAACCTATTAAGTGAAATAAAAGTCTTTATAAATCTAAATCTATCTATCTATTGCAATTCAAAAAATTAACTAAAGTCCAAAATCAATTCGGCTTCATTTCCACTTGAAACCGCAATAATGCCGAACTTTTAGCATTGCAATATTTGGTGTTATTTCCATTATTTTTTCGTCGTTATTTCTTTTTTAAAGCGAAATAAGGCCAATCCGATCCTTTGAGATTCCGCCTTATTTCACGTCACCTCATTATAAAACTTTGGAGTAAAACGTGTTATTTTTGGCGAAAATATTTGTACAAGGTGGAGCAAAATTAATCATCCTATCGGTAGATGTTATAATTTTTGCAAATGGCGTCGTGCGTCAATCATATTTGATATTTGTGAACTAGACAGCTGCAGAATACAAGCAGGCAAACAATGGAGCGCTATACTCCGCTGTCAAGCCATCCTCAATCTCAACAACGAAGAGAACGATTTTGTGTCGAAAAACATCATGAGCGACGAGGTGTATTTCGACTTAAGCGGTGACGTCAATAAGCAAAACTTGCGTGTGATGTACGTAGAGCCATTACATCTACTCAAAGCCACTGTGTGACGGGCCGTATTTTTTTGAGGACGCCATCGGCAATACGGTCACTGTTACTGGCGAACCATACACGGTCACGACTTCTTGCTGCCAGGATTAGATGGAAGGGGCTTGGTAAACATGTGGTTTCAATAAAATGATGCAACCGTACACAGAGCACGAGCAGTGTTTTGGCGATTAGGCATGGACAGCAAGATCGCCCGAATTAACCATCCCAGATTTATTTTTTTGGGGCCACTTGAAGTCAAATACATGAGAATATTTGACAGGAGTGCGAACAGTTGTCACCGGAAATCTTACAGAAAGTCATGGAAAATGCGATAAAACGGGCACACTTAACAGAAGAAATTGTAAAGGCCCAAATAAAGACTTCCATCACTCAAAATCATTTTTTTTATTTAGTCAAAAAGTATTTGGATGATTAATTTTGCGCTCCCTTAATATACGAGTATGTACGTTTACTTACTAAATAAGATGTCGATACAGTTCGGGAGGGACCATAGCCTCAACTAACAAGGCTCTTCAGCTAGGGCGATCTTTTGCCAGCTGTCTCCAATTGCCCACAAGAAGGCTGCTGAGGCCCTTTTTCACTTGTGAGCGTCACTTAATTTGCGATGGTCCTCTAGTTGTTGTTCTTCTGGGTCGGAGTCGAAGTTTTTCCAGACCGCATTTTCTTCCGCTCTCGGTAATATGTCTATAGCAGAACTAGAATAATCAGTGTCTTGTACAAATTAATTTTGATTGCTCGAAAAAAGGGTCCTACAACTCAATTGCCTTTTAAACTCGAAGAATTATCGTTTAGTTGCAGACAGGGATAGGTTTTCGATGTTGTGGCCATTTGTTTCTTAGTAGTTGGAGTAGTTCTACGAGCAATGCCCTAGCTATGACATTAAAATTGTCTTCGGTGATTTTAATGCAAAGCTAGGAAGAGAGGGTTTCTATGGTGGAGTAATCGGAAATATAGCCTGCACAACACCACCTCCGAAAATAGATTCAGGCTAATCGACTTTGCGGCGGGGCGAAACATTGTCGTAGCTAGCACGCGGTTTCCACATCTCGACATACACAAGGGGACTTGGAGACATCAATTAATAGTCAACCAAATTGGTCACATTGCGATCGACGCAAGACACTCCTCCAGTATTATGGATGTCCGTACGTTCCGAGGAGCCAACATCGACTCGGACCATTACCTTGTTGTAGCCAAGGTACGGTTTCGGATACTACACCAAGACAAACTAATGCGGTGAGAAAATTCAACGTCAGACGGCTACAATCGCAAGAGATCGCCAAGTCCTTTTCCGATCGAGTGTCTCTTAATCTCTTAAGAGGATCAATGCCGCCGAGAAGACGAACACCGGCTTCTCACGAGGAAGAAGAAAGAGCAGGAGAAGCGAGCGATCGAGGAAATTGAGAGAGACGCTACTCCAGGTATGAGGTTCGGAAGTTTTACCACAAGGTAAAAATAACATGCTGCAGAAACAAACCTCGAACCGAAGCCTGTAGAGATGAACAAGGGAACATCGTAGTAAAATCGCAGTCAATGCTGAGGATTTGGAAAGACCATTTCTGCAGACTGTATAAGGGCGATGACGGACCAAATGCCGCTGTCAGGCAGAACCAACCTTTCAACCTAGACGATGATGACCACCAATTCCGTCCACCCGACCAGGATGAAATGAAGATAGCTATATCGAAGATTAAGTATAACAAAGCTGCTGGAGCGGATGGCCTGACTGCCGAGCTGTTCAAAGCGGCAGGCGATGACTTGGTAAGGAGCATACACCAACTCATCTGTAAAATATGGTCGGACGAAAGTATGCCCGATGAATAAAACCTCAGCATTGTTTGTTCGATTCTCAAGAAAGGAGACCCTCTGAACTGCGCCAACTCCAGAGGCATCAGTCTCCTGAACATCGCGTAAAAGATTTTATCCGCCGTATTGTGTGAACGCCTGAAGCCGTTCGTCCACAACCTGATACGTCCATATCAGTGTGGCTTCAGGCCAGGAAAGTCCACCATCGACCAAATATTCATACTACGGCAGATCTTGGAGAAGACCCATGACCTTCAGATCGACACACGACCTATTAATCAAGTTCTTCAAACATCTCACCGAGAGCTTTGATGTCCAGAAAGGATTTAGACAAGGCGGTGCGCTGTCATGCGATTTCTTCAACATTGTACTTGAAAGAATAGTGCAAAACTCACGAGCAAACACAGGAGGCACTATCTTTCAAAAGTCCGTCCAACTACTGGCATACGCCGACGATATTGACATAATCGGGAGAAAGCAGCGTGATGTCAGTGGCGCTTTCGCGAGTATAGATATAACTTTGAGGTAGTTAAGGACTTTGTCTACCTAGGCTCTGCTATAAATACAGACAACGACACCAGCGTTGAGATCAAGCGAAGAATAACTCTTGCCAACCGCTCTCTCTTTGGGCTAAGAAGGCCAAGACTCAGGTGGCGCTCACAAATGGAAGGTGACTTCAGCTAATTTAGCGTGCGAAACTGGATAATCGAGCTGGCTGGAGACGTTTGTTTACTGTAGTAAGTAAATAAGTAACGACGGATTAGAAGTTGTATAGACTTCATCCCAGAATTCATGATTTAGGTGGTTTTTTAAAGCAGTGAAATCTATTTTAGTTGTTTCCTTTCCTGTAGGTTTATTTAAACGAGTAACTTTACTACTAAATAGAATGGAAGTTTAACAATGATCTGTAATTCTTAGATCGTAGGCCATGGTTTTATAGTTCACTTGACTATTGCGATGTTGTCTTATAAAGATATGGTGTAAGCAAGAATTAAGACGAGTAATTAAGAGTCGATATAAAACCAAACGATGTTAGGGCAGACAAAAAGTAATCTGAATCAGAAGAATCACAGAGGATATTAATGTTAAAATCACCTAGCAACACAACATTCATAGATTTCTGAGGTTCTAAAAACACTGTGAATTCTTCCAAGAAGCATTTAACTGAAAACTTATAAAGTCTGTAGACGCAAATGAAACAATATTTTACACCAGAAATTTCGCAATTTCCACTGATAACATCAGAACTTTTCAACTTATATTTAGTAATTACACAATCTTTTATACTATTCCTATAATATACCGCAACTCCACCGGCTGCATACGAGTTATTACAGGTAGCATCACAGGTAAACTTAGAAATTTCGTTTTAATCAGATTTCTCTTCATCAAATATCAAAATTTCAGAAAGAAAGATAATAACTGGCAGATGTTCCAGTCTGCTTCTCCCCCTTTTTATATTTATGACTTAATTAATTAAATTTCTAGAAACTACTTTCCAAAATATATTCATTAAATTTCTTTTAATTGTGAATTGCAAGATTAAAACTTTATCAAACACAGCAAAGTGCTACTTCGGTCTTTGAAAATCTTGGGAATGATTTCAAAAGGCTCAAAGTCAGCATTTCTGGTGGTAAGTTTACAGTTGATGTCATTATTTTCTACAGTTTTCATCACACAAATTTATAATTACATTTTCAAGAGCAGCTTCTCATTTCATTTTTGATTTCTGAAGAACATTTTGCAAGGACACGCTGATATACACATACATACGAGTATGTATGCTTTTTGTTTTGCTAAAGATATAAATTTTGCTCGACTGGAGCAAAATTAAATTTCCCATAAAACACTATAACATCTCCGCAGACGAACGATACAAAAACTTTCTTTGACGTGCATTTTCGAGGATTTTCACAATATTACTTTGGTTCCATCCATTCCTTTGGCAACTTTGCCAATACGTTTCAACTAAACAAAATGTTGTAATCACACAAAGGAAACAAACTTTGTTTACATTAGAAAGTAACTTATGCAGTTCTTTTTGGGATTTTGTACAAAACATTCCTTCGGTATTGAAAAGAATGCAATATTATGAGCATTAAAATGTTCTTTATTGAAGGGTTTTGCTTAGAATACCCAACCAAAAAGTTGAAATGAAATATTGGCCAAAGTTTTTCATTTCACAACACAAGGGTGTATCTTTCAAGGAATCATAATTTAAAACTTGCTGGAAATTTTTCCGCAGCTAAGTAGGTGGTTTCGTGTATCTTGGGGCTGTTTTTTGAGGAAATATATTTGAATCTTGCCATTTTCCGGCAAATTTTCTTCTGTTGTTTTAGGTGATGTATTCGGACATCTGCTGTTCGTTACCAAGGAGTATTTTTTTTTTTTTTATGACAAATTATCTGAGGTAGCTGGCAATCTTCATAAAATCTGGAAATTGTCCCTAATAAAGGTCACCCACAACCCCGTGTTTGGCAACACTGTGTTCTCGCATCTACATGACAAAAGGTTCTGTTTTAAATTTCTTATTTTGGAAAAGATCATATTTAACAGTTTGCGGATGTTGCGATTTTTTTACATTATTCCATGGAATTCCGAATATACCCTTTGAGAGATTTTCGTATTCCGCCTCCCTAACGACCTTTGAATTGAAATTGCCTACAGTGATTGGGTATTTTTTTAGAAATACCATTTTCTTGTCTAATGTTAATGATGGAACGAGTGAGCCGTACCTCTTTTTTGGGGGGGTCTCACGGCTACAAAAATTCTCATTTATGAGCCTTACCGCTGATGGGTGGGTTAGCTTAATAAAAACTATGTCGTTAACGGTCCTTATTCGAACTTGTTTTGATTTCACAAATCATTTATCACTTAATCTTACTACACATTGTGTCATGTACTCTTACAAAACAAAAAAGGTATTAAATTTACGAAAGAAACTTTTGCAAAAACGTCACCCGAAGTTGTATGGTTCCCACGACATGCTGTCCTGTGCCACCTGAATCCATTTGCGAGTTGGTTCTTCTTGTTGTTCGAAGGTATGCATGTCGTTTCCATATTTTGATTTATTTTCGTATGTTCCAAGTTGGTCGGCCCGCGGCTGGATTCTAAATAATAAACTGCTCATCCAGAAGCATTGTCGGCGGTTCAACGGAATTCCTTGGGGAGTTTGTTCTTTCAATTGTGCGAGTTGTTGGTTAAAACTCATGTTTAACTTGAATGGTAAAATCTGACATTGATCGTAATGTCCTAGCCAATGGAGCACAATGAACCCGGTTAATGAATGCTGATGGAATTTATTTTTTCTTGTTTCAGTCAACAGAATCTCAAGATTTTTCTGAATATTTATATCGTGCTGAATTTTAACGATTTGGTTAGATATAGCCATAGATTCTTCGGAAGTTGCTAGAAAAGATTTTGAACAGGAATGTGGGATGAATTCAACCTTGTCGTCACACTTTGTTTTCAATGAATTTCAATGAATTCTGCATTTTGGTTGAGGTGTGAGAATTTCAGCATCTTTTAACTTTACTTGGCTGAGTTGATTATTATTGATCCACGCGTTTTCATTTCGCACACTGAATATCCAGGTATTGTCATGCTGCATTTTTACCCAATACAATTACGTCTGAACGCTTTGATTACACATGTTTCAGGTAGGTTCTGGGAATGTTTCAAAAGATTTATTGCACAAAAACTTATAGTGGAATAAGTAATGTACTTAATACGAATATTAGGTCACATGTCACACAAAAAGAAATCTGAAGTTTTGTGTTTCCATAAAGAGTAATAGTGATCTCCTTGTACATTAACCATTAAGTAGTCAGTTGATGGAAGAATATACACGTATGTGAACCCTTTATTGTGCCTTGTACATTTTGAACTCCTTGCTGAAGAGAAGGGGCAATACCTCTTCTTTCATAATCGGTCGCAAGATTTCTCGAAATATTGTCATGAATTCGACTAAATTCCTTCAAGTTTGAATTTTTTTACTATCAAAACTAGAACATGTATCTATTTGACCACAATGGGTTGCTGGAAGAACGCTTTGGGTATAATGGTGGTGAACTATTGTGTTTAGAAATGCAGTCGAAATAAGTATCTATAATGCATGTTCGTTGACTATCAATCCTTGATATCAAAGTAGGAATAAGCAGTGCCTTCATATGCTTTTGTGTAGATGGTGGTCTTTCTTTTAAACATTCAATGTAGATTCAACGTCGGGAGTATGGTTTAGCTAGATACAGAAGATAGTGTTCGTTTAATCCGATCTGTTCTATATTTTCTTCGTATCGATTGGCTAAACTTTGATCTCAGAATCGAAATAGTTGTAAAGCCAATTTTTGACTTGTTTAAAGTTTATAAAATAGGTGAAACGACGAAACAGAATAAAAATTACAGTTTGCAGTAGTACGAGCAAAAGGAACAGATACCGTGTACGAAAAGTTTTCACTTCAATCGAGTACTTCGATTACCGGATTTCATAAAGAATGACTTCAATACCGCAAAACTATACAGATGATGAACAGGAAAGAGTTTTAGGTTACAGAACTAAGGAAAACTAGGATATCTGACAAGTTTACGACATAAACTTCTTGATACATGCTTTTGTAGAACTGAGAGATGTTTTATTTTATTGAAAGAAGTTCCTCCCCAACAAGTAATTCCGTATTGAAGGTTAGAGTGAAAGATAAAGAAAATTTCCTTTAAAAGCAGACGCTTCGCAAGTAATGCAAACATTCAGTGTTATCTAAAAATCTCATATTGGAGTCGATGATAAGCCCTAGCCCTTAGATATTTAAATTCATCAATTTTCTTGATTAGAAAACAGTTATCACAACAGTTGATCAATTTGAATATTTAACAGTCAGGTGCATGAAAGTGAACATTCACTTCTAACTTGTGTACCGATGATAATTCAAAAAATATTTTTTTTTATTTTGGAGCTAATTACCAACTTGTCATTTGCAAATCAGCTTGTCAATAAATATTAATCCCAATTTATGTCAGCAACTAGATCTAAAGGACTATTTGAAGTCAAGTGCAAACAGTGAATTAACATAGATAAGAAATAAAATTGGACCCAAGTCTTGGGGTACACCCGGAGTTGCTCCTTATCTCATCTATCATCACTTTTTCTGATCTACTTTTAACTCTAGACCGTCATCCTTTGTCGAAACGATGAAGCACAATTTATTTTGCAAATTTTTCGGGTTTTTATTGTTTATCTTGGTCTCCATTGTCGTACAGCGCTAGTCTCTTGCAAGCTCTTGGTGGATGATAAGAACGAGTTCTTCCGAGCGCGAAACAGATGCAGACGAAGATGAAATTCCGCTAAATATTTTAAAGGCTAAGTCCAACATCATATCGTGCACTAAAGCTCTTCTTCGTGGGAAAAATGGTCACAAATGGTCTTCAGTCGGAGGCAAGACTCATCGCTATGGATTGAATATCGTACATCAAAGCCGAGGACCAACACGTCAATGCAAATATGTAACTAACCCACATGAATGTTTCCAAATGTTCATAACAAAAGATATCATCAGTGAAATTGTGCAATGGAAAAATGTCGAGATAACACAACGTCAATCACTCTTGATTGGAAACACGGATATAGCTCAGAGGTAGAACACCACCGAAAATGAATGTATTCCGAATGTATATACATACATAAGCCTCATATGCGCGCATGCCCCACCGAGGAGAAAGATGACGACACCAAGGATGCCTTCTACGAGCTCCTCAACAAGACCTACGAGCAATGCCCTAGCTATGACATTAAAATTGTCCTCGGTGATTTTAATGCAAAGCTAGGAAGAAAGGGTATCTTTGGTGGAACAATCGGAAAATATAGCCTGCACAACACCACCTCCGATAACGGATTCAGGCTAATCGACTTTGCGGCGGGGCGAAACATTGTCGTGGCTAGCACGCGGTTCCCACATCTCGATATACACAAGGGGACTTGGAGAACTCCTGATCAATCAACAGTCAACCAGATTGATCACATTGCGATCGACGCAAGACACTCATCCAGCATTATGGATGTCCGTACGTTCCGACGAGCCAACATCGACTCGGACCATTACCTTGTTGTAGCCAAGGTACGGTTGCGGATATCTCAAACTACGCAAAGACAAACTAATGCTGTGAGAAAATTCGACGTCAGACGGCTACAATCGCAAGAGATCGCCAAGTCCTTTTCCGATCGAGTGTCTCTTAATCTCTTAAGAGGTCCAATGCCGCCAGCATCAAGCATCGAAGACCATTGGAAACACTGCCAAAACGCCATCAGAGATGCCGCTTCTGATGTGCTGGGTTTCACTCGTCCACCACACCGAAGCCCCTGGTTCGATAATGAATGCCGGCAAGTACACGCAGCTAAGCAAGATGCATATAACGCGGCGCTGCTCAGAAAGACCATGCGCTGCTCATGAGCTCTTTGAGTGGAGTAGGAGAGACGAACACCGGCCTCTCAGGAAGAAGAAGAAAGAACATGAGAAGCGCGCGATCGAGGAAATTGAGAGATGTTACTCCAGGAATGAGGTTCGGAAGTTTTACCAAAAGGTAAAAATAACATGCCGCAGAAACAAACAGCGAACCGAAGCCTGTAGAGATGAACAAGGGAACATCGTAGTAGAATCGCAGTCGATGCTGAGGATTTGGAAAGACAATTTCTGCAGACTGTATAACGGCGATGACGGACCAAATACCGCTGTCAGGCAGAATCAACTGAATCAATCTTTCAACCTGGACGATGATGACCAACAATTCCGTCCACCCGACCTGGATGAAGTGAAGATAGCCATATCGAAGCTTAAGTCCAACAAAGCTGCTGGAGCGGATGGCCTGACTGCCGAGCTTTTCAAAGCGGCAGGCGATGACTTGATAAGGAGCATACACCAACTCATCAGTAAAATATGGTCAGACGAAAGTATGCTCGATGAATGGAACCTCAGCGTTGTTTGTCCTATTCTCAAGAAAGGATACCCTCTGAACTGCGCCAACTACAGAGGCATCGGTCTCCTTAACATCGCATATAAGATCTTATCCGCCATATTGTGTGAACGCCTGAAGCCGTTCGTCAACAACCTGATAGGTCCATATCAGTGTGGCTTCAGGCCAGGAAAGTCCACCGTCGACCAGATGTTCACACTACGGCAGATCTTGGCGAAGACCCATGAGCTTCAGATCGATACCCACCACCTATTCATCGATCTTAAGGCCGCAGCTATGACAGCATCTATAGAGACGAGCTGTATAGAGCACGCTGCTCCATCAAAGGTCGGTAAGTTCTCACAGAGACCTTTGATGTCCAGAAAGGATTTAGACAAGGCGATGCGCTGTCATGCGATTTTTTCAACATCATACTTGAAAGAATAGTGCAAAACTCACGAGCAAACACAAGAGGCACTATCTTTCACAAGTCTGTCCAACTGCTCGCATACGCCGACGATATTGACATAATCGGGAGAAAGCAACGTGATGTTAGTGGCGCTTTCGCGAGTATTGAGACGGAAGCGGAGAAAATGGGTTTAGCGGTCAAAAAAGCCAATACCAAGTATATGCTGTCAAGCAAAAAGGACAACCAACACCGACCTCTCGGACAGAACGTCACCCTCGACAGATATTCGTATAACTTTGAGGTAGTTAAGGACTTTTTCTACCTAGGCTCCGCTATAAATACAGACAACGACACCAGCGCTGAGATCAAGCGAAGAATAACTCTTGCCAACCGCTGTTTCTTTGGGTTAAGAAGGCAATTGAGTAGCAAAGCCCTCTCTCGGACAACAAAAGTCACCCTTTATAAGACTTTAATAATCCCGGTCCTGCTCTATGGCGCATAGGCATGGACATTATCAAAAATGGATGAGGGTGTTCTTGGTTGCTTCGAGAGAACCTCAGCCAACTTAGCGTGCGAAACTGGAGGCAGCTAATCAGGGATCGAGCTGGCTGGAGAAGCTTGTTGACTGAGGCCCAGGTCCATCTCGGACTGTAGCGACACCTAAAGTAAGTAAGTAAGTATATACATACCAAAAAAGCCAGCAAAATATGGACTTAAAATTGTAATGCTGTGTGATAGGGGAACAAAGTATATCGTAGATGCATTGCCTTATTTGGGAAAAAGCTTACAAGAACTGTTCATGGTTCGAATAGAAATATTACAATGGACAACTGGTTCACCTCTATACCATTGGCACAGTCGTTAGGAAAGGCACCGTATAACTTGACTATAGTAGGTACTCTTCGTTCAAACAAAAGAGAAACCCCAGCTAAGCTAAAAAATAAAAAGGGTCGCAAGCGCAGTACATCCATGTATTGCTATAACAAGGACTTAACCCTTTTATCGTATAAACCAAAATCAAGCAAAATCGTTTATGTTCTGTCATCTTGCAATGAATACGGAACTATTAATCCTATTTCAAAGGAGCCAAGCATGGTGGAGTTTTACAACAGTACTGCACTGTGGATCAGATGTGCAGTATAATGAGCTGTTCAAAAAAGACAAACATATGGCCGTTGTGCCAATTTTTCGGAATTTTGGAACATCGCATTCATAAACTCTATATAATTTACTCACACAAAAAGAGTAGAGTTTATGAAGAAACATTTTTCAGATCTTATAAAACACAGTTCAGATGACAGGGTAGCAATGCGAACAATTACCACAACTGTGAGATCAGAAGTTCGATATCGAATTGAAAATTAAGTATATAATAAAAAAAAATCATTCACAGACATTTTTTGTACTCAGGAGCCTTAAGATAACGATATAAAATCGGTCTTCGTCAAAAAGGCGAAGGATGATGTTAGCGTACAAAAATAAGGATGACGTTCCACGGTTGGTGTGGAGCTGGCATTTGTGTTGCTCAAGTTGTCATTTTTGTCACTTATCACCGAATCCGAACGGCATTCTTAAGAAGCTTTTTCATAGGCAATTTTACTTTCGGAAGATTGCCATTGCCCACCGAAAGTGCTATGACGATTCGAAAAATCGACATCGAACCACGGACCCTTTACGTGATAGTCCAATGAGCTGACCATAGCGAAATCGTCACCACCAAGACTTGAATCAATAAAGCAAAAAACCAGGAAATACCCTTTTTCCAAATTCTTCTGCAAAATATTATGGTTGATCATGTCAAAGGCTTTGGTAATATCAATGAACAAGCCTGTATCCATGCGGCATCGGATAAAGAATAGTGCCTCAGTGCGTCCCAGCTTGTCGTAAGAGGCGACTAAATGGGACACCAATCATATACAGGCAACTATGACACCAAAAATGAGCCTGTGGCACTTTAACACCTTAAAACTTTCCCACAAGTTTGTATGCAATCAGTGGGTTCCCACGTCCGGAGACTACCGGTGGGGTAAAAGAACAGTCAATCAGTTCGAAATGAGCATACAAGTGTCAAACCACTCAAACTTACCCCGCTGGGCACCACGCTAGCAACGCACTCGGGTGATCCCAGAGCAAGCAGAAGTACTTGTGTCAGAGCCCGACGGATTCCGGGGGCGGGCAAAATGAAGTTTCCAAAATATTTTCCTAAACTTCGGTTTGCAAGTTGGAACCTCGGATCGATGACCTCAGAAAGTTTAGAACTGGAAGCGATTATGCGTCGCAGAACTCTACAAATCCTGTGCGTACAGGAAATGAAGTGGTGTAATACAGGAAATAAAGCGCGTTTTCTAGATTTAAAAACTAAGGCATTTAAGATGTTCTACCATGGAACGGTCAATGGACGAAACGGTGTTGGAATCGTTATTGCAGCGGATCTTCTAAACAACATCGTTGGTATCTTCAAAATAAGCGACCGCTTGATGAGTGTTAAACTCGTCATACACAATGAACACAAAATGGATGCGACCAATCGGAAAAAGATACATTTTGGTACCTATCGATGAGATGCTCTTCGTAGGCGGAGATTTAAATGTCCACATCGGAGAAACAAATGTTGATTATGAGGACTGCCACGGAGTTAAAGGCTTTGGAACCAGAAATTCAGCTGGCGAAGACATCCTTGTAGCGTGTAAGGCCTACGGCTTAACCATCTTAAATACAATGTTTATTAAACATCAACGACATATTATCACCTATAGCAGCGGCGGCCACGAAACGCAAATAGATTATCACCTCTGCAAAATGTCGATGAGAAACCGTGTTAAGGACTATAAAGTAATACTTGGAGAATCGCTAGTAAGCCAACACCGTCTGCTCATTACAGAATTCTTCACAGCGGAACCACCGAAAACACGGGCATCGTTTGGAAAGCCAAAAATCCGGTGGTATAATCTATCGAAGGAACGAAGCGCAAGATTTATGGCACTGGCTAAAGAAGTACTTCACAATATAAACGGTATCGCAGACTCACTTAGCCCGCTAGAAATGTGGAACAGCATGCACGAGGAATGCATAACACTCGCAAAGTCCCATCTGGCGACTATATCGAAATACCATCACGTCGGCAAAGAAACATGGTGGTGGAATGATGAAACCAAACGAGCTGTGGCCGACAAGAAGAGTGCATTTCAAGCGAGGACAAAATGCGATCGGAGCGACGATATCAAAAAAGCTCGACTGGCTCTTGAATACGAGCGTCTTAAAAATATCGCAAAGAAAGTTCTGGCTCGAACTCGAGCGGCAGTAGCGGAAAACCTGCACCAGGAGTTGGAACAAATATCCTCACGATCGGCAAATAGAAGACAAGCTATACAAGAAGTTCAGGAAGTTCAAACGTCGTACAGTACTAAAATGCCAAATATTTTTAAGCTCGCTACACAGAGGCGAAAAAATTCGTTGGAAATAACCTCGCCGAAATACATACAAAATGCAGACAGTCGCTTACAAACAAATGAAAAGGAAATTTGTGACCGGTGGCTTGAATACTGCAAGAAGTTGCTTAACAAACAGTTTCCACGTGAGGAGGGAGTTTTGGACTTTTCAATCGAAGAAATAAGTATAGCAATCGGAAAAATGAAAGCCGCGACAGCATTCCATCAGAGTTTTGGTCGAAGATGGAGAGAATTGGCAGCGAATGGCTATCGAAACTTTCAAATAAATTAAAATGTGGACAACCTATGCCGAATCAATGGAGAAGTAGCTTCTTGGTTCCATTATACAAAGGAAAAGGCGACACTCGAGAATGCAACAACTACCGTTCAATCAAGCTTATGTCACACACAATGAAAATCGTCGAAAGAGTCTTAAACGAACGTCTTCGGCAAATAATAAAGCTCGATAATAGCCAGTGTGGATTTGTTGAAGGAAGATCGACGGTGGATGCTATCCAAAGCCACGAATAATAATGGAAAAGCACCGAGATTCATCTAAGGATTTACACATGGTATTTATTGACCTCGAGAAAGCATTCGAACGAGTGCCTAGGGATCTCATATGGGCCGCGCTGAGGTCTCAAAACGTACCGGAAACGTATGTTAGAATAATACAAGACATGTACGGAAACGTGAAAACTGCGTTTAAAGGCTCTGCTGGACTAACGAGAGAATTTCCAGTTAATATCGGAGTGCATCAAGGAAGCGTACTTAGCCCTTTCGTCTTTAACGTAGTATTCGACTATCTTTTAAGGGACATACGCGAAGCAAATGCAACGCCAATTCTCTTCGCTGACGACGCAGTTATACTAAGCGATAACGCCTTAGATTCATGGAAAAATGCGCAGGAGAAAAACGGGTTTAAAATAATTTGTTCAAAGACGGAGCATTTGACGTGCTCATTTGCGCATCCGTTGCGACCTGTTCCGGAGAATAATGTTAGATGGAATAGTTCTTCCGAAAAGCACTATCTTTAAGTACTTAGGATCAATCGTTAACATGGAAGCGAAATGTGATGACGACGTAAACCACAGAGTGAGTGTGGGATGGATGAAATGGCGGGAAAATTCGGGAATCTTTTGCGACCGAAAATTTCCACTTAAATTAAAGGGGAAACTCTACACCACGGTTGTTAGACCAGCTCTTATATACGGTTCACAGTGCTGGACAATGTACGAAACGTTTAAAAACAAAATGACGGCAGCGGAAATGAAAATGTTAAGGATGTCTAGCTGAGTCACTAAACGCGATTGCATTAGATCTACGCGTGTAAGAGGAAGTCTACATATAAAGAATTTGGTAACCGAACAGCTTGAGGTGAATAGAATAAGTTGGTAATGCCACGTTCAAAGAAGATCTGCGGAAATCCGGTTAAAAAGGCACTATCAACTACGGTCACTCCAACTGTAAGAAAACGAGGTCGGAAAAAGAATTCCTGGATTTCTCAGATGGCAAATGCGCAACAACGCCTGGGGCTTACCACTGAAGCGATCCAGGACCGAGCATTATGTAGACGCGTTCTGCGGTCTGCGACATTAGCCAACCCCATAAGCGGAGCAGCAGCGATGCAGTAAAAATGGGAAACTCGTTACGCATAAGTTCGTATAACGAGGAAAGGGTTAATAAAAGGATAAGAAGAATGAACAAGCCTGCTCTATCTACACTTTTTATTCTCAAGATTAGACATTGCTTGGGCACGGAACTGTAGTAGAGCTATTTTAGTAGATTTCTCTTCCAGAAAGTCAATTTGTTTAGGACTAAAATAATTGAAAAGTATACTATTCTATCTCTCATAATTTTCTAAAATCTTGCTTAGCACAGGAAGGGAGAAATGGGCCTCTAATTTCATAATTCTAGAGCACAACTTTTTTGAATAATGGAATAACATCAGCACATTTGAGTGCTTTAGGAAAGATCCCTGGGAAAACGCAACCTTTAAAGATATCCCTTAAAATATCCGCTACGCAAAACGAATTTTTTAGAACCAAACTAGAGCACAACACAAACACACACAGAGAGCACAAGTTAAATTGACTGAACTAGGTTGTAGATTGCCGGCTATATATGTACCTTTTTTATTTATTTTTTAATCTAAAATTACTAGTGTATCGATAGCAGTTAATTCTAAGTTTATTTTTTCCACTAACTTTAGTCCCTAGAAATCCAAGGCTTCAGTCTTTTTCTCAATTTATCATCTTTAATTAGGACTACATCTCCTGTGGAAACTTTTTGTTCATGCCTGCTTCAACTTCAACCTCTGTTGGGGTTGGGCAAAATGTTTGGATGATCAAATGTGGTAGAAATCTTGGGTAATTTTTTTAAATAGTAGTAGCCAAAGTAACTGGTAATTTGGCTTCTCTTTAGTTTGACGTCAGGTAAGGCATTTAGTGCTGAGTTGATTAGAAAATGTGTTAATTTAGGACATTCCTCTAAATTATTACTTTTTGCAACCAACGGACGGCAACTAAGACAGGCTTCGATTTGTGTCGGTATTGTCGTAATTTATTGGAAGGATAAAGTGATATCCCCAATACCGTCTTCAAGTGGTACTTCATAAATATTACTCCGGTTCCCCAAAATCCTTCGAAATGTGGTGCAACTGGTGAAATGAAAGGCCAAGGTACGCCATCTAAAAGTGGTTTATTTGCAACTTCCTTATTTCCTTAAACGATAACAGTCTTAAATATTGACTTTGTTTGATGATTTCAAAATATAACTTCCAAAAATGATTTTTTAAGAACTGATATTAAACTTTGATTTTCATTTATCTTAATTCCAGGTAAGCCTTTTGCACGACAACTAGTATTACGACAATATGTATATTTTTTGAATTCAAAACTACATTTCGATCCATGGAAGAGGTAAGTCATAGTCATAAGTCATAGCTGACTTCAAACACTTGCATTTCGTTGTATACAGTATCGAAAACCACACACAAAACTGATGATTTATGTACTTATTTACTGGCGCTACAGCTCAGAGCGCCGTTCGCCTTCCTCTTCTAAGTTTTCCCTTTAATTTGAGATCGGAGACTCTTCATGTAGGAGCATTGGAGTTCACTTGCTCTATACTCGTATATCCATCCAAGGCTCATTGATGTGCACTTTTCTCCTCTTTCAACACTGTTACCATAAACGGAACTTAAAATCGTTGGAATAATTTTGTATTTGGAACGCCCACGAATATCTTGATTCATCTTCGCTAAGGTCTGCTTCCGCATCTAGATGATAACCATGCATGACAGCGCATCATTCTATTATTGTTTGACCTTAAAGTACTCGGATAGATTGTTTTCGAAATTTACGGAGTAGCGAGAGTTTTTCACTATTAGTCTGGAAAATCAAAAACGCATAAAAGTGCCAGATATGACTCTGTATGGCTTATCCCGACCATAAAACCGGTAAAGAGATAAAGCATGTTGATACCGACATCACCGATGTCGATTACCGATTTTTACAGAGTCTCTCGTTATGTGAATATTCGATGGATTTGATTGTGGTCTTACTTCGCAAAAAAACGGACTAATAAGGGCCAATGAGATGGTTGATAAATGGCATCAGCTGTTTACACAAGACGGCAGATAAGGTCTCATTTGAAATCGTCGCAGTTAAAGAACGTCGGATAAAGGGTGTTAAGTTTCCATTCTTCCGGCACACTTTATGCCTATCCTATCCTGACTACAGAATGATTGTAATTATTATTTTTCAAACTTGTAGAATAACTAATGCCACCGAATTTTCGAAACGGAATAGAAATAATAAAAAAAATAAATAAAAATTATTTGAATAATTGGGGAGTGAAATCCGCTATTATTAGGGTTTTTAAACATTTTGTTTGAAAATGTTATCAATTTGCTTGAGCTAGGCTAACTATTTTCGATCAAGAGGTTTTACCCGCCTTAGTCTCCTCATATTGTCAGCATTTAAGAGTTCTGCTATTTCTAAGAACGTGGTTTAAGGGCCTACTTCTATGCCTCTGGGAAACTTTTTTAACTTCTTCTTCAACTGTTTCAATACTTGCTTTCTAACTTTAGGTGGCGCTACACTCCGGGGACCTGGGCCTCAGTCAACAAGCTTCTCCAGCCAGCTCGATTCCTGGCTAGCTGCCTCCAGTTTCGGACGCTAAGTTGGCTGGGGTCCATTTCCACTTGCGTGCGCCACCTGAGTCTTGGCCTTCCTCTACTGCGCTGTCCCTCGGGAGAGGATTCGAAGACTTTTCGGACCGGAGCATTGGTGTCCATGCGCTCTACATGACCCAGCCATCTCAGTCTTTGGATCTTCACTCTTCTGGCTAGGTCCATCTCGCTGTACAGTCCATACAGTTCGTCGTTGTATCTCCTCCTCCACTCACCGTCAATGCAGACGGGACAAAAATCACTCGAATCGAAGAATTTTCCTCAGCCAAGAGCAACCTCATCCATTTTTGATAATGTCCATTCCTCTGCACGATAGAGCGGGACTGGGGTTATTAGGGTCTTTTACAAGGTAACTTTTGTTGTTCGAGAGTGGGCTTTGCTAGTCAATTGCCTTCTTAGCCCAAAGAAACAATGGTTAGAATTATTCTCCTTTTGACCTCAGCGCTATTATCGTTATCTGAACTTATGGCGGAGCGAAGACAGACAAAGTCCTTAATTACCTCAAAGTCATATCTATCTGAGGTCACGTTCTGTGCGAGACGTCGGTGTTGAGTGCGCTTTTTGCTCGACAGCATATATCTGGTCTGGCCCTCGTTGACCACGAAACCCATTTTTATTGCATGACAGCGCATCGCCTTGTTTACTCCTTTTTTGACATCAAAGGTCGCGTTGAGGTGTTTACGGATCTTGATGGAGCAGCGTGTATTCGCCATCGTCATCGTGCATAGACGGACGAGTTTGGCAGGGATGCCAAACTAGACTAGACTTTTTGTAGCTCGTCTCTATATATGCTGTTATACGCGGCCTTAAAATCGATAAATAGGTGGAGTTTATCGTTCTTAAGCTCGTGGGCTTTCTGCTAGATCTGCCATAGTGTAAATATTTGGTCAATGATAGACTTTCCTGGCTTGTACCACACTGATATGGACCCATCAGGATCTTGACGAACGGCTTCAGGCGTTCACACAGTACGGCAGGTATGAGCTTGTATGCGATGCTAAGAAGACTGATGGCTCTGTAGATGGAGCAGTTCAGAGGGTCTGCTTTCTTTAGGTTCGACAAACAAAACTGAGGTTCTATTCATCGGGAATATTTAAGAGATGAGTTGGTCATCGCCTGCCGCTTGGAAGAGCTCGGCAGTCAGGCCGTCCTCTCCAGCAGCTTTGTTGGACTTCAGCTGTCTTCACTTCATCCAGGTCGAGTGGACAGAATTGTTGGTCTACAATATCCAGGTTAAAGGGTTCGCTGTTATACAGTCTACAGAAATGATCTTTCCAGACTCTCAATATCAAATGTGACTCAACTACGATGTTCCCTTGTTCGTCGCTACAGGCTTCGATTCGGGGTTTGTGTCCGCGGCATTTGTTTTTTACCTTTGATAAAACTTCCGAATCTTATTCCTTTAATAGCATCTCTCAATTTCCTCGACCGCGCGCTTCTCATGCTCTTTTCTTTCCTCCTGAGAAGCCGTCGTTCTTCTCTCCTGTTTTGCTCATAAAGCAGGTGGAAACATCGGTTCATATATGGGGTCGGTCGGAACGTAATGGTGCGGATGGTGCCCGTTATCGTGCCATGATAACGCATTGCTTGGTGCTTAAAATTGAAGTCCATAATCTCGGCAATACTTGGTTCCAGCAAGGCGGCGCCGATTGCCATACAGGCCGTGAAACTCTCGACTGCGGGAACTATTCGGTAAACATTTACTGAACTGAATTTGCCGCTTACTGCTATGACATCTCTCTAGATTCTTTGCCTTGGAGTTATGTAAAGTCCAAAGTCTACATGGATGAGCTAGCTACTATTAAGGAATTTGAGGTCTGCATTTCTTGAGTAATTGGTCAACACCACTCATAATGGTCAAATGCATCAGCGAAAATTGAAACTTCAGTATGGAGCATGTTAGCTGCAGTTACGCCAGGGCTTTATAGACACAATCTCCAAAAGATATTTGCAAAGAATGGTTCTTTTGTATAATATTAAGGATTACCCAATTGTTTGTAATTTCTGTAAAAGTATCTCTAAATGAAGCACAATGTATATGTAAGTATGTACGAGGGCGGGTCAATAAGTCCGTGACTTTTTGAATTTCTGACCTCTTTACTGAAACAGCAACACTGCTCCTGTCAACAGGCATCTGTCAGTTGACTCCTGTCAAAATTTAAACTTGCTGCGTCAGTTAGTTTGTGTTTGACAGCTATTTTTATCAGACTACTCACTAATTTAAGGAGAAAATGGAAAAAAGTGAATTTCGTGTGCTTATTAAGCATTATTTCTTGCGAAAAAAAAAACCATTACCGAGACCAAGGCTAAGCTTGATAGATACTATGGGGACTCTGCACCATCGATTTCAATGGTAAAAAAGTGGTTTACTGAATTTCGTTGTGGCCGTACAAGCACTGAAGATGCCGAACGTCCTGGACGCCCAGTTGAGGTCTCTACACCCGAAACAATCGAAAAAATTCACGATATGGTGTTGGCCGAACGAAGATTGAAAGTGCGAGAGATTGTGGAAGCCGTAGGGTTCTCGCATGGCTCAGTGGTTTCAATTTTGAATGATCACTTGGGCATGAGAAAGCTTTCCGCAAGATGGGTGCCGCGTTTGCTCACAGACGACCACAAACACATGTGCATTGCCATGGCGAAAATCCATGAATTGGGCTATGAATTGCTCCCTTGTCCACCCTTTTCTCCAGATTTGGCTCCGAGCGACTACTTCTTGTTCCCAAACCTGAAGAAATGGCTTGGTGGAAAAAGATTTGACTCCAATGATGAAGTCATCTCGCAAACAAAGGCCTATTTTGAGGACCTCGACAAATCATTTTTTTTGGAAGGGATAAAAAAATTGGAGAAGCGTTGGACAAAGTGTATAGAGCTCAAGGGAGACTACGTTGAAAAATAAAATTATTTTTTTATCAAAAAATCTGTGTTTTAATCCAAAAGTCACGGACTTATTGACCCGCCCTCGTATATAGTAGTTTATTCCAACAGGAGAAACAAAAATTTGATGAAAAGCAATTTAAATAAAATTTAAAATTAAATTCAATTGAAATACCCGACTTGCAAATACGATGGCGAATGCTATTAAAAATTGATGCAACATGAATAGATCATAATATAATAACGCGCTTCCTTGGAAATTTGTTAAGAAGCAAGCTTCGATCAAAACGTATTCTTCCTACCAATATTGCAGGTGTAACCCTACAGACAAAAATACCTTTTACTACCTACATATAAGAGGAAACACGCCATCCTGTAAAGTTTTCCTTCATATTTAAATCGTTTTGCAATCAACTTTAACAAGGATAATGATAATATTATTTTTTACGTTAAATTAAATCTCAGATACGTTTTCGGATTTTCTCGTTCGGTTAAAAGCAGAGCGAAAAAACACACACTGTGGTGTGAGGCACTTCTTTTCAAATGGAAGCGAGAACAACTAAAAATTCGTGATAAAAAGCCAGTGTGGATATACGAGTATCCTTTAGGATACGAGCCATTTCGTGCTTTTCTCGCTGGTACTTTAATGGAACAAAATAAAGGTGTGGAGCTTAAATGGTCTACCTCATTGTGAGAATACGTACATACATACGTAGATACACTTTCTTTTACGAGAGTGGACAATTTTATTTTTATTCCCAAATTGAAATGCCATTTGAACTGAAAGTCAAAGGCAGTAGCCCAACGCAAAGTGATGGTAACCGATTTACGAGATGACATGGACACTTGGCTTGGCTTGCTCGTTAAGAGCAATTTATAAACGACCTACATTTCATTAATATCTTTTTGAATGGAATACCAAAAAAGATTTCAGGTCAATCTGATTGGATTTTTTTTTTATGAGCGAAAATGTTTTCTCATCATTTTATCTACTTACGAGTACCTTTCGCTTTTTTTTTTTTGATATTTTCTCTTCCCATTCTTATTGCTTTCTTTCGGCAACGTTTGCTTCAAAGAACTGGGGTTGGATTTTTTGAATACATATATATATACTCGTACATACGGGTATGTGAGAGGTGTTACATGGGGAATGTTTTTAACGCCGCCGGCAGCAGTGTAGGATGTAAAGTAATTGAAATTTATATTCGAAGGGTTTTTGGTTTTGCTTTTAGTGGGTAAGGATATAGGATGACAGGACTAAAGGGAATACACGGAGTAATGGATATCAGTAAACACCCGTAACATTAGAAAAGATCATAAACCTATTATGATTCCAAGGAGTGGGGGAAGTGGTAAGCACCTGTGCTTATGGGAAATAAAATCTGATGGAGAAATACAGACGTGGGCATTCTTAAAACAGTTACATACGATTCAAGGTATCACACTAATCAATATACAATACTGCATATTGGAAGTGAACGACAACAAGCATTATGATGAGCTCCTCTATCTTCGACGATTCACGATAGATATTCCAATCCGGCATAAATAATGCCCATAATTCAGTGGTTTCTTAGTAAAGGAAAGCTTTATTAATCAACTGCTTTCTTATGAAATGAACTGAAGAGTTACACCTGTCAATGAAATGTCTCCTACATCCTCTATTGACACAAGCCATATCACTTTGTACAGTGTGCAAGATTGTGACCAGAAAAGTACGACTCGGATGATCAGGGTTCGGTATAAAGTTCCAGAGCTGAGGCTTCGTAACTCAATAGCCTGTCAAGCAAAGGAGTAACAATCTAAAGCATGCTTTCACGTTAGTGTTGTTGTCGAAGTTTGTAGCGTAGCCTTGATGGAAATATATCAAAGTTTTTCGAGGCGTCGATGCTCTCTGTCCCCGATTGATGACAGCGTATGCTTTGTGTTTTTTTCGTTGACAGATAAAACTATATTAGCGGCGTCGCTTCCACTTCTTCAAACACTCCATTCACAACTCACTATGTTCTTCCCATTAGTTGTATGCATGTTGTCTGCGTTAGCAAGATAATGAAAAGACATTTGAAGATGGTGCCTTTAGAGTTGGCTTGCAAGTTTCACTCAATTCTTTAATAGAGAAATTCACATACTAATACATCGTCTTGTAGAATTCTATTTCTGACATTGAAAGTATCAATTTTGTCAATTCATTACGGAGCGGAGAGCTAACTTCATTGTCATTTTGCAAAGTTCAAATAACTTGACAGGAATACCAAAACTAGGCATGATTCACCTTGTGGTATGTATCGATATGGAACTCTTTCGCTCTCAAGATCTGGAGAAGGGTGAAAATTATATCTACTGCTCTAAAATACACTGATAGGGGCCGACTTTATCTTGTTCGGGTAGACGGAAATGTTGCCTGTCATCGGATGAATGCTTCATTCTATCAAACTGTCATTCTACTTTAGAATTTCTTCTTCTTCTTGCGAATTTTTGCTCCGGCTTTTTAGCTTGGCCACGTTTATATAATTTTTTTTTGTAAAACTTCCGAGGTCCGTTCTTCTAATAGCACTCTTCTATGTCTTTGATCGAGCGTTGTTTTTTTTTGTTTCGCCTGCTCGTAAAGCTTATAAGCCTCTCTATTCTGCAGCTCAGCAGCTCTTTTCTAAATGTTACGTCTTTGTTGGTCAACGACTTTTGTGAGGTGAATCAGAGGCAGCCTACGTTCCTGTGGTGTTGATTTGCTAGAATTGCGCAATTTTCTAAAGCACGATGTTGAAGAAAGATCATGAAAGGCCGAACTTTAACTTTTTGTGACACTAAATGGTTTAGTGAAAGTAGTGTACAGGAATTATTTTTCCATTAATCTACCACGAACCGTCTTGACAAGATTTTTTTACATTTTCGTAGAAATTTCGGAGGCCGTAGTTGGGATGCTCCTTCCTGTACTCTTCATCAAAGTTGTAGTTTCGTGGGGGCGATGGAATAAGCTACAGCAAATCAGCTGTGGATTAAATAATAACATCTCAAATTCGATTGATGCAAATTGGGTAGGACTTGTCCAACTTTTTGATACACGATCTGTAAAGCCTCTGGCGATTTGTTGCTTTTAATACACTGAAATTTGTTCGTAGCACTTCTGTTTCATTTTGGCGTATGATCGTAGTTTCTAATTTTATAAATGACAGACATACTTCTTTGTAAGGCTTAGAGCGAGGTATCGATCCAATAGCTATGATGTATTTCTGACTTTTTTAGATGTCATTATGTTCTGCCAAAAGTGTGCAGCTAAGCCCGAGAACCTAAACGCCACCTATGTAGTGAAAACCCGCTAAACCCAAACATCTTTATTCCCTCTCTATCCAGTTTTCAAAAAAAAACTTAGCACTTATGAATACATAAGTGTATTCATACTTACTTGAGTGTTATGTTATTTTAAAAAAAAAAATGTCGCACTAACCTGAAGAGAATTTTTCATAATTTTCTCGACTTTTTCACCTACAAGGTCCAATAGACCCCGGAATCGATTTTGTCATCAGCTCGAAATTGACGACAATTTTGCATTAACAAAAATCAACTCTTCAAATTATTCGCATTTCCATATTGGTGGCGACTTGAACAAGCATAATTGCCGTACTTAGGGCTCACAAAATCATAGAGAATCCAAAGAACGTGTGGCTTTTTGGTATGGTTTTTGTAGCTACGGCATTAATGGCCAATTTCTCTTCCAAAGCAAAAATCACGTTCTCAATTTAGCATTTTTATGACCGGAAATTGAGGATTTGGACTCGGACAAGCTATGGCTCCAGTAACATAGGGCTACGTGCCACATAAGACATCCGATTTATTGCACACTAAGTTCAATGATCTTGTTATCAACCGTTTTAGTGCTGTTTCTTGGCCGATACAAAGCTTAGATTTGGCGCCAATAAAGATCAATAGCATGCAAATAATCTGGAGACAATTCAGAGATGAAAGATATAATATTGGTCAAGCTATTTGTGAGATAGGGGCCGAAATCATCGAAATTGTATTGAAAAATTGGGTTGGCTGGATAGCCTTCTGCCAGGCTTGTGGAAGTATTCTTTAATTAAATAGCAATTTTTGAAAAATATTGATCGGTGTTTTGTATAGACTTTTTGAGAACATACCAAGGTATGGCTACCCAATGTCTGTATCCAGCTAACGCTCGCATTAGGATGCAGGTACTCTACATTGAAGTGATGGGTTCTGGTAGTGCAAGCACTACTTTATTATCTCTCTTCGCAAGACTAAGAAAATATATTAGAAGGAACCTACAGGGAGTACACAAAAAATACTTGTCCTTGGTGACGTCATTGATGTTAGACATGCTGGTAGTGGTGTAGTCGGTATTAGTGCAGAAAGACATCATCTCGTATTTAAGTGAACCAGGATTAATTAACATATGCCGTTGCTAAGGGGTTCATCACGAGTCGTTCTTTATTCTGTGGACCCTTATGAGTCGATATCTATTTGTTATTCTCTTACGAAAGTAGACAGAAATAAATCAACATGTATTTCCTTAAAAATATTGCGAATCCACTGAAATATACGAGTATATACAAACGCTCACCAACTTTTTACTACAAGTATTGACTGCCCGCAAGAAATCTAAGTCCATAATCTATTGTTCTGATCTTTGCTTCAATAGCACCAAACCCTCATTCAAAAACAGTACTGCCTTACATGCCTCTCAGTTATAAGTGTTAGTATATTTTTGATAGATCTCAGGTTTAGTTTTAGATTTGTTGATTGAAATTGGTGTGGTGATCCTTGTAGACCCGAGGCGCTAGTTTGTGAGAAAATAATAATTGACCCCGCTCCTAAGGAGACATTTATCTTTAAATTCCCTTGAAATAAAAGGTGAGCCAAGAACTAGTGTGGAAGTTTTTACTTAATTTAAAACAAATTTGTTATAAAATTAATAAAAAGTTTTATTGATTAATAAAGTTCGGTTTATGGCAATTGTGAATAAAATACAATATTTTTTATGTGACTACAAAGACTTCTGTTGCAAGCGACCATCCAGATGTTAAAATTATTTATGATTTTTTGAAGAAAAAGTGCGTCAATGGCCGCAAATTCAGTTTGGATGTGATGTTTGATATTCTGAATTATCACTGGACTATTAACACAGACCTAAGTCTTCAAATAACCCCACAGGAAGAAGTCTAAGGGTGTCAAATCGCATGACCTTGTAGACCAATCAACTTCTCATTTAACCGAAATAATGTGATCCAATTTCGTAAACAATAAATTGATTCATTGGTGACTTGTGTGGGCGGTAGCACGATTTTGTTGAAACCAGAGATCATCCAGACCCAACTCAGTTAATTTTGGAAAGAATAGCCGGTCAAAATGTTGCGGTAACATTCTCCATTCCCTGTAACCCATAATCCGCACCATACAGTGATTTTTTTGGGATGCATTGGTTTTTTGTGAATCTCGTATGGGTTTTCCGGTCCCCAGAAACGCTAATTTTGTTCCCATACCCATCCGCATCCATTAAAGAAACGGCTTCATCGAAAAATATCAAATTCGATGAAAAATTTTCTTGGCGATCCAACTTCCAGTTAACAAATGGGCGACATCGTTGATGGTCCAAGGCTTTAATTGTTGCTTAATTTGGATTTCATAGGCGTGCGAATGAAGATCAACTTTTAAAATTCGCCATAAAGTGCCGAGGACAAATTGTTGACTTCGGCGACGAATTGGGGTTCCTGGCTAGTATTGAACACTTTCGCTCAGAGTGGTAATGATTTGGCATGTACATTCTGGCCGAGCATAGATACTGATATGGAGTTTCCACGAATTCCTGACTCACTAGGGCGATTATGTTGACTGAAAATTCGCGAATTTTACGAAATACTTCTTTACAGATGGTTCATTTTCGGAATAAGATTGAATAACAAAAATTGTTGTTGACTAAAATTGCCAAAGATTGTAAGACATCTGTCAAAAAGATCCACCACATTGAATTCAGTAAATACGAGTAATTGACAGCCAACATCCACAGTATCTGTTGGCTCACCCTCTACCAATATCGGCCCCCCCCCCCCCCTCCTCTTACCATAATTCGAATTTTGTCAATTTAGTTAAGAAACCCTAAACGAGAACGCCACATAAGAGAAAGAAATTCAAGTATTCAATATTTACATCCTGCAAATCCTTATCATGTCACTCTGTCGCTCATGCATTAATGTGAAGTTAAGTCAAGTTCTTCCGCAGAATTCAATTTCCTTAATCTGCAACTTTGTAACTTCTTTATGTAGCACCCTAATTTCCTTTTACGTTTTTCTTCCTATAACGAAAAAGTTTCTCTACTACTCTACTGAGCATTTTCTACACATCCCATTAGTGTAATGTGTGTTACGAAAGCGTCTCAATTCAAATCTACAAATGTGTGCAGCCCTGATGGATCGGTAATAAAAGACCCATCTCCGGCATAAGATAAATTTCAACAAAGACAGAATGTTTCCTGGAATTCCCAGTAAATTTACATTGAAGCACGTAAAATAGAACTTTACCATTTCAAATAGCATTTCTTGTAAAGGCTGATATCCTTCTAAATAACTCCTCAACCAGCAGACTTCCTTAGTTAGTAGAAATTCTCTACATCAATAGTCCTTTGTACAATGACTAAAAATTGCTCACACAAATGACTTAAGCATTTACATAATTTCTATGTTGCTGCTAGCAGGACTTGTTTAAACAATTGGGTGTATGAGTACACGAGTACACTCAATTTTATACTAGTGCAACTACAGTAACAACAATACCCCGAAAGGGTTACTACCAACGAGTGTGCAAGAGCTATGTGCTATTATTGATTTCCCCAAGGATAACAAACGGAAATGACAATAAACGGTTTTATTTCACCAAGAGAATAAATATTCTCTCGAGAACAAGGAAAATTCTAAGCAGAAAAAGGACCGATTTCGAAATAAATCAACATGCCTGACACCCCCCATTAATTGAAAGTATTAAAAAAAAAAAAAAAAACACAAAATACTTGTTTAAAGGGAATCTTACTTTACGACTTCTCTCAAGGGTACATCATGCCAAGTCCGGTAACAGAATACAATATTCATTTGAATAATACCCCAAAGGAACGGCATGTTGTATAATAAAAATCCGGTTGAAGTTATTTATGGAGTCAGAAGAAAGTATCTATAGAAAATTTCAAGGCAGCAAGTGAAACAAAGGAACAACAGGAAGGGATCCGAGTTCCGGGTTTGGGTCTGAGATGGGATATTGATTCCGAGAAGGGACAAGTCTATCGTCGTTCCTGTGCAACGAGAAACTTAATTTTTGCTAATACTCGTAGTACTCATATTAAGCACTGTGCATGACAATCAACAAGAGCTCTTAGTTGCTAGATACTTGTGATATCACTTCCAGGGCAAAGAATGTCTTCAAATTTCAGTTTGCAGGACTGAAGTGGATTCGTTGAGGAATAACTCGATTGAAGGGCTGTAGTTTCGTATGTCACTTTACCAACTGTTGTTGGCATAGGACAATCATTAAATTAAGATTTTCGCCTTCGAATTTCATTAATTTCATTAGTTTCATAAAAGCGGCCTACACGCGCGGAAGAAATGCACAAGAACCCGGAACAACTTCGAAGGCAAACGATTGCAGCGAGTTTGTCATTGTCATTAGGCATCTTTAGTTGCAAATGTGTCTGTATCGAGAATTGTTTTCTGTGGATGTCTCATGCTTTTTAATATTTCCCACACAACGCATTTATCAATACCACGTATCTTAGCCGACATCATCTTACTTTAAATGAGTAACAACACAAAATATCCTTTGGGCTTGAAGAATTTTGCGCACGAAATGGCCAAGGATATGTTCATCAGGTTCAGTGAAGGTTTCTGCTTCATAAATCAGAAAAGGGATGATGGGGCTCTTATAGAAAGTCTCCTTAATGTTTGTTCATAAGTGTTTCCACTTTATTACACATTTGCCTGTGAACGATAAATAGATTGGGATGAGTAACTCTTCTCATTTCTGATGAGATGTCATTTTCAGATTAATGAGTAGGGCCCAGGTACACAAAGTCCTTGACTACCTCAAGGCTATAGCTGCCTAATTGGATGTTAGGTCAGATGAATGTGTTCCGTCTTGTTGACAGAATATACTTAGATTTACACTGATTCGTTTTTTCTGCTTCTGTTTTAAAATTGTGAACGCATCAGCCACAGCTTGTTGAGTTCTGCCAACGATGACAATGTCATCAGCTTATGCAAGTAGTTGTATAGACTTTGGTAGTAATGTATGTTAACTTTGCTGCTCACTTGCGCGCATTATACAGTTTTATCAAGTATAATATTGAGAAAATATCATAACAAGGCATAACCTTGTCGTAATATAATTTTGACATCGAAGGTCTCTAGCGGACTGTTTCGATCTTTACGGAGAATAGAGCCTTCATTATCATTATGCTTCATAATCTGACGTGCAGGCAGATACTAAGGCTAGTTCTAAGTAAGTCAAAGGAAGAGCGATTTTGCAGTTCTTGGACTTCTGTAACAACACAACAAAAATTTGTTTAGAACCATCTACACTAAAGCGATAAGGGACTTTAAACGCATCTGTCATAGGAAAAAATTGGGCTTCAAACAACAGACTATTGATGTTGTCAACAGATCGAGGTCCTCAGAAGAGTTTTGGAAGGCTAGAAAATTCAGCAAACTCCTAATTTCGACAGCTTTTTACTACCTAGTTAAGTCATAAATACTGGTACACAACTGAACTCACTCATTACGAATGCAACACTGGGCGCATCCATTTCGTATTGATTGCGATTTGACAGCTGATATTTATGCTTCATTGTGACGTAAAAACTTTTTGACATTAATTGCTTACAATCATGGAATGGGGCGACATCGAAAAGCGTATTGTTGTAGTTGGCCTACTTAAATGCAACATGGAATAAGCCGATATCTTTAGGACGTTGCGCTTCCGCTTGGAATCACTCGCAATTTTGTGTATCGTGCTGTGAAGTTATTTGAGGATACTGGTGGATTACGAGACCGTCAAAGATCCGGCCGTTCGTTCACTGTGAGAACTCCGAAAGCGATCAAAGCCCTAAAGAAACGAATCGACCGAAAACCGCTGCGAAAACAGAAAATCTTGTCGCCGGAACTGCAAATTTCGCAAAAATCTATGTCTCGCATTAACAAAGAAGATTTAGGACTCAGCGCGTACAAGCGACACACTGGACACCTGGTCACGGCCGCATTGAAGGAAAAATGCAAGCGAAGATCGAAAGCGCTACTCAGCCGGTACGCGAAGAACGCTCACAGACAAATTCTGTTTACTGACGAGAAAATCTTCACCGTAGAAGAATCGTTCAATAAGCAGAACGATCGTTTGTATGCTCCGTCACCCAGAGAAGCATCCCAGCTCATCCCGAGGGTTCAAAGAGGCCACCATCCCTCGTCTGTAATAGTATGGTGAGGAGTATTAGAGAGCATGGCTTGCTCTACTCGACACTCAAATATGAAGTGCGTCTCGCAATCGATGTCTTAAGTCGTGCTGGAAGGTAAATTGAAGTCATTTCGAACAAGTTGTTCTAAGATTTGTAGCCATTGAATAACCCAATAAAAACAACAAACAAATTGTTTAAATATTATTTCTTTTTCATTTGGCGCTGATTTTCCTGTGTACCAGTATTTATAACTTGACTAGGTATGTACCCACGCTGGTTGTTGAAGTTTTTTTTAGGCGACCCGATTTCTCATCCAGGATTCAAAAGTTCGCAAAGTTCCGGGAGACAACGGCATTCTTTATGAATTCTACTTTTCTTTTCTTATCTCTTACTGTGGAACTCAACAGAATTTTCGATACAACAGATGTTCCTGGTAGTTTAGAAATGATGATCCAAGAGATTACAGGGGCATATTTTTCTAAAAAAAACATCGACTAAGCTCGTTCAGTGAGCATTAGGTAAAAAAATCCTTCGTGAATTTTAGGCGGGTTTTAGAAAGAAATACCCAACCGATTTTTTGCGCTCATTTACTTTTGTTGTTTGCCTTCTTTGTCGACTTCTATTACTTAAAGAAATCAATAGCTTTTTCTGTAAACTAATAGATGTTGTCCCAGCTGGATGGCATATTTGACCGTCTCATTTACTTATAATTTTCTCAGAAAGCGAGTGCTGCAGGCTGTGATTATTCTGTTTCAAAAATAATAATAAAACCAATTGGGTATGGTATAATACAAAAAAAAAAACAGAAGCTTGACCAATGCTGTGTTTAAGAGCGGGAGTTCAACTTCTCCATTAAACAAACATCTCATCTTTGGCACCAGCGAAAATAAATCAACGATGGCCAACATGTATCAGGTTATAGTATAGATTTCAGGACAATATCAACGAACCTTTATCGGGCGCTACACCGTTTTCTACATCATCAGATAGATTAATGGAGCCTCCAGTTAAAAATTAGCAAAGCTTTGGCGGAAATGTAGCAGTAGGCAATTTGCCAACATCATTCTCTAATGGTAAACTACACTTTTACGGTTCTAACAAGAATACTTCCATACATCCTTTGTGGCGAAGGAAACGCATTTAATGTGTAACCCGAACATAGGAATGACAAATAAATCACACGCCTCTCCTTTTGCCTCATATTAAATATTTTTTTTTAATGCATAGATCATGGGTTTCGAGAATTCATGTCGATTGTGGAGCCCAGTTATAGCATTCCATGCTAGCTACAGCTAATATACGACGGGCTAATTTAAATGACGCTAAATATGTGTCATTAAGCACTGATGGAACTGTCAACGGTTACGTCATATATCCTGCACGGATTGAGCATTATCTAACCCTGTCAATGGCTACACTTGACGATCGAGAAACCGCCCTCAACGTCTAAATGCGTTTGGAAGAAGTAGCTGATTCCTGGAAAATTAAAAACAAAATTGTAGCAATTGTAACTGACAACGGTGATAATATGAAAAGTGATTTTGTTGAATTTACTTCGGGTTTGACATGTGCAGCACACACATTATGCGTCACGCAAACTTTGCAGCAAGAATTGATTAAAATAACCAACAAAGTGAGTTAGCTTGTTTCTTATTTTCAACATTCAAAAACTGCCGGTAAAGAGCTGAACAAAAGACAAAAATCTCTGGACGTGAAAGTACAGTTAGTTCAGATCTGCCCAACCAAGTGAAACTCAATGCATTTGATGCTAAACTCAGTGCAGAAAAGTCAACCTGTTATACAGTGTTAAGTGATCGGGAAATCACATCATTTAGCGATGAAGATCGTCTTTCTTTAACAGATTCTGAATGGAAAACACTAGATGAGCTCGTTTCTATCTTAGAACTATTGCATCTAGCCATGAACATCCTTTCCCGATCCAATGCCTCCACTTTAGTGCGAACTGTGATAAGCAGTCTGTTGAGACTTCATTTTTCCGACAATGGGTCGAAAAGTAACAAGACCGGACCCAGTGGTAAAGAATTCTATGGCACTTGCAGCCAATTGATATCTTCTCTTACATCTACGGTCTTAAAACCAATTGCTGATCGATTTGAAATGAATAACAGTATTCTAATTCAGACGCGACAGCTTGCCGCTCTATAAGAGCCAGAACATCCAGAAACGAAGATCGCAGTGGTCGATGCGTGTGGCAGCAAGTCATTTGCTCGAAGATTCAAATAGAACTCGACCAGACAGCATAAAGGGACTTCGAATCTAATTGCATTTGACATACCATTTAAAAACGAGGACAGTCAAGATGATTCGACATATCAATTCCAAGGCTACCTAAATGAGTGTTAGCTAAGTCACAACATACTAGGTTGGGTGAAAAGTAACCTCCTTGACCTCCAGAATACGCTGCTTCTGCAAAAAAGGTTATGGTGCCTTAAAGTCCATTCATATTTAGGCAGACATGCCAAATTTCAGTGCGGTACTGTCGTTAGTTTTGTTTTGACAGCTGATTGTTGTTGTCGTGTTTGGCATCATGTTGAGTATGGACAAAAACGATTTTCGTTCTCTCATAGAACATTATTTTTTGAGAGGCAAAACGGCGAAGGAAACAAAAGAAAAGTTGAATAAATATCGTTATATGGGGCCAACTCTCCGTCAGATTACACCGTCAAATACTGGTTTCGAGAGTTTCGTGGTGGCCGAAACTCCACCACCGATCAAGTCTGCAGCGGCAGGCCCTCCGATGCGGTTACAGAGGACAATGTCAACAAAAATACATGAAATAGTGTTGGCTGACCGGAAAGTGAAGGTGCGCGAGCTATCAGATACCACAAAGATTAGTGCTAAGCACACACGCCATATTTTGGGCAATATTCTGCATATGAAAAGGTTATCCTGCCACGCATGCTCACTCCTGACCAAAAACACGAACGAGAGAGCACTTCGAAAGAGTGTTTGGACTTGCTGATGCGGAATCGGGCGGACTTTTGGCCTCGATTGGTAACTGTTGATGAATCCTGGATCCACTAGTATACACACCAGAGAACAGAATGAGTGCCCGGCAATGGACTGAAGCCGGCACGAGTGCTCCGAAGCGGCCAAGGGAGGCTCAATGGGTCAGAAAGGTTATGGCGTTGGTTTTCTGGGATTGTCATGGCATACTCTTCGTGGACTAACTGGAAAAAGTAAAAACCATCAACAGCGAGTATTACTGTGCATTATTGGAGCGGTTGAAGGCCGAAATCACTGCAAAACGGCCTCACATGAAGCGAAAAAAAATTTTGTTTTTGCAAGACAATGCGCCGGCGCAACCACGGCTGAAATCAATGACTTACGGCTCCAATTGCTGTCGCATCCACCGTTTTTGCCCGATTTGGCTCCCTCGGACTATTATCTCTTCCCAAAGCTCAAAAGAAGGCCCATCAATAAAATATTCAGCTCACGCGAGGAAATCATCGACGCCACGGAGGAGTATTTGCAGACCTTCCGGAAAATTACTTTTCGGACGGTATCAAGAAGTTGGAAAATCGCTGGAATAAGTGTATCAACCTAAAAACGTATATTGAATAAAATAAAAAAAAACATATAACAAAGATTTTTTTTCATTCCCAAGGAGGTTACTATTCACTCCACCTAATAGTAGAATGGTGAAAGCATCGAGCTAAGAGATATGATTTTTTCGCTGATCTAGCGAAAAAAATGTTTAGTATTCCGGTTACATCTGCAGCTCCAAAACGCGTTTTTTCAACGGCTGAGAATATTATTTCAGCTTTAAGAAATGCGCTGCTCCCGCAAAACACCTACTAACATTTGTATTAAGTCGTATTTTTTGTACTTGTATTACGAGTATAACAAAAGATGTTCCTACCATTTTTAGTATTTTGCCTTCAATTTAATTAAGTCCAAAGATTCTGATCAGAACAAAATCAGGTAGTCGCTATGCACTATAAGCACATGTATGTGTGTATGTATATTATGTATGTAAAATCGTTTTAAAGTAAAGTTTACATTATTCATCAGGAAGTGGATCCGGAATTTGAACTGGATCTGAGTATCCGATACTATATGGATAGGCAGGATATATTGGATCCTGGATCCGGATTTTTTCCGGATATCCGAAATATCCGGATACTTGAAGTACTACCTATACCAAGTGAGGCCCTATTTTATAATATGACAGCAATATACTCGTAGCATACGTTTGGGATGGCGAATTTATCTCTGAAAGGTTTGGAATATCAATGGGTGTGAAGCAGGTCCACATATGGAGTGCGCTGCTATTCATTTTATCCGTCAACGATATTTCTGATTTCGTGAGAGGGGGTAATGAATTAGACCAAGTTAAAATTACTGCGGTTAAGTATGCAGTCGACTTGGTCTTCTTCGCTGATACAGTCCACGGTATGCAGTTGATGATAAACAGGCTAGCTGAGTAATGCAAGATATTAAACCTAAACGTTAATTTTGAAAAGTCCAAGATGATGATTTTCAGAGCCGGAAGCGGTAGATATTCGCGCAACGAAAAGTGGAACATTCGAGGCGAAAACATTAAGATATTGAGAGAATACAGATATCTAGGAGTTTTGATAACTGGAGGATCGGGTTTCTGCTTTAAGGTTTATTTTCTGTTGACATCAATCGAACGAAATACGAGTAGATATGAGAGATCCGTAACGATATGCCGAGTTCTCAACATGGGTTATACCACTTGCAATTTAGATATGGTATTCAAGATGAAACGTATTTCTACGTATTTCTGGCCGAAAGACTTGCATTATTTGAGTATAGTTGACTAAAAACAACAAGCCAGCTCTCACTTACAATTTAGTCTCACTAACAATTTTAGGGGTGGTCGTGGTGTAGTGGTACTAGCCATCGCTTCTCATTCGGAGGGTCAAGGTTCGAATCCTACTCATGACAAGTTTTTCATTTGTGTAATTGGACTTAGTCAGGGTCCTGGAAAAGAGGTGGTGGCGGACGAGCCCTATAAGGGCCAACGGCAGCGCTCACATCCCGGAACGGGTTACTGGCTTCGGTGTAACCGACCCCTCGTCCTAGGGGCACTCAAAGTGGAACTGGGCCTCCAGAAATGCGATGGGATGGGCCGGACAAAAAGAAGATGAAAAACTGCGACATCTACTACGGCAATTGCTATCGACGGCAAAAGCAGCGCTTATTTGGATGCGGATTTGTTGTCGGAGGCAGACTAAGACGAGAAGTCCTCAGCTTCCGGCATGTGAGCATCAAGGCTAAATTCGCCAACATAAGCCTCATATGCGCGCATGCCCCCACAGAGGAGAAAGATGACGACACCAAGGATGCCTTCTACGAGCTCCTCAACAAGACCTACGAGCAATGCCCTAGCTATGACATTAAAATTGTCCTCGGTGATCTTAATGCAAAGCTAGGAAGAGAAGGTATCTTTGGCGGAACAATCGGAAAATATAGCCTGCACAACACCACCTCCGATAACGGATTCAGGCTAATCGACTTTGCGGCGGGGCGAAACATTGTCGTGGCTAGCACGCGGTTCCCACATCTCGACATACACAAGGGGACTTGGAGAACTCCTGATCAATCAACAGTCAACCAGATTGATCACATTGCGATCGACGCAAGACATTCCTCCAGCATTATGGATGTCCGTACGTTCCGAGGAGCCAACATCGACTCGGACCATTACCTTGTTGTAGCCAAGGTACGGTTGCGGATATCCCAAACTACGACAAGACAAACTAATGCTGTGAGAAAATTCGACGTCAGACGGCTACAATCACAAGAGATCGCCAAGTCCTTCTCCGATCGAGTGTCTCTTAATCTCTTAAGAGGTCCAATGCCGCCAGCATCAAGCATCGAAGACCATTGGAAACACTGCCAAAACGCCATCAGAGATGCCGCTTCTGATGTGCTGGGTTTCACTCGTCCACCACAACGAAACCCCTGGTTCGATGATGAATGCCGGCAAGCACATGCAGCTAAGCAAGATGCATATAACGCGGCGCTGCTTAGAAAGACCAGAGCTGCTTATGAGCTCTATGAGCGGAAGAGGAGAGACGAACACCGGCTTCTCAGGAGGAGGAAGAAAGAGCATGCGAAGCGCGCGATCGAGGAAATTGAGAGATGCTACTCCAGGAATGAGGTTCGGAAGTTTTACCAAAAGGTAAAAATAACATGCCGCGGAAACAAACCCCGAACCGAAGCCTGTAGAGATGAACAAGGGAACATCGTAGTAGAATCGCAGTCGATGCTGAGGATTTGGAAAGATCATTTCTGCAGACTGTATAACGGCGATGACGGACCAAATACCGCTGTCAGGCAGAATCAACTGAATCAACCTTTCAACCTGGACGATGATGACCAACAATTCCGTCCACCCGACCTGGATGAAGTGAAGATAGCCATATCGAAGCTTAAGTCCAACAAAGCTGCTGGAGCGGATAGCCTGACTGCCGAGCTCCTCAAAGCGGCAGGCGATGACTTGGTAAGGTGAATACACCAACTCATCTGTAAAACAAGGTCTGACGAAAGTATGCCCGATGAATGGAACCTGAGCATTGTTTGTCCGATTCTCAAGAAAGGAGACCCTCTGTAGCGCCAACTACAGAGGCATCAGTCTCCTTAACATCGCATATAAGATCTTATCCGCCGTATTGTGTGAACGCCTGAAGCCGTTTGTCAACAACCTGATAGGTCCATATCAGTGTGGCTTCAGGCCAGGAAAGTCCACTATCGACCAGATATTCACACTACGGCAGATCTTGGAGAAGACCCATGAGCTTCAGATCGATACCCACCACCTATTCATCGATTTTAAGTCCGCGTATGACAGCATCTATAGAGACGGGCTATATAGAGCAATGTCTAGTTTTGGCATCCCTGCCTTCTGTCCCTTTTGCTGTCAAGCAAAAAGGACAACCAACACCGACGTCTCGGACAGAACGTCAACCTCGACAGATATAACTTTGAGGTAGTTAAGGACTTTGTCTACCTAGGCTCCGCTATAAATACAGACAACGACACCAGCGCTGAGATCAAGCGAAGAATAACACTTGCCAACCGCTGTTTCTTTGGGTTAAGAAGGCAATTGAGTAGCAAAGCCCTCTCTCGGACAACAAAAGTCACCCTTTATAAGACTTTAATAATCCCGGTCCTGCTCTATGGCGCAGAGGCATGGACATTATCAAAAATGGATGAGGTTGCTCTTGGCTGAGGAAAATTCTTCGATTCGAGTGATTTTTGGTCCCGTCTGCATTGACGGTGAGTGGAGGAGGAGATACAGCGACGAACTGTATGGACTGTACAGCGAGATGGACCTAGCCAGAAGGGTAAAGATCCAAAGACTGAGATGGCTGGGTCATGTAGAGCGCATGGACACCAATGCTCCGGTCCGAAAAGTCTTCGATTCCGCTCCCGAGGGACAGCGCAGTAGAGGAAGGCCAAGATTCAGGTGGCGCACGCAAGTGGAAGAACACCTCAGCCAACTTAGCGTGCGAAACTGGAGACAGCTAGCCAGGGATCGAGCTAGCTGGAGAAGCTTGTTGACTGAGGCCCAGGTCCACCCCGGACTGTAGCGCCACCTAAAGTAAAGTAAAGTGAAGGCATAACATTGGCATGTAGATTTGGCTGTTGTAGAGTTTTCAAGCACAAAACAACCGTTGAAACTTATAACCTGAGTCATTCCGAGTGAAGAAAACCTCTCCGTCCTATTCGGACTGCCTCCCCTGGAGAGTCAATATCGAAACCAAATACACCTGAGTTTCAAACCACTACATCACAACAACTTTCCTTTCTCCTCCTTCTATCTTTCCGCCCGCGCCCTGGCAACAGTAAAAAGGTATATCATAAAACCCCTTGGCACACTTTAGAGGGTATGTTTTGTTTTGGATCTAGCAAACGGGGCAAAGTTTTCATTATTTTTGCCGACCAAAACATCGAAATAAGTGGGTATAGGCGAATTTTCTTCTCTTTTCTCTAAAAAAAAGCAAATACTTCAATTATTTTGAAGGTTTCTGAACGTTCAATTCGATTAGTTTTGGACGATCTTAAGCAAGATTTCCAGAATATGAATTCTAGTCTGCTCCAGGGTTCTGTCTTCTCTCCAACACTTTTTTTTTCAATTTTCTTTAATGCTCTCTGCTCTGCTAATTCCTTATTCGTTACTGAATTCATATTCCTTTTTGCCAATCAATCGAGTGGAATTTAATGCTTCCAGGACAACGAAATTTAAAAACACCCAGCCTTTATCTATGAATTGAAAATGAAGTAAAAAATTCCACAAATTTCTAGGATTCTTGACACATTTTTTCCGTTGGAAAATATAGAAATATAAATCTTCTCTATGTCAAGGGCAAAATTGCAGCATTGCACTTTAGTTTATTACTCAGTCTACAAATATGTATCTTCTACAACTTGAATCTGGGCATCTGGCCTTCTTAATATTCTATTCCATGAGCTGAGATGGCTCTTGACATCCCAGAACCCTTTTTTGCCTGTTTAAGGTCTTCAACAAATTATCCATTAGTATGCAAACCGATTTTTTACGGTTCTCTGGGCTGGAACTAATCGTCATTGCATTGACGTGAGATGGAAAAATACTGACAATAGCTCTTTTTGCTTTCATTTTTTAATTAAGCCGTATCTATTGTTCGAGCATATTCCGGAACTAGTTCCACTTTATCCTTTTTTTACATTTTGACCTCAAAGTCTTTTTTCCTACTTTTATTTCTCTTCCTAAAACAAACGAAATTTACATATTTTTCTTTCGTCTCTGTAGTTATATTTCATTTATATTTCTCATCCAATATTGTGGAGCGAATGTTTAAGCTTTCCCTATGTGCAACAACTCTCTGAACAACGAACAGAGTCGCTTTGGATTCATGACATCGTGCAGATAGATATCAGTACTTTGGTTTGTAGGTTTTAAAACATAAAATTGCGGGTAGTTAACTATAATATGACTGATTCGAAACCAGTCCAAATTGAAGTGCAGTTTCGTCATTTCTTTTTGTAATAGCCTCGGTGAAAAGAAGAAAACTAAATTTGTGTAGTTTGACTTAAACTTTGAATTGTTCGGTTATTACCTCTGTGTATTTTACTTTTATTTTAACATCATTTGCATATGTCGTTCGTCTGGGCTACATTTAAAAATCTTAGCACCGTCTGAATAAGAGCTTTGGGAACTTTGCTGAATGCTTTTACTAAGTCTTTAAAGATAAAATTCTATCTTTTGAAAGTTCGCGATGTTCTCAAGCCGTATTGACTGCCCTGGAGTTAAGCAATATAGCGCTGTGGACTGTCCAGAACACCCTCGACTTACGTCACATGCAAGACGTTAGTTTAACCGATCGGAAGCAGCTATAATTTGTCGTCTCATTTTCCCTTTAAACAGTGCAAAAAGAAAATTTTCGCTCCTGGTTATTTTTGCTTCTTATCTATTTATGGAACATAATTGCGCGTTTAAACCAAGATTTCCAATTGCGGTTTACACTTCGGAAGATATAGACAGTATGTTATCCGATTGGACTACCCACACCCGTTTGATTCGATTTACTGCTTCGCTAACCACTGCTTATGTACTATCTGACCCTCTAGGTTAGAATGATAGACTCTTTTGGGTGGAGCTGTGGTGTCCATTAATCCGCAGCTGCCTAACTTGACCAATGTCTCTATACTCGTGCAGCCCCTAAAGTTCGGAGTTGAATTTGCTTCACCGTTCCTCATTAATATAAACGGAGCCAAAATCACGCGCATCATCCCCTTCATCCCATTTCGGAAAGGTCAAGCCTTTGTGACGTACAGCAGGGCGAAAATGATAAGTTTCTAATAAAAGGCCAGTTTCGGCTTACACGAGATGGCTCTTTTTCCTAATTGTCTACTGAACTTAAAGAAACAGAGATAGCCAAGAGTACTACTCCGGCTAACTTCTGTGCTGACTGTTTGCGAATAGGAAGCCTACGTAGGACAAGTCCTTAACTAACCTGATTTATCGTATACGAGTACCAGCTTGTATTTTTTTTTTCCTCGTTTATCGTCAGAACTTTTTTGTCTGCTTCCGACTCAATACTGCGAAATCCAAACCACTCAGGACTTTTGGACCATGATGGCATTGATGGCATGTGTATGCCTTGATTCTTCTACTCTTGGAACCAGTATGAGCTTCTGACGTAACAAAAGAGACTGAGCATGTGCAGAGAAAAAAGCTGGGTAAGTGCGGGTAGTTGGAGGATTGTCTCTTCCTCTTCTACTTGCATGCAGCATTTCCAGCAGTCGTTTCTTAAAACGCAAAACCTTTTTACACTTTTAAAATGCAGATATCCTTTGCAAATATCACTTCTTTTAAGCCAGACTAGCCCAGAAATGTTCACATGAAACACACAGATGTGTCTTGTGTTTAGCGTGAACGCCTGCGTGGAGACTTAATTCATAGGATGCCCATATATCCATGGGAGCAAGGATACGCCTTGCCATCGCAGCTTCAATTAGAGATTATACCCATGCGGAACTGTGTTGAGGGCACAGCTCCACCCTTGGTACGAGTCGAGGCCTACCTAAGACTTCTTACTATTCTTAGGGTTAGGGTCTCAGTACACAGAACTTTTAGCCTTAGGAGGGTCACCCTCCCTGCGTTTAAGGCTTAAACCACAGCCGCCGTGACGCTCCCACAAATCCTACCTCTAAATGTTAGGCCCGGATCGAAGTCCGGGGGGCTCCTAACTCCCACGGTACCGTATTTTAAGTTCTCGTATGGGCTACCGGTGAACTTCCCTCTCAACAAGACCTTTGACCGGCAGCTTGTAACTGTGGCGAAAGGTCTGATGATGTCCAGTTTTGCTCTTCCCCCGCTTTTTATTACACAATGTCATTGATGGAAGAAACCTTTATTACTGGGCGGGGGCCCAGAACACGCTACAGTGGTGGGAAAAGACGCTTAGATCTTAAGCTTACCTGAGGAAGTTCTCAACTTCAGCAGTTTATTGACCACTTGTACCTTTGTTGACACATCTTTCAGCAGAAGCCCCACCCAGTTTAGAGTTGATTATTCAACTATTTTGTCTAAGACTGATTGGTTCACAAACTGAGTCATCTATCTTTAGATTTGACAGTGCGATTGTTACTGCGGTTGTGTTCACATTGTTAAAGGCTCCTTCTTTGTCCAATAGGGCGACCATTGCGTACTCTCTATAATGTGGGAATTGTTTGATGCGGCTAGTCAGAGAATGTAGATCCATTTCCACCGACTATCCTTTAAAGTTGCTGTCTCATCCAATCTATATGGTACAGAAAATAATTCGTATAAATTTTTTGTCTTGGTAAATGGCCTTGCAAGACAAAGAATTTTACTTAGTAATTTCCTTCTAACCCCAAAGAAGCAGATGTCGTGAGTGGTTTCAAAAGCATAAGAACGGTGTTTGACGTGGAAGACAGAAAGGTAGCAGGTAGGCCGAAAGTGTATGAAGACGCAGAATTGGAGGCATTATTGGAGCAATAAGAACTTGCACTTACATTAGGAGTGAATCAGCAAGAAATTTAATATCGTTTAAAATACGAGTATTAGGGAATGATTCCAGAGCAAGGATACTCTGTTCCATATGAACTGATGCTAAGGAATTTTTAGGGGCGATTTTGCACATATGAACTGCCTCTTGTGGGGTATAAGGTAAAGGGGTTGTTTAAGACCAACAACGAAAACTCATATAAGAGGAAATCATGCGGACTGCGTGATCATGCTTCAACGTTGACACCCAAACCGAATATTCCAGGGGAACAAGTCATGTCGTGTATAATGAGTTGCTTAAGTCTCTCTCTCAACTGAACACAATTTATGAGATTGAGTCGAGCTGAGCTACTGACTTTAGGTGGCTTTACAGTCCTGGATGGACCTTGGCCTCAGTCAACAAGCGTTTCCCGCCAGCTCGATCTTTTGCTAGTTGCCTCCAGTTTGGCTGAAATCCCCTTTTACTTGCGCGCGGTCTTTCTCTATTGTCCCTCGGGGGCGGATACGAAGACTTTTGGGACACGAGCGTTTGTGTCCATCCGCTCTACATGATTCAGCCATCCTAGTCGTTGGATCTTTACTTTTCTGACTAGGTTGATGTCGTCATCACCATTTTACAGTCTACACAAATGCTCTTCGAAATCCTCAGAGATTCAAAAAAGAAGCATTCAAAAGAACGCATTAAAACAAGAACGCGCCCACTACTACTCCAGAAACGAAAATATTACTCTGATTCATAATAATGCTCGTCCACATGTTGCATCGCCGGTCAAAACCTACTTGGAAACACACAACTGGGAAGTGCTACTTCAACCGCGGTATTCAGATTTTGCTCCTTGCGATTATCATTAGTTCTAATTGATAGCATATGGCCTTTCCGAGTAGCATTTTATATGAAGATACCAGAAATTGGATCGATTCGTGGTTAACTCAAAAGACGAAGCGATCTTCCGACGCGGTATCCGTATCCATATGCTGTTAGAAAGATGGAAAAAGTAGTAGATACCCATGGATAAGACTTCTAAAAAAACATAATGCGCCGTTCTTTCAGAATTTTTTAGAAAACAAACGTTGGAAACTCATTTCATTTTCAATATATTCTTGAAAGGTGGAATCTCCGGTGTTACCAAACAAGTTTTGGATAATTTTTTAAGCTGAAAAAATATTGCAGTTGAATTGAGTTTTTTGTCGCCTCCAGATATGTGTAAAAACGAGCTTCGCAACTATCGATTTCTCGGCTACAATAAGGGTCAACTTCAAGTTGCTCGAAAGCACAATCCGTGTACTCGTATCGGAGTCACGGTCTCATGACCTTGATATTTATCATAAAGATTATAAATTTGGTACGAAATTTGTCCACATCATGATTTATAGCGAACTCAGTTGACTGGTAATGAGAACGAAGCAGATTACACATATACGTGACCAACAAAAAGCTTTGCAGTATGAAGACCTTCCAAAATGTCCTTGAATTCGATGGAAGCGTTTATCCATAATGTGTAAATAACTGTCCAAAATCAAGGCATGGCTTTAAAGTTATCTACGAGTATATTAAATGTTATGTTATATCTTGCTTCCCCAATTTTTAGATCAGAATTATTCGCTACTACGAGGTAATGGCTGAAATGAGCCTCGGAATATACAGTCGTCTTGTAAACTGATGAGTATCTTTCACCGATCGCAATATATTCAATCCTTTCTGTCGTGTTTCAGTCAGAAATTAACGAGAAACGAACTCTTATTATGCCGTTCTGTCCGAAATAAATCAGCCTATTCTCCAGATGTTATGTCATGCAGGCCGCTCCATTCCAATTCTAACAATTAAGATCGCTAAGTACGATGCTTACTACCCTGATTTGGTGCAAATACGTGTTGATCTGAATGTACTTCGACAATATTACTAATATTCGGTTAACACATCTTCTTGCACTTATTGTACAAATGTCAAAATAACTTTTTCAAACCACACATCTAACATCTGGCTGAAATCGTTAACTTTACCAAATTCCTCGATGTCGACATTGACCAAGCTGTGAAGAGAAGAGTTCCTCTTCAATGAAAATCGAAAACGTGCCCGAAATCGAAAACTTATCCAATTCATATTCTTCAATACATTACTCAACTCAATCGTCCATGAAACTCGAAAATCACTTCAAGTGGTGGACATTCAGTTTTGGTTCAGCTATCATCAAGGACAAATCCATTTCTTCAATTCTCGACCATTATCATCTTCGTTTGGAAATTCCCTTACAGTTGCGTGAAGACTATATTCTTGTCTTACTTATACTCTTACTCGTAACAAGCCAAAGATCCCCATGTGTGCACTCATGAGGAGACAATTTGTTGACATTTTACGAACCATCGAATTTCCCCTTCTGTTTCCGTATTTTAAGTCCTTTTTCCATCAGAGACATTCGCCTCGTAAACCAAACAATTTATCAAGCTCGTGCTATTTAAATCCAACTAAATCCTATAAAACTCGAATAACATTTTCTTGAAAATTTTATGAAAAGTGGAAAAGGATTGGAAAACGGGACAATGTTGGGTGGGAGAATGTCTACTACATTGTCATGCTCATAAATCCTAACGTCAAAAATTTAACTTCAGCAAACTGAGGTTTCATGAAAACGATGCGAAGCTGTTTGCTTCGTCAGTCGAAGGATAAGGTTATAGCACGCACTCATACTCACACAAGGGTACTATAGCATATACAAGTAGTACACAGGATTTTAAACGTACATAAATTTAAAGTCGACGAAATGCACACATTAATGGGAACCCCATAAAGTTGTCGATTGCAAACGAAGGCCACATTAAAACAGATCTCAGTTTTTATTTTTTCCGTATCGGTACCGAACCGTGACCATGAATACGAGATTCTGGAATCAGGACACCCGATACTGGATGCCGAATCTATTGGTTTACTTTTTCAAATTTTTTTTTTTCTTTTATAAGCGTTTGAGGTGATTTATGACTCCTTACCCAAAGGTTTGAGTTTTGATGGCGTATTCTTGATACAGGTGGTGCGGAAATCGGACTCCTTAGACAGAGATTCATTGAATAAGGAAGTTATATTTCAGACCGAGGTTGACTTGTATTATAAGACCATGAACTCGCTTTGATTAAGTCCCTTTAAGTCCCTGTTTCCTCAAAGATTTTTTTGTTAAATCCATCTTAAGTGCGGGGATTTCAGCACGTTATGCCTCCCAGGAGAATCATTCATTTATTTAATTTTATTTGTTATTGTGTTTGTTTTTATTTTTTGAAGAAACACGGCTCGGACTAACATAAAACTGTACCGTAGTAAAGGTATTATTATACTTTCAGAAATAAAAGTAAAACTACTGCAGATAGAAGCTGCTAGTCCTTTAAGTAAGAAATTTTCTCGAAATTTGTTCAAAATACACAACTATGGTTTATGGCCACATAAAATTCACAGAAAAAGGTAGCTCGAGGGACAATTTAAGCCAAAATTGGAGTGAACCGTCCTTTAAACATACAAGCTTTTGGTGAGGTATCTTTCGGCCAGTATAAGTTAAAGAGCTAATGTGGACCATGTGCATCGTCTACATACTCGTAAGTAACATTTTGTGAGCAAAGTGGCTTAAGTCTACTCGTATTAAAGGAGGCGAGTAACTGAAGTTTATTAAAATAAATTTTTGAGTATTGTCAGTCGCTGAAACTCTCCTTCAAAACCCATCAGCGCAAACGGGACTGATTACTTTTCGAAGAATTTTTCTCTTGAAGTGACATATCCTAAGCCTTTCTTTCGCTTCCGATATTTTTATTTTAGGCTCTTCGACCAAACAGATCGTTTATACCATTTTTTGAAGACTGTAACGCTATCAGCAGAGGAATTCATTAACTTATTGGTGTCGAATCGTTCGTTGAGGGGTAGACATGCACATAAAATGTGTTCAGCTGTTTCGTTTTCTTCAAGACAATGTCGGCACTTCGAAGAGTCGACTAGGCCCATTTTGTTGAGGTGATATATTAAACCGTGATGTCCTGTAAGGTATTCTACTAGGTTTCTGATATCGTGCCGACTTAGATTTACACATCTATTGGGATTTTTGTTAACGGCCAGGATTGCTCGTTCGGCTTGTCTAAGACCTGCACTATTCTTCCATAGGATGTGCATCTCGAGCGCTCCCAGCTCTATATAGCTGAATTGATTGCTAATTCAGAGGCGCAGCAGAAGAGTTCAGGTTCGTAAAAGAGGATTGTGTCGATAAATGAAATCAAATCTAGCTTTTAATAACTTCTTCTAGTTAAAGGAACTGTGACAGCCTCCTTTGGTTTTATGCAGAGGTTCTCCCGGGTACACTAGTATGGGACTATCTTAAGGGCATTTCGCATACGCGCAAAGCCATCGGTAGTTTCTCTGTCCGTACCTGTAGTAGGACTGGGATGATCAAATACATAGAGTTGCCTTCGTTTTGTGATAAGGCCTTGCTACACAATTGAATTCTACGACCGAAAAAACGAAAAATGTGTTCTTCGCACAAAGACAGCAGAGACACGATGAATAGACACTTACTACCTCATTGTTAAAACAGTCGACTACGACGTTCTGCCCACTTCGTCGATGTTGTGGTCTTTTTCTTGTTAACAGCAACTACTTTTGCAACTTCCATTTTAAAATCAACGAATGGCTTTGATGACTGTTGATTTCTGTGATTTGGACTGCGATAAATTATCTATTAAGTCTTCTCGATTTTTTTTTGAGAATTCGTTATGGTGTCAAGAGTTGGTTACATTGGAAACTTTCCTCACCTGAGTAGGAAGACCAATCAGGCCGCTGGCAAAGTGTTTCAGACATTCACACAATGTGGTGGATAAGATCTTGTATGAAATGTTCAGGAGACGTATACCTTTGTAGTTGAAGTAGTCTCCTTTTTTGTGGATGTGGCAAACGATACTGCAACTTCATTCTACAGACATACACTCTTCTGACCAGATCTCAGAAATGAGTTGGTCCACAAAGTCGCAGCAGCTTTGAATATCTCTTCTGATCAGTCGTTAGGTCCAGCAGCTTCAACATATTGCTTTTAAGCCATGAAATTGCTTCATTTACTTAGTTTTGGTTGGCGATGGCGATGGCGCGATAGTAAGCTCATTGGACTATCACGCAGAGAGTCCGGGCTCGATTCCTGGCTGGGTCACCAACAATTTTTCAAATCGCCATCACCCTTTCGGCGGGCAATGGCACACTCCCGAAAAGTAAAAATTTGCCGAAAAAGCTTCTAAGGAATGCCGTTCGTACTCGGCGATAAACCGTTGGCCCCGCTCAGATGCGCTAATAGCCTTGCTGAACCCTCTTACGAGTTAGAGGCAAGGCAAGGCTTAACTAAACACAGCCCGAAGGCCAAATTCACTGAGCCAGGCTTAGGTTCCGGATAACAGTTGGGTAACACTAATGAACTGGCTGGACAAGGGTCAGAGTGGAACCCCTGTAAGAACTGCTGACCTCCTCGGTTGAGGTTTTATATGAAGAGATCGTGGACTTTCTGGCGTTCATTAGCAGAAACGACTGCAGGCTTTTCAACGGGGTACAACGTTTTGGTTTAGCACTTAAGAATGCTAGACATCCTGCGATACGTGCTGTGAATGTGATGGCAGCAGCGGGCGGCACTACTTCTGCAAGTAGTCGGCCAATGTAAGCTAAAGGTATTCAGTGCGGTGGATACTGGCACTGTGGGCACTCTATCACTTAAACTGTTTCAGTAATGATATGAATATTGACTTTTAGGATTTGATTGGCTTTAGCATAGCTATGTTATTGCAGTGCACTGTCTTCAGCAACAATGCCCATGGCTTTCCCGCTAGAAGACCTATAGCGTCTTTGAGGTTCTCGACGTATACTTGATGAGTACTTGCAATGAGAATAATCTTAGTTTTGAGGGAATTGAGTTAAAGTTTATTGGCACTTTCGCAGGTACTTCCACTTTGGTAGGCATGTTGCATCACAGACATGGAAATAGAATCTTCTTCTGCTTATCCTTTTATTAACCCTTTCCTCGTTATACGAACTTATGCGTAACGAGTTTCCCATTTGTCATCTGATACATCCAGGAATTCTTTTTCCGACCTCGTTTTCTTACAGTTGGAGTGACCGTACTTGATAGTGCCTTTTTAACCGGATTTCCGCAGATCTTCTTTGAACGTGGCAATACCAACTTATTCTATTCGCCTCAAGCTGTTCGGTTACCGAATACTTTATATGTAGACTTCCTCTTATACGCGTAGATCTAATGCAATCGCGTTTAGTGACTCCACTAGACATCCTTAACATTTTCATTTCCGCTGCCGTCATTTTGTTTTTAAACGCTTCGTACATTGTCCAGCACTGTGAACCGTATATAAGAGCTGGTCTAACAACCGTGGTGTAGAGTTTCCCCTTTAATTTAAGTGGAAATTTTCGGTCGCAAAAGACTCCCGAATTTTCCCGCCATTTCATCCACCCCACACTCACTCTGCGGTTTACGTCGTCGTCACATTTCGCTTCCATGTTAACGATTGATCCTAAGTACTTAAAGATAGTGCTTTTCGGAAGAACTATTCCGTCTAACATTATATCCGGAACAGGTCGCAACGGATGCGCAAATGGGCACGTCAAATGCTCCGTCTTTGAACGACTTATTTTAAACCCGTTTCTCTCTAGCGCATTTCTCCATGAATCTAAGGCGTTCTGTAAATCTTCGACGTTATCGCTAAGTATAACTGCGTCGTCAGCGAAGAGAATTGGCGTTACAATTGCTTCCCGCATGCAGTCTTTTAAAAGATAGTCGAATACTACGTTAAAGAGGAAAGGGCTAAGTACACTTCCTTGATGCACTCCGACATTAACTGGAAATTCTCTCGTTAGTCCAGCAGAGCTTTTTACCGCAGTTTTCACGTTTCCATACATGTCTTGTATTATTCTAACATACGTCTCCGGTACGTTTTGAGACCTCAGCGCGGCCCATATGAGATCCCTAGGCACTCGATCGAATGTTTTCTCGAGGTCGATAAATACCATGTGTAAATCCTTAGACGAATCTCGGTGCTTTTCCATTATTATTCGTAGGCTTTGGATAGCGTCCACCGTCGATCTTCCTTCAACAAATCCACACTGGCTATTATCGAGCTTTATTATGTGCCGAAGACGTTCGTTTAAGACTCTTTCGACGATTTTCATTGTGTGTGACATAAGCTTGATTGAACGGTAGTTGTTGCATTCTCGAGTGTCGCCTTTTCCTTTGTATAATGGAACCAAGAAGCTACTTCTCCATTGATTCGGCATAGGTTGTCCACATTTTAATTTATTTGAAAGTTTCGATAGCCATTCGCTGCCAATTCTCTCCATCTTCGACCAAAACTCTGATGGAATGCTGTCGCGGCTTTCATTTTTCCGATTGCTATACTTATTCCTTCGATTGAAAATTCCGAAACTGCCTCCTCACGTGGAAACTGTTTGTTAAGCAACTCCTTGCAGTATTCAAGCCACCGGTCACAAATTTCCTTTCCATTTGTTAATAAGCGACCGTCTGCATTTTTTACGAGTATGTATTTCGGCAAGGTTATTTCCAACGAATTTTTTCGCCTCTGTGTAGCGAGCTGAAAAATATTTGGCACTGTAGTATTCTTGTATAGCTTGTCTTCTATCTGCCGATCGTGAGGATATTTGTTCCAACTCCTGGTGCAGGTTTTCCGCTACTGCCGCTCGTGTTCGAGCCAGAACTTTCTTTGCGATATTTTTAAGACGCTCGTATTCAAGAGCCAGTCGAGCTTTTTCGATATCGTCGCTCCGATCGCATTTTGTCCACGCTTGGAATGCATTCTTCTTGTCGGCCACAGCTCGTTTGGTTTCGTCATTTCACCACCATGTTTCTTTGCCGAGGTGATGGTATTTCGATATAGTCCCCAGATGGGACTTTGCGAGTGTTATGAATTCCTCGTGCATGCTGTTCCACATTTCTTGCGGGCTAAGTGAGTCTGCGATACCGTTTATATTGTGAAGTACTTCTTTAGCCAGTGCCATAAATCTTGCGCTTCGTTCCTTCGATAGATTATACCACCGGATTTTTGGCTTTCCAAACGATGCCCGTGTTTTCGGTGGTTCCGCTGTGAAGAATTCTGTAATGAGCAGACGGTGTTGGCTTACTAGCGATTCTCCAAGTATTACTTTACAGTCCTTAACACGGTTTCTCATCGACATTTTGCAGAGGTGATAATCTATTTGCGTTTCGTGGCCTCCGCTGCTATAGGTGATAAGATGTCGTTGATGTTTAATAAACATTGTATTTAAGATGGTTAAGCCGTAAGCCCTACACGCTACAAGGATGTCTTCGCCAGCTGAATTTCTGGTTCCAAAGCCTTTACCGCCGTGGCAATCCTCATAATCAACATTTGTTTCTCCGACGTGGCCATTTAAATCTCCGCCTACGAAGAGCATCTCATCGATAGGTATATTTCTAAGCAAATTACCGAACTCTGACCAAAATGTATCTTTTTCCGATTGGTCGCATCCATTTTGTGGAGCGTACGCGCTAATAATGTTCCACGTTTCATTGTGTATGACGAGTTTAACACTCATCAAGCGGTCGCTTATTTTCAAGATTCCAACGATGTTGTTTAGAAGATCCGCTGCAACAACAATTCTCTGAATCCCCTTGAAGGTGACAAAGGTTATACTTATTGGTTTGAAGCTCTTGGTGAGTATGTACGTAGTCATCTTTTCCCATTTTCTGTATAAAAACCACACTCATTGTCCTTTGTTGATAATAGCTGGTTGTGAGGTGGTTTTGATTAAGAAATAAGTCTAAGGCATGAGACGAATAGTTATGGCTCTCGACACAGTCTAGATGTTTTATCAATATTAAGGCCGTTGATAACCCTTAACGTTCCAAACTAATAAGCATGCATTATGTAGCTAATATTGTGCGTCGGTCAACCAGTTCTTGAGTACAAACAGCGACAGCCAGAGACATATGCAAAACAATACTCCTTATCTTAAATCATTGCCCCTCTTTCGCACCAAAATTGACCACTTTAAACTCATGTCAATGATAATGCGTACAATCATGCTTTTAACTTAAAAGCAGAAAAAACTCAATTAAATAATCCAGTCGTGCTTAGCGTTCATTCTTTGTTAAAGACAAGCTTGTTTTAAAGACATTTTTGTTGGTTGTTTAGATACAAATATTGGAAATTGTATCATTTTTGGCCCTCCAAGGAAACCCAAACACAGCTGTGACCTTTCGGGAACAGTAGCAGATGTCAGAAAATTCGTTCCTGTACATTAATTTAATAATTTCTTGTATTCCCAACTAATTATTAATAATCTACATTTTAAGGAAATTTAGATTTGTTGAGAGAATCTTTTTAAATATTTATAGTTTCATTGAGATACACTGTAGTCCTTGAAAATAATATAAAATCTGGATGTAATTCATCTGGCGCGATATTTTCTAAATTTATGAACCCACCTTACTTCCTCTATGTTTAGATTGAATTGAACTCCTCTATGTTTAGATTGAGATTTTTCCATGGAAATATTAAGAAACTCTCTTAATATTATTTTCCACAGATCCCTGTCAATTTTCTACATCATGAATTTCACATCCATCTACATCCGACAATCAAGGCGAATCCAACGGCATCATATGTCTTCAATCATGTCACATTCTACTTGTTTATGCCTTCCGATGGAATCAATCATTTTTCAAGATTAAGTTTCAGTAAAGTAATTTGCCTTACGCCTCCAATAATCCAAAAACGAACAAAAAATAAATAAAAATACTCGTATAGCTTGGAAAAATCCCAAAATAAATACCTCCTCATACTCTATTGCCAATGTCATTTCATGTCCTTCGGGCACACTCTTCATGCTCCCAGGTTGATTAATTTGAATTAAAAAAAAAAATAAATAAATAAAAATCGAAAGTCTAGAAAAAATGTTGATGAATATTAATGCAGATACCCGATGGAACTGAATGTGACACCTGTTTGCCAACCAATGCGAAACGAATATCTATATAATATACATATTTCATATAATTTTGATTAAGAGTTTGTTTTTTTTTTGTGCAAATTCATACATATTTGTTAATAAGTTAATTACTATGCAAAACTTGGTGTTGATTTAAAAAAAAAAAAAGGTACACGAATACCATGACTAGGTTCATAATTTGGCGCATGTTTGCAACGAAACGTAGTCCTTGACATATTGAAAGAGCACTTGTGTAAGTCATTTAAATTTTAATTAGATACTCTTAACTTTTGTTGATAGGTCACAGAGTTTTCTTATTATAAAGAAAGAAGTAAAATATTTTTGAAGAAAGAAATCTCTGGCGAGTTAAGAAAATGTTTTAATAAACACATAACAACAGCACCCCTCTTGCAACTGGGGCCAATTCTTGAACTTCTAAAAATTTTCTCCAGCATAGAAGTAATATCAACAGGACTTAGAGCTCTTGAGAACCACAATTAAGGAGCAATTTTAATTTTCGTTTCAACATCTGTGAATTCCTGTTGGAGAGGGCACGATTTTGAGAATTGACTCTGATATCTGATAATTCAATCCGCAGTCATCACAATATGTATACAAGACTTGCAGTGTGACCGGAAGTGAAAATAATGCCGGAGGGTTAAGAAATGAATGATGGTTGGGCTTCGATAATGGATTTTTGAATAACCATTGAATGGGGCAGAGTTTTAAAAGAATTTAATCATTTACGAATTTAATTCATTTGATTTATATCCAAGAATTTTTAACTCATGAATTCAGTTAAAGACTTCAACTTCAAAATGGGAATTCACCATTTATTTTGAAGTGAATCATCTGTGATTTCAGTGAAGTCATTGAAGTCATTTTAAAGTCATAGCAGCTCATTTTTCATTAACAAGCACGTAAGAAAATATGGAAGCAAATATTTCATAATAAATAATAAAAATTTTCGTGTTTTACATTGTAAACATACTCGTACAAAAAAAATTATTAGGGATCACTTTCAATGTATACCAGATCCCTGCGAAATTAAAACAAAAAAAGTTATGAGAAATCAGTCAAAACTCAACGGATATGACTTACTGTCGCACGGTCATTACATCATATTCATTGTCAGTATCGTAATCGTCCTTATATTCTTCAAATTTTAGGGCAATTTGTTCGCATTCTGATATACAACGGTCACAAGTATTTGATTGCAGAACAATTAATTGATTTAAATCTACATGTTCTGCTAAGCACTAAGCAGCAAAGATCTTTTCTTATTTCGGCCAAACTAATCAAAAAGGTTTCAAATATTTCGTGGTATCGCCAGCTATCTATTCTGCAAATGATCTAAGGACATCATAATAACTTCAATGACTTCAAAAAGACTTCAATGACTTCACTGAAATCACAGATGATTGCATTCATTTGAATTGCATTCATTTGAATTGCACTCATTGAATTCACTAAAATGAATTAAAAATCAATGACTTCCCAATAAATGGTGATTTCATGTTTCGAAGTTAAAGTATCTTATTGAATTCATATGATTGAAGTCAATACATAGAAGTTTTCTCTGTGACTTCAATTAAAAATGATTGCATTCTTTTACAACTCTGGAATGGGGTCAATAAAAATGATTAATTTAAGTTTAATTCCCGTCGACATTGCTTAAAAACAAGCACTAGTTACTCGTAGTTACTAAGGTGATGGTACATCCGAGCTGGACCAGAGCCTCAGCTAACTTGGCTCTCCAGGTATGACGGTCTTTTCCCATCTGCCTCTACTTGCACGCACAAAATTAGTTGAAGACCATCTTCCACTTGTGTGCGACACCTAAAACGATAGTCCTCTTCTGCGGTCTTTCTTTGGATTGGAGTTGAAAAATCTCCGGACCGGTGTTCTGGTGTCTAAACGTTCAAAATGTTTTAGCTTTTAGTACAAAGAGGAGCGAAAATTTCCCCTTGAATGCTCTCGGGCGGAGGCCCTAGACTGCTGCAAAGCAGACATAACCGCCATCCAAGGAATGCGATGGGATGGGCCGGACAAAAAAGAAGATGAAAAACTTCGATATCTATTACGGCAATTGCTATCGACGGCAAAAGCAGCGCTTATTTGGATGAGGATTTGTTATCGGAGGCAGATTAAGACGAGAAGTCCTCAGCTTCCGGCATGTGAGCGAGCGCCTCGTAGCAATCCGCATCAAGGCTAAATTCGCCAACATTAGCCTCATATGCGCGCATGCCCCCACAGAGGAGAAAGATTACGACACCAAGGATGCTTTCTACGAGCTCCTCAACAAGACCTACGAGCAATGCCCTAGCTATGACATTAAAATTGTCCTCGGTGATTTTAATGCAAAGCTAGGAAGAGAAAGTATCTTTGGTGGAACAATCGGAAAATATAGCTTGCACAACACCACCTCCGATAACGTATTCAGGCTAATCGACTTTGCGGCGGGGCGAAACATTGTCGTGGTTAGCACGCGGTTCCCACATCACGACATACACAAGGGGACTTGGAGAACTCCTGATCAATCAACAGTCAACCAGATTGATCACATTGCGATCGACGCAAGACACTCCTCCAGCATTATGGATGTCCGTACGTTCCGAGGAGCCAACATCGACTCGGACCATTACCTTGTTGTAGCCAAGGTACGGTTGCGGATATCCCAAACTACGCCAAGACAAACTAATGCTGTGAGAAAATTCGACGTCAGACGGCTACAATCGCAAGAGATCGCCAAGTCCTTCTCCGATCGAGTGTCTCTTAATCTCTTAAGAGGTCCAATGCCGCCAGCATCAAGCATCGAAGACCATTGGAAACACTGCCAAAACGCCATCAGAGATGCCGCTTCTGATGTGCTGGGTTTCACTCGTCCACCACAACGAAACCCCTGGTTCGATGATGAATGCCGGCAAGCACATGCAGCTAAGCAAGATGCATATAACGCGGCGCTGCTTAGAAAGACCAGAGCTGCTCATGAGCTCTAGGAGCGGAAGAGGAGAGACGAACACCGGCTTCTCAGGAGGAAGAAGAAAGAGCATGAGAAGCGCGCGATCGAGGAAATTGAGAGATGCTACTCCAGGAATGAGGTTCGGAAGTTTTACCAAAAGATAAAAATAACATGCCGCGGAAACAAACCCCGAACCAAAGCCTGTAGAGATGAACAAGGGAACATCGTAGTAGAATCGCAGTCGATGCTGAGGATTTGGAAAGATCATTTCTGCAGACTGTATAACGGCGATGACGTACCAAATACCGCTGTCAGGCAGAATCAACCTTTCAACCTGGACGATGATGACCAACAATTCCGTCCACCCGACCTGGATAAAGTGAAGATAGCCATATCGAAGCTTAAGTCCAACAAAGCTGCTGGAGCGGATGGCCTGACTGCCGAGCTCCTCAAAGCGGCAGGCGATGACTTGGTAAGGAGCATACACCAACTCATCTGTAAAATATGGTCTGACGAAAGTATGCCCGATGAATGGAACCTCAGCATTGTTTGTCCGATTCTCAAGAAAGGAGACCCTCTGAACTGCGCCAACTACAGAGGCATCAGTCTCCTTAACATCGCATATAAGATCTTATCCGCCGTTCGTCAACAACCTGATAGGTCCATATCAGTGTGGCTTCAGGCCAGGAAAGTCCACCATCGACCAGATATTCACACTACGGCAGATCTTGGAGAAGACCCATGAGCTTCAGATCGATACCCACCACCTATTCATCGATTTTAAGGCCGCGTATGACAGCATCTATAGAGACGAGCTATATAGAGCAATGTCTAGTTTTGGCATCCCTGCCAAACTCGTCCGTCTGTGCAGGATGACGATGGAGAATGCACGCTGCTCGATCAAGGTCGGTAAAGATCTCACCGAGACCTTTGATGTCCAGAAAGGATTTAGACAAGGCGATGCGCTGTCATGCGATTTTTTCAACATCGTACTTGAAAGAATAGTGCAAAATTCACGAGCAAACACAAGAGGCACTATCTTTCAAAAGTCCGTCCAACTACTCGCATACGCCGACGATATTGACATAATCGGGAGAAAGCAGCGTGATGTCAGTGGCGCTTTCGCGAGTATTGAGACGGAAGCGGCGAAAATGGGTTTAGCGGTCAATGAGGGTAAGACCAAGTATATGATGTCAAGCAAAAAGGACAACCAACACCGACGTCTCGGACAGAACGTCACCCTCGACAGATATTCGTATAACTTTGAGGTAGTTAAGGACTTTGTCTACCTAGGCTCCGCTATAAATACAGACAACGACACCAGCGCTGAGATCAAGCGAAGAATAACTTTTGCCAACTGCTGTTTCTTTGGGTTAAGAAGGCAATTGAGTAGGAAAGCCCTCTCTCGGACAACAAAAGTCACCCTTTATAAGACTTTAATAATCCCGGTCCTGCTCTATGGCGCAGAGGCATGGACATTATCAAAAATGGATGAGGGTGTTCTTGGTTGCTTCGAGAGAAAAATTCTTCGGGCGATCTTCGGTCCCGTCTGCATTGACGCTGAGTGGAGGAGGAGATACAACGACGAACTGTATGGACTGTACAGCGACATGGACCTAGCCAGAAGAGTGAAGACTGAGATGGCTGGGTCATGTAGAGCGCATGGACACCAATGCTCCGGTCCGAAAAGCCTTCGAATCCGCCCCCGAGGGACAGCGCAGTAGAGGAAGGCCAAGACTCAGGTGGCGCACGCAAGTGGAAGAGGACCTCAGCCAACTTAGCGTGCGAAACTGGAGACAGCTAGCCAGGGATCGAGCTGGCTGGAGAAGCTTGTTGACTGAGTCCCAGGTCCACCCCGGACTGTAGCGCCACCTAAAGTAAGTAAGTAAGTAAGAATGCTCTCGGGATCATTTTCATCCGCTTTCGTCCGTATTCAAGCTTTTGCGTCGAAAACCAGGACTGGCATGATCACTGTTTTGAAAATTATGTTTTGATTTGTTTGAAAGAGTAGGCGATGAATGGTGTCAACCTGGAAAAGTTCAGTGTTACAGCTGTTTTTAGACTTCAATTGTGCTTAAGTGGTTACCATGGGACACTGGGAGATGTACATTCGGACTTGTTTTGACATACTATAAGCGCGAGTGCTGACAAGTAGATAAAAATACCAGAATTATAAACTAGAAAGCGGAAGAATTCCCCAGATGCAATAAACGGTGCAGTACGATTTCGAATAACACAAGTGAGACCTTATCGGGACTACTTCGACATATAAGAAACTTAGGCCGGTAAGGAGATGATGTCGGATAAGTCCTTAAAGGAGCAAGCGGCAGGGCTCACATACCCGAATGGGTTACTGGTTTTGATGTAATCGGCCCTTTATCCTAGGGATATAAAAAAATGGAACTGGCCCTACAGGTCGAGAGTTGTGCCGCCGGGATAACTGCCCAGCCAAAGAAGAAAGAAGAATATTTTGTAGTACTCTCGTATGGTTTTGCCTGCACAACACCTTCGCCGATTAAGGTCCCAGGCCTATCGACTTTTCGGCGGGCCGAAACATTGTGGTAGCTAGTACGGTGTGCCCCATCTTCATATTGATAAGAGGACTTGGAGATGTGGGAACCAGTTTGACCACATTGCGATTGACAAAAGAATACCTTCTACCATAATGGATATCCAAACGTTCCGAGGAGCCAACATCGACTCGAACTATTACTTTTTTGTAGTCAAGTTACGGTTACGGATATCCCGAATATCGCAGAGGCTGTGAAGAACGACATTCAGCTAAACAAAATGCACATAAAGCTGCGCTCTATAGAAAGACTAGAAGTACTCAAGGAAATGGAGAGATGCTGCCTCAGGAATAAAATTTAGAATTTTTACCAAAAGATAAAGAAAACACGCCACGGACACAAGCCACGAACCGAAGTCTGTAGAAGCGAACATGGGATCATCGTAGTAGAGTAGCATTTTATGATGAGTACTTGGAAAGAGCATTTCTGTGGACTAAGTAACAGCGATGTCGAACTAAATACCGCCATCAGCCAGAATGATCCTTTCAAGCTGTGTCAATAATTCCTTTCATGCGATGTGGATGAAGTGAAGATATGTAGCTTTATCTAAGCTTATGTCAAGTAAAGGTGCTGGAGCAGACGGCCTTACTGCAGAGCTCCTCAAAGCTCAAAAGAAAATATCCATGCCTGGCGAATGGAACTTCACATTGTTTGTCCAATATTCAAGAAATTAGACCCAAGCAGCATGCATTTTCTATCGACATCTTGCATATTTGAATGAGGTTGGTACAGATGAGTACTGCCCTGAAAAAAAGCTTCGTAGTTTAGGCATCGGGTCCAGGTGTTCTTTTAGACTATGACTAGGAAATTGCTGTTATGGCTGCATTTTTGTCGAGTGAACCGAACCAGGTTGAATGATTTATTCTGCCGTACGTTAGGATGTTGCTTGTCACCAAAATGTTAGAATCTGCAGAAATAAAATCTCTAAATTTGCAACGCATGCTGCGGCTCTACTTTGACGTGTTCTTCTCTATCATTGCAAGTTTCTGTTCGCGCTTCTCAGCTAAGTCATATTCCCTTTATTCTTGTATCATCTCTCTAAGGCCTCCATCCGGCATTCCTCGTTTTTTTCATTTCTTCTTCCTATATTCTTCTTTTCTCGAAGAGTTTTGTTTTTTTCCCGATCGAAGTTCAATTTTCTTAAAAAACATCGCCGGATCTGGACTTTTACGAATATCTGCATCTCTGTTCTGGTTACAGAAAGAAAATAGTCCGAGTCGATGTTAGCTGCTCCGAACGTTTGCACATCCAAATCACAGGAATCTCTTACGTTGTTCGCAATTTGATCAATTTAATGGTTTGTTAATCATTAGCCAGGAAGGTCCTTATACGATGTGGGAACCGCAAAATCAAAAAGACCTTTTGTCCTATATGAAAGTGATGTTTTTGTTAAACTGCACCTTCCGACCGCATTAACAAAGATGCCCGCTTATTTAAGCTTGGCTTCAAAAACGCCAAGGATAATTTATCTGTGAATATCATCCTTTTCATACTCTTTAATGAAATAAATTTAACAACAGCAGAGTTTGAATTTATCCTGGAACTCATTGATTAAGTTATTTTCGGATAAACTGCTTAAGGTGTTTTACACTATCTACAGTTGAAAGAAGAACACAAGCCGATGGCATTTCCATTTCCATTTAAATAATTCATTTCATATATGAAAAAGGATGAGAACTTATTTCACCATAACACGCAGAAATAATAAGGATATAAGTGAAGATAGATTGTATGGCAGGGTAGTACGAATATTACCAAGAAGAGAGATGATAGTGGGTACCAGCCACTGACACTAAATTCCATTCCTTTCACAATTTTTCCTTATGCGTGACAGGAGCAGCATGCAAACGGTCCATCCTTTGTGACACAAATCTCGACTTATAACTTTTTCTCTGACCACATGATGTGAACTTGGAAAAATTGTCCTATAATCCTATTTGTGTCAGTTAAAACAGACATTATTATCATTGGCTCGCATCCTTGCCTCATTTGTGTGTTGCATGAGTTACATATATGTACAAACATCAAGCCATACAATCTCATATTCGCATATCATCTTTAACAACAGCATCTATCTACAAACAACATTTAAACAAAAACAGTAACGTAATGTTAACGAAATTAAATCACAAGAGATGTCGAGCTCCCAAGACATACATTTCCATACACGAATATCCTGTGCGACCATTATGTTCCTTAAATTTCTCTCTTGTTGTTGCTTATAAATACATATATCTTTGACTTGAACAAAAAAAAAAAAAAACAAAACCGAAAAGCCTTTCATATAGACTTTTACAAAAGCAAAGTAAACACATAATAAAAATAATTTTATGATCCTTACTCAGACGAAGGAGAGCTATGGGATAAAAGCCTCAACCACTGAAAAAGGAAATTTATTTTCCCCAGAGAAGAATGTTCCTTCTTAAGCAATGGCAACGATAATGGCAAGGTACGGATATGATGAGAACGAAAATCGTTGAAAGGTTACCTAGTATAGCTATACGTCCTGGTTGTTGTTGTATACCTATATAATGGTGGAAAAATTAAGGAGTGTAGGTAAATATATGCGGAGTAGTAGGGGTTTGTTGTACAATAATTCCTGTGGTTTTGCTTTCCATTTTGTTGGAAATCTCTGAATACAAGTATTTGAAGCGGTTTTGGTTTTCATGGAATGTCCTTAAAGTTCTGTATGTTGCAGATTTTTGCTATAAATCTAAGTGATGTATTGATGGGAATTTGTATTCCCGACTTAGTGGTATACGACAAGGTAATCATTTTTGATTGCAAGGACATTTATTTATCCATTTGGTTGAGAGAGGTGTAAAATATATCTCAGCTATTCATCATCCGATGTGCTTGTTTTTTGGTTCTAACATTTACCTCAATCAGCAAATGAATAAAAGTTGAAAGAAAAGTTTCATCTAATTCATCAACTAATACATTTGCAATAATAAATTAAAATATATAAATTCCCCAACAACAGTTGAGTTGAGTTATCAAGAAAATAAAATACAAACTCGATGGAATTGGATCATTTTCAGAACTTTCACTAATGGCAACGATATGTGCTGTAGGGCAAGCATTTTGATGATAGATAGACCTTAAGACATATTTTTTAATTTTTTTAACAGTTTTGTTTACTTTGGCGACTATGTTCACCAAGTAAATAGGCCATAGGAAACAGAAGGATCGTTTTGAAATAAACTGATTCCCAAAATTTTAATTTTAGATGCTCTATTAGCTTGGGGGAAGTTGTGTAGATATTGTTCGAGGAATACAACATTCCGTGATAAAAAGATAAAGTAAAATTTTAATTTAGAAAGCACGGGCTCTTCGATTGTAGCAAATATTGTTTTTGTTTTTTAGGTTGGTGGAACTGTCACCAACGATTAGTATAAGGCCTTGTAGAAGTAGCATCTTCCGACAGGTGCTGGTTCTTTAAATAACGAGAATGAGCCTCTGCAGCCGAACATCTTGCAGCTCTGCTAATAAGCCCTACTTCACAGCTTCCCGGGGCGCTATCTGTGAAGTGAAGGGGACAAATGGCGTGTTTCCTGCGCCATAAATCAGGATTAGTGACGGAAAAACAAAACAAGACCTTGTCCAGGCTACTCCGACATATTTGGAGCTCAGGCCAGTAAGGATTTTCAAGACATAGTCAGGGTCTTGGAAAAGAGAGGGTGGCGGACGAGCTATATATGGGCCAATGGCAGTGCTCACATCCCAGAACAAGTTACTGGCTTCGATATAACCGACCCCTCGTCCTAGGGGCATTCAAAATAAAACTGGTCCTCCAGGTTGGGGGTTGTGCCGCCGGGGTAACTGCCCGGACTTTTAAAAAAAACAAGAAGTTACGAAGCATCAACAAGCCTCGGATATGGACGGATCTACTGTTGACAACCCACGCAAACGATTTAAGGACAATTAGCTTCGGATATGCACGTGGAATGTTAGATCCCTTAATAGACCACGTGCAGACGAGTAACTATCGGAGGCTCTAGACTGCTGCAAGGCAGACAAAACCGCCATTCCAGAAATGCGATGGGATGGGCCGGACAAAAAGAAGATGAAAAACTGCGATATCTACAACAATACGGCAGTTGCTATCGAAGGCAAAAGCAGCGCTTATTTGGATGCGGATTTGTTGTCGGAGGCAGACTAAGACAAGAAGTCCTGAGCTTCCGGCATGTGAGCGAGCGCCTCGTAGCAATCCGCATCAAGGCCAAACTCGCCAACATTAGCCTTATATGCGCGCATGCCCCACAGAGGAGAAAGATGACGACACCAAGGATGTCTTATATGAGCTCCTTAACAAGACCTACGAGCAATGAGAGGGTATCTTTGGTGGAACAATCGGAAAATATAGCGTGCACAACATCACCTCCGATAGCGGATTCAGGCTAATCGACTTTGCGGCGGGGCGAAACATTGTCGTAGCTAGCACGCCGTTCCCACATCTCGACATTCACGAGGTCCTCTTCTACTTGCGTGCCCCACTTTAGTCTCAGTCTTCCTCTATTGCGCTGTCCGTCGAGAGAGGAATTGACGACTTTTCAGACCGGAACGTTGGCCTCAATCCGGTCTACATGACCCAGCTGGCTTAGCTGTTGGATCTTCACCATTTTGGCTAGGTCGATGTCACTGTACAGTCCTCCACTAGCTGTCATTGCAGACGGCACCGAAAATCACTCGAAGAACTTTTCTCTCAAAGCAACCAAAAGCACCCTCATCCATTTTTGATTATGTCCATCCCTCTGAGTCATAGAGAAGAACTGTGATTAATAAGGTCTTATAGAGGGTAGTAGAGGGCATAGACGTATAGAGTTGTTCGAGAGAGGGCTTTGATAGTCAATTGCCTTCTTAGTCTAAAGAAGCAGCGATTGGCAAGAGTTATTCTTGGTTTGATCTCAGCGGAGCCTAGGTAGACAAAGTCCTTAACTACCCCAAAGTTATATTTGTCAAAGGTGACATTCTGTCCGAGACGTCGGTGTTGAGTATTTCTTTTCCTTGATAGCGTATACTGAGTCTTTCCCTCTTTGGTAGCTAAGCCAATTTTCGCCGCTTCTGTCACAATACATGCAAAGTTGCCACTGACATCACGCTGTTTTCTTTCGATCGTGTCAATATCATATGCATATGTAAGCAATTGCGCGGACTTTCGAAAAACTGTGTCTCTTGTGTTTGCTAGAGAGTTTTGCACTATTCTTTCAAGTACGATATTGAAAACTCGAATGACAGCGCATCGCCTTGTCTAAATCCTTTGTGATCATCAAAGATCTCAGTGAGATATTTAGCGACCTTGATGGAGCAGCGGGCGATGGCGATGGCGTGATAGTTAGCTCATTGGACTATCACGCCGAGAGTCTGGGTTCGATTCCAGGCTGTGTCACCAACAATTTTTTAAATCGCCATCACCTTTTCGGCGGGCAATGGCAAACTCCCGAAAGTAAAATTGCCTACGAAAAAGCTTCTAAGGAGTGCCGTTCGGACTCGGCGATAAACCGTAGGCCCCGCTCAGATGTGACAAAAATGAAAACATGAGCAACACAAATGAGTGTCAAGAAGCTTGGCCATGGCCCATACCGGGCTGCCAGCACAACAGTGTGTGTGTGTGCGTGTGATGGAGCAGCGTGCATTCTCCATCGTCATGCTGCACAGACGGACGAGTTTGGCAGAGATCCCAAAACTAGACATTGCTCTGTATAACTCGTCTCTATAGATGCTGTCATACGCGGCTTTAAAATCGATGAATAGGTGGTGGGTATCGATCTGAAGCTGATGGGTCTTCTCCAAGATCTGCCGTAGTGTGAATATTTGGTCGATGGTGGACTTTCCTGGCATGAAGCCACACTGATATGGACCTATCAGGTTGTTGAAGAACGGCTTCAGGCGTTCACACAATATGGCAGATAAGATCCCATATTCGTTGTTAAGGAGACTGATGTATCTGTAGTTGGCGCAGTTCAGAGGGTCTCCTTTCTTGAGAATCGGACAAACAATGCTGAGGTTCCATTCATCGGGCATACTTTCGTCTGACCATATTTTACAGATGAGTTGGTGTATGCTCCTTACCATCCGTCCGTGATGTTTTCTTTTCCTTTTTTTACTTCCGAATCTCATTCGTGGACTATCATTTCTCAATCTCTTTGACGGCGCGCTTCTCATGCCTCTTCTGCTCATAGAGCTCGTGAGCAGCTATAATCTTTCTTTGAAGCACCGCTTTGTATGCTCTTGCTTAGCTGCATGTGCTTGCTGGTATTCATCCTCAAATCAGCGGTTTCGGTTTGGTGGTCGAGTGAAATCCAACACATCAGTAGCGTCATCTTTGATGACTTTTTGGCAGTGTTGCCACTTATCTTCGATGCTTGATTCTGGTGGCAGTGATCCTCTTAATATGTTTTTTAACCAACATTTGAGGTTTTTCTCTGTTTGATTGTTCTTTGGTTTTAAGTTTCTTATTTCTCTTTTGAGTTTGTTTTTGTGTACTTGTAAGCTGGTGTTTACGGTGCAAACAAGAATTTTATCCCTTCAAAATGTTATGGTGGAGCTCGCAGAAATTAACGTCCCAGTTTTCAATGGGGATACCAAGTCGGAGGTGATTGGTATACTTAACTAGTGCCATCGCACGAAGAGCAAAGACAAAATACGTAGCATATTCGAGGCGGCTAACCGTGAATATGGGTTGATGTACCAGCCAACAAAATGAAATGTCTACTCGAGTACTTTTAAGTACGAGTACTTTATAAAATAAAGAAAAACTAAATGGATCCAAAGCTCAAGGTAGACAAGAATAAAGACGAAGAAACCAATTAAAATTTTCACAGAAAATTTAAACATCTTCTCCGAGTACGTGCATCGACCGCAGTTTGCTGTCTTGAGTAGAAATGTATCTAATTTTTAAATCTCCTTGAAAAGAACTCAAACAAAAAACCTTCTCCAAGCACTTCTTAGATATTAACTTACTAGTACATGCGTTTTTGCAAACGAGTTTCATAAAAAATTTAAAAGCATCCTTTATCGTGTCTTACGTTGCAGAAATACTCGTACGAGTATATAAGAATTGAAGGTAGTGGTTAACGTATCTTCTGATGGCGGCTCAGCTTAAACTGAAGTGCTGTGTATTCATCTCGTTATCCGCTGTTAAGTTAAATGTTGCTTGTAACTCATAAGTACCAAATGTGGTGATAAATTTTATATCGTAAGTAAACGAGCTTTAATTCTGACATTGTTAGCACCATTAAACATATTTCGCGAATAAAGTATGTATTGTCTCTTAATCAAACACATTTTTATTTAACTGTATTTCGTGTGTAATTAAACGATAAAATTACTGTTATACCTTGCCCTGTCGTCAGCATGTGTGTCAATATATAAATATAACCAAAGCAAATGGCATCTCTCAATTTCCGCCCGGATCCGAAACAATAAAACCGAAAATGGCTTTCAAAAGAAAGGAAAAAGGAAAAAAAGAATCCTTACCATATGACAAAACCAATTGGAATGGATTGTACGAGGATATATCCGAAAAGGATACCAATTGTGTAGCCATAAAGTGACCAATAAAGTCTATTTCCGTTTTCTTTTCTCTATCAGGGGACAGAACACACACAACGTACAAAGGCGCCCCACAGACTTTTTTGAAAGAATTTAATGGAAAATTAATTTTTCTTGCCATCAAAGGGACGAACTAAGTGACAGAGGGACTAATAATACATTTGGAGAAAAATTTTGTTCATAATACCATTATTTGTTAGATTAACTTTGCTGAAAGGAGATAAAGATTTATTGTCACGTGCCGGATAGAGTTGTGGTTGGAGACACTGATGTGGTGATAAACGGGTGGTTTTCTAACAAGTCTGCGGTTGATGAAGCCGTCCCATCATGCTATGTATATAAACTTTACTCTGATTAGGAAACCATTTGTCAAAGATATTATAGGTTTATCAGGTCGCATTAGGTACTAAAGATTTACCCTTGATACCAGTCCCGTTTTGGATGATTGTATGAGGGAGCTCTTTTCGTACAAAGAAACAAAACAACAGGAGGCAGAATGTAGTTTTCTGATGACTCCTTCAACTGATTAAGGAGCTGGTGTAGTTGGGTATGTTGTTCAATATACATTAAGGTGTATGTAAAAACTATTTAATTTGGCCCAATGTCTTTATTTTAAATAAATATCTGTTCCTTCAAAAGAGATAGAAAGCGATTACTATTTCTTTACTTTTTTGTTTTTAAGTTTTGGACTACTTTAACATTCTAGTAAGGCTCATAGAGGATTTCTAGTTAAGAAGTGAAAAGTACGAGAAAAAAAAAAAATGTTGGCTCAATGAGAAAGAGCTAAATCGTCTTGAAAAATTAGTTTCGGTGGTTTCGCTGTCAGCATATGTATACTTGGAACAACACCAATCAATACGATTTCTTTATACCTCAATTCGTTGACAGTGTCCTTGAGCATTATTAAGGATCCAACTCTAATTGCAGTGATGCATCCCGACATCAGTATGTAAGCAATATGTTGCCCAATGTGAACTATGCATTTTTTGCTGTAGCGTTCCTCTCAAAAGTTAAACTTGAACTCAATCGAGAACAAAAAGTATGATAAAGCTTGTCCACTTTTACCCAGTCAAGGCTCGTTTTTTTCATTTTGCTGGTTGTCAATGGCCTTTTCGCCAGTCTTCTTTTCAACAAACCCATCCCTTTACGGCGATTCTATATGGTTCTGAGGCCTTCTTCGGTATAAATAGCATTACGAAGATCAATTATCAAGTCCGATGGTGTCCTTTCGGTTTCCGGTCTTGCCGAACAGTAGTAGTACACCAATACCAATACACCAATATAGTATTGTGCCAACATTTTTCGTCAAACCATGATCCTAATGATTTTTGTTTGAGAATCTTTATACATCTAAACATTTGCGCCCAATTTTTCTTTAACACATAACTGCCTTTTCGATATCGAATTATTATCAAACTTCAAATTTCATTTTAAAAAAACCACAGCATACTCTCAAAACCTTAGCCAGAATGAATTCCGATTCATTCCCGGATATGCTTAACCAAGCCAGGACAACTATCCTGTCCAATTTGGGGGAAAATTATTTGAAAACTGGACATTACATTGTGTATTTTCAGCGATATACAACATTATATTATATAATGCCGCTTGGAAACCACAGGTTAGATTTGTGGGTTTGTATGATTTCTAGAATCAAAGGTGGCCTATACTCGTACCTCATCCTTGGTCTGGTTAGAACCATTGAGTGCCCGGAAGGGAAACTTAGGTCTCGCATTGAATGTCGCTCGGTTCTCCAACTGGTCTTGCCCTCTTCTGCTTATCCTTTTATTAACCCTTTCCTCGTTATATGAACTTATGCGTAATGAGTTTCCCATTTTTACTTCATCGCTGCTGCTCCGCTTATGGGGTTGGCTAATGTCGCAGACCGCAGAACGCGTCTACATAATGCTCGGTCCTGGATCGCTTCAGTGGTAAGCCCCAGGCGTTGTTGCGCATTTGCCATCTGAGAAAGCCAGGAATTCTTTTTCCGATCTCGTTTTCTTACAGTTGGAGTGGCCGTAGTTGATAGTGCCTTTTTAACCGGATTTTCCGCAGATTTTCTTTGACAGTGGCAATACCAGCTTATTCTATCCGCCTCAAGCTGTTCGATTACCGAATTCTTTATATGTAGACTTCCTCTTATACACGTAGATCTAATGCAATCGCGTTTAGTGACTCCACTAGACATCCTCAACATTTTCATTTCCTCTACCGTCATTTTCTTTTTAAAGGCTTCGTACATTGTCCAGCACTGTAACCGGATATAAGAGCTGGTCTAACAACCGTGGTGTAGAGTTTCCCCTTTAATTTAAGTGGAAATTTTCGGTCGCAAAAGATTCCTGAATTTTCCCGGCATTTCATCCACCCCACACTCACTCTGTGGTTTACGTCGTCGTCACATTTCGCTTCCATGTTAACGATTGATCCTAAGTACTTAAAGATAGTGCTTTTCGGAAGAACTATTCCGTCTAACATTATATCCGGAACAGGTCGCAACGGATGCGCAAATGGGCACGTCAAATGCTCCGTCTTTGAACGACTTATTTTAAACCCGTTTCTCTCTAGCGCATTTCTCCATGAATCTAAGGCGTTCTATAAATCTGCGACGTTATCGCTAAGTATAACTGCGTCGTCAGCGAAGAGAATTGGCGTTGCATTTGCTTTGCGCATGCAGTCCCTTAAAAGATAGTCGAATACTACGTTAAAGACGAAAAGGCTAAGTATGCTTCCTTGATGCACTCCGACATTAACTGGAAATTCTCTCTTTAGTCCAGCAGAGCTTTTACCCTCAGTTTTCACGTTTCCGTACATGTTTTGTATTATTCTAACATACGTTTCCGGTACGTTTTGAGACCTCAGCGCGGCCCATATGAGATCCTTAGGCACTCGATCGAATGCTTTCTCGAGGTCGATAAATACCATGTGTAAATCCTTAGACGAATCTCGGTGCTTTTCCATTATTATTCGTAGGCTTTGGATAGCGTCCACCGTCGATCTTCCTTCAACAAATCCACACTGGCTATTATCGAGCTTTATTATTTGCCGAAGACGTTCGTTTAAGACTCTTTCGCCGTTTTTCATTGTGTGTGACATAAGCTTGATTGAACAGTAGTTGTTGCATTCTCGAGTGTTGCCTTTTCCCTTGTATAATGGAACCAAGAAGCTACTTCTCCATTGATTCGGCATAGGTTGTCCACATTTTAATTTATTTGAAAGTTTCGATAGCCATTCGCTGCCAAATCTCTCCATCTTCGACCAAAACTCTGATGGAATGCTGTCGCGGCTTTCATTTTTCCGATTGCTATACTTATTCCTTCGATTATTTCCAACGAATTTTTTCGCCTCTGTGTAGCGAGCTGAAAAATATTTGGCACTGTAGTATTGGACGACCTTTGAACTTCTTGAACTTCTTGTATAGCTTGTCTTCTATCTGCCGATCGTGAGGATATTTGTTCCAACTCCTGGTGCAGGTTTTCCGCTACTGCCGCTCGAGTTCGAGCCAGAACTTTCTTTGCGATATTTTTAAGACGCTCGTATTCAAGAGCCAGTCGAGTTTTTTTGATATCGTCGCTCCGATCGTATTTTGTCCACGCTTGGAATGCACCCTTCTTGTCGGCCACAGCTCGTTTGGTTTCGTCATTCCACCACCATGTTTGGTGATGGTATTTCGATATAGTTCCCAGATGGGACTTTGCGAGTGTTATGCATTCCTCGTGCATGCTGTTCCACATTTCTTGCGGGCTAAGTGAGTCTGCGATACCGTTTATATTGTGAAGTACTTCTTTAGCCAGTGCCATAAATCTTGCGCTTCGTTCCTTCGATAGATTATACCACCGGATTTTTGGCTTTCCAAACGATGCCCGTGTTTTCGGTGGTTCCGCTGTGAAGAATTCTGTAATGAGCAGACGGTGTTGGCTTACTAGCGATTCTCCAAGTATTACTTTATAGTCCTTAACACGGTTTCTCATCGACATTTTGCAGAGGTGATAATCTATTTGCGTTTCGTGGCCTCCGCTGCTATAGGTGATAATATGTCGTTGATGTTTAATAAACATTGTATTTAAGATGGTTAAGCCGTAAGCCCTACACGCTACAAGGATGTCTTCGCCAGCTGAATTTCTGGTTCCAAAGCCTTTACCGCCGTGGCAGTCCTCATAATCAACATTTGTTTCCCCGACGTGGACATTTAAATCTCCGCCTACGAAGAGCATCTCATCGATTGGTATATTTCTGACCAAAATCTATCTTTTTGCGATTGGTCGCATCCATTTTGTGGAGCGTACCCGCTAACAATGCTCCACGTTTCATTGTGTATGACGAGTTTAACACTCACCAAGCAACGATATTGCTTCGAAGATCCGCTGCAACAACGATACCAACACCGTTTCGTCCATTGACCGTTGCATGGTAGAAAATCTTAAATGCCTTAGTTTTTAAATCTAGAAAACGCGCTTTATTTCCTATATTACACCACTTCGTTTCCTGTACGCACAGGATTTGTAGAGTTCTGCGACGCATAATCGCTTCCAGTTCTAAACTTTCTGAGGTCATCGATCCGAGGTTCCAACTTGCAAACCGAAGTTTAGGAAAATATTTTGGAAACTTCATTTTGCCCGCTCCCGGAATCCGTCGGGCTCTGACACAAGTACTTCTGCTTGCTCTGGGATCACCCGAGTGCGTTGCTGGCGTGGTGCCCAGCGGGGTAGTGCTATTGATTGCGATAATTTCCATGAAGTGTATCTTAAGTTTGAGTGGTTTGACACATCATTTAAAATTGATTGACTGTTCTTTTACCCCACCGGTAGTCTCCAGACGTGGGAACCCACTGATTGCATACAAACTTGTGGGAAAGTTTAAAGGTGTTAAAGTGTCACAGGCTCATTTTTGGTGTCATAGTTGCCTGTATATGATTGGTGTCCCATTAAGTCACCTCTTACGACAAGCTGGGACGCACTGCGACACTATTCTTTATCCGATGCCGCACGGTCGGATACAATCCTATCGTATCATCGAATTTTAAAAGAGTAATACAAAAGATAGCTCTGGGAGCTTGTGGAAGCAGTAACTTTCTAATGTTCTCAGTCTCAAATTATCTAGACTGTGGTGCAAAAAGAAGAGGGTATTTTCCAGCAAGCCTTTGTCCCCATATTCTCTGTAGAGGTCGTCGTCGGTAAGGTGCAACTTTATTGCCAGCACCCAGAATATTATGGCCTATGAGTTATCCAAAATGCTCTGCGTTTCATGCCAATTTTAAATGCTCTATATTCCCGAATTCACAACCTTTAAATTGGTCGCTCCACCCTTTATAGTGCAGGTTGTAGGTTTAGCACTGATCTGCTCGTTCCCTTGTGACGGAGGATATTTTTCAAACTAACTCTGCATGTTCGTTGCCTGATAGCAGAGCCAGCGGAACTTAACCTTTTTCTGAACGCAACAAGCATTAATCTCTTCAAACTTCGTTTCAGAAGCTTTCATTTAATCTAGACAGCAGCGATGGGTCTAATGGCAGCCTCGCTGTCAATGACTGCAGTAATATCCTTGAGGATTTTGTCTGGTTGCTCTCGCTATAGCCAACATCTCAGTCTGGAAGATACTACAGTCCGACAGGCGGAGTGAGCATATTAAGTTAAATTTATTTGCGAAGATCCCGGCGCAGTTCCAATCTCCATCTTTAATCCATCCATTGATATGGATATCGAGGTTTTTACTGTCCCATGCCTTTCTGCTCATCAAAATATTGAGGAAAGGTGTTTCGAAGATATGATGGGGTATTTTATAGTCCGTATTGGAACAGAAGCTCAGTGCAGTTGTAAAGATTAAAACGCAGACCATTGTGTTTGGTTTCCATCCATTAAGTTGACTCAATATTAAAGCAATTTTTGCTGCTCATTCTTACATGTACAGATCTAAGGGCCAAGTAAAGTTTCCAGTCTCGCCGTTAAGTTCAAAATCACGGTAAGGAATGTGACCTTGGGGCATAAAAGGGCTCTCTTGCTAGAGACAACGTAGTGGTTCCCGTCCTAAGTGACGCAATGCGGCTAAAGAAGACCTGCTTCTTAGCAAAGCTGGTGAGATATGCCAAGCCAGTTAGGCAGCAACCGAATAGTTAAAACAACTCCATGAATCAAATGAAATAAATGCACTGACCAAATATTTATTATGCTCGTAAAGATAAGCATCGACAAGATGCTTAACATCGGTGTAATGGAAAAAAAAAAAACTGGTAACACCCCAGCAGTATCTCTAATGGTTATGGTGAGCTGAGACGATAAAATAAATATTTGTATCGACCCCCCACATGTCAATAAATATATCATAAGGTGTTATCACCCCATCAAAACAGTCGAGGAAATCGTAGTGAATGCGAAAGGATCAAAGTTCTTCACTTTACTCGATTGCATGAAAGAATTTTGGCAGATAAAGGTAATCCCTCGTACAATGAAAATGTTAACAATCGGTGCTCCCTGGGGTCGAGTAAAGTACAAAAGAATACTATTTGCTGTAGCATCAGCGTCGGAGGTACTACAGAGCAACAAGTTAAATTTATTAGATGGGATCCATTAATCCGAAGTCGCTATAGACGCCATGGCAAGATAAGATAGATATTTCTTTAATAATACAATTTCTTGGTCATATACTTTCAAACAAAGGCGTACAAGGAAACGACACGGAGAGATAAAGAGGTCGCAACTGGAGTAAATAGGGTGGAACTTCAGAGATTGCTGGATATGGCTTATCGATATCATCTTCAGATTTAAACGTCACTGAAGGTTGCTATGATTTAACTTGTTGCTAACTGCCGGACATGGATCTTGTTGAGTGGCAAGACCGCTGTGGAAGCATCATGGTTCAGAAAGGGTGCACCAACGTAGATTTGCATTAAGTTTTTGAGAATGAGACCGTAAGATGAGTAAGAGGCTTTAGATTGACCTCGATTATTACTAAGGATGGAACTTGTGCAACAAGAACCCCAACATGGGTTCTGAATTGGTATCAAAGGAATAAACAAAAGCGATGGTAAGCCGTATCATATCTCCAATAGATGCACGGGCATACCGTGGAAAGTAGTCCATAGAGAATGGTATTTCAGCAAATTAGGCTTATGACGTTCTGTACCTGAAGCGTAACGACGGAAAATGCTAAGAAAAGTTCACGAAGGGCATTTCAAATTCTAGTATCGAGCGTGTGAAATATTCTTGCAACATTTATCAATATCTAAAACTCATCTCATCTCATCTTTAAATTTTTTTTTTGTGGGTAGGTGTGAAAATCTTCATAGGCACTATGAACCCGTTGCTCATGGTAGTGTGAGATTCTTACTCACTAAAAACACGCCTCCCTTCTTATCGACTACTACTAAGAAACCTTATCTAGTAGTTTCCGTTTCAAATAACGATCGCGTGGGGCAGGTAGCTTTCCAGCAAAAGCACCTGTTAGTACCGCTATTATATGCGGATAGTCCTTATCGCGCCAGATCGAATGGTCTCATTCTTTGTAATCGACGCACTGAGTTTGTCTCGTCCAGAATTTGGAGTATTTTATTATTACAATGACCATGAAGACGAATATGGAGTTTGCGAGCAAAGTTCATTATTTCGTCCTCGACGGTAACTATTCCTAAGTCTCTGTGGATATCACTGTTTCTGATATACCATGGGGCGTTCACGATTAGTCTTAGAACTTTGTTTTGATAGCCTTGGAGAATATTTCGGTTGCTTGGTTTAGTACAACCCCAAAGTTGTATACCGTTCGTCCAAACGGGTTTAAGCACTTGTTAATAGATGAGCAGTTTGTTATGTATGCTTAACTTGGAATGTCTTCCTAGTAGCCATTTGTCTGAATTTATTTTCAAGTTCATCACGTTTCTTCTTAACATGCGGCTTCCATTTCAGTTTTATATCTAATGTCATTCCTAGATACTTTGCTTCATATGCATATGGTATTTGTACCGAGTTAATGAAAATGGGAAGGTTGTTTATTTTCCGGTAAGTAAAACTAACATGAGTAGATTTGGTCTCGTTGAGAACAATTCGCCATATCTTTGTCCATTCGTAGATTTTATCCAAAGCCGTTTGTAGCTTTCCAGTAGCTAACTCGACTGAAGTATCTGTAGCTAGTATCGCCGTGTCGTCCGCGAACGTGGCTACTATGGTACCTGATTCTTCCGGTATGTCTCGAGTATGGAGTAAAAACAATACCGGACCAAGTACACTTCCTTGCGGAACTCCAACAGCGATCTCTTCAAATTCCGAGTATTCGGTGCCATGTTTAACACGAAAAATTCTTTTTTCCAGGTACGGTTTCAGCTCTCTCGGAAGAACCTGACTTAGCTTAAAATTTAAGCCTTCATGCCATATCTTATCGAAAGCTTGAGACACGTCAAGAAACACGCTAGAACCTATCTTTTTCCCCTCTAGGGCTTTCTCAATTTCATTCTTAATTCTAAAGACCTGGTCAATTGTGGAGTGCTTAGTTCTAAAACCGAATTGATGATCAGGAATTAGACGCCTCTCTTCAATGATCAGTTGCAAGTGCTTCAATAGGAGTTTTTCAAATATTTCAGATATTATCGGGAGAAGCGATATCGGTCTGTAGGACTTTTTTTCATTTATAGATTTGCCTAGTTTCGGGACCATTATAACCTTGGCAACTTTCCATTGGGTTGGAACGTTTAATATTCTTAGCGAGGAATTTATAAGTTGGAGCAGTTTGATCAGGGCTTTCTTTGGCAACTCCTTGAGAATTTTACCGGTTATCAAATCATAACCAGGGGCTTTGTTATTTTTAAATTTTTTAATTGCTTGGTTATGCTCTCGTACTGACACTGTTTTTTATTCTAAAATTGTCCGGTGCCGTAATTATATAATTAGAGGGCTTAAACGTTTCTTCTAGGTGCTCGGCAAATAGATCTGCCTTCTCCTTATCTCCTTTTGCCCATTCGCCATTATTTTTTCTTATGGGAGGAAATTGCATTTGAGGCTTTTTGATTCTCTTCATGGCTTTCCAGAGCGAGTAATTTGAACTTCTTTCGGCTGTCAGACCTTCGAGATATGTAGAGATATTCCGATTTTTGTAATCTCGTATTGCTTCCTTCAACTTGTTGCATAAGTGGTTTAAGTATGTTTTATGCTGGGGAGCACGGGATTGTTGCCATATTTTGCGCGCTCTCCTCTTGCTTTCTCCTTTCTTTTTGGAGTTGGAGTGTTGTTCCAGGCAGCGTTCTGCAGGACTTTGATGAATCTACCGACTTCGTCTTCTATTTCGTTTTGTGTTTTTAGCGACACGTTTAGAACAATATGTTCATTGCAGTAATTTCTAAAACCATCCCAGTTAGTTTTGTTGTTAGTTAATCTAGGCGCCACTTCTTTCTTAATTAAGAGTATGCTTATTGTCAAAATGACTGGTGAGTGATCTGAGGGAGAGAGAAATGAAATTTTTAATCATTTTAAGAAGTGGTTTGCGTCATATGGAATTTCAGTTGTCTTGGAGAATGGGATCGAGGCACAGTTCTCTTCACTAAATTCACCGAATCACAAAACCTCATGTCCTGGGTACGCTAATTCAACGGTCAGCTAAGTTTAAAAAGCTAAAGAAATGCTTAGAAATTGTATCAAGAACAATAAATCACAGGTAAGGTGTCAGGTCCAGCTGCTTAATTATTCTCCTATCCTTATTTCATTTTGGTCAGATTGACGAAAATTTTGGGTAGCGTAGTGTTATTTCGGAGGCAATTTTTTGGTAGGGAAAATGCACCAGATCATTTACAAAATATGGGAGGACGAAAGCATGCTCGACGACTGGAACATCAGCCAAACTGTCTCTATCAGCACTCTATTGAGGTTTATCCCTACTTAACGTCGCCTATAAGATCCTGTCCAGTGTATTATGTGAACGTCTGAAGCCGTATTGCACTGCACACATCGGCCAATTACAGTGCGGCTGGCAAATCCACTTTAGACCAAATTTTCAAACTAAGACAGATCCTGAAAAGACCTTCGAGTTCCAAACCGATACACAACATCTCTTTATCGACTCTAAAGCCGGATACGACACTATCCATCGCACCGAATTATATAATGCGATGGCCGAATTCGGGATCCCGAGGAAATTGATCCGCTTGTGTCGTGCAACACTAGAAAGTTCGCGATGCGCCTTGCAGTATGGAAATAGAACCTCCGAATTGTTCCAAACCTGCACCGGATTTCGGCAAGGAGACGTGTTGTCGTGTGATTTATTTAATCTTTGTCTTAGAACAGATAGTATGTCTGGCCAAAGTTAACACGGAAGGTAATATTTTTCTAAGTCTCTTCAACTGCTGGGATATGCGGTCGATATCGATATCATTGCACGATCTCAGCGTTCCGTAATTGAAGCCTCTACGGCAATTGAAGAAGAGACGAAACAAGTTGGTCTTAAGGAGGATAAAACAAAATATATGGTATCAGCAAAAATCGATAGCTATAACTTAGTGGTAGTAAAGGAGTTTATCTACCACAGAGGAAATGTCAACTCCACAAATGAAATCTTGGTGGAGTTTCGGCGAAGAATAACCCAAGGCAACCGCTGCTACTTCGGTTTGTAGAGCTCATGCTCTACAAAGCTGTTATCTTACCAGTCCTGCTTTATGGAGCCGAAAGCTGGACTATAAGTAAGACAGCGGAACAGGTTCTTGGCTCTTTTGAAAGAAAAATTCTTCATCGAATATTTGGTCCTATCTGTGAGGAAGGCATATGGAGAAGAAGGAATAGCCGCAAACTCTACGGATGTGGACTTAGTCCGGAAGGCAAAAATCCGTCGACTAAATTGCCTCGGCCACATCGAGCAAATTGAAAACAATGCTCCAGCTAAGAGGGTCTTCGAATCGCAGCCACTAGGTTCGAGAAGAAAAGGAAGACCGAACCTCCGGTTTAGAGACCAGGCGATTGCGGACGCTAGAAAGCTTGGCATCTCCATCTGGAAGCATCGCGCCCGGGACCATAATATATGGAAGGCTACTGTTGCTCAGGCCTTTAAGGGTTGCTAGCCTGATAAGTAAGTAAGTAAGTAGTATAAGTTCTGCCTGACGGCGGGATGTTAGGCTTCCTCTTAGTAATACAGTCTGCAGACAAAGTTTTTTCATATTTTCAATACCGACTGTGATTCTATTACAAGGTTTCCTTCTCTTTATGCCGTATGTCTTATTTGAAACTATTGGTGAAACTTTAATAATCGCTAGTAAGCCAACACCGTCTGCTCATTACAGAATTCTTCACAGCGGAACCACCGAAAACACGGGCATCGTTTGGAAAGCCAAAAATCCGGTGGTATAATCTATCGAAGGAACGAAGCGCAAGATTTATCGCACTGGCTAAAGAAGTACTTCAAAATATAAATGGTATAGCAGACTGACTTAGCCCGCGAGAAATGTGGAACAGCATGCACGAGGAATGCATAACACTCGCAAAGTCCCATCTGGCGACTATATCGAAATACCATCACGTCGGCAAAGAAACATGGTGGTGGAATGACGAAACCAAACGAGCTGTGGCCGACAAGAAGAGTGCATTTCAAGCGAGGACAAAATGCGATCGGAGCGACGATATCGAAAAAGCTCGACTGGCTCTTGAATACGAGCGTCTTAAAAATATCGCAAAGAAAGTCCTGGCTCGAACTCGAGCGGCAGAAGCGGAAAACCTGCAACAGGAGTTGGAACAAATATCCTCACGATCGGCAAATAGAAGACAAGCTATACAAGAAGTTCAAGAAGTTCAAACGTCGTCCAATACTACAGTGCCAAATATTTTTAAGCTCGCTACACAGAGGCGAAAAAATTCGTTGGAAATAACCTCGCCGAAATACATAAAAAATGCAGACAGTCGCTTACAAACAAATGAAAAGGAAATTTGTGACCGGTGGCTTGAATACTGCAAGGAGTTGCTTAACAAACAGTTTCCACGTGAGGAGGAAGTTTCGGACTTTTCAATCGAAGAAATAAGTATAGCAATCGGAAAAATGAAAGCCGCGACAGCATTCCATCAGAGTTTTGGTCGAAGATGGAGAGAATTGGCAGCGAATGGCTATCGAAACTTTTAAATAAATTAAAATGTGGACAATCTACGCCAAATCAATGGAGAAGTAGCTTCTTGGTTCCATTATACAAGGGAAAAGGCAACACTCGAGAATGCAACAACTACCGTTCAATCAAGCTTATGTCACACACAATGAAAATCGTCGTGTGGATTTGTTGAAGGAAGATCGACGGTGGACGCTATCCAAAGCCTACGAATAATAATGGAAATGCACCGAGATTCGTCTAAGGATTTACACATGGTATTTATCGACCTCGAGAAAGCATTCGATCGAGTGCCTAGGGATCTCATATGGGCCGCGCTGAGGTCTCAAAATGTACCGGAAACGTATGTTAGAATAATACAAGACATGTACGGAAACGTGAAAACTGCGGTTAAAAGCTCTGCTGGACTAACGAGAGAATTTCCAGTTAATGTCGGAGTGCATCAAGGAAGCGTACTTAGCCCTTTCCTCTTTAACGTAGTGTTCGACTATCTTTTAAAAGACTGCATGCGCGAAGCAAATGTAACGCCAATTCTCTTCGCTGATGACGCAGTTATACTTAGCGATAACGTCGAAGATTTACAGAACGCTTTAGATTCATGGAGAAATGCGCTAGAGAGAAACGGGTTTAAAATAAGTCGTTCAAAGACGGAGCATTTGACGTGCCCATTTGCACATCCGGTGCGACCTGTTCCGGATATAATGTTAGACGGAATAGTTCTTCCGAAAAGCACTATCTTTAAGTACTTAGGATCAATCGTTAACATGGAAGCGAAATGTGACGACGACGTAAGCCACAGAGTGAGTGTGGGGTGGATGAAATGGCGGGAAAATTCAGGAATCTTTTGCGACCGAAAATTTCCACTTAAATTAAAGGGGAAACTCTACACCACGGTTGTTAGACCAGCTCTTATATACGGTTCACAGTGCTGGACAATGTACGAAGCGTTTAAAAACAAAATGACGGCAGCGGAAATGAAAATGTTAAGGATGTCTAGTGGAGTCACTAAACGCGATTGCATTAGATCTACGCGTATAAGAGGAAGTCTACATATAAAGAATTCGGTAACCGAACAGCTTGAGGCGAATAGAATAAGTTGGTATTGCCACGTTCAAAGAAGATCTGCAGAAAATCCGGTTAAAAAGGCACTATCAACTACGGTCACTCCAACTATAAGAAAACGAGGTCGGAAAAAGAATTCCTGGATTTCTCAGATGGCAAATGCGCAACAACGTCTGGGGTTAACCACTGAATCGATCCAGGACCGAGCATTATGTAGACGCGTTCTGCGGTCTGCGACATTAGCCAACCCCATAAGCGGAGCAGCAGCGATGCAGTAAAAATGGGAAACTCGTTATGCATAAGTTCGTATAACGAGGAAAGGGTTAATAAAAGGATAAGAAGGTGAAACTTTAATAAGTTATTTCTGGAGTGCAACCCTCAACTCAATACCACCGATTGCCCACTACTCTTGCTCTTTTTACTTCTACCGGAAAAGCCGTCGTTCATTCTGTATTTTGTTTCGTAGAACGCCTCGGGTCCTTCTTTGCAGCATCGGTTTTATGCTTCTTGTTTAGCTGCATGTCCTTGATGGTATTCATCATCAAACCTGGGTGCTCGGACGAAACCCATCATAGCAGTTGTGGCGCCTCTGATGGCACATTGGTGTTTTCGTTACTTCAAGCTGGCAGTATAGAAGTTGTAGAGAGATTTCGGGATACGCGTAAGGTGAAGATTTTGGCAGTTTCTTGCAGCTTTTCTACGTTATACCTTCTCACTGTACTTCATTTTGTGGTGGCGCTTGGGGGATCCACATTCGCACTATGGCTGCAATCAGGTGGTGATCCGAGCCAATCTTGGCTGCGCAGAACAATCAGATGTTCAATTGTCAAATTTATCAATTTGATTTGGCGTCTTACGATCCGGGCACCGCCATTTCATCTTGTGAATATTGAGACAGGGAGACCATATACTTACTGTTTTTATATTTCGTTTCGTTCCAAAGTCAATAAGCCTAAGTCCGTTGTCAGATGTGGTATCGTGCGGGCTATGCTTGCCAACTGTCCTCCACCTAGTCGCCTAGTATGATTTCAATGTCATAATTTGAACTTTACTCAAATACGATTATGTCATGGAGGAGCATGCAGAAAAATTTTTGGTGTCGTTGTGCTTTACTTCCACAGGGTATTGGCGCATAATGAGCTTATGTAAGTGAATTTAGCCATGATGGATTGTCATACGACGTTCGCACACGTGTCAGAAGCACAACACCATTTCATTCATACCTAAGGCAGATTCATTTGCATTTTCAGCAAAATCCAATAGCCTAGTTTGAATTTCAAATGATTTATCAAAATGCTGAACACAAATTGGGAAAATAATTTCAATTTTTACGGTTAGATGCATCAGTTTGAACACCGAAGGGAGCGCGAACATTAACTTTTACAATCATTGTTGCCTTTGTACGGCCACAAGCAATGTTTTTTTACAATTTCTGAATCAGGAATTATTTTTTTAATTACTTAAAGTCATAGTCCAGCATATTACAGGATGGATTGTGTTTCACTGCATCACAAATTTAATTTTAACAATTTCTGTTGTGGTCACATGGTGAATTTTTTTTGCAAAGAATTCCTCGAGATGTGTGCTTAGATACCGATGATGGGAGTACTTAAGAACTTTTAAACTCAATAGAAAAATTGACTTTACAAATATGCCAGTCAGCTCTGATTGAACTATAATCGAATGATTCTTGTAGCCAAGAATATTCTTCGATCTTCAGCTACTCATCATTGAACTGATAGAGCCATAGATTCGTCCCTTTCATTACATTCTGTCATTTTGGATTATTAAAATAGAGTATTTGAATAAAATCTAAATTTATTCACTTTTCATTGACTCATCGGATTGTCGCTAAGCAAAACAAAGCATTTCCTTGGAGGACGGGTTCAATATAAAAAAATCACATCGAAGGATTCCGGAGGAAGTCTAATTAATTCAGTATTTACTCTATTCGTAGGTAGGTAAACAGGAAATATCTCAAAATTCTCTGGAATTTCCTTCTCATACTCGTAGATATCTTCAACTTTACAGGCAAATATAATCACTGGTGTTTACATGAACTATTGAATCAACATAAATTTCTTACCAGAATTGCAGTTCATATCTTTCCATTTCCCACTTCATACATCCCTAGATAAGCTCAGTCACTGCAACCATCACAACCCATCTTCTTGAAGTATTCACCTGAAGTATTATCGAATTGCTTCGAGCGATGTAGTCCTCACTATTTCGCCCACATCAAACAATTTGAATAAACTCTTTCAAATTATAGATACTCGTTAAATGCTCAAACCTTTCATGGACTCTTAAAGCTTCTCCTAGGTTACACGATTCCTTGTAATAGTTTCCTCTTAGTTCTAAATTGCCGGGAAAATAACCTTCGCCCAAATAACACTTCATCTCAAGGGGCAACATCAGACGTTTATATTATTAAAGCACATCATTAAACGACTACTTCAGCATCTCGAAAGAGATATTTTTTCGGATCTGGAAAATGAATAGGAAATCTAGAAGTGGTATACTATTTTGAGTTATTGCGTACCAAAAACACTACCATCCTAACGATGATGGGTTCGCATTCACTTTGAATCGGAATGATAAATTATTCCACAGCATCTCAAGAGATGACTTTCAGCGTAAGTTTCATATCCGTTGTCAGGTTGACAAGGTCGTTAGATACTTGAATTCGTTCCCTGTAGCACAGCGAGGATACTCGTGTTTAAGTCAAATTGAAGAATTTCCCTTCAGCCCATTTGAGAGGTTGTTGCTAATTTGTAATTAAAGGTAAATGACAAGGACCGTCTTTAATTTAATGAAGTACTGTGCTGTAAATCTGGTTAGAGATATTTTCATAGGTCCTTAGTAGTCAAACCGTGCAATGATAATTTGGACAGCGCGTGGGTAACGAAAACGATACAAAATTCAATCATGTCATGATTGTACAATTTTATAACCGACAAAGGTTATTCCGCTTAAATTAGGTAAAAGATAGGACATTTCCGTTTACAAAAAAAAAAAAACAAAAAAAAAAAAAACTTTTAATAGCCCCGATTCAGAGTTGACAGTTTTATGACAAGCGACGAGTACATAACAAATGATACGAGGGCATACAAGTAACACAGCCATATTCGTATCATACATTTGGAGAATAAGATACATAAGGCTGGATTTCATGACTCCTCTGGTACGTAGGTTATCTTTCCGACACTGAATGGCGGTGTCGGGAATTCTATTTAATCCCTAGGGACTTACCCGATTAAAGAGTTGCTTTTAATCCCATTTGTTTGGGTGTATGAGTACGAGTTGAGCGTGGATTTTAGCTTGCAATAAAGTTTTTTGGTGCACATATACGAGTTTGTAGGTATTTATGGCTCATCATGTTGACGGATGTTGAATTTGCCAAGAAGCTTATACGATTTAAGCGGATTTATTTTGTTGTTTTGGTTGTTATCTCTTTAAGACAAATTTTCTCCTTTTCATCTTCTTTTCGTTGGTGGTTTTTTGTATTTGGCATTTTAATGATGAAAAAGTGAAATGGTTGAGAAAGTTTTACAATGAGAAAAGTGTTGTTAAAATCGCGGTTTGTGGTCGGTACAATACATTATAATGATGAATTATGAATTGGGGCATTTTTAGGACAAAAAAAAATCACTACCGAAACATTAAAAATGTATGTAAATGTCTATCTAACTGTTTAATTAGAAAAGATTTTATGCGAACATGACAAAGAATTATTATTACTTAGTGGTTTCATGCATAAATGCCGTGGTAATATTCTACCAAGAAGCACGAAAATGCAATATTGTCGGTGCTTGCCTTCTCAGCTTTCACAACTTCCACGAGATTGCTGCATCTAACGATGCCTGAGACTCCACAATTTTAAGGGCAAAGTATTGTTGAAGAAGGTTGAAGTTCTTTACAACTTCTTAGATGACGCTAGAGTAAAGGATACTCCGAGGGCTTTACCAATAAACATAGCAAGTCGACTCAAAATCGTTGAGGTCTACTCACTGGGCATAATGTTCCACTATTGCATTCTCCTCACTGAACTGAAAAATCTTCGAGACTGAGCATTAATATTCGTTCGCCCTACAACATCATGGAATCTCAGCACAACAAAGCTTATCCGCTCATGTTATAATACATACACGCGCCTTAGTAAAACTTGCTTTTTTCTACCAACAATGTCATTGTCAGTGTCTTCAATGTATGCGAGAAATAAGTTTATATATACATTCGCAACAATTACAAGCCAGGGATCGAGCTGGCTGGAGAAGCTTGTTGACTGAGGCCCACGTCCACCCCGGACTGTAGCGCCACCTAAAGTAAGCAACAATTACATATGTATATATAATTTTTACTTTAATCTTTTGAATTCCATTCACGAAATTTCATTTATTATAAATTGTTCATTTCTCTTATAAAAATCAATTATATTTCATTTCATTACAAAGCACATTTTCCTATTGTAAAACTCACATGTGCTACGCATAGGATCATTCTCGTGTAACACGTAGTCCTCGCATACACAGAATTGAACGAGGGACTTAGAATAAAGAAATAAAGAATTGAAAAGATGACCGTTAGAATTCTGGGTATAAAAGGGCGGCGTGATTGGGAACAAATTGCAGTCTATTGAATAACGTCCGCTGGTGAGCAAAAGACTTAAGTTGGAGCCGCCAAAAAGCTTTTTCATTGACTGAGTAGGGTGTTCAGTAGACCGGTTGAACAAGCAATTGGTCACCTGGCTCTGAGTCTTTTTTTGTTTATCGCTTTAAACTACGAGTATATATTGTATATACTTATAAATTTAAAAATAAAGAAGAGAATTCAAGGAGAAGACGACATAATTTTTATCAATCATATCATCAGACTGCGTGAAAAGTAACCTCCTTGACCTCCAGAATGCACTGTTACTGCAAAAAAGATTATGCTGCCTTGAAGTCCGTTCATATTTATGCTAAATTTCAGTGCGATACTGTCTTTAGTTTTGTTTTGACAGCTGGTTGTTGTTGACGTGTTTGGCATCATATTGAGTATGGACAAAAACGATTTTCATTCTCTCTTAAAACATTATTTTTTGAAAGGCAAAACGGCGAAGGAAACAAAAGAAAAGTTGGAGAAATATTATGGGGCTAATGCTCCGTCAGATTACGCCACGAAACGCAAATAGATTATCACCTCTGCAAAATGTCGATGAGAAATCTTGTTAAGGACTGTAAAGTAATACTTGGAGAATCGCTAGTAAGCCAACACCGGCTGCTCATTACAGAATTTTTCACGGCGGAACCACCGAAAACACGGGCATCGTTTGGAAAGCCAAAAATCCGGTGGTATAATCTATCGAAGGAACGAAGCGCAAGACTTATCGCACTGGCTAAAGAAATACTTCACAATATAAACGGTATCGCAGACTCACTTAGCCCGCAAGAAATGTGGAACAGCATCCACGAGGAATGCATAACACTCGCAAAGTCCCATCTGGGAACTATATCGAAATACCATTACGTCGGCAAAGAAACATGGTGGTGGAATGACGAAACCAAACGAGCTGTGGCCGACAAGAAGAGTGCATTCCAAGCGTGGACAAAATGCGATCGGAGCGACGATATCAAAAAAACTCGACTGGCTCTTGAATACGAGCGTCTTAAAAATATCGCAAAGAAATTTCTGGCTCGAACTCGAGCGGCAGTAGCGGAAAACCTGCACCAGGAGTTGGAACAAATATCCTCACGATCGGCAGATAGAAGACAAGCTATACAAGAAGTTCAAGAAAATCAAACGTCGTCCAATACTACAGTGCCAAATATTTTTCAGCTCGCTACACAGAGGCGAAAAAATTCGTTGGAAATAATCGAAGGAATAAGTATAGCAATCGGAAAAATGAAAGCCGCGACAGCATTCCATCAGAGTTTTGGTCGAAGATGGAGAGAATTGGCAGCGAATGGCTATCGAAACTTTCAAATAAATTAAAATGTGGACAACCTATGCCGAATCAATGGAGAAGTAGCTTCTTGGTTCCATTATAAAAAGGAAAAGGCGACACTCGAGAATGCAACAACTACAGTTCAATCAAGCTTATGTCACACACAATGAAAATCGTCGAAAGAGTCTTAAACGAACGTCTTCGGCAAATAATAAAGCTCGATAATAGCCAGTGTGGATTTGTTGAAGGAAAATCGACGGTGGACGCTATCCAAAGCCACGAATAATAATGGAAAAGCACCGAGATTCGTCTAAGGACTTACACATGGTATTTATCGACCTCGAGAAAGCATTCGATCGAGTGCCTAGGGGACTAATATGGGCCGCACTGAGGTCTTAAAACGTACCGGAAACGTATGTTAGAATTATACAAGACATGTACGGAAACGTGAAAACTGCGTTTAAAGGCTCTGCTGGACTAACGAGATAATTTCCAGTTAATGTCGGAGTGCATCAAGGAAGCGTACTTAGCCCTTTCGTCTTTAACGTAGTATTCGACTATCTTTTAAGGGACTGCATGCGCGAAGCAAATGCAACGCCAATTCTCTTCGCTGACGACGCATTTATACTAAGCGATAACGCCTTAGATTCATAGAAAAATGCGTCTACATATAAAGAATTCGGTAACCGAACAGCTTGAGGCGAATAGAATAAGTTGGTATTGCCACGTTCAAAGAAGATCTGCGGAAATCCGGTTAAAAAGGCACTATCATCTACGGCCACTCCAACTGTAAGAAAACGAGGTCGGAAAAAGAATTCCTGGATTTCTCAGATGGCAAATGCGTAAGAACGCGTGGGGCTAACCACTGAAGCGATCCAGGACTGAGCAGTATGTAAACGCGTTCTGCGGTCTGCGACATTAGCCAACCCCATAAGCGGAGCAGCAGCGATGCAGTAAAAATGGGAAACTCGTTACGCATAAGTTCGTATAACGAGAAAAGGGTTAATAAAAGGATAAGAAGAAGAAGCTCCGTCAGATTACATCTCTAAATATTGGTTTCGAGAGTTTCGTGGTGGCTGCAACTCCACTACCGATCAAATCCGCAGCGGCAGGCCCGCAGATGCGGTTACAGAGAACAATGTCAAAAATGTACATGAACTGGTGTTGGCTGACCGGAAAGTGAAGATGCGCGAGCTAGCAGATACCATAAGGATTAGTACTGAGTGCACATGCCATATTTTGGGCAATATTCTGCATATGAAAAGGTTATCCTGCCGCGCATGCTCACTCCTGACCAAAAACACGAACGAGAGAGCACTTCGAAAGAGTGTTTGGACTTGCTGATGCGGAATCGGGCGGACTTTTGGCCTCGATTGGTAACTGTTGATGAAACCTGGATCCACTATTACACACTAGAGAACAGAATGAGTGCGCGGCAATGGACTGAAGCCGGCACGAGTGCTCCGAAGCGACCAAGGGAGGCTCAATGGGTCGGAAAGGTTATGGCGTCGGTTTTCTGGGATTGTCATGGCATACTCTTCGTGGACTACCTCGAAAAAAGAAGAACCATCAACAGCGAGTATTACTGTGCATTATTGGAGCGATTGAAGGCCGAAATCGCTGCGAAACGGCTTTGTTTTTGCAAGACAATGCGCTGGCGCATAAAAGCATCGCAACCACGGCTAAAATCAATGACTTACGGCTCCAATCGCTGTCGCATCCACCGTTTTCGCCCGATTTGTCTCCCTCGGACTATTATCTCTTCCCAAACCTCAAGAGATGGCTCACCAATAAAAAATTCAGCTCATCGACGTCACGGAGGAGTATTTGGCAGACCTTCCGGAAAATTACTTTTCGGACGGTATTAAGATGTTGGAAAATCGCTGGAATAAGTGTATCAAGCTAAAAGGGGACTATATTGAATAAAATAAAAAAAACATTAAAAAAAAAATGTTTTTTTCATTCCCAAGGAGGTTACTTTTCACCCCACCTAGTAAATATTTTCAAAACACGCCATATAACTATGTCGAGATACAATACTAGCCAGTAAACCTAGTTTTTTTCACTAATCGCTGAATTGTTTGCTTACTTATTATGCTTTGAACACTTTAAGCTAGGAAGGACATGGGTCTCAACTAAACGTCCTGCTCAGTAAGGGTGATTTCGCTAACCGCCTTTAGTTGGGTGAGTTGATTGAGGCCCCCTTCCACTTAAGGCGAAGTCTTCCTCTACTGCATTGTCGATTTAATTGGCATCAAAGACTCTTCTGGCTAACTCCCGAATCTTCTACAAGTCCCATCAATCTTTTGTGGTTGGGCGATAAATCTGCTCTTCCTAAAGCAGGGCTGAGGTGATTAGGGCTCCTGAGTATTTCCGATAAAGAATTATTATTAATTCCCTTTTAAGCCGAAGAAAAAAACAGCAATAAGCAAGAGCAACTCTTGATTTAAATTCTGATAAGATCTCATTTTCAGATTGAGGTTGAGGTATAGAAAGACTTTACTCCCTCAAAGCTAAAGCTATGTAGTGTGACTTTCTGCCTGATTCTTTGATGCTGTATGCTCCTAGTTTCTAGTTGACGACTAGCCCCATTCTAGCCATTTCTGTTCTAATACTTCCGAACTCGCGCTAGTTACCGCTTGTCGAGCTCTACCAATGAATTCAGTATCCTTTACTTAAGCAAGTGATTGTACTGAATTTTGAGAACTATGCGTCCAGCTTCAGAGATTTGTATTAATTTCTCAAGTATAAAGTTGGAAAAGTTTTATGGCACAGCATCACTCCAAAATATGGTTTCCTATGTTTATGGATTAGCAAGCGTAATCTTTCGTCATTCTACACAAACTGAGGAGTTTGGCACAGATACCAAGGTTAGGCATGGCTCTGTATAGGTTCTTTATATATGAGTAGATGTTGCCACATGTGACATCTGATTCGATAGATTATGAATGTTCACCTGGACTTCTAGACTTATCCCTTGGATCGGCCTTTCCGATTCGGCGGTCTTGTTATACTCAAGCTTAAATTCTCTTACACTCGCAGGGTATTTCGTGGGAGTACTTCTCTTCTGAAATGTTACAGCTCGCTCATCTGAAGAAGTTTTATCTTGACCCTAGTCCTTATACCCAACTTTTAGTACGAGAACGAATACCTAAGTACAGATGTGGCCGGTATTTGTTAGTGCAATTTTGTACATGAATATATTTACGAACATTGTGAGGATATATATTTTTTGCCTGCTTCTAATTGTGGTGCGTATTCAAACTTATCTCGAAGCATTCAAAGTTTTCTATTTATGTTAGAGTTTCCTAGAATACAACATTTCTTCAGTGTTTCAACTACCTGGCATAAAAGAAATATTTTCAGTTACCTGCGTGGGAAATTTCGGCCGGTTCGGTTGCGAAGAAGAGCAATAAAAACCAGAAAAAACTGTTTTTGCGCTAAGTTTCAACCCTGAGCTGTGCACAGGCAATTATTCAAATTTTTGTTCATTTTCAAATGTGCTATTGAGCATTAAAGGTAGTTTTTTGCACAAGTTATATAAAATAAAATTAAAAAAAAATAAGAACCTGGACCGCAGAAGGAATGTTCATCATTAAATATAAGAGGTAAATTCAAATATAAAAAATAATTTTATAATTACGAGTACAATGGAAACAGATGCTGAAAAAGAGGAGTACGTCCAAAGAATTTTTGATGACATCGTAGACGACGAAATCTATTCGGACATATCGGGCGATATCGAATGAGAACAAGGAGAAATCGCAACCGAAGTTACAGTTTCGGATATTAAAAAAACAGAGAGCAATATCTGTTACGACGATGCTCTCCATAACGAGGAAGATGACGACCAGGAAATCGACACTGAAGATGATTCAATGCAAATGGAGTACGCAACCAATGCTAGCACGTCAAACTTGACAACGAAATATTTTGAGACATCGAAGTGGCCCAGCAAAATCTACAGCTACAATGTCCATCGGAAATACATTCAAGTGTTATATGAGCATACAACATATAGAGCATACAACGTAACACAACCGGGGGCGCAACCAAAAACTTGGAAGCATTTGACATTAAGCGAAATGTATGCGTTCATAGGAGTGCTTATTATGACTGGCGTCAACCGTAGTAGCGGCGAAAGTGTGCCTGATTTGTGGTCGAAAGAAAATTGTCCATTTTACCGTGCTACAATGGGCATCAATCGTTTCCATGCAATTTAGATTTAGAAGGTTTGATGATTCAAACACAAGAGGGATATGCCAACAAACTGACAAAACTGCACCAATCTCCGAGTTATGGACAATGATGAATTACAAGTTTGAACATTTGTACAAACATTGCACAGAAAACCGTACAGTGGACGAGCAGTGGTTTCCTTATCCTGGCCGTATCCGCTTCACGCAATACATTCCATCCAAACCGGCAAAGTATGCAATGATAGTGTGGTGGGTATGTGATGCCAAAACCTCTTACCCACTGCATGAGCAAATACGAGTATATACCGGCAAAGCTGTTACGGGATGAGAAACTTATCAGGGTGAACGTGTGGTTAAGGATTTGGTAAGCCGCTTTCATGGAAGCGGACGGAATATAACGACTGACAATTCTTTTTACAAGCCTCAATTTACTTCAAAACTTGTGGTCGATGAATTTAACGGCGATTGAAACTGTACGAAAAAATAAGTCATTCATATCCAAAGAAATGTTGGCGCACAAAGATCGTCCCGTGGAGTCGACAGTCTTCGGTTTTATACCCAACATTTCCATGTGCTCATATGTTCCGAAAAAAAAAACAAGGCAGTTGTTTTATTATCATCGATGCATGACGATGATACCATCAGCACAAGCGGCAAACCGGAAATTATGGAATTTTAAAATGAAACAAAAGGAGTAGTGGACGTCATGGACCAATTGCTTGGAGAATATATAGTACTTGCCAAAGACAGATAAAGCGCTGGCCATTATCTCTATTTTTCAACATGATTGATTTGACGGCGTTCGCAGCGTACATCATATATTTTGAAAATAATACGAACAACCCATACAGTAAGTTGAGGAGTAAACGCTTTCTTCTCCAGCTCGCCAAGGAGCTAGGACAGTAATTGAGATGTCAATCGACAGGTACTGTCGGCTTGTTGTGATTGCATATAATAAAAGTTAAACTTTCGCAGAGTGTTCTACGTTGGCGTACCTTTGCTGTAACTAGGTAGTGGTCCAAAATCATGCTTCGGTCAGGGCATAATGCATTCGGTTGATTGTTAAATGATAAGTTTGCCGTCATGTTCTTTTGTATTTAAGGAAGCCAAAAAGAGCTAGCGCTGGTGTTGTTCCGCCCCGTAGCAAAGTCGATTTGCCTGAGAACAATTTGACACTTGGTTTCGTGTAGGCTACTGTGGATAAGAGCGAAACTGAAAATGTCCTCTTTAAGCACTAAAATAATTTAAATGTACCTTCGATTAAATACCGATGTCCTAGTGGCAGAAAACGAAGATGTATAGGGCTTAGATATAAGGCTAAGATACAATCTCCTGAGGTATGAGTATTGCATTAAAGAATGTTCATTCTTCCATTTAGCTCGTTTTTTCTGCTACTAAGAACTTTTCTTTTGAAGTCTCAATTCTGCTTTTAGTGTGTGTATTGGGAATGTTTAAGAAACCGATGAGTTTACTGGGGCGAATACGTAATATTTTGTTCAATGATCTCTGATGTAATATGTACCTATACGTTGAAGTTAAACACCAGACCGTAGGGTAACGTTCTTGATAGGGTTGTTGTTGATTACCTGTGGTTAAGGTTAACACTATCGATATTCATACGCCTAATAGAGTTGAAATTGTAGCTGATGTGGACGCCCACAGTGTAGTAAATATAAAATCGGAATGCTATGATAGAACCATTGTAACTATGGATGTACATATACATACATACTAGTATCCTATATATGTAAGGGAAAAAAACTTGCTAGGAATTGAATTTAATATTGCGTGTGAGCAAGTTGATTATCGACAATAATATTTATTTTTAATAATTTTGGTAGTTCGAATGACGTAGACATATCAGAAAATTACCAATTCATCCTAGAAGGAAGATTCCTCACACATTTCGGGATTGCGTCAAAAGAGAAATTGATACAAATGATTTATTGGATGTCTGAGTGGAAACAAAAAAATCTACAGGAGCAGTATCACACATGGAGGTAGCACGAGAAACTCAGTGTATATACGAGTATTGTCCCTACGGACATAAAAAGAACATAGTCAGAAGGTATGTACCAGTACCATCCTCGAGCGATGTTAAATGAAATTGCAACCATGGTACGCGATTCCAAGTACTACCTATATACGAGGGCGGGTCAATAAGTCCGTGTTTTTTGGATTAAAACACAGATTTTTTGATAAAAAAATAATTTTATTTTTCAACGTAGTCTCCCTTGAGCTCTATACACTTTGTCCAACGCTTCTCCAATTTTTTTATCCCTTCCAAAAAAAATGATTTGTCGAGGTCCTCAAAATAGGCCTTTGTTTGTGAGATGTCATCATTGGAGTCAAATCTTTTTCCACCAAGCCATTTCTTCAGGTTTGGGAACAAGAAGTAGTCGCTCGGAGCCAAATCTGGAGAATAGGGTGGATGAGGGAGCAATTCATAGCCCAATTCATGGATTTTTGCCATGGCAACTGCACATGTGTTTGTGGTCGACTGTGAGCAAACGCGGCACCCATCTTGCGGAAAGCTTTCTCATGCCCAAGTGATCATTCAAAATTGAAACCACTGAGCCATGCGAGATCCCTACGGCTTCCACAATCTCTCGCACTTTCAATCTTCGGTCGGCCAACACCATATCGTGAATTTTTTCGGGTGTAGAGACCTCAACTGGGCGTCCAGGACGTTCGGCATCTTCAGTGCTTGTACGGCCACAACGAAATTCAGTAAACCACTCTTTTACCATTGAAATCGATGGTGCAGAGTCCCCATAGTATTTATCAAGCTTAGCCTTGGTCTCGGTAATGGTTTTTTTCGCAAGAAATAATGCTTAATAAGCACACGAAATTCACTTTTTTCCATTTTCTCCTCAAATTAGTGAGTAGTCTGATAAAAATAGCTGTCAAACACAAACTAACTGACGCAGCAAGTTTAAATTTTGACAGGAGTCAACTGACAGATGCCTGTTGACAGGAGCAGTGTTGCTGTTTCAGTAAAGAGGTCAGAAATTCAAAAAGTCACGGACTTATTGACCCGCCCTCGTATTATACTTTGCATTGTTGGACTGTAAAAGAAGATTTTCTCAGCTAAACATTTGATTTTCTATTCCTCAAACTTCTGGACTTGCTTCAGCTTTTCAAAAATTATTTCCAGTCAAGAATCCAGGACAAAGTCTATGGAATAAGAAGACTTAAAGAATTAGCGAATGTCGTTGAGAGTTCTTTGAAATGATTATCTTGGTAACTCTCCGCCGGAAGCTCATTCAAAACAATGTCGACACGAGGGCATCGAAGGCCTTTGAATAATGGATAGAACACACTTCATTCACACCCGTATTGTGCATCAGAGTTGTAAAAGAATGCAATCATTTTGGATTGCATTCCTTTATGAATGCAGTTTTATGATTGCAATCATTGACTTCATTTAAGACTTCAAAAAAAAGAATGCAATCACCATTCATTTAGCATCAAAAGATTGCATTCTTTTTTCTTACCATTCAATTGAATGCAGTCATTTATGAATTCATTCATTATTTTGCATTCATTTGCATTCTTTTCAGTTTTTTCGAATTTTTTAGCAGATATTTACATTCTTTATCATTTTTATCAATAGTATACAATCCGACGATTTTGTCGAAAGTCATCTTGAGCTACGAGGCGCATTTCCACTTAAGCGGTTACGTCAATAAATAAAATCTTCGTTTCTGTGTCACAGAAAATCCGCGTGTAATGCACGAAGAACAATTACATCCACGCAAAGCCACTGTGTGGTGCAGCGTTTACGCGGGAGGGGTGTTTGGGCCGCATTGTTTTTTTTTTTTTTTTGAGGCCATCGGCAATACGGTTACTGTTACTGGCGAACGCTACAGGGCCATGATAAACTACTTCTTACTGCCGGAATTGCATGAGCGGGGCTTGGTGAACATGATGGTGCAACCGAACACACTCCACGAGTCACATTGGATATTGTTGAAGGAAGCGTTTCCTGGTCGTGCATTCTCCCGTTTTGGCGATTTGGTATGGCCGGCTAGATCGCCCGATTTAACCATCCCAGACTTCTGCCTTTGGGGCTATTTGAAGTCGCGGGCTTATGCCAACAAGCCTCAGACAATCGCAGCCCTTAAGGAGAACATTCGACAGGAATGCGAACAGTTATCACCGGAAATCTTGCGAAAAGTCATGGAAAATGTGAAAACACGGGCACAAATGTGTATCAACACTGGCGGCAGCCACTTTTAAATTTCCTTTAAAATTTAAAGGTACAAATAAAGATTCCCATCACTTTACTTCCCAACTCAATGCAAATGAATGTAAAATAATGAATGAATTCATAAATGATTGCATTCAATTCAAAAGATTGGACAGATGTATCTTAAGTCACGTCACAATGGACTTTCAGAGATTACCTTGGCGTTGACGACGAAGCGTACAAAATTTTATAAAAATGTTGCTTTATTGAAGCTTAAAACAAGATATGCTGGGACAAATTTATAATAGTCAAGACGGAATTCGAAATCGTTAAATTAAATAAAATCCTGGCTTACAACATTCCTACCCAAACGTCCTGCTCATGGAGAAAGCATGGCAGATTTTGACCACAGATATCTCCGATAAGAACGATGCACCTTATACAAAACAATAGGTCATCTAGAATATTGGCAAAGAATCTCTTAGATACTTATACATACTTGAAAGTGATAACAGGTATTTTTCATCAGCTATCCCTAGTCCCTGGTATTTTTTTACTCTTACATCATTTATATGAATTTGTGAAGTCAAGGCTTTAGAAAGTACTTTTAAAGAAATTACGCTCACTGTATGTGCTCTGTCATCATGCTCCATCATCTTTTAATAGAGTCAGTACATAGTTTCTTAAAGCACAGTGTTCCGAGAGGATGTTAGTTATATCAAGAGTCATAAGCCCTATTATCAGTATTTAAAAAAGTAAACTAACTGGTCTTCACGAAGCTTCAAAAAGTACTCGTATTTCATGGTGATTATTAAGAGGAATTCTTCCGCATTTTTCGCCGAAGTTATTTTGGTAATTATTTGTATTTCAGACTTAACGAAATTATTGGAAACAGTAACTGGGTACGAGAAGTTCTACAATTTCTATGTTTGAGAGTTTTCTACAAGTTTGAAATTCTATCTAGTTAAAATTTGTGAAATAATGAATTGTATCCCACCGACGACGATGTCTTTAGATTTAAAATTCTTCGAAAATCTAAAGGGCACGAACTTGGGAACTCCTTAAACTTTAATTCGTTAGAGTCAGAACGAGAGATTATTCTGGCAGCATCTTCAGAATAATGAAAAGAAAACTTGCAGATTTTGTTATATATTTCTATGAATTTTGGGAAATCAAGATGCATAGTATGCAGAGAGATTGGGTGCTTTCAAGGAATATGAGTGTGGTTTGGGTTTTAAGGGAGGTATACGAGTATATGGTGCTCAGTTCGACTGAAAATATGTAGTTGGTCCTCAAGATGCGGAATGAGCATTTTTAGCTTTTCATACGTTATGGATTTTATGGAGGTCTGTTCTTTTTATTGCCACTCTTTTACTGTGCCTAACTCAACCTATAATTGGAAACACGGATGAAAGTTCTAGTGACAGGTTATTTCAATCGATGAAAAGGTTTTTCTATAATACTTGCTGACACGCAATATACTTTAATAGCTTGAAAGGAAACCTTCCTTGCAAATGGAAACTGATTGTTTCTACAAAAATTATGGATATCTACATCTAAATCTTTTAGATATAGCAATCCAGAACTAATATAAAATCGTGAATAATAGTACGATTGAATATCGATTTTCTGTGACCCCATTGTATTGTGATTTTCTTTTGTATGAACATTTGTTCATTCATTCATTGAACCCAGTTGTAGCAATGCAAGTCACGAGAAAACAATTGCTGGCTGAAGGAAGACTATTTATCTATTTTCATTTGATGTCAACCATAGAAGAAAACAGCATTTGGCAATTGCCTTGGTAAGAAGCAGCAGTCTATACATTTTTATACTACGAGTATGTAAAACATCTTTTCAGTCTTTTTTGACTGAGAATGACTCTTGTAACGCAGAAAGGTAAACATATTTCCGAAAAGATAGAAGTATCCTTAGAAAATTATGAACTCGCTACTAATGGCAAAGTTGAGAAATACCAGATAAAGGTATAAATATATCAGGGACATTTGTATACAGTCAAGTTGATAAGGTCCTATAAACTAGACCCAATAGAATACTGGGATCAATATGATGGAAGAACTGAAGCATATTTATATAACAGTGAGTGGTGCATTATAATATGTGATCATATCCACTAAGAGAAAAGGAACAATGTCAAACAATGCATTTTGAACGACGTCTGAGCATTTTAATACCATAAAACGACTTTACCCCACGAAGTGCCATAGAACAATTAAGTGATACTGTCCGGATTTACCTCACAATTTCAACATCTCCTGCATATCCTCAGAATTTTGGTTGGTTTTTTTTTTTTTATCGAATCATCATCGAATTGTTTATTGAATTATATTATATTTGATTAACAATTAAGAAAAATAATGGATCTCATTCTATAGTTCATAGAGAAAACTAGAGGCGAATGATTTTTCAATAAAGAAAAGAAATAAACTGAATGTTTGTGGGGTAAAACTAATAAAAAAAAGTATACGAGTACAATATTTTCACAAGTAATAAAGAATAAAAATAAACATTAAGCTATCACGCTATCAATAATGAGTCAAAAAAAATTCAAAAAAACTGTACATACATACATACTCGTAAATACCATTAACTTAAAAAGAAAAATATATAAAAGATTTATGACAACAAAAACTGCGACTTTTGAACTATCCATACTAAAGATGTTTTTTTTAGTTTCTTAAGAAACATACTGCCTCTTACCTCTGATTTCGGAAGGTAACTTATTAAAAAGCCTTGGTGCTCGAACTCGAACAATGAGTTTTTTTTTAGATCTTGGAATGTTAGACATTGACAAGTTATTTATTTTTAAACTGTATATATTACAACTTCTCAGATTTGCGCTGTATCCACTTCGAATGAAAAAAACTTTAAGAACATTGAACATGTACTACGAGTATAAGGATGCTTTATTGGAAGTATTCTTAGGTTTAGGAATAGTGGCCAACTGTGAGCTAATCGGTTTTTCTTAGAAATTATTCTGACTATATGTTTTTGAGGGATGGCAACGATTAGTATAAGGCCTCGTAGAAGTAGCATCTTCTGACAGGTTCTGGTTCTTTAAATGACGAGAATGAGCCTCTGCAGCCGAACATCTTGCAGCTCTGCTAATAAGTCCTACTTCACGCCTCCCCGTAGCGCCATCTGGTAATCTCACTTGAGATTGCGAGTTTCCTTCGCCATAAATCGGGGTCAGTATTTCGGGGAACAAACCGAACCTTATCCGAGCTACTCCGACATATTTGGAGCTCAGGCCGTTAAGGATTTCCAGGACTTAGTCAGGGTCTTGGAAAAGAGAGGGTGGCGGATGAACCCTATATGCATCAACGTAGGTGCTCACATCCCGGAACTAGTTACTGGCTTCGATATAACCGACCCCTCCTAGGGGCATTAAAAATGGAACTGGTCCTCCAGGTTAGGGGTTGTGCCGCCGGGGTAACTGCCCGGCCATTTAAAAAAAGCATTAGTTACGAAGCATCAACAAGCTTCGGATATGGATGGATCTACTGTTGACAACCCACGCAAACGATTTAAGGACAATGGAATGTTAGACCCCTTCATAGACTACGTGCAGCGGAGGCCCTAGACTACTGCAAAGCAGACATAACCGCCATTCAATAAATGTGATGGGATGGGCCGGACTAAAAGAAGATGAAAAACTGCAATATCTACTACGGCAATTGCTATCGATGGCAAAAGCAGCGCTTATTTGGATGCGGATTTGTTGTCGGAGGCAGACTGAGACAAGGAGTCCTGAGCACTCGGCATATGAGCGAACGCCTCGAAGCAATCCGCATCAAGGCTAAATTCGCCAACATAAGCCTTATATGCATGCATGCCCCTACAGAGGAGAAAGATAACGACATCAAGGATGCCTTCTACGAGCTCTTTAACAAGACCTACGAGGAATGCCCTAGCTATGACATTAAAATTGTCCTCGGTGATTTTAATGCAAAGCTCGGGAGAGAGGGTATCCTTGGTGGAACAATCGGAAAATATAACCTGCACAACAACACCTCCTATAACGGATTCAGGCTAATCGACTTTACGGCGGGGCGTAACGCTGTTCCCACATCTCGACATACACAAGGGGACTTGAAGAACTCCTGATCAATCAACAGTCAACCAGATTGATCACATTGCGATCGACGTAAGACACTCCTCCAGTATTATGGATGTCCGTACGTTCCGAGGAGCCAACATCGACTCGGACCATTACCCTGTTGTAGCCAAGGTACGGTTGCGGATATCCCAAACTATGCCAAGTCCTTTTCCGATCGAGTGTCTCTTAATCTCTTAAGAGGTCAAATGCCGCCAGCATCAAGCATCGAAGACCATTGGAAGCATTGACAAAACGCCATCAGAGATACCGCTTCTGACGTGCTGGGTTTCACTCGTCCACCACAACGAAATCCCTGGTTCGATGATGAAGCAGCTAAGATGCATATAAAGCGGCGCTGCATAGAAGGACCAGAGCTGCTCATGAGCGCACGCCGTCGAGGAAATTGAGAGATGCTACTCCAGGAATGAGGTTCGGAAGTTTTACCAAAAGGTAAAAATAACATGCCGCAGAAACAAACCGCGAACCGAAGCCTGTAGAGATGAACAAGGGAACATCGTAGTAGAATCGCAGTCAATGCTGAGGATTTGGAAAGACCATTTCTGCAGACTGTATAACGGCGATGACGGACCAAATACCGCTGTCAGGCAGAATCAACCTTTCAACTTGGACGATGATGACAAACAATTCCGTCCACCCGACCTGGATGAAGATAGAAGCTTAAGTCCAACAAAACTGCCGGAGCTGATGGCCTGACTGCCGAGCTCTTCAAAGCGGCAGGCAATGACTTGGTAAGCAGCATACACCAACTTATCTGTAAAATATGGTCGGACGAAAGTATGCCCGATGAATGGAACCTCAGCATTGTTTGGAGACCCTCTGAACTGCGCCAACATCGCATATAAGATCTTATCCGCCGTATTGTGTGAACGCCTGAAGCCGTTCGTCAACAACCTGATAGGTCCATATCAGTGTGGCTTCAGGCCAGGAAAGTCCACCATCGACCAGATATTCACACTACGGCAGATCTTGGAGAGCCATGAGCTTCAGATCGATATACTACACCTATTCATCGATTTTAAGGCCGCGTATGACAGCATCTATAGAGACGATCTATACAGAGTAATGTCTAGTTTTGGCATCCCTCCCAAACTCGTCCGTCTGTGCAGGATGACGACGGAGAATGCACGCTGCTCCATCAAGGTCGGTAAAGATCTCACCGAGACCTTTGATGTCGAGAAAGGATTTAGACAAGGCGATGCGCTGTCATGCGATTTTTTCAACATCCTACTCGAAAGAATAGTGCAAAATTCACGAGCAAACACAAGAGGCACTATCTTTCAAAAGTTCATCAAACTATTCGCATATGCGGACGATATTGACATAATCGGGAGAAAGCAGCGTGATGTCAGTGGCGCTTTCGCGAGTATTGAGACGGAAGCGGCGAAAATGGGTTTAGCGGTCAATGACGGCAAGACCAAGTATATGCTGTCAAGCAAAAAGGACAACCAATACCGTCGTCTCGGGCAGAACGTCACCCTCGACAGATATAACTTTGAGGTAGTTAAGGACTTTGTCTACCTAGGCTCCGCTATAAATACAGACAACGACACCAGCGCTGAGATCAAGCGAAGAATAACTCTTGCCAATCGCTGTTTCTTTGGGTTAAGAAGACAATTGAGTAGCAAAGCCCTCTATCGGACAACAAAAGTGACCCTTTGTAAGACTTTAATAATCCCGGTCCTGCTCTATGGCGCAGAGGCATGGACATTATCAAAAATAGATGAGGGTGGTTGCTTCGAGAGAGAAAATCTTCGGGCGATCTTCGGTCCCGTCTGCATTGACGGTGAGTGGAGGAGGAGATACAACGACGAACTGTATGGACTGTACAGCGACATGGACCTAGCCAGAAGACTGATGATCCAAAGACTGAGATGTCTGGGTCATGTAGAGCGCATGGACACCAATGCTCCGGCCCGAAAAGTCTTCGAATCCGCCCCCGTGGGACAGCGCAGAAGAGGAAGGTCAAGACTCAGGTGGCGCACGCAAGTGGAGCTTATTGACTGAGGCCCAGGTCCGCCCCGAACTGTAGCGCCACCTGAAGTAAGTAAGTAAGATACTTATAGCTATTAACACACTCTATTGCAGCTTGGACGACACACTAAATCTTTATTAAGGTGCTTTTACCACATGTATTAACAGATAACGATAATTTTGTGTAACAGCTCGAATGAAAGGCGGCATCACAGTCAAGTGGATAGCCTTCTCTTAAGCTACATATCAGAAGTCTGGTTTTATTGCTTATAAGTAACTCATACTTAGCGAATCATTGTCGTTGTATACTAAAGTCCTTATGTAGCTTAATTGCAGAGCTAAAAATACTGTTATTGTCTGTTATATGACTGCTAAGATTTTGGTAGAACAATGAATTGACATTAATTAAAAATAACAATGGTCCCAAATCGGATCCTTGAGGGACACCAATTCTTATTTCCAACTAATTGCTTAAAATCCCATCAAGGCTTACTCGTTGTGTTCTGTTGGACAAATAGGAATAGAAATAGTATACATCTTAATCCAGCCCTATGCAATTTATTGAGAACAATATCGTAATTAACCATATATAATGCTTTAGTCATGTCTATGAAGAGTACTTGATTGGGATTGTTTTCATTAAAACTATCAATAATATCACTGCAGGAATAGCATCTTTAGTAGATCGTCCTTCACGAAAGCCAAATTGTTCATTTCTAAAAAAAATTGTTTCTATTTAAAAGATTTTTAGGAGACAGTTTGTTATACCATCGCAAGTGCAAGAGTTCTTATTATCAATTGACATGATACACATATTGATTTCAGCAGGTGTACAGGTGTAATTGGCTGAAAGGCAAAACTATTACTTAATGAAAAATCTTCAACTGCATCTGGAAATATATTACAATTGCAGCTGTGTTTGCAGGAAGTCGAAGTAAAGAACAAATTAAATTATGATATAAATACACCTTCAAGGTCAATCTTAGATATGTTTAAGGAGTTAGTTGTTTCTTAAGAGGCCGTTTGCCACGAAAATGCGCGTCATTTCAGGATGGATCTTAAAATCGCTGTATCAAGCAAATACTCTTATGCCAGTATGATACAGTCATTTTGAAGCCCCAGGTCGACGCTCTTGTGAAAGATTATAAATTCAATATTCAGATCGGAATCTAAAATCACACCTAGATAGTCAAGGGTCAGGTACCCCAAGGTCGCGGTGTTTAAGATAAGGATTGCCCTCTTATTGCATAGGTAAACAACCGCCTTCTTCGAATAATTAATTATTACTTCTCTGAAATAAATTTTTCAACAGAAATTCATTACTAGGTCCGTTTTTAGTGGCATTAGACAAGGTCTTGTCTCATTTAGAACCACATTTCTCTTTTTACTTCGGTCTATCTTGTGAGTGACGGCACGGAATCCATCCGGGCTTTTCAGCAATGGAATTATTTTTGTGAGCAAACAGAAAGTATAGGTTTTGGTCTTCAGTACCTTCTTGTACTGCTTTATATTGGGGAGAAATTGCTTCGTCATTTTAACGGGACAATTCGGATGGTTAAGAAGCACCAGTTTCGTGATCTAATTTAAAGCTGGATCCAGAGCGATGATATTGAAATTTGTTAGTTGCTACAGACAACAAAACTTGGTCACTTATTTTGTCTGAAACTCACACATTCCTTCCCCATTGTCAGTTTTATTCAGTCAAACGAGTCTTTGTAATCGTTTGTGATACAGAAGAAGCTATAGCACTCATAATGTTCTTAAATATTCGGCAAAAATTGTATTTGTATTCTCAAACTTAGTTTACTTGAAAGTTTAAAGTTCAGATGCATTACGCGAGTCCAACGTGGGTGAAATCGAAATGCTTTGACCTTTGTTGTCTAACAGAATTTCAAGGATAGAAACAAATCAACTAATGAATTTTCATTAGGCATGCATATTCGCCTTGATAAGCTTGTCCCTGTACCATTTCATCACGTCTTCATCGAATCAGTTTTTATGGCGGATACTTTCGAAAAGCTCAAACTTGATTTCTCTGTTTATTTGCTCGTGTGCAGTTGCTTAAGCTTTATCTATTGCTTTCAAAGGACATATCGATTTGGCCATTAACTAAAATTGACTTATGATCTTCCATGTGTACGGGTATGTCTTTAGTGAATTCATCCTCTCCCACTCAACTTGGGAAACATTTCATTGAATCGGAAATGTATCCGTACACTCCCACGTGCTTTCTGTAGACCTAATTAAGACACTTACGAACATCTTACCTAATTAAAACAATTAACAAGTTTGTATCTTGTTTAGGTAGCTTTATTTGTTGGCCAAAAACTCAAATTGTTGGGCATGACTAATGGACTCCTTCAACCGCAAAAAGAAAATACAAAGGGGAAAAACTTCGGAGCCAAACTCAAATCCCCAGAGGCAGCTTTGAAAACCCAATAGAAACTCGTTTGAACTTCATTGTATCTAATCACATACATAACCACGTATCAGAAGTTACGTGGGTTACTTAAAGGATGTTTGAGCTTCCGATAACTCACACAAAACATTCAGTTTCCCCCGGGGCACGAGTTTCTACAGTATTTAACATGAGAATGTGTCCCTATATGCTACCTACATAATATGCGCACATGCCTTTCTAAAAATATCCAGAGTATGGGTGTTTTTAATTGTTGTATCGATAGGTTCCTACTTAATTAGTTTTCTTGATTCCGAACATATAAAAGAACCAAACACAACTATTACGATTCTAGGAATTTAGAGTCGTACCTATAAATTATATACGAGTAGCATTCTTCATTTTTCATAGATCTCTTCATCATCTATCACTAATGGAATATACTATTGCATTGAATTTGCTTACAATGCAAATGAAATGAAAGTGTTCGGAGGAATTCTTAAAATTGGTGACCTCTATCAGGAATCTTGATAAAAGAATGATCAAATTGAGCCAAAAAGGATTGCTGGCATCCCCAGAAGTGCTGGTCGAATGTGAAAACCCGGGCTAGTATTGCAAGCTCTTTTGGATCGGTCAATGTGCTATCTCGTTTGTACTATGGGCGTTTGTATTCGTTCTTACTGCTTTGCACTCGATGTTTGTTTTTCAAATATTTATTTATTTTTATTTTTTATTTATTTATTTATCATTATCCTCGTTTAACAATTTACAAATAATTTCTAAAAAAAAAATAACAAAAGCATGTTGCAGCTTAAAATGCGAGAATAGTTAGTGACATTTTGTATTAAATAACATAAATAGAGGCAAATGTCACTTTATATTAAACTATTAACAGTGGGGTGAACAATAAGAAAAAGAGAAAAAATAAGAACCATTTTATTCTAGATGCAAAAAGGAAAAAAAATTCATAAGGAAAATTTTTTTAGAGTATATTAAAAGCTATTAGTCAATGTTGCTACACTAGCAATTTCGTTCTGATTGTAGCTAAAAAGCCATTGTTTAACTCTTTTCATGAAAGTACGCAAATGACCTACGAATCTTGTATCTACAGGGAGACTATTGAATAATTTGCAGGATAGAATAGAATATGAATTTCTGTAGCAGGTGGTACGAAAAGCAGGAATAGCGACAAGAGATTGTTGATGGCTCCTCAAGTTGTAAGCGTTTGAAATCGGACTCTGCATATAACCACCTCGGATGAAAAATATTTTTAAGACCTTAAAATAAAACAGATGCCTAACTGGTAGGATTTGCATGTATCTAAATAATTCCATGGAGTGGGCCAGACGAGAAGAACCACAGATCTTCCGTATGACGAACTTCTGTAGAATAATCAACGGCTGAATTTTACTCAGGTAAGCACTTCCCCAACATCCTATACCGTACTGCAATTTGAATGGAAATATCCCATAATAAATTGATTTTAGAGTATTAAAAGGAAAAAAATTCTTTAGACGGTAGAATGAGCGAACGGTAGATAAAAGATATAGTTTTAAACTTAAAATATGGTTAGACCAACCTAAATTTCGGTCAATAATAACACCTAGGTATTTAAAATGGCTTACATTTTCAATTTTAAAGCAACTGTCCTATCAGGGAACATTCACGTCGAAAGACATTTTAGAGCATTGGACAGAAGATGGAATGTGAAACATGTTAAACCTTGCACATTTAGAAGCATGGAATACGACCTCAATATCTGGAGACTCGTGCGTGGTAAGACTGAAAAACATAAGTTTTGTCTTATCGCTTACTATTAGGTTATGCTCCGCGAACCAAAGTCTTAGCAATTCAACATCATGGTTTATATCAGCCACTAAGTTTAAGGGATTGGCGGAATCATATGCGATCCCAAGGTCATCTGCAAAAGCCCTGACTTTTCCTACAAATGGCTGGGTAAACAAGGAGTTGCCATATATGAGAAATAATATAGGTCCAAGGACCGATCCCTGAGGGACACCAAGGTTGATAACCATAAAGTTACTTAGGCTGGATTCGATTTTCACTTTTTGTTTTCTGTCTTTTAGGTAGGACATAAACCAACTATGTATCGAACCACGAAAACCCATATTATATAGCTTGTTTAGAATAATATTATGGTCAACCATATCAAACGCTTTTGTTATATCAACAAAAAGTCCAGCACAAGACCTTTTTTCATCCAAACCTTTCTGTATAATGGAGCAAAAATCTAAAAGGGCGTCTTCAGTAGAGAGCCCAGCTCTAAACCCAAATTGCATTGGACTGAAGCATTTTATTTTGTTCAGATACTCTAACACTCTTTTCTTTACGCATTTCTCAAAAACTTTACTGATAGAAGACAACAGTGAAATTGGTCTATAGTTGCTTTTTTCATGTTTGCTTCCCTTTTTTAAAGAGGGGAATAACAATAACACAGTTTAAAACTTCAGGAAAACATCCGGACAGGATACTCAAATTGAAAATATACTCCAAAATATCAACAATATTGAAGGAAATGTTTTTAAGCATAACATTGGAAATACTATCGCTGCCACAGGAGTTGGAGCTATTTAAGGAGTGGATGGTCCTCAAAATCTCAACCCCTGAAATTGGTTCGAAAAAGAAGCTATCCCTTTCAAAACTAATATCTGTAAGCCTGGATTCGGGATAGCAATAATTGCAAATGTTAAAATTATTTGTTTGAAAAGAATGTTGCCCAATTGAAGCAAAGTATTTGTTAAATTCGTTTGCTATTTCTGTGGGTTCTGAAACATTAATATTTCCATTCTTTAAGACAACAGAATTATTTTGCTTGGTTACACTTCGATTCATAATTTTATTGATCACTTTCCATTCTTGTTTAAGATTCCCTAGCGCAGCCCTTATCTGATTGTGATAGTAATCATCGCGGCATTTTCGTACTTCATTATTTATTATTCGACACATACGATTATAGCGACGCTTTAGACTAGCGTTCAGTGGATGTTTAAGGAACTTTTTCCGTAATTTGTGTCTTTTCCTAATTTTCCTAAGAAGTAACCAGCTAATCCAAGGCTTTAGCCTGAAATCTGTCTTTTTAGGGATAATGACATAGCTAACTGAGCTTATATAATTATTTAATATCGTCAAAAATAAATTAACAGCCGTAGATACATTATCTTGAGTAAACACCTCTTCCCAATTAGGCAGTTAATTATTCAGCAGCTCGTAGTTAATTTTATTCAACTTTCTTGGAAAATTATGCTTTTTTTCTTTTCTACTTTCCAAGCCATTAAAAATTACACCAGTCATACAATGATCAGATATTTGAAGATCGAGGTTGATACCAATGTAAGCATTAGGACTAATTCTCAAAAAACGAGCAAATACATGGTCAATGCAAGTACCTGCAATTGGTCTAGTAATATCATTCATTAAAGAGGTTAAACCATGCTCTGCCATAAGCGCAAGATATAAATCTAACACAGGAATAGCATTTAGCAAATCCAGATTGAAATCGCCTAAAACAACAAGGTTAATCGATTTTTCATCACATAAAAAAGTTTGAAATTCGTCTAGAAACACATGAACTGACTGTGAATTAAATCTGTACACACAAACTAAAGTAAAATCTTCATTTCCTACGTTAATAGATATTTTTATAATGTCTGCACTCACCAAATTATAGCGCTTCACGTCACATTCATCCAAATCGTACAAATCTCGTATAAAAATTCCAACTCCCCCTGCTGAATAAGAGTCATTGGCATTTGCAAAGAACTTATAACTAGGTATAGTATATTCATTAACTTCGTAAGAATAAATCCAAATTTCAGACACAAAAATAATTTCAGGCAAGTTCTTAAAGGATTCTAGGTTACTTACTAATAAATCGAAATTTTGCCGTAAGCTTCTAATATTTTGATGAATAATGTAAACAGTTTTGCTATTTGTAAAAGAAAATAGACTCTCATGCTACTTGTAGCTTGAATGGTAAGGTCGTTGTTTATAAGATCAAAACTTTTATTCATATTAAAAAACATTTCGTAAAAGTGTGATTCGAAATTATTAAATTGCATTTAAGTCATCAAAAGATCTTATAACAAAAACATCACCATTTACATCCTTTCTCAACAGAATGTTACAATTATTAAGCCATAAGTACTCGTATTTGAATTTTTTTTCTGCTTTAAGTTTTTTTGCTGCCATAAACAATGCACGAGTGTGCTTAGTGAAACAATCGTTGATAAAAATATTTCTTTTACGATCACCATTAAATAACGAGGAGTTCAGCTTCTTTTTTCCATTTCGTTTGCTTTTCATAATTCTCTGTTTGACATTTAGCGATGAGAGATGCACGCATATAATATTATTGTGCGCTTCAATTCACTTGACGAATTCCTTTTTTCTATGCGCTTTACGTAGATTTATTGGATCTCATCAGGAGTGACAGAGATGTTTAGTGCATAACCGAAAAATTTTTTGCACGCATTCCTCAGCATTATTGTTATTAGCGGCTGAACTGCGTTGAACTCCTTATGTTTATTTTATTTGCTTTCTCCACACATTTATGGCTGACAACAATTGCAGTATCATCTGCGAAACCGCACTAGTACCATGATGAAGAACAGAGAGAACATCATTTACATATATAAGATACGAAAAGTAGCGGTCTAAGTTTTGATCCGTGCGGTACTCCATGTGATAATATTTCGGGCTTGCTGTAACAATCTTGGATTTTGACTTTGAAGATTCGACTTTTTATTGTAGATAGCTATCAAACCACTCGCCGTACGACGATTTTGTAAAGCTGACGAAGTATTGTATATTTTGATGGCAGAGGGGATCAAATCCTTTTTTTTTTTAAATCTATCAAACTATTCAGACTGCTAGGGGAAGGTGCGGTAAGTTTCACATCTTGCCCCCACCTATAGGGCAAGATGGGGAACCTCCTTGGGTAAGATGGGGTACATAATATTTAGTCGTCATTATCTTTACAAACTGGGCAGATATGGATAGCTTCGTCATCGTTGTCTTCCACTCCTGCACAGCAACAATACGCCCACTTACTTCAAGTCTCACAATACAACCCGTTGCAGTACAGACATTCTGCATCTTCGTCATCCGATGTCTGAGGTCCTTCGTCAGCTTTCTTGGTTCGTTTTGATCTTTTATTTATTTTTTTCAGTTTCTCTTTTTTTTTAATATTGGTTTCGCTTTCTTACTGTTTTGTCTTTCCTCTAAATCTGTTTTCTAAGGAGAAGCAGTGATAATAGCTGTTTTTCCTCTTCTTCGAAGTTGTCTTGTTGTTTTTTCGGCCATTCGTGGATAAGGCATTAATTGTTTCTGGCTTACCAGATGGAATGCTGCATTATTCAAAGAATCATTTACTTTTACTATCTTCAGTACAGATGAGGTTGAAATAGTTGGTGGTAATGTGTTTGCTGTAGAATTTAAGGCAGTGCAGATGGCTTTTTGGGTATCAGGGGCTGACGATGTTAATGTCGAAGGTGTCGAAATTGTAACAGCTTCGGGTTCCTTTTCAGCGTTCAATGCGGGTTCGGTGGTCTCTGCAGCAATGTAGTCATCTTCGTTGAAAATGTGTGCATTATAAGGCGAGATTCCACATCCTTGAAATGCATTAATTGCAGTTGACATTATTGCTTCTCGAATAAACGCTTGCCGAACGAGTTGTAATTGGGTCACTACTTTCCCAGGATTTGATCTTAACCATGCTGTTATAGCCTGATCACAAAAGATACTCAAAAACCGCATAAAACCAACATCAGCTGGCTGTAGTTTGTGAGTTGTGTGTAGTGGGAAGCATATTGTTGTCACACCATGTTCACGTGCTTCATCGATTAGCTGCAAATTTTGAGTGTGAGAGGCATGACCATCTAAAATAAGCATGACTGGGTTGATTTAAGAAGCGTTGGTGAGTTTCACAAATATTTGCAGTGATATGCCCAGATTCTGAACATTCAGCCCATGAATTTGATGGAGCTGCATTGAGCAGCTCGGGCTTCATACGTTTTCTGATATAAACATAGGAGGAACGCATGTTGAAACAAATTTCAATCGTTATAGTTGTGCCTCGTTCGGCCGATGTCGAAGCTCCCACTTGTTTTTTACCAGTTGCTGCGATCACTTTGGACCGTGATTTTGGCACCACTGAATCACCGGTCTCGTCACAGTTGTAAATCCTGTCTGGAGTAAAAGGGTTATCGTCAAGTGTTTTTCCTAGCAGTTCGAAAAATTATCCAACAGACACTTTATTAAACCCAGCAGTACAAGCCGCTGGCGTATTTTCCGGCTTTCGCAAACTCAAGTCAGGATGGTGGCTTAGGAATCCATGTAGCCTGTCCTTACCAGCTTTTTCCTTAATATCATTAAATTTATGTTGTTGTCGTTATAAACGACATCATCTTTCAAGATGTGCCGAGCTTACCTCCGACAAATTCACAATCAATATCAGTGCACTCGTATAATCGCTAACCGCCTGAAAAAAAAAAAATACATATATACAGCTTCCAACATGTATAGGTATACTGTTATACGACAAAGGCAATGACTGAGTGTATGTTACAACCGATGGATGGTAGGTTGTGAATGGCAATTTTGTTAGTGCACTGTTTCATATCGTTGTAAGAGCATAACACCTACAACAATTTGATTCGGCAAACCAATAACAAAAGTTCCACTTCACAGCCTTACTTAGCATTGTCGTGTTCTGTTTTTTATTTTTTCTTTTTCTTGTAATGGCTCGGGAATTTAGAGTGGACATAGCTAATATCCACGGGCTGAAAAGTAATCACTTTTCTTCGTACGTCCACGTCTGTAAATAGAGGCCAGCTGTTTTGGCACTAAATGAAACCCAGGTAGATCCCCCCGCCCAGACCTCTCAGACCGCTCTGATCTGAAGCTACCTGGCTATGTTCTTATACTAGTGCCATTATTCTTTCGCCATCGCGCTCTCGCTATCAACGTGCGTAGTGATGTAGCTTACCATACTCCACCACAATGTAGTCCCTGTTCCAATCTGGAATTCAATTTCGTGTGGTTAAAATTCCATCTCCGTAAGCAAGTTATCCACTACTGCTTCATTTACAGAAGCCCCAAACTGGACAGCAGCTCGACCTTCTACGAGTTTGATGCGCTGTCTGACTCCATAGAAGGAATTGTATCCCTGTATCTTCATACTGAAATCGTTATTACGGGCGATTTCAATATACACAATTCTGGGTGGCGTCGACATTCTGGACAGACAACACCCTAAGGAAGGTGTGTTGAGATCTTCGCTGCGGAAAACAACTTGACCCAGCTTGTAAATGAGCCCACGCGAATCCCAGACGTTGGTAGTCATACGGCCAACACCCTGGACTTCTTTCTAACCTGTCACCCTGATAAGTACACTGTAGATGTACTTTCACCTCTAGGCTCGTCGGACCATTGTGTCATATCAGCTAAATTATCGGACATTGACCACACAGTTAGAGAAAAAATTCCTAAAAGAACAGTATGGCAATACGAGAAAGCCAACACCTTCTTTAGTAATTCTAACTGGTCGTTATGTTTCCTCGAGGCAAAAAATACTACAATGTCCCAAAGGTAGTAAAAATTGTTGGTCGCTCGTCAAAACCATTAGAAATTCTGCCAATCTGCTTGTTGCACACTTGAGTGCGTCGAATCTTCAATGGGACGAATCCACTTTCGCACTTATGTAGTAGCAAGAGTACTAAAAGATCTTAACATCCACAAATCCGTTGGTCCAGATGGTATATCTCCCCTTCTTCTGAAGAGATGTTCTTCAACGCTGGCAAAACCACTGCGTAAGCTTTTCCATAAATCCTACTCTTTAGGACTCTTTCCGAGCCCGTCCCTAAAGCGAATCTTCTTCTCCCTCCTAAAGGTCATGGAAACGCTGATATATCGCCAGCCTATGAAATATCTCGAAACTCGAAAACTTCTTAATGACCGGCAGTACGGTTTTCGTAGCGACAGGTCCACTGCTGATTTGATGGCATGTCTCACCGAAAAGTGGAACCAAAGCCTACATTAATTGGGCGAAAGCAAGCTATTTGCACTTGATATTTCTAAGGCATTTGCCAGAGTTTGGCATCGTGTTCTTTTGTCGAAAATGCGTACATTTGGGATCGACAACTCTCTTCTTCAGTGGATTAGAAACTACCTTTCGGAACGTTCAATTCAAGTTGTCTTCGATGGTTTCAAGTCTGATATTCACAAAATAAATGCTGGTGTGCCCCTTTTAATTTTCATCAATGATCTCTTGTCTGATACTTTTTCTCATACTAGCTTCCGAACTCACGGCCCTGCTCTTCGGCTGTAGAACGGGAACGGCAGCGTATGTTAAGCTCATTAAATTCCGATATTAACAATTTGGATAACCAATTGGAGAACTACCAACAGAGTGGAATTTAGTGCTTCCAAAACACAATGCTGTCTGCTGTCGCTAAAGCGAAATTAAAATACCCAGCGACTATCCATGAATGGTACTTGTATCGTTGAAACCGAAAGACTTTCCATTCCCGGTATGTGTGTCCATGACAACCTACGTTGGAATGACCACATTTTCGAAGTCGCCAAAAATGCAGCGAAATGTCTAGGTTTCCTTAAGCGATGTAAGAAATTTTTAACCCCCCCCTGATCTGGCTTCAATAGGATTCAAAACCATGCGATAAAGCTTATAGGTGATGCTAATATTACCCAGTCGATTGACATCCTCGACCACCGACGTAATGTCTCCTGCCTCACGTTGTTCTATCGCTATTTTTACCACCAGTGCTCCGCTGAAATTGTCAGTAGCATTCCGCCCCTTCAAACCTCCAACGGTAATACCCGTCTCGCTATGAATGCTCATCAGTACACCCCCAAGCCCACTTTCGGACGTACCCTGAAATATCGTGATTCTTCCTAAGCCGAACAACTCGCTTATGGAATGCCCTTTCGAGCTCTATATATCCTAGCCATTACAATATTCAGCCATTTAAGACCAATGTACATCGGTACCTCTCTTTTTTCCCTCCCTAAATTTCCTTCGCCGGCGCTATGAGCAAACATTTTAAGGGTACACAAAATCCCTTGAGCGCGCGCTAGTAATAAAAAAAAAAGAAGATTGTAATACAGCCCTTTTAAGAGAACGTCTTCTAGAATTTTGTCTATTATTAATAAAATGGGTTTAGGCCTTTAGTTCAATATACTGTTACGGTTGATTCCCGGCAACAATTACCGTTGCCCCGAATCAAAAATAACTTTGGAACCAACTGTTCCAACCCGGGTTCGAATCACCTCCAGGTAGCGCTTTGATGGCAGCTAAACCTGGGCAACAAAATCACAAAAAAAACCGTTGAGCGCCACGTGATTTTTTGGGGAAAATCACGAAACCGACAAAGAAAGAAGAAAAAGCAAATACTTCCCCGAAAAGAAAAAAAAACGGAAACAACAAAAGAAAAGATGGGGTTTTCCACAACGTTATAAATGCTCCGTTGGAGCACGACGATTTATTTGTTAGATAAGCGGTACACTCGTCGACAGAGTGACCCGCTATTTACAGTCCCGAACACACAAAGAGAAATCTAACGGGTCGCGTGTCTCGTCTATTCTCGAGATTTTTCGCACGCGCGGCCCACCGGAGTCTCACTTTTGCAAAACAACAACAACACCAACGCTAAACTCCACTGCACTATTTAACTACACAATACTTAGCTTTTATTCCTGGCGGTTCCTGTGCCCTTTCCTGACACCGTTTCCCTCGTCCAAATACTCCTGACTGATGCCTTTAATCTCTTCCCTTTCTCCTTATCCTCTTTTCCCTTACCGGCCTCCAGAAGCCGAAACCAAACCCGCGATTTTACTGTACACAAAAAAAAAATCTACTCTAATTTACTTTGCAAAAGAAAAGAAAATTGCTTTTCGCAATCCAAAAAAACCAATTATCCGCACAAAGAAAAAAACCTCGGCTTGACCCTCTATAATTGCTGGTCGTCACAAAAGTGACTTCCAGATCTTTTCCTTTCCACAAGCTCTCGACAGATTCTCACACGCATTCTCACACTCACTCACACACACATTCATTTGACTCTAGTGAACCCAACAACGGGGTTTCCAGCTACACAACTAGCAAACTTTGCTAGTGTGTGCTCCCGTGTCCAACTAGGCCTCTCACACATTCCAATTGTTTCCAATTGTACACTCTCATTCTAAACTCCTCAGACACTGAGTTCTCTCCCGCTTCCAGTGATAACTGGGAACTCCACTGAGCGAGCTTATGAGAGCTTGTGGATCCTAGCTATGCCTAGCTATTTCCTTAGACACTGGAACTACATTGAAAATTGCGAGAAGCAATGTTTCTCTCATTGCTGATCCCCGGTTAATTTTCCCCCATCGAACTGAACAAAATTGAAAAACAACAACAAACGCGAGGGAGAAAGAAAGTATGATCGAAGGTCAATGGAGTGTTGGGACGAAGGAGGAAGGTTGTGTGGGTATAATCCTAATCTGATTATACCCCGGTTTAGCCATTCTCTAAACCGCCGCCCCAACCAAAGCTAAGTATATGTGTCTCTGTGATATATTACCCCGGTTCCCTACTTACTCCGGTGGATCGGCGTTCAGATTTGGGGGGAATGGGGGGACTGACCAATAGCGGGTCATTCCTTACATAATTACGTATTTTATTTTATTTTTGTTTTGTTTTCGTTTCGTTTGTTTGTTTATGTTGTGGGCCCTTCTGCCCGCCTGGTACTCTGTTGTGATTTTTATTTTGATATTATTGTTATTGTTATTGTTTATCGTTGTTGTTATTTTTTTGTTGTTGTTATTGTTTATAGTTGTTGTCATTGTTTATATTTGATGTGGTTTATTGTTTTTGGTTATTGTTATTTTTATTAATGTTTTTATGTTCCCACGTTGGAGGCTGTCTCGTAACTTGGCCGTCCGCCTACAGCCTCTGCTGCTCCCTTGGTGCTCCATCGGTGGGGTGCTGGTTCTAAAGGGGTCGTCGTCCCTTCACCCATCGAACCTGACTTTTACAGCTGGTGCGTCGTTGGGATGTGTTCGATTATGCTGGCTGTCCGCCTACACACCACCGTCGCTCCTCCGTAGCTCCCACGTTGGGGGTGTAGCTTCAAAAGAGATCGTCATCTCTTCCCCCTTAAGCATTTTCTGCATCCACATCGATTTCGAGATGCGATGCCGTTTGTCTCCACATCGATTGTAGGATGTGGAACTCCTGGAGCCTTTGTGTCTAAGGCTGTCGTTGGGGTGTAAGCTCCAGGGATCGTCCTCCCCCACCCATCATCATCGTGTTGGGGTGTCTGGCTTACAAGGACCGTCCGTCCCCACCCGTCGATGACTTTCAGACGTCCTGTCTGATGCTGCCCGTTGCGAGTCTCCCGTCTAGCCTACGGGCTCCGACAACGGTGACCTTGGTGGACCTCCTGTCGCACCCTGGGTTCCTGGTTCGTCGTGAGTCTCCCTACCGTCCTTAGGGCTTCACCGACCGAACCACCTCGTCCTCCTCTGCGGAGATAACCGCCCGTGAACCTATGTGGGTCCTTTCCGAGGTCTGTGGTCGGTGGGCCAATGGCTGATGGGACCATGGCTGCCCTCCACCTCCGCCAGAGCTCGGTCTTCCCACTCAAAGAAAAGAGGGAACGAAGGGAGAAGCACAAGGGAGAGGGTGAACCTTGTTGCGGGAAAATTTACCGCAACAAACCCCACCCTCACCTCCTAGGAAATGGGCTTGCCTTCTTCAGAAGCGCAAACCATTTCCTGAGGCCAAAGGTTAGTTGGAAAGACATTTCCATCATGGCCAATACTGCCAGTCCTATAAAACTCAAATCAAACTCTGACCCAAACGGTCCTTTATCCTACTTTACTATTACTGGGACTTAGGACTCTTCTGGCTCATCGCTATAAGGCTTAAGGTCCTTAGCGTGCCAGGTACCTTTATTCTGACCAGTCGAATCCACCAAGCTGTATGTCCACGCTGACACACGTTTGTGGATCCTGAATGGTCCCACAAATTTCGGCGCTAGCTTGGCCGCGTAGTAATTAGCTGCGTCAGACAACACGAAGTTTCGTCGCCATACTAACTCGTTCGGGAGGTATTGGACATCTCGCCGTCGGAGGTTGTAGGCTTTCGCAGACTTCTTTGCTGCCGCCGCCAATTTGCTACGTATATCCTTCCTCAAAATCTCAAACCTCCTACCTAACTCCGGTATATCTAATTCCCTAACAACCCTATCGTTTTCCCTACTTTCGATCTCTAAGTCCCTACCTATAGTACCTGTGGTCTCTCTACCTGGTACTATGTCCCTACTACCTATCACGCTATCCTTGCTACCTAACCTACTCTGGAGATAATTCCTCGTGGCATAAAACTCCGTGCCCCGAGTCACCATCTCCCTCCCAAAATTAACATAAAACGGGGATACCCCTAGCACCTCGTGTTGGGCTGTGCGAATCGCGCACCCTACTTTCGCCAACTGCGAATCCCAAACACGGTGATTTTCCGAGACATACGCTCTGAGCGTTGTCTTAATTATTTCATTTATTCTTTCCGCAGGATTCGCCTGCGGATGATAATGCGCCGTGAACCTAATTTATGCCTCATAAGAGTCACAAAGCGCCTTAAGTTCCTTCCCCCTAAACTGAGGACCGTTGTCACAAACGACAACCTTGGGTACGCCGAACAACAAAAAGACATTTTCCTCTAGTTCCCTACAAACTGCTTTCGCAGTTGCCGAACGTAGAGGAAACAACAAAGGGAATTTAGAAAAGTAGTCGACGACAGTTAAAATATACGCGTAACCCCGAGTGGACTTGGGAAGTGGGCCTACCAGATCTACACAAACCATTTCCCAACACCTTGACACACCTACCCTCTCGACCATCAGACCAGCGGGTCGCTCATTCACCGGCTTAACTTGTTGGCAAACTCTACAGTTCTTTACATATTTTGTTACTTCTGACCGCATCTTCGGCCAGTAGTACCTAGCTCCTATTCTCGCAAACGTTTTGCGGACGCCCATGTGACCCGCTAATGGGTTATCATGGCACGCCTGTAAAATCCCTAATCTACCTTGCTTTCCTACTACTTGTTTCCACTCGTTATCGTTATCATCATAAACTACTACGTTTCTAGCTTTAAAAAACTTGAAGAGTTTGCCCCCCTCTACTCTCCACAAGGGGTAGGCTAACGGGTTAGCTTCTATTGCCGCAATCATCTTCCTAATCCAGGGGTCCTGATCCGCTTCTGAGATCCCAGCCAACTCCGGGACTCCTCGCGAAAGCATGTCGGGAACCACATGCTCTTTCCCCTTTCGGTGGATTATCTGGAAGTCGAATTGCTGCAACCTCACTGCCCATCGACCTAGTCTCCCTTGAGGTTCCTTAAGGTTGCTCAGCCACACCAGCGAATAATGATCAGTTACGACCGTAAACCGAACCCCTTCGATGTATGGTCGTAACTTCTCAATCGCCCACAGGACAGCCAAGCATTCCTTCTCTGTGGTAGAGTAGTTCCTCTCGCTTCTCTGAAGAGACCTACTAAGATAACAGATAACCTTCTCACCATCATCAAACTCCTGCGATAATACGGCCCCTATTCCATAATTCGAGGCGTCCGTCTGAACTACGAACGGCCTATCGAAGTCTGGACATGTCAAAATGGGCGCCGTAACTAGACATTCCTTCGCCTTCCTAAAACTTTCCTCACACTCATCCGTCCATATAAATTTCCTATTTTTCTTTAACAAGTCTGTTAAAGGCCTAACTAAAGCGGCGAAGTTTGGTACGAAACGTCTGTACCACGAGACTGTCCCTATAAAGCTCCTAATTTCCTTCACACTTTTAGGTGCGGGAATCCTAACCATGCTATCTACTTTCTCTGGATCGACGTGAAGTCCGTTCCTATCTACTACATAACCTAAATACTTTAAAGACGGCCTACAAAAGTTACATTTTTCCCGACTAACTTTTAACCCTGCCTCACACAATCGCTTAAAGACCTCCTCCAGTATCTTAAGGTGTTGGTCGAATGTATTTGTGACGATAATAATATCGTCCAGGTACACAAATACGTGTGGCTCTAGATCAGCACCTAAGATGCTGTCTATAAATCTCTGCCACGTAGCAGGCGCATTGTGTAACCCGAAAGGCATTCTCTTAAACTGGAAAAGGCCTCTATTCGGAACCGTGAAGGCTGTGAGTGGGCGCGATCTCTCCTCCATGGGGATCTGCCAGTAGGCCGACTTAATATCTAATGACGTCAAATACTTGGCGTCCCTAAGCTTATCCAATGTCGTTGATATAAATGGCAATGGATAAGCATCCCTATCTGTGACCCTATTCAATTTCCTAAAGTCGACGCAGAACCTAAATGACCCATCTTTCTTCTTGATAAGGACTATTGGAGATGCCCACGGACTGTTCGATTTCTCGACAACACCCGCCTCCAGCATCTCGTTTAGCTCCTTATCAATATGCTTTTGCATCGCAGGCGATACAGGGTAATAGCGTTGTTTGATAGGTTCTGCCGACGTCCTAATCTTGTGTTCTACCAAATGAGTACACCCCAATCCCTCGGGCATCGACTTAAAAACACCGTCGACCAAAGCTTCCAACTGCCCAGCTTCGGCGACGTCCAGCTCAGAGATCTCGCGAATAGCGGTAATCGAGGCAACCGACTGTTGGCTCGAGAAACTCCACACTCGTGATCTTAAATCCGGGACGATTCCCGATAGTGCCCAAAAATCTGCACCAAGGATCACGGTGTGTGGTATCGCTGGGATAACGAGACATTCGATAAACACGGACCGACTTTGTACCTCGATTGGTAGAGACACAACCCCCACGACATCTATGCTTTTTCCGTCAGCTAGAGCGACGGACCTGACCTCGTTTTTACCTAAACTAAGCCCTAAATCCTTAATAATTTTCCATCCCTCACCCCCTATTATAGTGCGAGAAGCGCCACTATCTAAAAGACCTAACATTCCTATACCATAAATGCTAACTCCTACATATGGACGCCTATCCCTCCCGTTTGCCTCCAAGCTAAAACCTAAATGAACTATCGAGCTTCCCAACCGATCTCCAGCAGGCGACCTACTCCCTACTTGCGCCGGCGCTCCCGTCCTGCTGACCCGGAAGTCCGTTGCGCGTTTCCCGCCGATCCACTACAACGTCGACATTGCCGCCGTGTCACTCCTTGCGCTCCACAACCGTAGCAGCGTCTCGGAGCTGAACACGTAGCTGAAAAATGGCCCTCGCCATTGCAATTAAAGCACCGGATTGGTGCACGCGCTTGGTTGCCCTCGCTGACAACCGACACACGTGGTTCCTCTACGTTGACGTAAGCCAAATCCGGCTCCATCAACCGACGCGACCTCGGATTCGGTGGTGGAGCAAACGTTTCCACATTGGCCCGCACCGTCTCCAACCTTCGACCCAATCTCACCAAATCTGCAACACACTTCGGGTCTGCCAGCCCAAGTTGTTGCTGGTAAAAGGGGGCCAGGTTTCTTTGAATTATGGCAAGCTTTCGCCGCTCCGTTAGCGGTTCCGAAAGCCTGCCGAACATATTTTGCACAACCGCTACATATACCCCTATTGATTCACTACTTCCCTGGGTACGATGTCTGATTTCCTCCAGCAGGAGATCATCATAGTTGGGGGGAAGAAACTCCAGTTTCAGTTCCGCCACCAACTCTTGCCACGAACAGACCGACAACCTAATCGCCCTATACCAAATAAGCGCCTTCCCTGTAAAAAGTTCGACCGCTGACCTAAACAGTTGAGCTTCAGTCACCCCTCGCGCTTGACTGAGCTCCTCCACCCGCTCCAAGAATGAATTCACCGAGGCACCACAGCGTTCCCCCGTGAACTTCAGATCCCACTTGGCCAGGTTCTCCCACCTCGCAATCGGCAAGCGCTCGCTGTGTTCACCAGTGGTTGCGTAGAACCCGGTTTCTTCCGCAACGGCAGGCGTCACTGGTGACCTCACAGCGCGGACTGGTGTTCTGTCCGAAGCTTGTTGCTGCAGGTAGGTCGACCTTTTATGCCGGATCCCTTCTTGTTGTTGATGTTGTTCACCCCTCGATGGCTGTGATGCTCGGGTTTTGACGAGCCTCGAGCACGTTGGCTCTTGCTCGTCTTCGTCGCCTACCTCGCCCTCATCGTCCGAATCCTCTCCCGTACCACCGGCCAATTCACCGGCTAGTACGATTAGCCTATGTCGGAGAGTACACTTCTCCTCAATCTCCTCAGGAGAAGTGTCTCTCGCCCTATCCAACCTACTAAGAGCCCATTCGATTTTGGTAAGAACCTTCAAGTATTCCTTCGACTTAGGATTATTTGGAGGCTCTTCCAAGAGCTCTTCTATCTGCTTTATCTTCGCTAATAAAGCATCTCGGTCCTCTTCAAATTTGAATTTGTAGGCCGGGCCTGAACTCAACGACCCTCTGCGCTCTAGCATACGAGCGGATCTCAAGGACTTCCTCATGGCGTCCAGGGTGCCAATCGGAAGACCGCGAGACTCCATCTCATATGCCATCTCGTCCACAGAGAGTCTGTTGATAGCGAAAGGCATCTTTATTTAAGAAAGAAAACGAAAAAAAAACTCCAAAAAAACAACAGCAAATAAAACAAAGTAGAACCCGCGTTGTCAAAACCTTTGAAACCTTTGAAGAAAAAAAAACAACAAAAAACTCAACACCGATGTAAAGACAAGGCCCACGCAATTGAGAAATGGAAACCAAAAAAAACGAAACTGAAAAACCAAAATTCAAAACCTAGGAAAACGAACCAAAAAAACACGTATAAATAATGATAAAAAAGGAAATCCAACAACAAGTCTCTGGTCACACTCAAATACACCAGGAACCGATGAAAAAGAAACGGCTGGTAACCCTAAAGCTTAAAAGGGAAGTCAGCAAGAAACAAAAAAAAATATATAACACCCCACGAGCAAAAATAAACAAAAGAACAAAAAAAAATAAAGGTTACACAAGAATGTGGTATATATATATATATGTATGTAAATATCGTAATAATATGTTTATATGCATAAATTAGTATATGTATGTATATATGTGTATGTATATATTTGTATATTTGTTTATATATTTATGTATATGTATGACCGAAAATGTTTATATGTTTGTGTATATGTTTTGTACGGCAAGCAAAATTATTGTTTACTGTAGGTATATGTCAATATATATATGTGTAAACGTTTGTATTAAAAAAAAATTCCCACTTGGGGTCGGTAAAACAAGGTTCACACTCCGAAAAAAAACGCGCCAATTATTATCCACTACGAAGTGGATTTAGAAAAAAAAACGATTCAAAGAAAAACAGACAAAGGACACCTACTTGGGTACCTGGTACTTGCCCAGGTATTTGGATTCCTACTACAGCTTCTCCTATGCAGCTCCACAGGTACTTTTTTCTTCCTTCCTAATGCCTTAATCTTCCTGCTTCTGATACCCCTTGCACTGTTGCTCTCGTTGCCACTTGTTCTTGCCTAAAAAAAAACCAAGAGTATCACAATTTCTCCAAATAAACACACAAACAACTACTTCCTTAACGCGAACCGAATACAAAAATTCCGCGAACTAAACTCGACCGAGAGAAAAAAAAACAATGAAAAAAAAACACGGGTGAAATGTAATCAAAACAAACAAAAAAAACCGGCAAACAAAATTTCAAAACAAAGCCCCACGTTGGGCGCCAATTGTTACGGTTGATTCCCGGCAACAATTACCGTTGCCCCGAATCAAAAATAACTTTGGAACCAACTGTTCCAACCCGGGTTCGAATCACCTCCAGGTAGCGCTTTGATGGCAGCTAAACCTGGGCAACAAAATCACAAAAAAAACCGTTGAGCGCCACGTGATTTTTTGGGGAAAATCACGAAACCGACAAAGAAAGAAGAAAAAGCAAATACTTCCCCGAAAAGAAAAAAAAACGGAAACAACAAAAGAAAAGATGGGGTTTTCCACAACGTTATAAATGCTCCGTTGGAGCACGACGATTTATTTGTTAGATAAGCGGTACACTCGTCGACAGAGTGACCCGCTATTTACAGTCCCGAACACACAAAGAGAAATCTAACGGGTCGCGTGTCTCGTCTATTCTCGAGATTTTTCGCACGCGCGGCCCACCGGAGTCTCACTTTTGCAAAACAACAACAACACCAACGCTAAACTCCACTGCACTATTTAACTACACAATACTTAGCTTTTATTCCTGGCGGTTCCTGTGCCCTTTCCTGACACCGTTTCCCTCGTCCAAATACTCCTGACTGATGCCTTTAATCTCTTCCCTTTCTCCTTATCCTCTTTTCCCTTACCGGCCTCCAGAAGCCGAAACCAAACCCGCGATTTTACTGTACACAAAAAAAAAATCTACTCTAATTTACTTTGCAAAAGAAAAGAAAATTGCTTTTCGCAATCCAAAAAAACCAATTATCCGCACAAAGAAAAAAACCTCGGCTTGACCCTCTATAATTGCTGGTCGTCACAAAAGTGACTTCCAGATCTTTTCCTTTCCACAAGCTCTCGACAGATTCTCACACGCATTCTCACACTCACTCACACACACATTCATTTGACTCTAGTGAACCCAACAACGGGGTTTCCAGCTACACAACTAGCAAACTTTGCTAGTGTGTGCTCCCGTGTCCAACTAGGCCTCTCACACATTCCAATTGTTTCCAATTGTACACTCTCATTCTAAACTCCTCAGACACTGAGTTCTCTCCCGCTTCCAGTGATAACTGGGAACTCCACTGAGCGAGCTTATGAGAGCTTGTGGATCCTAGCTATGCCTAGCTATTTCCTTAGACACTGGAACTACATTGAAAATTGCGAGAAGCAATGTTTCTCTCATTGCTGATCCCCGGTTAATTTTCCCCCATCGAACTGAACAAAATTGAAAAACAACAACAAACGCGAGGGAGAAAGAAAGTATGATCGAAGGTCAATGGAGTGTTGGGACGAAGGAGGAAGGTTGTGTGGGTATAATCCTAATCTGATTATACCCCGGTTTAGCCATTCTCTAAACCGCCGCCCCAACCAAAGCTAAGTATATGTGTCTCTGTGATATATTACCCCGGTTCCCTACTTACTCCGGTGGATCGGCGTTCAGATTTGGGGGGAATGGGGGGACTGACCAATAGCGGGTCATTCCTTACATAATTACGTATTTTATTTTATTTTTGTTTTGTTTTCGTTTCGTTTGTTTGTTTATGTTGTGGGCCCTTCTGCCCGCCTGGTACTCTGTTGTGATTTTTATTTTGATATTATTGTTATTGTTATTGTTTATCGTTGTTGTTATTTTTTTGTTGTTGTTATTGTTTATAGTTGTTGTCATTGTTTATATTTGATGTGGTTTATTGTTTTTGGTTATTGTTATTTTTATTAATGTTTTTATGTTCCCACGTTGGAGGCTGTCTCGTAACTTGGCCGTCCGCCTACAGCCTCTGCTGCTCCCTTGGTGCTCCATCGGTGGGGTGCTGGTTCTAAAGGGGTCGTCGTCCCTTCACCCATCGAACCTGACTTTTACAGCTGGTGCGTCGTTGGGATGTGTTCGATTATGCTGGCTGTCCGCCTACACACCACCGTCGCTCCTCCGTAGCTCCCACGTTGGGGGTGTAGCTTCAAAAGAGATCGTCATCTCTTCCCCCTTAAGCATTTTCTGCATCCACATCGATTTCGAGATGCGATGCCGTTTGTCTCCACATCGATTGTAGGATGTGGAACTCCTGGAGCCTTTGTGTCTAAGGCTGTCGTTGGGGTGTAAGCTCCAGGGATCGTCCTCCCCCACCCATCATCATCGTGTTGGGGTGTCTGGCTTACAAGGACCGTCCGTCCCCACCCGTCGATGACTTTCAGACGTCCTGTCTGATGCTGCCCGTTGCGAGTCTCCCGTCTAGCCTACGGGCTCCGACAACGGTGACCTTGGTGGACCTCCTGTCGCACCCTGGGTTCCTGGTTCGTCGTGAGTCTCCCTACCGTCCTTAGGGCTTCACCGACCGAACCACCTCGTCCTCCTCTGCGGAGATAACCGCCCGTGAACCTATGTGGGTCCTTTCCGAGGTCTGTGGTCGGTGGGCCAATGGCTGAGGGGACCATGGCTGCCCTCCACCTCCGCCAGAGCTCGGTCTTCCCACTCAAAGAAAAGAGGGAACGAAGGGAGAAGCACAAGGGAGAGGGTGAACCTTGTTGCGGGAAAATTTACCGCAACAATACAAATTGGTGCAAAATTAATCATCCTATCGGAAGATGTTATAATTTTTGCGAATGGCAGTATACAAGCAGATAAGCAATGGAGCGCTGTAGGTACTCCGCTGTTAAGCCATCCTCAAACTCAACAGCGTAGAGGACGTTTTGTGTCGAAAATCATCATGAGCGACGAGAATATTTTTAGACGCTTAGATAATACGGCGGAAAACATCACATAGGCGGTGTTAGGAAACTTATTTCTATACTGTTGGTCAAAAGAGTCTCCTATCTTGTACAATATATGTATTGGCTGGCTATTTTCGCCGATGTACAGTCAGTAGAAGGAGTCCTTTCCATATTCTTAACATTAACTGCGACTCTGCTCGTAGTTTTAAGAGGACTTCTTCTATAATATTATCTTTTTTCACCTTCGAAATCTTTTCGTCCATCCTTCAGAGAAGGCTTACTTATTTGCTTCTATTCTGGGCATTGGGTTTTGTGGATTGAAATGGATTTAATATTTAACCTTTCCACAATTTAGTAATCGATGATAGTGAGAGTGCAACTTATGTCGTGACAAATGACAGCAGTCATAAACATAAACCGCAAGGAAATTAGTTTAGGTTACAGTAAGCAACATTAAAATGACAGTAAGAACCACAAATCAGAAAAACTCCGATATATGTACTTTTTGTTTCAAAGAACCTGTGTTGTATCTTTATTTTTTAATCAAATGAGTAAAGAGTATGTATTTTTTATTGCTTTAATTTAAAGAATTGTAATTGTATCTCTGGTCAGATTCGAACGCGACAGGGCTTTGAGTATTGTCCCTTCGAATCATTGGGGAGATATAAAACAAAATTTCCCTAGAAATTCCAATTCGAATTCATACAATCTACTGTTTGGACGTGGTTTCCCTTCAGCTCCCACAAGTCCTTATTCTTTCTTTCAGATTGTTCACTTTATTGAATACAAATTACTTTATTTCTTCCGTACCAATTTCCCCATCGATGTGGTAATTATATTTGATCGTCGGCCGGCCTACATGTATTCGGATTCTTTGCGTGTTGTAAATTAATTCATCCGTCGTATACCAGTTCGTCGATGTTGGGAACAAAGTATCGATTTCGAATGAAGTGAATTAATTTACACACTCCTAAATGTTGTACCCAATTAATACAATTTACCAATCGGTACCTTTCTTCCGGGCAAGTTTACTTCTCAAACCGGAATTTGATTAACGCGTGGCTAATGGACTCCTTCATCTGCAAATAAGGGCAAACATCTACCTCAAAAGTCCAAAAACCCGTCGTCCAAATTCGTAAGATATATTCGAAAATCCTTTCGAATGAAACCTTTCCTGGCCTCCTATCTACCCTTCCATAATTGATAAATATGATTCGTAATCATGTATCCCAATAGAGCCGCAAAAGCTACGAGTATTTCGAATATTACACTGCGGGTAACCATTGTTACTAGCTGGTAACTACAAATTTCGTATCCTTGTGAGTAAGTCTGTTTGTATTTACCATTTACCAATCGAGTAGGTAACAGACTGACGGTGTAGTAGGTACCGGTCCTCCTCATTGAATTTTCTGTTTGAAATTTTCTCATTTTCGAATATCACAAATTGTTCAAAGGTACCGGCGTACCAATTGAATATTGGAGCTTCTCAGAATATCGCAACGAAAATCTCTGTCAGTTGTGGGCTTATAGAATTTCGAGGATCAAATACGAGTATTCGTACAAGCTGCGGGCTCCTTTGTTAATGCTTTTCAAATGGGTTAAAGTTGGATTACATCGTTTCAGGTTCGGTTTCGGTTCGGTTGATTTCTGGAAAGAGAAAGTGTGCAAATGGCAATTTGATCAAACGGCGACTGTGTTGAGCAGGTCTGAGAAGGAGTTTTTGAAATTTGTGGTTTGATGTTCTGGCAAAAGTTTTGTCATAAATATTGGCTTCGAAGGTCGTCCTTTGGATAATGTTCGACTTATTGCTATTAACATTGGTGTTTGCGACAGGAAAAGGAAATGAATTTCGACCGTGGACATAATAAGTATCGACAATTTCCAAGGAATTTCAATTAAACTTTCAGACATTTTCTATTACTTACATCACAGAGTCGCTTTTTTGCCTTTGAATTTTGTGAGATATTACAGAGCTAACTGTAATAAAATCTTATGAACTTCAATTTAGCGGTTTTCAATTGTATCTATGTAAATTGGGTTAAGAGTTGTTACTGCAAAATTAACCGCTTTGAATTTGAAAACATTTTATCATGACGAATAGGAGGAAAGAATTTCTCAGAATTGAATGCGAAATGAGGTTAAAAGGGTTAAAATGTAGGTTAATTGATTTTTCATTAACTTCTGTGTCAGTTGAGATACTGAAATGAGATTTTCTCTCAAAAGTTAATCACGCGAATTCCTTAATATTTTATTAACTCAATTTTGATCTCTTAGATGGCTCTATCTAGCGGGTGGATTTACAATATACCTATATACTATTGACAATCCATTGTATTTATTGGGTTTTTTGAGGTATTGTACTTTTGTGGTGAGTCCTGAAATAGAACAAATCACCTTTAATAGGGTGTGATGACTACAAAAAGTAATAAACATCTTCTTTTTTTTAAAGGTTAAACTTCACATTTCTGACTTATAAATTGTTGGCCGCTAATACAAATAAAGATTTCCTTTTTAAGCCATTTATTTGTGTTCAGTTGAGAAAACTCATTCTGCAATTAATTTCTAAATACAATTCTGCACATATGGCCACTATGTGTGTATCTGATGATCACAACATGCTTCTTTGTTTAAAAAATACGGCCAAATGATTCCACTAGCCCACAGACCAGATCAAACTATCCATTGTTCAGGATTAAAAGCGGATTAAACTGTTGCTGTTGCAGAAGTTCAGAATCTTTTTTGAGTGAATATGAATAAGGGTTTTAAAGCTAATGACTTACGCCCTGAACCGAACGAGAGTTGAGAATTCTTTTAGAAGAAAGTGGGATACTCTGTCAGAAAGTTGTAAGCAATTTCGTCCAGACCAGACCAGTACTTGGTCTTGCCCTCATTGACCGTCTCAATACTCGCGAAAGCGCCAGTGACATTACACTGCTTTCTCCCGATTATGCCAATAACGTCGTTGTATGCGAGTAGTTGGACGGACTTTTGAAAGATAGTGCCTCCTGTGTTTGCTCGTGAGTTTTGCACTATTTTTGTACGATGTTGAAAAAATCGCATGAGAGCGCATCGCCTTGTCTAAATCCTTTCTGGACAGCAAAGGTCTCGGTGAGATCTTTACCGACCTTGATGGAGCAGCGTGCATTCTCCATCGTCATCCTGCACAGACGGACGAGTTTGGCAGGGATGCCAAAACTAGACATTGCTCTATATAGCTCGTCTCTATAGATGCTGTCATACGCGGCCTTAAAATCGATGAATAGGTGGTGGGTATCGATCTGAAGCTCATGGGTCTTCTCCAAGATCTGCCGTAGTGTGAATATCTGGTCGATGGTGGACTTTCCTGGCCTGAAGCCACACTGATATGGACCTATCAGGTTGTTGACAAACGGCTTCAGGCGTTCACACAATACGGCGGATAAGATCTTATATGCGATGTTAAGGAGACTGTTGCCTCTGTAGTTGGCGCAGTTCCGAGGGTCGCCTTTCTTGAGAATCGGACAAACAATGCTGAGGTTCCATTCATTGGGCATACTTTCGTCCGACCGTATTTTACAGATGAGTTGGTGTATGCTCATTACCAAGTCATCGCCTGCCGTTTTGAAGAGCTCGGTAGTCAGGCCATCCGCTCCAGCAGATTTGTTGGACTTAAGCTTTGATATATCTATCTTCACTTCATCCAGGTCGGGTAGATGGAATTGTTGATCATCATTGTCCAGCTTGAAAAGTTGATTCGGTTGTCTCTGTCTGACAGCGGTATTTGGTTCGTCATCGCCGTTAAACAGTCTGCAGAAATGGTCTTTCCAAATCCTCAGCATCGACTGCGATTCTACTACAATGTTCCCTTGTTCATCTCTACAGGCTTCGGTTCGGGGTTTGTTTCCGCGGCATGTTATTTTTACCTTTTGGTAAAATTTCCGAACCTCATTCCTGGAGTCGCATCTCTCAATTTCTGCGATCGCGCGTTTCTAATGCTCTTTCTTTTTCCTCCTGAGAAGTCGGTGTCGTCTCTCCTCTTCCGCTCATAGATTTCATGAGCAGCTCTGGTCCTTCTATGCAGCGCCACTTTATATGCATCTTGCTTAGCTGCATATGCTTGCCGCCATTCATCATCGAACCAGCGGTTTCGTTGTGGTGGACGAGTGAAACCCAGCACGTCAGAAGCGGCATCTCTGATGGCGTTTTGGCAATGTTTCCAATGGTTTTCGATGCTTGATGCTGGCGGTATTGGACCTCTTAAGAGATTAAGACACACTCGATCCGAAAAGGACTTAGCTCCTCGGAACGTACGGACATCCATAATACTGGAGGAGTGTCTTGCGTCGATCACAGTGTGATCAATCTGTTGGACTGTTGATTGATTAGGAGTTCTCCAAGTCCCCTTGTAAATGTCGAGATGTGGGAACTGCGTGCTAGCTACGACAATGTTTCGCCCCGCCGGTGTCGTGCACTCTATATTTTCCGATTGTTCCCCCTAAGATACCCTCTCTTCCTAGCTTTGTATTACAATCACCGAGGACAATTTAAATGTCATAGCTAGGGCATTGCTCGTAGGTCATGTTAAAGAGCCCATAGAAGGCATCCTTGGTGTCGTCATCTTTCTCCTCTGTGGGGGCATGCGCGCATATTAGTCTAATGTTGGCGAATTTAGCCTTGATGGCTGATTGCCACGAGGCGCTCGCTCACATGCCGGAAGCTGAGGACTTCTTGTCTTAGTCTGCTTCCGACAACAAATCCGCATCCAAATAAGCGCTGCTTTTGCCGTCGATAGCAATTGCCTTATTAGATGTCGCAGTTTTTCATCTTCTTTTTGTCCGCCCCATCCCATCGCATTTCTTGGATGGCGGTTATGTCTGCTTTGCAGCAGTCTAGGGCCTCTGCTAGTTTCTCGGCTGCACGTGGTCTATTAAGGGATCTAACATTCCATTGTCCTTAAATCGTTTGCGTGGGTTGTCCACAGTAGATCCGTCCATATCCGAGGCTTGTTGATGCTTCGTAAATTAATTTTTTTTTAATGGCCGGGCAGTTACCCCGGCGGCACAACCCCCAACCTGGAGAACCAGTTCCATTTGTAATGCCCCTAGGAGGGGTCGATTATATCGAAGCCAGTAACTAGTTCCGGGATGTGAGCACTTACATTGATGCATATAGGGTTCATCCGCCACCCTCTCTTTTCCAAGACCCTGACTAAGTCCTGGAAATACTTACCGGCCTGAGCTCCAAATATGTCGGAGTAGCCCGGATAAGCTTTTGTTTTGTTTTTCCGACACTAATCCTGATTTATGATACAGGAAGCACGCCATTTGCCCCCTTTACTTCGCAATCTCCAATGAGATTCCCAGATGGCGCCACGGGGAGGCGTGAAGTAGGGCTTATTAGCAGAGCTGCAAGATGTTCGGCTGCAGGGGCTCATTCTCAATATTTTATGAACCAGCACCTCCTGGAAGATGCTTCTTCTACGTGTCCTAATACTAATCGTTGCCATTTTATAAATAGCTTGGCCAATATTGTTCCTGAGAGCCTTAATCCTTTTTGCATTGTTTCCATAGCATCAGTCTTAAGTTGCACCCAAAAAGTAAATAACTTGTATTGCACATAGGATTGTCTTACTGAAGTCTATATCCTCAATCCTAACATTCTAGGAGTGAACGAAATAATTTCATAGGTTTTTGCCATGCCACAGGAACCCCTAATGTAAGCTGTAAGCTATAACATCTAAAAGATCTACCAAAGGGCGCAATTCGTTTTGTGAAGTATACCATCGAATGAAATCTACTTAACCCTTCTCGTAGATATAGAAAACGACAGTCGTGGACAAGCAGATCAAGCGCGTTTGCAAGACTCGGAATACTATGCACCTTATTCGCTGTAAATGTAAATAATCAGAGGGTCTGCGTAAAGGTTCGTTATTTTGAAGATGTCGATGTCATCCTCGTTCTCCATTGCAGCAGATAAATTTTAAGATCGTCTACCACAAACGCTAAAGAATCTTTCAGCACCAAATCAAATTTTATCACATTTATTCCATTATTCCATTAAATTTCATTTGATTTACTGAGGGTCTTGAAATGTTTTGCGTCATTAAGAAGTCATATCGCACATTATATTAGCAAATGTCTTACGACTTCTGACAAACAGGCAATCTAACGCCGCCGCCGAATAATTGGCAAGACCTTGCAAATGATAAACTCCAACAGGAATCCATCTAAATAACTCATATAATATTAAACAGGTTTTTTGATTAACACTCATATGTACTAGAAGCTGTATGAACACGGGTATCTATGTATGTACGTGTAGTCGTATTCGCGAAATTACTCCCACGTTACGACGAAAAATATAGACATATCATGCACATAGATACGTGACCATGACATGGGCTCTAAATTAAAAAACAAAAGTTATCTCAGGCGAAATTAAATTTTGCATCCGAAAAACAGGCTGGCGTGACACACCAATCAAATCAAAGAAGGTTACCAACAGGATACTGCCATTATTTTATTATCCGTTTATCCTTGAAATACGAGTACGAGTATACGACGGAAATCGATTGCCTGTCATATTCGTTGGTGAAGAAATTTGATTATAACTTATTTACGAATTTGTTGTTGTTTTGTTTTTGGTTTCCGATTTGCTGCCCACTTCCTCCTTGGATACATTTATATAGGTAAAGCGTGATCAGTAATCTGATGGCTGATGTTGAGCCGACCAGGGTAAGTAATTGATGGCCGTACTGTGGGCATTGGTGTGAGGTGTTTATCAAGATGTGAGTGTAATAATTTGATGGTCAGTAGATGGAGACTGGCCTGTGGCTTATTCTAATCCTCTGTAAAGGCAGACAGTTGATTCACTTATTGGATTTGCTTTGATGAAGTTTGAATGGGGACAGATTTTTATTTGACCGGATGAAACAAGGACAATCTAATACCCCAACTTTTATGCTAATATTGCAATCTTCGGTGCCAGGCTGGATGTCGTTTGGTTGTAGACACATTACTTTTACGGAATAGGCTATAACTTTTCCTTCTGCTAAGCAATTTCCCTTACATGTTTTTTTTTTTTTTTTGCTTTATCTGCATATCGAAGATAAGATACTTTGTCCTTCACTTGAAGGCATATTAAATTGTTTCTTTTTTCTTTCACAGAATTCTTGGAATTTGCATCAAGAATTGAAGTTAGGAAGAGTAGATACACTCCATGGCTTATTGTCTGTCACGTATGGGAAAAAGTAGCAAGTGGATCTTTAAAAATTTGTTTTAGACATTTACATCTGTTAAATCAATTGTCAGATTGCAAACTCTTAGTGTAATTTTCATTCAGTTGTATGACATTTTGATCACATACACGGTTCAGAAACCATACCAATGCGTAAGAAGAATGCGTATTGAAGAAAATATTGCATCCAAAATCAATTGGCATTTGATTCACTGTTTTATCCAATAAGTGTGTTCGGCGATGAGCCTCATTTATAGCTCGATGGTTTTGTCAATAAGAACAATACTCGCATTTCGAGCAAAGATAATTCACATCATAATACATAAATGTATTTACAAAAAACGCACAGTTTGGTTTAACGACACTTTGCTGATGAAATTAACAAATTGACGTCTGAATTTGTAAAAAAAATTGATAAAGTTAAAGAAAGCTGGACTCAACGTTTTGATAATCTAAACAGCGCGATCTCTAGCATTGCTGTCCGTGTTGATGTAATTAAAGAGAGTACTTTTGCTGCGGGTCATTTACACTGCGCTGAAATTTTGCTGCTTCGCAGTCAATGCAATAGAGGAAAAAGCAGTCACTTGTGATGCGGTGCTTTTTGGACTTCCTTTGCTTCCTGAAGAAAACCTCCAGCAAATCTTTCAGAAGACTTGTAAAACATTGATTGCAAAACACCACAGGGTGTAACTGTCTTTCGTATGACAAAGCCAAACAACACCAACAACAATCCCTCACTGACTGCTTCACCGTCGATTATCTTTAAATACAATTCCACATATGAAAGAAATGCTGTTCTTATAGCTGCCGCCAACTACCGAAAGCAAAACAGCGGGGTTCTTAAGTTGAGTGATATTGGCCCCCTCATCCAACAACAGCTGTGACTTGAACAAGAGTTTAGCCAAGCACACTCGTTTTTATCTACAACTTTGTTTTCGGATGACTTTGATCAGATCGAGCCGTTTCAGCGATATGCCCTAAGTTGTTCATATGATATTCTTGTGTATTCTCTTGATTGAATACAAGCAAATGGCAACAATGAAATTACATGTCCTTTTTGTAAAATGGAAGTTAGTAGATACTGACTTAAAAAACACCCTTTACTTTTTTATCATCACATTTTTTGACTGCTGAACAACCAATTGTTTTAGAGTTTCACCAAACATTGTACTGTCTGCTTGCCTTTTTGAATCCATTGAGTGCCTTAAGTAACTGTCTTGCTTTTGTTGGATACTGGGTGTCAAGTAGCAAAATTGAAAAAGCAGTTGACACATCCAAGGGGTGTAGATTAAATTTATAATTCACTGATAGCATATGTTAAGCGGCCCATACATATAACACCAAGTGTAAGCCCATTTGCAATGCTAACACAAGTATCAAGAAAATCTAAGTATTTTGATTTTGGACTTCGCTATCTACAATAGTTGAGGCAGAAGGACGTCCTCGTTTGTTATGAACATGAGAAATATAAGTGTGACTAATTTCAATGTCCCGCCGTTTTATTATTTTAGCTTTAAATTGCTGATAGTTATTACGCAATAATGCAGTTGATTGCATCATCTTTTAACATCTTACTTGCAACAGCTTGCAAGTTCGATCAGTGCGTAAATGGCATAGAAGCAGCAACACCTCCGCGAGCGTATTGTAACTTTTTATAAAAAAAAACATTAAGGCAAAGGGAACAATTTTATTTGTGTGCCCAGAAGAACAATTTATGCAATTTTAAGTACTCTGAAGATGGAAAAGAAGCCGGGCTCTGGAAGAAAGTCCAATATTATGACGACGGAATATACTTGGAAGCTGAAAACCGCATTTAACAATAAAGACTGCATAAGTCAAGCAGAAGCAGCTAGAAAATTCAATTGCTTACAGTCATATATTTGTAAAACTTTAAATCGACTTAACATTAAAGCCAGAAAAAAGCAGCGCTTTCCGGGATACACTGAATAGCAGGTAAAGCAAGTGAACTCGCATATCGGATGTGCAACAATTTTCGTGGAAAATCATTCATTTTGGATGAGGAGAGTTACTTTTCACTCAGCGGTCCACAAATGCCGGGCAACGACGTCCATTACATCAACAATCTTTCCACAACTTCTCCTGATGTAAAGTATAAATTTAAAAAAAAATCTCAACCCAAAGTTAAACCAAATGGCCAGGCAATAAATCAAGTCAATGCTTGAGCAAAATTTTAATTCCTTTTATAAACAAGAATCATAAAATGACTACGTATTTTGACCCGACGAAAGGAGTTGTTGGTAAACAAAAACTTCGAGTTTGTACCTAAAGAGAAAAATCCAAAAAACTTACCACAATGCCGACCGATTGAGGATTTTTTTTTTGGAGAAGTCAAAGCTTTAGTATATAAAGATGGTTGGAAGGCTCAAAATGTGAAGCAGTTGACGCGTTGCATCCGAAAGTGCCTTAAGGAAGTTAATACTAATGGTGTACAACGTGCTTGGTCGAATATCGCGACAAAATGGCACAGCAAGCGACTGTTGCTTCTCCGATGCCAATGCCGAGAACAACAGAAGCTGCACCTAACATGCTGGCCATCTTGCTCGCAATCCAAGGGCAGATGGCTCAGCTGCAACAGCAGGTGCAAGAACATGCCAAGCGGGTGGACCAGATCTACGCACATGGTGGAGCAAACTTTGAAGGTCCTTGCGGTGAATGTTAATTCACTGATCAGAATTGATACTAATAAGGCCGCTGATGATGACGACTTCTTTGTTGTCGAGGATCCACAGGAGAAGGTTGAGGCCGTAGGGGCGACTTTCCAGGAAGTATACAAGGCCAATGATATCATTGGCCCTAATTATGACCTGGACAATCGCGTCTTGGTGCACAACTTATATATTCGAAATGAAGTAGAGAACTGGCGATCCGAGGGCTCTGGTTTCACCCGGTTCAGCGATGAAAATATGGCAAATAATGTCATTGCCAGAGAAGGTGACCTACCCCCGTTCATTTCGAAGGAAGAACTCCATGAGATCTTCGACACAATCAGAAGTAAGAAATCAGTGGGGACCGATGGAATTCCGAACATCATGCTTCGACATCTTCCTCTAGAAGCGGTGGACATTTATACCACCCTGTTTAATAATGCAATGAATAATGCACATTATCCAGCGCATTGGAAAACGGCGGTGGTTCAACCTATCCCCAAAAAGGGAAAGGATATATCCAATCCGGCGAATCTCCGGTCGATAAGTCTCCTTCCGAATATCAGTAAGGTGTTCGAAAAAGTAATCAATAGAGCTCTGACTAGGTGGGTTGAGGACAAACATATTGTTCCGGATAACCAATTCGGTTTTAAGGCAGGACATGCTACTCGTATCTCACATGGTGCGTCTAAACTGGTGTCCGATATCCAATGGAATAAAGGCAAAAAACAGTGTACTGGTGCGTGCCTAATTGACTTGGAAAAGGCTTTCGACACTGTATGGTTAGAGGGTCTTTTCTAAAGATTGGCTAGTCTGGGGATCAGTAAACCACTCTTGTACATTCTTTATAATATGCTTACCAACAGACAGTTCATCGTGAAAAATGGTGATGCGACTTCTGTTGGAATATTTCAAATTAAAAATGGTCTTCAGCAAGGCGCGGTCAATTCAACATTTATACAAGCGACTTGATAGGTTCACTTCCCCATACTATTGCGTACGCAGACGACTTGATAGCGTACAGAACAGGTCCAAAAATTGAGGTCATTAATAGTCTCTTACAGCGTGACTTCGATAAGATAAGACGATTTTGCGATGACTGGAAGTTGAAAATCAACTTTCAGAAGTCGGAAACCATTCTTTTTAGGACGCCGTTGTCTGGAGCCTCTAGGGATACCAGAAAAAATTGGCGAAAGTTCTCGATCACTGGACAACACGGACAGCCTCTTGCCTGTCGAAATGTAGTCAGATACCTTGGGATTTGGCTAGATCAGTTTCTGTATTTTAACAAAAATGTAGATGCTGCTCTGGCCAGAGCTAAAGGCGCTTTTGCCCTCACAAGGAGACTGTTTTATAGCAGCCAACTCGATGCGAGGGTAAAGATAATCTGCTACATGGCCCTTATCAGGCCCATGCTGGTATTTGGGTGTCCCGTGTGGTTCAATGTACGAGCAAGCTTAATGGAAAAGATTCGGGTGTTTGAGAGGGCTTGCCTTAGGGCTTGTCTTCGCTTGTACAGAACACCAGAGTCGGAGTACAAAAAATTTTATCCTAACGAGGTCCTTTACAACAGGGCGAACCTAATACGAGTGGGCAACTTCGTAATTAAGCTGAATCGAAGGCACATTGCAAGAGCAATGACCTCGACGAATAACCTGATATCAGGGGCGTACTACCCCAATCACCTTTATCATGAGAGTGTGCGTTCTAACGGCTTCGTTCCACCGGAAGCATTCCTCTACCTTGATCAGATAGGGTTGATCCAGAATAGATCAGCAGTCCCGTTAATCTTCCATGTCGCTCGGACAGCTGGGGACAGGCGACTCAACTACAACAGAGACGTCGCACACGGCAGGGTGGATCGTCTCAGGTTCAGTAGGGCGGTGGGGAATCGCGATAAAAGGGATGTCGTTCGGCAGCACCAGCATTTCTGGTGGTTGAATGATGGGGAAGATGTTTCGTCGTCGTTTCCGTCAATTACGGACCAGCCTCACTAATGAGGCAGAGCTGACCAATCTATTTGCTTTGTAAATAGCGATGGCCAGCTTACATAGGTTTAGGTTAGCATTTAAGTAATATATATATATATTAGTATATACAAAGGTATATACTAATGTATGTATATAATTGTGTATAATGTCTATGTGTGTGTATGTACGTATTGTATGTAGGTTAGGTAGATTAAGGTTTATTTTAAGTTAGATATTAAGTTTTTATAAGAATAAAAAACTATGTCCATACGCTAAGTTTTTTATCAAAAAAATTTTTTTCTTAGCCTTAAGTTTAGAAAATAAAAAATCCTAAATAAAATGTAAATAAAGTCGAAAGACATAGATATAAGAATTAAGAGTAGCTTAGAGTGCCTGTGTAGGGCCAGTAAGTTAGTATAAGATTGTTTAGTAATTTAAAGCTAGCATTTAAGCATTTTTTGTTAGTATGTAAGAATTCATGATTAAGAAAATAAAATGCATTTAAAACTAACTAAAACTAATATCGCGACAAAATTACGACGAGTTGCTTGTAATGGCCCGTATATTGAAGTTTATTGACTTTTTCTGTTTTAAAATAATATAGTTTTATTTTATTATTACGTTTTGAGTTACGATTAAATACAATTTGTGCAGATTTTAAGTTATAACCCATTAGTATGAGCTATTTCTAATTTTAATTTTTTCATTGGCATATGCTATTCTTTATGCTCAAGCAAGTTAAAATACTTGTATCAAGGCACAAGTAAAATATTCTTAAAAACCACTTGTCTTCTTGGGGGGTTGTTCACTTTGTACAGCTCCATGAGCTGAGAAGAAATAGCTGGTAGGAATTTTAAGTCTACAAAGATTTGTCCGGATGCGAGGAAACGCATCCTTTCTTTTTAATAAATCGTTCCATTAAAAGAAGGAGCTCTTGGTAGATGGCAATATCCATCCTTAGAAAATTTTTATAATCTCCAGGTGATGTTTCTTCCAATTCTCTTAGAAGTCGCACGTGCGAAAATGTATTGCGGTTTAGATAACAATACTTGGCCTAAGGAAGACACACTGTAATATCACTTCCACAATTACCGCTTGCATTGTTTTTACTTTAAAAGTCACTAACAACTAGTGTTCGCGCACATGGTTCTAGGCGTGTACTAACACCCAGGTGTTAACACTTGTATAATAAGAAGCAGCACGACGTGTGAATACTACCTTGATCTAAAAGTTAAAAATAGAAGTTTATTCATCTTAATCTATATTGTCCCCTCCAAAGTAATCTCCATAGACTGCAACACACTTATGCCAGCGCTTGATCCAATCCTCGAAACATTTTTTTTATTTGGTTTTCGGTTTTCGGTATGTTCATCAGTGCTTCCTGCGATTTTTTCCATTACTTGCTCTCGGCTGCTGAAACCCGTTCTTCGTAGTGGTTTTTTAACTTGATTAAATAGAAAGAAGTCACAGGGAGACAAATCAGGTGAATTCTGTGGCTGTTGGATGGTATTTGTTGCATATTTCGTCAAAAAATTACGAATAATGGCGAGGGTGCGTTATCATGGTGCAAAATCCACGAGTCTTCTGTCCACAATCATTTACCAAAATGTCTTTGACGGATCCATAGGCAATGTTCAAGTCCTCCGCTATCTCTCTGATGGTTAATTTGCGGTTATAGACCAACATTTCTTTTACTTCATCAATGTCTTCGTCGGCTTTCGATATCGATGGTCTGCTACTGCCTTCATCATTTTCGATTGACTCACGACCACTTTTGAACCGCTCGTGCCACTGGTAAACGACCGTTTTCTTAATATAATCGTTGCCGAAACACTTCCAATATTTCCAACTTTCCCGCACCATTTAATCCATTTTTTACGCAAAATTTAATACAAGTTCGTTGTTTCAAATTTAAATTCATTTCTGAAATTGTAAAAAATCGGCAACACACACAGAGATAGATGTACTCTTGGATACGTAACTTTTGCAAATGTTAAGCTATGACGCTAAGATTTAGAGGGAATATCAGCAACAGATGTACCAACCTACTTAACAGCAAAACAGAACTCAAATCGGAGCAATGGTAGCGCCACACGGTGAACTTTTTGATCAAGGTAGTAGGTTTTATTATCAACAATGCCAAATTCTTGTGAATAATCTTTTGCCAGATTGATCACATTGCGATCGACGCAAGACACTCCTCCAGTATTATGGATGTCCGTACGTTGCGAGGAGCCAACACCGACTCGGACCATTACCTTGTTGTAGCCAAGGTACGGTTGCGGATATCCCAAACTACGCCAAGACAAACTAATGCTGTGGGAAAATTCGACGTCAGGCGGCTACAATCGCAAGAGATCGCCAAGTTCTTTTCCGATCGAGTGTCTCTTAATCTCTTAAGAGGTCCAATGCCGCCAGCATCAAGCATCGAAGACCATTGGAAACACTGCAAAAACGCCATCAGAGATGCCGCTTCTGATGTGCTGGGTTTCACTCGTCCACCACAACGAAACCCCTGGTTCGATGATGAACGGCGGCAAACACATGCAGCTAAGCAAGATGCATATAAAGTGGCGCCGCATAGAAGGACCAGAGCTGCTCATGAGATCTATGAGCGGAAGAGGAGAGACGACACCAACAATTCCGTCCACCCGACCTGGATGAAGTGAAGATAGCCATATCGAAGCTTAAGTCCAACAAAGCTGCTGGAGCGGATGGCCTGACTGCCGAGCTCTTCAAAGCGGCAGGCGATGACTTGGTAAGGAGCATACACCAACTCATCTGTAAAATATGGTCGAACGAAAGTATGCCCGATGAATGGAACTTCAGCATTGTTTGTCCGATTCTCAAGAAAGGCGACCCTCAGAACTGCGCCAAATACAGAGGCAACAGTCTCCTGAACATCGCATACAAGATCTTATCTGCCGTATTGTGTGAACGCCTGAAGCCGCTCGTCAACAACCTGATAGGTCCATATCAGTGTGGCTTCAGGCCAGGAAAGTCCACCATCGACCAGATATTCACACTACGTCAGATCTTGGAGAAGACCCATGAGCTTCGGATCGATACCCACCACCTATTCATCGATTTTAAGGCCGCGTATGACAGCATCTATAGAGACGAGCTATATAGAGCAATGTCTAGTTTTGGCAACCCTGCCAAACTCGTCCGTCTGTGCTAAATGACGATGGAGAATGCACGCTGCTCCATTAAGGTCGGTAAAGATCTCACCGAGACCTTTGATGTCCAGAAAGGACTTAGACAAGGCGATACGATGTCATGCGTTTTTTTTAACATCGTACCTGGAAGAATAGTGCAAAACTCACGAACAAACACAAGAGGCACTATCTTTCAAAAGTCCGTCCAACTACTCGCATACGCCGACGATATTGACATAATCGGGAGAAAGCAGCGTGATGTCAATGGCGCTTTCCCGAGTATTGAGACGGAAGCAGCGAAAATGGGTTTAGCGGTCAATGAGGGCAAGACCAAGTATATGCTGTCAAGTACACAACCAACAACCAACACCGACGTCTCGGGCAGAATGTCACCCTCGACAGATATAACTTTGAGGTAGTGAAGGACACCAGCGCTGAGATCAAGCGAATAATAACTCTTGCCAAGCGCTGTTCCTTTGGGTTAAGAAGGCAATTGAGTAGCAAAGCCCTCTCTCGGACAACCAAAGTCACCCTTTATAGGATCTTAATAATCCCGTACTGCTCTATGGCGCAGAGGCATGGACATTATCAAAAATGGATGAGGGTGTTCTTGGTTGCTTCGAGAGAAAAATTTGTCGGGTGATCTTTCGTCCCGTCTGTATTGACGGTGAGTGGAGGAGAAGATACAGCGACGAACTGTATGGACTGTACAGCGACATGGACCTAGCCAGAAGAGTGAAGATCCAAAGACTGAGAGGGCTGGGTCACGTAGAGCGATGGACACCAATGCTCCGGTCCGAAAAGTTTTCGAATACGCCCCCGAGGGACAGCGCAGTAGAGGAAGGCCAAGACTCAGGTGGCGCACGCAAGTGGAAGAGGACCTCAGCCAACTTAGCGTGCGAAACTGGAGGCAGCTAGCCAGGGATCGAGCTGGCTGGAGAAGCTTGTTGACTGAGGCCCAGGTCCACCCTGGACTGTAGCGCCACCTAAAGTAAAGTAAGTAAGTAATCTTTTGCCACAAGCCTTACAGTATTTGTTTTATTCCCATCTTCTTTGTTCTTAGATCTAAACACTGAACGGCATCGCTTCCCTTCCGGTTGATAAGTCCTGAAGTTCCCTGGTATCATTCTGTATACGGCTGTCGTACATCTCCTGCATAGCTAAAAGTTATCCCAATGTATTTTGTAGCTTTTATAAAATTATTTGGATCTACCAGTTGCTTAAAGTAAATGCGCTTTCTGTCTCATGTTTATTTTGTTGAAGTCAGCATTGTTTTGGAAAGTATACACTTTCATGGTCACCTGGTTTTAAGCGATAACAAATCCAAAACTGAACCGATTTTCCAGTTGTCATTAGGTCAGAAATTGGCCACATTTCTGAACGAAATTGTGGAAGAAACAAAGGATCTTCCTTAAGATTCTAAGAACGCAGTTGCTTAAACGGAAAAGATTCGGAAGGTCTTTTCGCTGAGGTTGTTGAACGAATTAAATTTGGTATGCCTTTACACCAACACTATCTTGTAAGAAAGCTTAATGGTCTATTATCTAATAATAAAAATTGGGTTTCAATCTCTTCGATTGTATAGCGACTTGTGCGTTTGGGAAGCCGAAACTAAGAAACACATTCCTCATAGAACAGAGGTTTTCGAAATACAGCTGAATAAATTGTAGATGCTGTGCTAGACTAAGTATATTGTCAGAAATACTGTAACAGTGTGACACGGTGCATGCGTTCTCTTAAATGAAATCCCTACTGGAAAAAGTACCTTCAAAATAACCACATTTCTACTTGACGTTGAAGAATGCACATTAATCTACCAATTCAAAGTGGAGACCTTAAATGTCAAGAAAATGATTTAACAGACAAAAGGTTGTAATAAGACTTGTAATATGACAACGTTGACATATTGAGAGGAACATATTAAGCTGTAAATGGAGCGTTTGCTACTATTCAAACAGAACAGGCAATGATGAGTTTAGCAGTCTATGGGGGGACAAACAAAGTGTTTATTTGCTCACATCCAAGAGAAATATAGTACAACTTCGATGACTAGGGCAAACCGTCCTAAAGGTACGCCATCAAGTTAGACAACGACACCTCGCAGAAATTATGAAAGAATCGCTCTTTCAAATCGATGGCCTTTTTCTTAACTAAGCAGAAGAAGATATGCTCATCTTCTTGCAAAACCACCAACGGAAGGTACTACAAACCTGAGGAACAACGCTGTAAACGACGACTTTATCCTAGGTGGCCCACACAAGTGCAACTGAACTTCAGTCAGTTTTGTTAGCGCAACCGGAGGCAGCCCAGACCAGCCTCACTTGACAAACAAAACGAAGATTGTTAAATTTAAGGAAAAAATCTTGATTTTTTATGAAAAATAGTTTATGACATTATATGTTGAATGCGATTTCGGGCATAAGACTCCATTGTCCTGTAGACCTTCCATAGGTTCAAACCCTATCTTTGAAAAAGATTAAGACAGATGATGACACTGGCGTGAGCCTTGTTAAAGTCTATCTGAGATTCTTTGCTCTAGAAAAGCATTTCTGCTTTTTGGCAAACGTATTTGCTTTAAAAGTAATTCTTAATCAAGAGCCTTATTCGAAATCATTTATCGCAAGCCATGGCCCCATCACTTAAGTGTCAGCAGATGGTCACTAATGTTACCTCATTTGACAAATTATGTTTATCACATATTGGACGGACATAGGTTAAACTATTTGATTGGCACCAAATTAGTAATGCCGCATCTCCTGCGAACATTTGAACATTGCTCATGAGTAGAGGAACTCGTAGAAGCAAGTTTTTCTTTTTCTCCCTGGGATGGGAGCTTATATTGTCGAATAAAGCCATAAATGCTCGAAGATCTTCTTTAGGTTTCTCCCTGGTAGTCTCCAATTCTACTCCCTTTAGCATCTCATCCTTGAGAGTAAAGTGCCAGTAGTCCATTTCCCATGGAAATCGTTCGCCAGGATCCCCATTTCGACAAAATGACTATGCCAAAGTAACTCAAACGCAATTATCACTGTGTGGCAAATAATATCCTGGACTAACTAATTTAAATACGATTTCTGCTTATTTTTTGGTGTTTTTATTCGAAATTCGCGCAAAAAACTTTTACGCCACTCGAAAACAACTGTTCTACGTAAACAATCATCACTGTTCACAATCGGAATGTTTCTGATGCATTTTTACCAAGTTTTGCGTCGAATTTAATGACTCCACTTTGATCCATGTTAAGATTCAACATCAAATCAAAAGGTGTTCTAGAAAAATGATTTTTATATTTTTTTTTGTGACGACCAAATAACATGAAATTTTGGCGGAAAATAGGGAAAGACTCAAGCTTTAAAACGCATGTTCGGACAAGAAGATGCTGAGATATAGCTCGTGTCCGGGACAGGATATTACTTGTCAAACAGTGTACACCGCTGATGTCGTTCTTGACTTTATCTTGGGAGTTGTTGAACAATAAGTATGCATTGAAGTTTGCCCGATTGTTTTTTTTTTTTGTTGTAGATTCAACATTTGCGCCGTCATACTCAAAAACTTCAAAACACTTCCAAAAAAGATATTCTTCTGTGCTCCATTTTGATCCTTTTATACCAAAGACAGTTGAGTTAAAGCTTACACTTGAGTACAAATCCAAATTCATGTACTTTGACCTTCTTTCCCTCAACGAATTGAAAAGCATTTAATAAGCCATTTTATTCACAGTAATACCTTTCAATTAAATTTGAAATTGAAATAAAGATAAAAGTCAAGGACGTACAAGTACTTAGTAGTGTATCCCAATTTTCACTTACAACTACAAGTAACATCCAACGTGAACAATATTATGTATAAAGTGCAAACCATATTTTAACGACATTGTTTACTGTCTGAAAATAGAATACCTTTTTCACCTACTTATTTAATGGGAAATAATTAATTACAGTAACCTCGCACTAATCCTCTTCAGAGAATCGCTAAATTTTCGATGATCCAAGACAACTAAGACAACTTTCTTGGAGCGTAAATTCACATACCTTATGTGTCAGCAGGAATTTTCTTAATTCGCTTAATTAAAACATAAAAAGGATTTCATCCCCTTATTCGGACACCCTTGCATGGAAAATAAATAGACAAACTGAAAGTATCTACTCTCAAATAAGTCCTTAAAAGCAACTCATAAAGTGTCCTTGTGTCCTTGAACCTGTTGACATAATCCAAACATTTCCAAAGACCGACCGAATAAGGGCTCATAGTAGAACGTTTGCCCTAATGTTTTAATGTATTGCATGTCCCTTTTCTTATGGTTTCAGTTATATTTACTACATACCAAAAATGGGGCTTGTAAATATTAGTTATTAATTATTATCTACTCATGAACTTGTGGTAATGGTTTGTGTTCTTAGAACACCGGTTTATGGCCAGACGATATGACAACACCCATAAGGGTTTCATGTCTTCCTTCATGAGATTAAGGAAGATTTTCGTCCTTTGTATGTATGAGTATGGATTTCTTCATGAATAATTCAAGGCAAATTTGTCTTCAAATAACATTCTTTGTTTTATCGCCTTTTTGTGGTAGAAAAAGTTGGAGTCTTTTGTCATTTGGTTCCAGCGACCCTTAAAGCGGAACTTGATGAAAATCCGAATAAATTAAAATGAATACGAGTATGTCCCTTACCTAGAGAGATAATTCCCACTTTGCTAAGCCAGAAATGTAACAAGTTCATCATACTCAAGGACTATGCGAGTTTATACCCTCAAAAATCCCCAAAATTAATGCGTTACCGCTAAGGGCGTAATCTTTGAGCAAAACAATAAACAGATAAGGATAATTCCTCCTTCAAAGTGCTTTTTGACTGCCGGCAAAAGATACAAAAATGGTTTCAACATAGTTCTTTTCCAACGAATTTATAAACAAAAAAAACAGCTACAATGCGTCTTATATGAACGAGTGTATTGAATATGGCTTCTTGAAAGCTGGGTAAGGTAGGTTAAAGTTGTTCTCATAAAGCGGGACTTATATCCGTTGTGACTATGTCAATGAGGTAATACTACTTAGAGAGCGCGCGACGATATCCTCGGTATTACTAGAACCAATCTATAGATCTAGATAGGATAGTGATAAAGGTATTGGTAGCTTGACTTTGACGAGCTGAACAACATTTTTTTTCAGGAATTTGAGAATTAAGTACGCTTCGTTTGTCAGCGGCTAATTTCTCTGCGACTTCCAAGTGTGACTATATTCTATTTGTAACATTATACTGGCAATCGTATTGGAAGTACTGGGCAATCACTATGTCCTCGATTTTAAGAAACAGTTGACGATTTTACTTTGAGTTTAAGACTTCTCAAGCTTACACCTTCTCTGATGGAAGCCAGTGATTAAGCCTACAAAGCCTGTACTTACTCGTAGTACTGACGGTAGGGTTCCCACCACCTGCTAATGCATCTTGTCAGTTTAAGCCCTATGAGACTAGTCCCAAGGCAAATCCATTGTTGTATCAGAATATTGGAATTCAGATAGCGGCACAAAAAACCTGAAACGGCGGCACTCTTAACATCAGCAAGGTTACTGCAACCAGTCTGTTTAGCCAGATCCATCGATTTGTTATCTGTTACCACCAAAGGCCCTGCTTTTGAATTTCGGTTGTGGCTCCATCCTTTTGGAGCCACATGTTCTCGAGTGTCATTTCATCCAATTGATGAAGAAGAAAGTCGTTGAGCATGGCTCTATAGAAATCGCCGTAAACAGTAGTCGTTTGGCCCACGGCGTTTTCGAAAAAATAAGGCCCAGTGACGCCTGCAGCGTAAACAGCATACCATGTAGTAACTTTGAGCGGATGTAATGGCTCTTCGTGGGTTATACGCAGATTTTCAGTGCCCCAGAAGCGAGAATTTTGCTTTTTCACATATGTACACTGTACAGACATGGAAATAGGCCTCGTCGTTCATGATGATTTTCGATGAAAAGCTGTCTCCCTCGTGGTTGAAATTCAAAATAGCTCGATCGTAAGTTACACGCGCTTGATAGTCAACAGCTAACATTTGATTAACTTCTGAGCTTTGTAAAGGAACATCTTACGTTGTTTCACAGAAATTCTCTGTAAAGACCGCTGATTGATGGTCAATTGCGTGACACGTCGCCTGGTCGATACTCATGGGTCTTCTCCGTCATCTTCAACCACAGCTGCGATATTTTCAGCAAAACGGCTCCTAAGAGGTCGGCTATAGGTCGAAGTGTTTGCCCAGTTGGTGTCGGACGATCGGGAAAACTGCGCCGAAATTCACGCGACGCCAACACCACCAACAAATTATTTCGAAAAAAAATTAGTAACAATTACTCCGCGTTCTGTAGGAGTGTAGCGACTCATGTCTTGTTGACGTAAAATTTGTATCTGTCTACGTCCCAAATGTCAAAGTAGAATTGACATTTGCCGGCATATGCAAAAATTATAGACTGCGCCAAAAAACCTTCAGTTTCGGCATGCAATCGAATGGCTCATACAAATCAGTATCTAGGGCTAATTCGGAAATCCGGATTTGCTTTTATGTCGTACTGAAGATAAGGATAATATAATCAAAGACCAATTCTCTGACATCTTAACCAATCAAATGCTAAGTGCCCCAGCCTTCACACCAAAATGTGCTAGAAGATCTAAACGTTATTAGGTTCTCAAAATTTGATCTAAATATCCAAAAGGAATCTTGGCTATCTCCTAAAACAATCAACCGCCAACCAGATTGATTGTATTCAGATCGACGCCAGACACTTCTCCAACATTCTTCTTGTCCGAACTTTTCCACGAGCCAAAATCGACTCACATCATTACATAGTCGCAGTGAGGGTTCGAATTTGGATATCAAAGCCACAAGGGAATTAAGAAAGACCATCAAAGTTCGATGTCAAAATGCTGTAATAGCAAGAGACCGCTAGAGTCTTTGACAATCGTGTTTCACTCAAAATCCTTGGACCCAACGCAATATATAGAACATTAATGGGAATGTTGTCAGCCATCCAAAAAGCTGAATCTAATGCGATTGGTTCTACAGTGGCGCCACAAAAAACCTCAGGCTTATGGGTAAACACAAGAACCATATAAATCTGTCCTGCATGGAAGGATGACAGTTTCTATAGAGCTTTGCTAGAAGAAAAAAAAAGGGAAAAGCAAAGACAGACCACAATAAATGGAAAGATTTTACTGCATGAATATAATTCAAGTATTTAATATTCACAATTAATATAATTAGCATTACAACGCTGCAAGTCCAGAATGGAAGCCTGTAAAGAGGATCTCGTTGAAGAGTCGCAGTCTGTGCTGAGAACATGGAAAGACTATTACTCCGGATTGTATAACGGTGATGATGGTCTAAATACATCTGAAGGACATGAATAAATGAAGTATTCAACCAGGTCGAAGATGATATAGATTTCGATACACTTAACCTAGACGAAGTTAAGGTCGACATAAAGGTTTGATAAAGCCTCTGGCTGAGATGAACTTTATTCCGTGTTACCTATGGCAGGTGGAGATGACTTGTTACTACTTCCAATCATACATGCCGGTATCCCACTGTTAACGTTTCGAGAATTTAAAAAAAAAGGTAAAATTCAGCCTTTCATGCTGCAGGATTATAACATTTCCCTTTTCTTACCCTCTTTCAACGTTAATGAAGAATACTCTTCATCACATTCGCACCATGATTTTCTTCGAATATTTGGTATCTCATGCACAGATGGCATATTCGATTAACTTTCTATTGTCGCCCAGAGCCGTCTGAATTCGTTTAACGAATTTAAAAAAAAAAAATGATAGGTGCCTTCAAAGAACACTTCATAACCGGGTAGCAGTTAACGTAAATGAAATTTTTGTTAGCAAAACGTTTTATCATCTTCCTGTCTGCTGAATTTGAATTTGAGTCCCTTAATCATAGTTTCCTTCTGCTGAAAATACATCTCTATTGCCATTCTTTTGCTGTATTTGTGGCAGAAAGATATGTACCAGCGTCATGATACATACGAAGTGGCTGTGTGGAACCTTTAACATATCATTAGTTGCTAAGTTAGTAGGTAACCATGTTTATTTCGAATTGTTTTTGTGGTAACGTCTATCTGGACTCCTGATCTCAGATTTAAAGGAAGGGTTCTTTGCAAACTTGCAAAACTCTGCTTTTTCTTCTTTTTTTTTTCTACCGAAGGAGCACAAACAAATTTCATATAAGACATCTATCGCCCTAGTCTTGCTCAATACTGCACGAGCATGGATGACAGCAAAGGTCGTTTTGAGACTTAGATTCCTCACTTGAATCCTGGTTTGAGGGGGAGAAGATATAACAGTGTGTCTTCAAACTTTAGAGTTTGATATGGTCAGAAAAAGAATTGCAAATCAATTTTCTGCGCGGAGGGACACTCATTAATCCACCAACTAAAATAAGAGCCAGTTGGGCAAAGATTCAGCTAACTAGGTAGGTTTTTTAGTTTCAGCCCTGGTTCAGCACGAACCGTAGTGCCCTCTTAATGCCAACTTAAGTGAAAGAAAGTATATGCCTCAAAGTGAACCAAAGCTTTGCTGCAAAAACTATACAAAACATCAGCAGAATTGAATCGAATTGCATCATTCAATTCGGTAGCTGCACTTCTTTAGGAAATTTATCCGTAACGAATATTTTTTCAGTATAGTAAGGGCGAAGGAATCCACCAAATTCTATCGAAATAAAAAATAGCAGACTCGCCTTTATCTAACGTTTACTGACGTAAAGTTGGCTTCTTGCGATTTTGTATTTATTGTCGGCGCTTGTAGACGCTTTATTCATCCATTTTATGGAGAATTTTACAAAAAGGTTCTGATTTGGAGGCTGACAAGATCCCGCTCGTGCAAGAACTGAAGCCAAATGGCCATCGTTTGTTTTGAAATTTTAGTGAATGGGCCAAAAATCATCTGCCATTTGATTCGCTCTTTTATTGAAAAATTGTAATTAGCGATGAGACTCATTTTTGGGTTAATGGGTATGTAATGTAAGTAGGCCAAGATAATCTGCATGGGATTATCGAAACTATGTTACATCCCAAAAAAATGAATAGTTTGGTGCGGTCTGTGGGCTGGTTGAGTCATAGGACCGAAAACAAGATGAATAGATGGCTATTTAACCCTAGAAAGATAATCTACGTCTGCGAGTCGTATGGCGGGTGAAAAACTTGTTATATCGTTTTATATATAAACCGCATCTGGTTGGTTGCTTAAGCCAACTCAGTCGGCAGTCGGAGCTAACCCGTAACAGTAGTGGCGAAACGGTAAGTACCAGTGGTAACAATTTATAGCTTTGTTGTATGTATGGGAGACGTATGATTATCTCTTATGTATTTTTTGCGAGATATTTGAAGAAACCGTTTATTATCCTCATGACAAGCCGAGGAGTTCTGAGTTATAGTGAAATTGGGAATTTGTTGATGAAAAATTAAGAAGTTAAAATGTGAAAGAGGACTACCTCTTAGAGGCCGACGTGCAGAGTGATACTGAAGACGAATTTCTTGACGAAGCTGATAATGTATCTGACAGCTCTGGTGATCTTCAGACGCCCGCATAAGTATTCATCCTGAGCGCAACTAAAGGGTCGTAACAACCACTGCTGGACTGCTATCAAGACTAAGAGTCAGGGTAAAACCTCTGCAATTAATATTATTCGATTAAATAGAGGACTTACCAGAACTTCCAAGACTATCTTCGACCCTTTGTTGTGTTTTATCTTATTTATAACAGATGATGGAAGATAAATCACTGCGCATATCGCTCAGAACTAAGGATCCATTTATACCCATTAGAAAAATTTGAGACATATTCACAAATATCACATGATCACATGTAAATATTGACCAGCAGCTATTGGAATATCGGGGAAGTCGTCCTTTAAGAACGTGCATTCCGATCAAACCCAATAAGTAGTTGTCAAAGCCGGCGCATGGTACCAATCTACTTCTGTGCCCTTGGCAAAATCTTTACTTCGGCATATGAGAGATTCCAGAACTCATGAAAATATGCAATCACGTCCTATTGGCAGTTCAATGTTCTGTTACGATGGTCCATTGAAATTTGTCTCATATAAACCTAAACCATCCAAAATGGTATATTTGCTACCATCTTGCGATGAAGAAGGTACTATCATCCAAACAACTGGAAAACTAGAAATTATCATGTACTAAAATCAAACAAAGGGCGGTGTCGACACATAAGACCAAATGCGCTCCTCAATGACATGCTCTAGAAAAACTAACAAATGGCGAACGGCAGTACTTCATGGCATTTTTAATATAACTTTCGTTAGCTCATATGTCATTTAGTGTCACAACATTCTGTCAAGGAATGAAAAGCCTCTCAGACGGGAAAACTTTATGAAAAAACTAAGTACAGATGCCCCAAACTTGCCTCCAACTTTAAAGAGGACTCTTTGTAAAAGTATTTCGAAATAGCTGTCAAATGCTTATGAAAATAGTGTTCAGATAAATGAAGAACGGATTACTGCAAAAAAGAAGAGAAAGAGGGGGGGGGGGGGGGAGAAGCCATAATTATGTTATACTTATACTTATGGTAGATAGTTCCAATCTGAGTATTATTTCTACCTACTTCCCTGAAGGAAAAAGGAATCCGGAAAGAGGATCTCAGTTAAAAAACCATCTCAATAAACTGCTCAGGTGCAACAATAAGTTAATTATCGGGGGTGATCCAAACTCTCGTCACCGAACATGGGGGTGCCTAAGGGCAAATCGATTGGGCGATATTGATATCTATGATATACCCACTACTAACTCAAACTGCGCCTTAGTGTACCCCCCCTGAACATACATACATCACGTACTCGTCTTCTTGTAACCCTTCTACACTAGATTTCTTTATCACCAATATTCCTGAATATTGCTCCTGTCCCAGAATAGTAAGCAGTTTAGGATCTGACCATCTCCCCGTTTATATGGTTACCAGTTTAAATTCAGATGTCACAGCTGAAACAAAATTCTGCTATCGTGCTGCAAATTGGAATAGGTTTATGGTAGCCGTTAACAGAAATATTCCTCACAGTGGCTTGCTTTCCGTGGAAGTAAGTACTAGTGATCAAGTTGATAAAAAAAAAAAAAAACACTGTGGCTCTGGCAGCCTGGTATGGGCCATGGCCTAGCTTCTTGACACTCATTTGTGTTGCTCATGTTGTCATTTTTGTCACATCTAAGCGGGGCCTACGGTTTATCGCCTAGTCCGAACGGCACTCTTTAGAAGCTTTTTCGTAGGCAATTTTACTTTCGGGAGTTTGCCATTGACCGCCGAAAGGGGATAGCGATTTGAAAAATTGTTGGTGACCCAGCCAGGAATCGAACCCAGACTGTCTGCGTGATAGTCCAATGAGCTAACTATCGCGCCATCGCCATCGCCAAGTTGAAGTCGTCCTTTAAGTCTATCAAGTTGATAGACTTTTAAATTATTTTGTTACCACCATAAACACTGCTGCTGAGCTTACAATCTCGAATCGTGCAGCAACAACCTTTAATAAGGTGCAGATCCCTCCTAATATCCGAGTTTTATACGGCGCAGGAATACAGAAAGAAGGAAATGGATTCCCTACCGAATCAATTGCTATAATGATAACACAAGAATACTCAACAAAATTATAAAGGAAGAAACCTTGGCATTCAAAAACAAACGTTGGAATGACCTTCTCTCCACCTTTGACATAGCAAGCCCTTCTTTCTGGAAAATTACAAAGGTTATTACAAATAAAGGCAATAATGTGCCTCCACTGCGAACAGACAATTACCTTTATTTAACCCAAAAAGAATACGCCGACATTTAGTAGTTACAACGTAACAGCAGCTCACCTGAGTGACTACCACACCAAATCTCAATTACTCTCTACTCTATCTACTTTATCCAACACACCATACGGTATTAACGACACATACCTATTTAACTAATGTTAACGAGTTTCAAAATTTTATTAAATTATTGAAAAACAAAAAATCACCAGGGCTTGACAATGTGAATGATATGCTCTTAAAAGCTCTACCAACGAAAGGTGTAGAAATGCTGACATTAATTTTTAACTCATGCTTAAAACTCTGCTATCTTCCCACCGCCTGGAAAACAGTCAAAGATATACCAGTGTCCAAATCAGGTAAACCCAAAGAAACTCCTTCTAGTTACAGACCCAAAAAAATGCTTGATCTTGACATTAAAGATAAGATGACCTGATACTCAATTCTGATTTCGTAAAGAACACTCCACTTGCCATCAGATCAGCAGAATTAAGCGACATATAAAAGAAAAAATTTTAGCGAAAGAATCCACCGGTTTGGTACTGTTGGACATAGAGAAAGCTTTCGATACTGTCTGGCATGATGCCCTCATACACAAACTTTATCAGAAAGCTTCTTCCATCCCAATTATAAAAATTATACAAACTTCCTTAGAGATAGACAATTTTTAGTAAGTATGGGTAACATACATTTGTCTACCCAAAAAATCGAATTTGGTGTTCCCCAAGGATCAATCCGTGCACCAACTCTATTCAATATATACGAGGGCGGGTCAATAAGTCCGTGACTTTTTGAATTTCTGACCTCTTTACTGAAACAGCAACACTGCTCCTGTCAACAGGCATCTGTCAGTTGACTCCTGTCAAAATTTAAACTTGCTGCGTCAGTTAGTTTGTGTTTGACAGCTATTTTTATCAGACTACTCACTAATTTGAGGAGAAAATGGAAAAAAGTGAATTTCGTGTGCTTATTAAGCATTATTTCTTGCGAAAAAAAACCATTACCGAGACCAAGGCTAAGCTTGATAAATACTATGGGGACTATGCACCATCGATTTCAATGGTAAAAAAGTAGTTTACTGAATTTCGTTGTGGCCGTACAAGCACTGAAGATGCCGAACGTCCTGGACGCCCAGTTGAGGTCTCTACACCCGAAACAATCGAAAAAATTCACGATATGGTGTTGGCCGAACGAAGATTGAAAGTGCGAGAGATTGTGGAAGCCGTAGGGATCTCGCATGGCTCAGTGGTTTCAATTTTGAATGATCACTTGGGCATGAGAAAGCTTTCCGCAAGATGGGTGCCGCGTTTGCTCACAGTCGACCACAAACACATGTGCAGTTGCCATGGCAAAAATCCATGAATTGGGCTATGAATTGCTCCCTCATCCACCCTATTCTCCAGATTTGGCTCCGAGCGACTACTTCTTGTTCCCAAACCTGAAGAAATGGCTTGGTGGAAAAAGATTTGACTCCAATGATGACATCTCGCAAACAAAGGCCTATTTTGAGGACCTCGACAAATCATTTTTTTTGGAAGGGATAAAAAAATTGGAGAAGCGTTGGACAAAGTGTATAGAGCTCAAGGGAGACTACGTTGAAAAGTAAAATTATTTTTTTATCAAAAAATCTGTGTTTTAATCCAAAAGTCACGGACTTATTGACCCGCCCTCGTATGTATCCAATTTTCAACTGCATAATGAAAATACACAACTTGCAATGTGCGCTGATGACACTGCCATCTTTGCCTCTGGCATCTATTTTTCAGATGTGTTCGCTTTCCTTCAACAGGGACTAAATCAATTTGATCAATACTGTTTCAAATGGAAGATCAAGATTATGCGGGAAAACCGCAACCTATCTGATTCAGCAGAAGCACTTGACATACGAGTAGACTGGCCCAACCACTGTTAATATCTCGGAGTAGTCTTGGATAAAAAAACTAACTTTTCAAAAAACATATAACTTGGTCGTATTGAAAAAGTCACTATCTATCACTATCACTAAAATCGTACCATTTATAAATAAAAAATCTAAGCTCAGCACCCGTACCAAGATTGTCATATACAAAACCATCCTTCAATCCTATATGGTAGTTCTGTGTGGTCTGATTGTGCAAACCAGGATAAGTGCAATATTAGATTTAAGATTCGAATAAGGGTTTTTATTTGTAGCTTTTTCCTTAATGCAACTTTAATTGAATATTATTATTATATAATTACTAAGAACTAAAGCTGTAAAGGAATTTCTCCCAAATCTCTTAATAAAAAATGTAAATAATCTGTTTATCAAAAATTCGCATAATGTCAAAACTTTCATGAGTGATATGCAAAAAAGCGGTTTGCGGCGAACATTAAAATGACGTGTGTCATTCGTGCATATAAATTAATCGTATGTGATTTAGAATTACTTAGACTTATTGGAAGGCTTATTTTAAACCAAAAAATGCAACTAGATATTAATACTATTAATTAAGTCAACTCTAAGGTTCCCTCAACAAATAAGTTATTTTTATAATTTTTTGTTGGTTTGTAATGGAGCTTAAGTGTTTTGTTTGTATTGTTCAAATGAATACTTAGTTGTACTGAATTATTGTTTCATTTCTCTCAATGAAGTATTTTAAAAAAAGGCCATGGGTTTCAATTGTCCCTCATACAAGGATGTGATTTTAATGGTTGGAGTTTAGAGTCTTTTAAGTTCTTGTGCTAATCCCCATAAAGTTTCGGCCCTCTGCAAATTCTATCCTACTTAAACAAGCCGTTTCTAAATGGTGGTATAAGTTGCCTTTGTTGACGTATTCTCCATCCTCTGCCAGTTCATCAGCAAATATACGAAACCCTGATTCGAGTTGACAGTAGGGGGTTGTTCGCATGTTGAAAATGTCTGGCTTCATTTGGAGAAAAAACGCTGCATTTATTATCCCTCGCAGCTGTAACATATTGTGTCGCGACACTGCGATGTTTACTGTCGCAGTTTGTTCTCGATTCTGCTCGCCATAGCTACACTTCAATAGCTGTAAAATCTCCTTTTTAAGTAGTCCAAGGCCGCTAAAGGTTCGACGGCGCATAATCAATTAAAAGATTCGGTGCACGTGCAGATCCAAATTTCGTTGTCCTTGTTTCGTGTTCATTGGTCGATGGTAGTTAATCCGTTTTTATTTAAAGATTTTGGTTTTTCCGCAACAGTGTGGTGGTTACGTGGTCAGATACTTTTGACAATATAAGCAAATTCTCAGTATTCTTTTTAAATTTTATTCATTTTGTATTCACAAAGTCCCATCCAATAAAGAATACAGATACAAAAACGATAAAATTGATAATCAAGCCTTCTTGGGAGTTGCCGTATAGTTTAAACTACTGTTTGCATGTCATGTTGACATTTTGTGATGCAATTTGCTGGATATGATGTATTCTCAGTAATATTCTTTTATCCAGTAAACTGAAGGCTAAGAGGGAGACAAATTTATGCAACTCATACCTAAAGGTTCGAAGAATCTATCGAAATACGAGTATGTGATGCTTCTTTCGGTGACAATTGTTAAGGGAATACTGAAGACCTTAAGGATCTACAATTTTACAAGTGGGCATGCATGTGAAAGACAACGCAAGTACAGTTCTTCCATATTCATATGTTTTAGAGCAGTTTTCATCTGGGATATGTTTTTTATACTTTACCCTGGTTGATGTTCGAGCACTTCACGGCTCTTAATATCAATTTCGTTGAAATGAATTTCTTGTGTCAAATATTTTTTAAAAAGCAGCCAGGTGTGAAATTGTAATAAGACTTACATTGCACAGAATGTGAGAAGAAGAAAAAATTAAATTTAGGATGCGCTGCCACTTTGCCTAAGCGGTATTAAAATGTGAGAAAGCATTTTTCAATTACTGCCTTAAGTAGGTACCATGGTAGTATGAGTTTTGTTATTGAATTTTATATACTCAAGGATGGACGTGAAATATGTGCAAATTTACTACGGGGAATACCAAAATCTGTACCTTGAATGCAAACACTCATTATTTAGGTACAAATGTGCAGACCCTTCTAATTATATATTACTGACGATGTCTATGATCTAAAGTGTATGATTATTATTATAGACCGCTAGCGAAGTCCCTCGAATTAAAAGTCCAATGAAACTACTATGCCAAACTGTGAGATGTCTCGAATAACTCCTGTTTTCTATAGTGGCACACTTATGAGGAGAGTAATCACAACCTGCTCGGTCGGATAAGAGCACACAGACACCCATGTCTTAGTCTTTCAAAGAAAATGTAGTTATTGCTTCAGTGAAAAAGGTCACAACTTTAGCACTCAGTACCCGCTGCTTAATTAAAGTGTAAGACGCAGATTAACGACTTATGCAAAAGTTCCTTTATTGTGTCATATTCTGGAGAATGTCAATCCAAAGTGAAGAGAAGTTGGAGTTTGAATTCATGGTGTTCGTGATTAATACTAAAATTTAAGTGAAATTGCAGTTGGCGCACAGAATAAAATAGAGAAGTTGGATAGAATATGTTGGCAATCCAGATGATGGGTTACAATTTCCTACCAAAAGCTCTCTTACAGTGTCAAAAGGTCTAAGGCGTCTTTATATTTGACGGGACTAATAAATAAATATCTACTTAATAATTTTATTTCGCAAGATTATCCTGACAACCACAGCTCTAAGGACTTTGTCAGAAAGTCCATTTCCAATCCTGTACCTCCTTGATCAAAAATAACCACCGCGTGGCGCGCACGCAGTGGCAGACCATCGACATCGAAAACCGACGAAAACATTGCTGAACTAAAATAAATGCTGGTCAATAACCGCAAATTAACCATCAGCAGTGTAACAGCAAATTTGATGCCAAAAGACCTCAATTTCATGCAAAAAAGAGACCGTGTTGACTTCGCAAAAGAGATGATTTGCGAGGCTGAATCCGATCCCACATTCTTCAAAAGGATCATAACTGGAGACGAGACGTGGGTTTATGAATACGACACGCAATCCAGACTTCAGGCAGGTGAATGGCGTTCACCAAATGAGCCGAGACCAATGAAACCACGTCGTTTTCAGTCAAAAAAGGAGGCAATGCTCACTGTTTTCATGGATTACAATGGTGTAGTGCATCATGAATTATTGCCAGAAGACCAGACAAGAAAACAAATGAGACGTTTGCGTGAAGCAATTCACCGAAAGAGACCATAATTGTGGGCAAAAAACTCGTGGATTTTGCACCATGATAACGCACCGTTTCACAGTGCCATCATTATTCGTAATTTTTTGACGAAAAATGCAACAAATAACATCCAACAGCCACCGAATTCACCTGTTTTGGCTCCCTGTGACTCCTTTCTGTTCAATCGAGTTAAAAAAAACTTACTACGGGGAACGCGTTTCAGCAGCCGAGAGGAAGTAATGGAAAAATCGCAGGAAGCACTGATGGAAATAACGAAAACCGAATATAAAAAATGTTTCGAGGGTTGGATCAAGCGCTGGGATAAGTGTGTTGCAGTCGATGGGGATTACTTTAAAGGGGACCATATACATTAAGATGAATAAACTTGTATTTTTAATTTTCTGAATAAATTCCGGGATTTTGATCAAGGTCTTATCACTTGTACATATACTCGTATGTTTGAGGGATAAAATTGAAACCATAAATTGCCTTCGCCAGAGATTTTACCGACATTTTTTGTGGCATCAATTTCCTAGTTTTGGATAGAATTGATATTTATTGTAATCACTTGAAAGACCTTGTCGTGAAGTCTTCGAGTCTTGGACCTTGTGGTCAATATACTGTGTTTAGCAGCTTCGTATGTATTTAAAGAACACATGCTCTAAACAAAAGTCAACGTAAGTCATTACTATCTGATGCTGTTGCAACAAACATCTAAAAGTTCTATGATATAATGATATGATATAAAAATTTAAAATAAAATTGACAGATTGCTTTATTTCTATTTTTTGCATCTCATTCCATGCATTTTTTAATAATTACTTCTTTTTGTTTCAGGTAAGAGTGTGAAGCCTGCTGATCCGGAATTAAATTCAATTTATGGTAGGCGTTCGTTTTTGTTATTTGTCTTTGTTTTTTTGTCTTCTGATATTTTAAAGCTTCAAGATGTAACGGACATATTTTCAACAGCATGTTATGCACCTAATGGAATACATGGTCGCGCCTGTTTCCAATAATCAGGGTAACTTTCTCACGTCACGGAATTTAATGTGAAATTAGACACCTAAACTTATTATCCACCGATTCATTTCAATAAAAAATTTAATCCAGGGAGTTTAAATCGAGTTTTGAAAGGTTTGCAGTTCCTATTGTATTTGATCATTTATTACCAAAATATTCTGGATTTTACACTTCACGTCGAACAGCTCCACGACACTGTCTTCTTCTGTAACAAAGAAATAACTTTAGTTAAGACATTGCAAAAGTAGGGCTATGACAATACATATTTTTTGTTTGGAGGTAGAACCAGAATGTTTTCAGCAAAATGTTTTACAACGTCAACAGTACTGCCACCATATCGGGATACTATCATTTTGCTTAACATCTGCAATCTTTTGAATCGGAATTGAAGATCCATTGGTATCAGTGGAATAAGCACGGTTTCTCCAGTTCCACATCCGGTCGGAATTTCGCACTCTATAGTAAAAGTTTTCAGACGTTTTACCTGGAGACGTGTGCCGCACAATTTCGGTGGATTAAGGTTTCGCAATAAAATAACAGGACAGCCTTCTTGTAAGACCAATTAATGTGGGAGCAATCCAGAAGGCTGCAAGCAATTAAGAAATTCTGTTGGAAAATGTATAGCCTCTTCATGGTCCAGCACGGTGGACTGTGTATTAATTTTAGAGAGACAAACTTATCACAAATGAAAACTGGCTTAAAATCGTATGGGTTCCTGGTCATACCGGAATCATAGGAAATGAACAAGCTGATAAGGCTGCAAAAACTGCAACAACAGAACCGCTTATCACCTTCTACATACACAACAAAAAGGACCTCCAGAATAAATTAAAGACCCTGTGGAATAACAGAAGACGGAATTGGTGGAAAGATTACATCCACCATTATTCAACAATCAACCCTCAGGCAAATATGGCTTTATACCCTACAAACTGCCCACATAACATGATAAAATGCTTCCTACGACTCCTCATGGGACACACAAACCTCACACATAGTCATCTTATATCTAAATGTGATCCTCCAACTTGCCACTTTTGCCAAAATAACATGGTACTCTCCCTGAAATATTTACTTGAATGCCAGAAGGTCAACGACTCAACTAAACGCATTTCCATCACTCCGCTTGCTGAACTATTAAAAACACCAACTGAAACTAACATAAGAAAAGTATATAAGATACTAGTTACCTTGAAAATTAACAAATCTAAAAAACCAATATGTAAAAACTAGCCGATAGCCGTGGTAGCTAGTGCTATATAACCTTTTTTAATAATATTATTGTAATTTATTACTTAATAATAAGAATTAATAATAATAATAATAATTTTAGAGATAATCAAGTCTACTACAAAATAGCTCTCTCCTTGAACCAAGTTATAGTCTTCGAACTGGATAAACGTTGTTGACTGATTCTTGAAGATCATTTACTAAAATGCAAAGGTTTTGATCCAAATTAATTCTCCCATTTTTTTGTGACATATGTCCATTTCCTATTTTGAGGAAGAGTTCTGAACAATGCCGGTTTTCGGCATTTCTGTTTTGGGTTCTAATCTATTCACAAACGGCCAAAGAAGAGATCGTTTCAATGAAGCATTGATTTTATCAACATGTGTCCCTCTTGCTACCACTGGTAAGATTTGCCAAAAGTCACCAGAGAACAATATCGTGCACCCGCGAATTGATAACTTGTTTGCCATGGTAGCTTCGTCCCAAACTAATAATGAGCAGGCACGTATTAATTTTCCAATATTACTTTGTTTTAAAATGCTACAAACAGTGCCAGTGTCCTCAGTAGCTAGTGTCCCTGTTAGCGGAAGTTGGAATGTTGCATGAGTGGTTCGGCTTCCTTTCAAAAGTGTAGCTGCAATTCCGGATGATGCTACAGCTAATGCAATTTTGCCAGTAGATCTTACTTATCCAAGGAGCAAGTTGATAAGAAATGTTTTTCCTCTACCTCCAGGAGGTACGTCTGTCAATTGATGTTAATAACGCATCGTATACTTTTTTTTTATCTATGTTCATACGATGTCTATCTTGAGGTACAATTTGTTTAAACAGTTTAAATTGACCGTAGGAAATTTCTCTTGCGTATATGTATAGTCATCAGCAGTCCGTTCTTCTGCTACCTTATACAACGCTTCATCAAAAATATGTTGATCATACTGGACATAGTCTGACATAAACTCTTGCCGTCGTCGATTCAGTATATCTTCGGCCATATTTTGCCTATACTTATTCCAGAGATGGCGATGGCGATGGCACGATAGTTAGCTCATTGGTCTATCACGCAGAGAGTCTGGGTTCGATTCCTAGCTGGGTCACCAACAATTATTCAAATCGCCATCACCCTTTCGGCGGGCAATGGCAAACTCCCGAAAGTAAAAAATTGCCTACGAAAGAGCTTCTAAGGAGTGCCGTTCGGACTCGGCGATAAACCGTAGGACCCGCTCAGATGTGACAAAAATGACAACATGAGCAGCACAAATGACTGTCAAGAAGCTAGGCCATGGCCCATACCGGGCTGCCAGCGCCGCCATGTTTTTTTTTTTTTATTCCAGAGAGATACAATATACGCTATAATAAAAGCAAACAAATACCTTAATGACCTCGATGAACTGCAAATAGTAACTGAAGTTGATGTGTTGCCCCATTAAGAGTCGTCTCCGAAGAGACCCATCGCTTTGCATGCTTCTTTATAGGTATTATTAGTTGCTGCTTGTATGATAGGCCCTTAATAATGTGATGTAGCATTCTCAAGTGAAAACATTCACTGTTGTTGAGATGAACTACATGGACCGTCCCAAGAATATCAGTTTTTTTAACTCAAGGGAAACCTTCAACTGGAGTCTCTTGTTTGATCAAATGTGGCAAGCCACGTATATATATTGCCTGCATAAGCACTTTTACAGTATCCCTGTGATGTTGTGATGTTGATTTCTTAGCTCTCGAATTATATAGGTACTATAGGTAGATATAGCACCTGCCGCAAAAGAGTTAATGCGGTCGTATGTTCGTCGTATCTATTATAAGATGAAAGTGTCTCGAATATTCATGACTAGGTAACTTGCAAATGCTTTGTAGCTTAAGGGCTAACAGAATATAATTTTATTACGTAGCTTTAGTTTCCATCCTGCAAACTCCTCTCAGCAGTGGAAGCTATCGAGATGGTTTTTTTTTGTAGAGAATAAAGAAAATGTTTCGTTTATTCCAACCACCTTGCATCATAAAAATAGAGACACTTTTATCTCGACTAAATACTGCTAGTCGAAGAACCATTTATAATATGTGTTAGTTTTCTTCCGTTCATGTCAAAGAAAAGAGTTTCGAAAACTGTTTTTCTTTTTTGCTGGGGAAGAAAAATATCAAACATTTCTTTTGACCTTGCCAGAAAACTTAAAGTACAGTTTACGAACGTACATTGCTTAAAGTTGAATAACTTTTCCTCTCTGGGTTGAACCAAACTTAAAGAAAAACACAGTCTTTAACTTTTCAGCGTTATAGCTTTAACTTTTGTCTTTAATAAATGTTTAAATACTACTTAAAGTTCAGTCAGTGCTTTAGGGCCCTTCTTACTTTATAGGTATAAGAATATATTCGAAACTTCCTCCCTTCATCGATTAACTGTAGTTAACAAGTGTATTTACAAAGTTTTCTAGGAGATACCTACATAGGTGCTAGGAAAAATGATTAAAATGCCTCTAGAATAACTCACGAAATACTTTTTTATTTACAGTTTTAACTTATATCTTACTTAAACTTTACAAAAATTCTGAATAATTTCCATGTTTTGTATATTTTTAAATACGTTATACAAATGTTACATTCAATAAAAACTTTTGACCAACACTATCCAGTAATCGTTTGGAGTGTGAATGAACTTAAATATGGAGTCCAAAGTGTTGCATTGTCAGTAAAATTCAGAAGATATGAAGTTGTATTGCTAACTGAAATGTTGAAACGCCAATATTTCTGTTCACTGAACGAGTTATTTTTTATGTCTTTACATACGATGATCAGGGCAAATAAAGTAAAACACAAGGCGACTACAAAACTATTTCGAAATATCTGATGCGACATTTTGGCATGCGCTTCTATGAATTGTTAATTAAGAACTGAGGCACACAAAATACGGATTAAGGCATTCAATCATCTTTTTTACCAGATAAAATTATTTTACTGGTTCCTGGAATTAGCACATCTTGAGAATTAGTCACTTATAATTACATATTAGCAAAGCTACGAGTATGTACGGATAGATGTCCAAAGTCTCCTTGTAGATACTCATTCAAATAAATAATGTCATTCCTGTTGTGCTAATTATTTCTAGTCTGCCTTTTTCAATCTCATGTACGAGTTGTTTTTGACATAAATACATGAACATTGAACATACTCGTACGTAGCTATACATGACATTTGGTTTTATCAGATACCGCTAGTTTCAACTGGACATTTTTGAGAAATCAACCAGAGAACAATATGGGTGAATCTGTACTGCGCGAATTTATAACTTGTTCGACATGGTAGCTTCGTCCCAAACTATTACTGAGCAGTCACGTATTAATTTTCCAGTATTGTGTACTTTGTATTGAAATGCTACAAACAGTGCCAGTGTCCTCAGTAGCTAGTGTCCCTGTTAGCGGAAGTTGGAATGTTGCATGAGTGGTTCGGCCTCCTTTCAAAAGTGTAGCTGCAATTCCGGATTATGCTACAGCTAGTGAAATTTTGCGAATAGATCGTACTTATCCAAGGAGCAAGTTGATAAGAAATGTTTTTCCTTTACCTCCAGGAGCATCAATAAAATATAACTTTTCTTCGTTTCTGTCAATTGATGTTAATAACCCACCGTATGCTTTTTTTTATCTATCTTCATGCGATGTTAATCTTGAGCTACAATTTGTTTAAACAGTTTAAATTGATCGTAGGAAATTTATGTTGCGTATTCGGCGTTGGTTATTTCGGGGTTCGTTATATTTGTAGGCATCGCCAGTCCAAAATCCGAAATGGATTTACCCGAAGGTTCTTCTACTACCTTATACCTATACCTCGGGGGCGGATTCGGAGACTTTACGGACCGGAGCATTGGTGTCCATGCACTCTGCATGACCCAGCCATCTCATTCTTTGGATCTTCACTCTTCTGGCTAGGTCCATGTCGCTGTACAGTCCATACAGTTCGTCGTTGTATTTTCTCCTCCACTCACCGTCAATGCAGACGGGACCGAAGATCACCCGAAGAATTTTTCTCTCGAAGCAACCAAGAACACCCTGATCCATTTCTGATAATGTCCATTCCTCTGCGCCATAGAGCAGGACCGGGATTATTAAGATCCTATAAAGGGTGACTTTGGTTGTCCGAGAGAGGGCTTTGCTACTCAATTGCCTTCTTAACCCAAAGAAACAGCGCTCGGCAAGAGTTATTATTCGCTTGATCTCAGCGCTGGTGTCGTTGTCTGTATTTATAGCGGAGCCTAAGTAGACAAAGTCCTTCACTACTTCAAGTTATATCTGTCGAGGGTGACGTTCTGCCCGAGACGACGGTGTTGGTTGTCCTTTTTGCTTGACAGCATATACTTGGTCTTGCCCTCATTGACCGCTAAATCCATTTTCGCCGCTTCCGTCTCAATGCTCGGGAAAGCGCCATTGACATCAACCTGCTTTCTCCCGATTATGTCAATATCGTCGGCGTATGCGAGTAGTTGGACGGACTTTTGAAAGATAGTGCCTCTTGTGTTTGCTCGTGAGTTTTGCGCTATTCTTTCAAGTACGATGTTGAAAAAAAACGCATGACATCGCATCGCCTTGTCTAAATCCCTTCTGGACATCAAAGGTCTCGGTGAGATCTTTACCGACCTTGATGGAGCAGCGTGCATCATCATCCTGCACAGATGGACAAGTTTGGGAGGGATGCCAAAACTAGACATTGATCTGTATAGATCGTCTCTATAGATGCTGTCATACGGGTCTTTAAAATCGATGAATAGGTGGTGTGTATCGATCTGAAGCTCATGGGTCTTCTCCAAGATCTGACGTAGTGTGAATATCTGGTCGATGGTGGACTTTCCTGGCCTAAAGCCACACAGATATGTACCTATCAGGTTGTTGACAAACAGCTTCAGGCGTTCACACAATACGGCGGATAAGATTTTATATGCGAAGTTAAGGAGACTGATGCCTCTGTAGTTGGCGCAGTTCAGAGGGTCTCCTTTCTTGAGAATCGGACAAAAAATGCTCAGGTTCCATTCATCGGACATACTTTCGTCAGACCATGTTTTACAGATGAGTTGGTGTATGCTCCTTACCAAGTCATCGCCTGCCGCTTTGAAGAGCTTGGCAGCCAGGCCGTCTGCTCCAGCAGCTTTGTTGGACTTGAGCTTCGATATAGCTGTCTTCACTTCATCCAGGTCGGGTGGACGGAATTGTTGGTCATCACCGTCCAGGTTGAAAGGTTGATTCTGCCTGACAGCTGTATTTGTTCCGTCATCGCCGTTATACAGTCTGCAGAAATGATCTTTCCAAATCCTCAGCATCGACTGCGATTCTACTACGATGTTCCCTTGTTCATCTCTATAGGCTTCGGTTCGGGGTTTGTTTCCGTGGTATGTTATTTTTACCTTTTGGTAAAACTTCCGAACCTCATTCCTGGAGTAGCATCTCTCAATTTCCTCGATCGCGCGCTTCTCTTGCTCTTTCTTCTTTCTCCTGAGAAGGTGGTGTTCGTCTCTCCTCTTCCGCTCATAGAGCTCATGAGTAGCTCTGGTCTTTTTTTCGACGAGATGCTTGATGCGAGGCATTGGACCTCTTAAGAGATTAAGAGACACTCGATCGGAAAAGGACTTGGTGATCTCTGGCGATTGTAGCCGTCTGACGTCGAATTTTCTCACAGCATTAGTTTGTCTTGTCGTAGTTTGGGATATCCGCAACCGTACCTTGGCTACAACAAGGTAATGGTCCGAGTCGATGTTGGCTCCTCGGAACGTACGGACATCCATAATGCTGGAGGAGTGTCTTGCGTCGATCGCAATGTGATCAATCTGGTTGACTGTTGATTGATCAGGAGTTCTCCAAGTCCCCTTGTGTATATCGAGATGTGGGAACCGCGTGCTAGCCACGAAAATGTTTCGCCCCGCCCCAAAGTCGATTAGCCTGAATCCTCTATCGGAGGTGGTGTCATACAGGCTACATTTTCCGATTGTTCCACCAAAGATACCCACTCTTCCTAGCTTTGCATTCAAATCACCGAGGACAGTTTTAATGTCATAGCTAGGGCATTGCTAGAAGGTCTTGTTAAGGAGCTCGTAGAAGGCATCCTTGGTGTCGTCATCTTTCTCCTCTGTGGGGGCATGCGCGCTTATAAGGCTAGTGTTGGCGAATTTAGCCTTGATGCGGAATACTATGAGTCGCTCGCTCACATGCCGGAAACTGAGGACTATTTGTCTTGTCTGCCTCCGACGAAAAGCGCTGCTTTTGCCGTCGATAGCAATTGCCGTAGTAGATTTCACAGTTTTTCATCTTCTTTTTGTCCGGCCATGTTGAACTACTTAGCATCGAGTTTTTTTAACTCGAGGGAAACCTTCAACTGGATTCCCTTGTTTCCTCCGTTGAAAGGTGTTGATCCGACCTAATTTTGTTCACTAACCATACCAGCAGATGGACATGCGGTTACTCACATTTCTGCCACTTAACAGTGTACATGTGGCAACGTTGTACTACGTTGTATCCCGGCGTAAAAATAGTCTAGTGGGTGCTGGCCCACTTATCCAATTTCAGATTGCAACGTACAACCAGCAGGACAATTGTCTCGTGTGGAGGGCTTCCATTAAACCAAATCGGCTCAGGCAACCTCACAATATTTTTTTTCACAAAAAATTGTGCCGTGTGTAGGCAATAATTGTCACAATTTCACCCTCAGAATTCATTGAATACAGATTTGTTGCAGGTAGAACTACAACATATTTGAAAATGAAAAGAAAATGATGCAGAAAATTCATACTTTCTGTTTTTCGACAACAGCGACATGACTGCGAATTGGGTCGCACACAATTTATCCCTACTATCCCTAGAAATTGTGTGTACAAATTGTGCTGTGTGTAGGCGCTTTTAAGTATCTCTTAAATTTATGCCTACGTATGCAATGCAAATTTGTTTTTGGGCGACTTGGTATCAAAATATTGTTTTTTTCTACTTACAAAAAAAACTTAATTAGGTTTTATTATATATATAAACCTTCCGTGAACAATTATCTAAATGATGGTGAAGACCGCATCAAAATCCTATGTATGGTTTAGGAGGAGTTAGCGGCCAAACAGACAGATACGAAAAGAGACTTTGTTTTATACTATGTAATGATGATTATTTAACAATTTGTTGTGCATTATTTGAAGTTTCCGCAGATGACTTTTTGCACACATACCCCAGACAGGACATCGATAGAATAAAACCGATTGAAAAATAGCCTTAGAAATTAATATCCTGGATAGGATAGCTTGAGTCTTAGAAGCATAAATGCTTTCCAATTTTTACAATTCTCTTCGACAGTATTTACACCAGATTACAGATTAGTTTCAACGTTGAAGCCAATTGTATCTGAAGAGTAAATACAAGTATCGTCAATGTTACAGCTTATCAATTTGGTGATATCGGAGGTATACATATTAAAGAGGACTAGATCAAGAACAGATCCTTGTGGAACTCCTGCATTAATCAATTGATTGTGTGAGAGGCCTTGATTGATGGATACGAGAAAACTTCGGAAAACACAATATAACTTAATAATTCTATTAAGATACAATAGAATATTAAAAGTCAGTAGCTTATGCATCAAACCCTTATGCCAAACAGTTTCGAATGGTTTTTCTACGTCCAAAATTACCATGCCAGTACTTTGGCCTACTGAAAATTTTTTGTGATTCGATGGACTTGGTGAGTGGTGCTCTGAATGGGATTAAGTCCAAAGTAAAATTGTAATATCATGAGCTCCCTTGATATTCTTTCAATAAATGTTATGAAACTTAAACTGATCATCTACAGTATCCTATAGCAATAGGATTGTTGCCAAAATAAATTTATTCTTTTATAGCTAAGCCATAATGACTGTGGATTCTACATTAACTCAAATGGAGAAATTGTTTGGTCTCATTGCTCGAAAACAGGGACTCGTTCCAGACTCAAGGTCTTATAGTCTGTACTTAAGCCAGCAAATTTCTTCTTTACTTTCTTCATTATATAAAATTTTGTTTTAAATGCCAAGAGCACTTAAAAATTTAATTGAAGTCAAAAGGGAAGTTCTCAACTCTTGTATACTCATATATCCCTGATAGGAATAGCAGTTTTTGGTTTATTGCCCTAAGTCTTTGTATGCATCGCTTGAACCTTTGGATATAAAATATATTGAATCTGAGCTATCTGTTTGCAGATTTACTCGTACGAGTATATTGTACAAGTATATACATCATTCGTTTCTTTCTGTCTCTCAAGCGTCAGTCATGTGTACATACTCGTACATAAAGTTTGTACTTAATGCTTGTTGCAGCTTATGTCCTAGAAAGAACAAGGTATAGAAGCAACATTTCATGTAAAAAAAAAAATACCTAACTTGACTGGAATAGGATCAAATTTAGCATTAGATGAAATTTTGAAGAGTCTTAACCAAAATCAGATGCAAATACACGTAAAATAGAAAATATCCCTTCTCTCTACTATAAATTATAAAAGAAATGTTCAGCAATATATCTTTATCTCTAAAATGTGGATAAATTTTGTTGATGTCATAAAAAGGGTTTATACTACCCACATACCCAAAGTTACGAGTAAATTGATAACAAAAATTGTAAAGCCTTAATTCAACCGGTATTTACGACCGAGGGTAAAAATCACCAACAAACTTCTCTAGTCGTAAAAACGAAAATCGAATATATTAAAGCGAACGTAGTGGAAATGTTTCGTAATTAAAGTTTTAAATTTCTCTCAATCACAATTTGATATCGAAGAGGGTATGTATTTTTAACTCCTATTTTTAAAAGTGATTCTGCAAACTGACAGAAGGTTGGCGTTATTATATATACTGCGCTGCCAAATGAAAAAATATTTGTAAGAGAAATTAATTTTACGCTTGGATAATCTACTGCGAGGCATAAAAATCAAAATCGATTAATTTTTCAGCGCAAATAAAACACGGACCTTACAGCTAGTTTAATTAAAATTTTAATTAGGAAACAAGCTTTTGAAATGAACCGCTACAAATCTGTTTGTAATAGTGTCAACGATTTTATTTAAATTTATTAGTACTTTCATTTATACCCAGTTATAGTTATGAAATGAAAAGCGTTATGAATCGCGTCTGATTCAAAAAAATAAATATAACGTTTGTTGGTAATGAAAAGTTGTAAAAGTTCCATTTTATAAATGAAATTTGTTGAATTATCCTGCAAATTGACTACATTTTATTACTTCTGTACTTTCTTATGTTCACTCTCATTGGAATCCGTTCAGAAAAAAAGAACAACATTACCTGCTTTTGGTTCCTAGTGGACATGAATTTAAAGTAAAGTACATGGAGTTCTACGCGTGTTTCGTGAACAAGTCCACTCTAGTGAATTTCAGAGATATCTATAATATGAAGTCCAGGAAGTCCTGGTAACGCTGGTGGAAACCCATTTCCCTGGATCGCCATTATCAGCTGACTCCGGCTTGCCACACCACACTGATGACATCAATCCCTCTCTCTCTGAAGGAGAGATTGGTGTTCTTATAAACCAGGAAAAAATACGGTGGGCAATTCAATCCTTTAAACCGTATAAATCCCCCGGCGCGGATGGCATTCTACCTATTTTGCTGCAGAAAGCGCCGGAGATAGTCATCCAAAACATTATGGAAATTCTGAGATACAGTTTAAAAACGGGCTACATTCCAAAAGCATGGAGAGAAGTTAAGGTAGTTTTAATACCTAAGGCCGGCAAGCAAAGGCACACAACAGCTAAAGACTTCAGACCAATAAGTCTGTCATCTTTTATGCTTAAAACCCTGGAGCGTTTACTGGAAATTCACATCAGGAACAGATGCGGTAACGGTTTTTTGACCGGGTCACAGCATGCCTACATGAAGGGCAAATCCGTGGAAACCGCCCTACATGAGGTGGTGGGGAAAATCGAAAGAAGTCTAAACTTTGGTGAGTTTGCGATGGCGGCCTTCAATAACGTAAAGCTGAGCGCTACCAAAGGTGCTTTAGTAGAAGCAAGCATAGAATAAGGGATAACAAATTGGATCTGCAACATGCTTACATGTAGGGTAAACTGTTCCATTGGACAAAGCTCGGTTAGAATGTCAGTGACCAGGGGAACCCCTCAAGGGGGAGTTATATCTCCACTCCTTTGGGTACTGGTCATAAATGACATTCTCAAAAACCTTAACTCAATGGGTATCAGCGCCACGGCATACGCGGATGACGTGGTGATAATAGTGCAGGGAAAATACTTAAACATTTTAAGTGAGATTATGGAGCTTGCCTTGAAGACGATCAGCACCTGGGCAGGCAGCTGTGGTCTCAATGTCAATCCCTCCAAAATGGAACTGGTTCTCTTTACCAGAAAGTACAATAAACCGCAATTCACACTGCCAAAACTCGGTGGAATGAAGCTGTCCCTTTCGTATAGTGCGAAGTACCTTGACGTGATTCTGGATAACAAACTGAATTGGAATCTCAACGAAGCGGAAAGAATTAAAAAGGCATATAATGCTCTTTTCATATGTAAAAGAACTGTGGGAAAAATTTGGGGCCTTAAACCTGCCATGGTGTACTGGCTATATACGGTAGTGGTGAGACCCATACTGCGCACTAGCGTGGTGGAAAGCAACAACTAAGAAAACGACATATGGAAAATTAGCGGCGGTTCAGAGAACGGCTCCGTACCACCCCTACGGCAGCATTGGACACCTTTCTACACCTGACACCGCTTGATTTACAGAGAAAAAAACTTGCTGGCAACAGTGCGAATCGACTCACTTGTCTGGGCCTTTTCAAAAACAGTAGCTTCGGACACGGCACAATCCTGGAATAGCTACTACCAGGCAATACTATTAAAATGGATGAAATCCCTTCCTTAATCGATTTCGACATTCCGTATGATATACTATATCCGGAGAGGAAGGACTGGCAAGAAAATGCAGTGACAAGATCAAACGAAATTGCAGTTTTTACAGATGGCTCGAAGACAGAGGAAGGAACAGGTTCCGGAATCTTTTTGGAGGACCCGGAACTAAGAGTCTCCATAAGGCTACCGGACACTAGCAGTGTCTTCCAATCAGAGGTTCTAGCTGTCCTCAGGGCGGCTGAGCTGATGCAGATGAGATCGATATCCGGCAGAGATATCGCTATCCACACCGACAGCCAGGCCGGTCTAAAGGCAATGGAGTCAAACATCGTTAGCTCTGACACAGTCAGTCGCTGTCGCACAATGCTCAAAGCATTATGCGCTCAGAACAGGGTGAGACTGTGCTGGGTGCCAGGGCACTGCGGTATAGAAGGAAATGAACAAGCAGACGAGCTTGCAAGAAGAGGAGGGCTGCTCGACAATACTGAGGTTGCGAATGTCAAACCACCCCTCTGCACAGTAAAGGGCACTATCGAGGAAAAAATCATAAAGACCGCAAGCATAAGGTGGCTGAACCTGGAAGGACATAGGGTATCAAAGGCTCTACTTCTCGACGGCAACAGATCTAGGAAGCTTATTAAGCTAAAAAGGGATAAGCTTAGGACGCTAATAGGAATACTAACAGGACACTGTCTACTGTTGAAGCACGCAAAGAGACTAAAACTAACAAATACGGACACTTGCAGATTCTGCGGGGATCTACAAGCGGTTGAGGATATAACACACATATTATGTGAGTGTGAGGCAATATCGCGCAGCCGAAGGAAATTCTTGGGAAAATATTTCTTTGAAAACTTAGAGGAAATAGACGGACGGTACGGACTTCAAAGGCCTTCTTGGCTTCGGTAGAGAAATTGGGTGCTTTAACAGAGAAACAGTTTAGGTTTTCTTCTTTTTGGAGTTGGTTTTAACCCACAGGGGATCGCGATGGGCCCGTTCAGGTGCGTAGTGTCTGTGTCTTGTGGCACACTCTATTTTACCTAACCTAACCTATATTATGAATAAAAAACAACATAGTTCATGTGACCACTACGGCTTCTGTTGCAATCAACCATTCGACGGTCAAAATTATTAATGTATTTTTGAAGAATGAGTGGGTCAATGGCCGCAGTTTCAGTTTGGATGTTATGCTTGCGATCCTGAATTGTCGCTTGGTTATGGCATAGACCTTACTTTGCAAATAACCCCACGGAAAGAAGTCTAAAGGTATCAAATTCAATGACCTTGAAGGCCAATCAACTTTTCCTCTAAACAATGCAATCTTTAAATTTCGCAAGTAATAAATTTATTTATTGATGGCTTGTGTGGGCGGTAACACCATCCTGAGTTCGTTTAAGCCCCATTCACTCAATTGCCGAAAAAAATAACCAGTCAACATATTGTTGTAAGGTTCTTCGTTCAGTGTGACTGTCTTTGCAGCATTATCTTCGAAAAAGTATGGTCCGATGATGCCGTCAACCCATAATCCGTACCATACATTGACTTTTTTGGGATGCATTGATTTTTCATAAATCTCGCATGGCTTTTTCGATCCTCAAAAAAGACAATTTCGTTTATTTACGTACCCATCCATCCAAAAATGGGCTTCATCTGAAAATATCAAATTCAATGATAAATTGTCAATCCAACATCCAGTTAAGAAATCGAAGACGTCGTAGATAGTCCTATGGCTTTAACTGTTGTGTAATTTGAATTTCATAGGCGTGCAAATTCAGATCAACTTTTTAAATTCGCCGTAAAGTGCCACAAGTGAGGCCCAATCGTTGTTGTTGAGGTGCCTGGCTGGTTTGAAACACTTTCACTCACAGTGGTGATGTTTTGGTGAATATGTACTGGCCGAGTTTTCTGATATTAAGAATGACCCGATACCGAACTAAATCAGTGTCACTGTCCATGAGTTTGGTGGAATATCGCATGGTCCAGCATGAACCACGGCCAACGAACTGTTTAAACATAGATCAAACCTCCACTAAACAACATTTGAAAGAAATTTTCCTCGACATAGTCCGGTAGTGATCTTCGTTTACCCTAACGAACGAGCTCCGGTTTTATTTCTGAAAAGCAAGTAGAAGGGAGGAGACTGCTTTGTTAATTTGTTAACACTGACTGACTGGTATTTTTGTTCGGTAGGCATAGTACGAAGTTGTCCTGGATGCCTCGATTTATTTAATCGATGGTTGCATGCGAACGTCTATGTACTCAAAAATGATTCATACAAATAATTAAAATAAAATTCGAAATTTTTCTTAGACTTGTTAGTCTACCTTAATCATAATTAAAGCCGTTTGTTACAATTAGTCATCTTGTTGCTTTATCGGCGTCTGCGAGCTTTAACAATTAACGTGCACCTGCCATACACATTATATCATTTCCCATTATTTTGACAAGTCCGATGTAGAGGATTGGAGAAGTCACAAATCTTTGAACAGCTTGATTGGGCAAACTAATCAGAGAACGTTACTTGAAAAGGCAAAGAGTTTGAGAATCTATTTTGGGTATCTCAACCTTCTCTAAAATGTAGAAAGCATCGTCAATAACATGCACATATTCAAACATTCAAGAGTAATGGAACTACTTTCAACTTTCCACAGCTAAACAGTCCTCATTATTTAGAAGAAATAATAACATTGGAGGCTTTGTATACCTAAACAATTAAGGTCACACATGTAACTCAGGATGGTCTAACTAAAGGATGCATATAGATTGCTCTCATCGGTCAAGCAGAAATATTGTTTCTTTATTATATTTTCAGCTCTTACATGGGCAAAAATCACATGATATTCGAGGTCAGAATACAGGTCAATTTCTGAAGATCTGAAGTTGTCGAACACTTGCTTCAATAAATCGATGTTTTTTTTCTAGTAGTATGTGACATGTTTTGTAGACCATGTTCACGCACTACTGGAAACTTAATTTCGGAAGAAGTACAGCCCGATGATATTACCAGCGCATAAACTGCAAACGTTGATCACCTGGCTTCAATTCTTGCAGCAATTTAATCTTGAAAACATCTTAGTCAAAATCCTTGCTGGTTCCAAACAAAGTCGAAGAAGAACCTATGTCCAACAGGCCTGTTAGTGGCCTGGAATCCAAATGAGTAGAACGGATGTAGTCCGAAATCGTTAAAATGTATTGGGAATAGCCGACACTTTTGGTCGATTATGCTCATAATGAGTAGAGCTTTATAAGAATTTTGTACTAAGCAGTGGTTTTGGAAATAAATTTTGCACGATTTCTAAACGTTGCTTATACACCCGAGCATGAATATTTACAAAGATTATCTTTCAGCTCTCTGACTGCCGTTTTATGAAAATAAAACCTAAACCAGCAAGCCGTCATCTGCTGGTTTGCATCTAAACAGAAGCTGCACAGAGCAGATCTTGTTCCTGTGAATTAGCGTTGAATAGAGTATATGCTATCAGATGGAGTTTATGCTATCTACTAGATGGATGCGTTGAATAGCCTATTTGATATCACGTTGCTTTTTCAAGTTATTTTCACTACGCCCTATTTGCGGTCTATTTCAGCTATTCAGCCAGCTGCTTCATAAATGAACATCTGCTTTCAATCTCTGGACCTTGAGGCTGGGAAGACAACCTCACGACATAGCAATTTGTGGCAGAACTGTCAAGCATTCGATAAAAAACAGCCAAGGGCTGTGGAGTAGTTTTAACACTTTTCATCGAGTAGATTTACTCCAATTTTGATTTGGTTATAAAAAAGGATTATCTCAGGTTTCTTCGTAGCTTCATCAACATTTGGCATGTGGTGCATACTCGACAAGTTGATCACTGCTTTATTCTGCTTTGGCACATAGGATGATATAGTGATGTTCTTACTTACTTACTTTAGGTGGCGCTACAGTCCGGGGTGGACCTGGGCCTCAGTCAACAAGCTTCCCCAGCCAGCTCGATCCCTGGCTAGCTGTCTCCAGTTTCGCACACTAAGTTGGCTGAGGTCCTCTTCCACTTGCGTGTGCCACCTGAGTCTTGGCCTTCCTCTACTGCGCTGCCCCTCGGGAGGGGGTTCGAAGACTTTTCCGACCGGAGCATCGGTATCCATGCGCTCTACACGACCCAGCCATCTCAGTCTTTGGATCCTCACTCTTCTGGCTAGGTCCATGTCGCTGTACAGTCCCTACAGTTCGTCGTTGTATCTCCTCCTCCACTCACCGTTAATGTGATGTCCTTAGTAAAAGCAAAAACTGTCGAATCAACACTTCTGTGACGAGGTGGTGAGAATTCAGGAGGAATTTCTTTGTGTTTTTTTCTCAAAATCAAATAGCTCAACAGCAGTGTACCAATTGTCAATAGAAACCTTTCTATTGGATTTTTCTATCGGGAATATAAGACGCATTTCAGCTTGAGTTGGTTTCTTCAGTCGCTGATATTCAGGGGGTAAGTTAAGTCCATCGTTGACACGGAAGCGAAATGTGGCGACGACGTCAACCACAGAGTGAGTGTGGAGTGGGTAAAATGGCGGGAAAATTGGGGAATCTTTTACGACCGGAAATTTCCACTTTAATTGAAGGGGAAACTCTACACCACGGTTGTTAGACAAGCTTTTATGTACGGTTCTCAGTGCTGGACAATGTACGAAGCGTTTAAAAAAGAAAATGACAGCAGCGGAAACGAAAATGTTAATGATGTCTACTGGAGTCACTAAATGCGATTGCATTAGGTCTACGCGTGTAAGAGGAAGTCTACATATAAAGAATTCGGTAATCGAACAGCTTGAGGCGAATAGAATAAGCTGGTATTGCCACTGTCAAAGAAAATCTGCGGAAAATCCGGTTAAAAAGGCACTATCAACTACGGCCACTCCAACTGTAAGAAAACGAGATCGGAAAAAGAATTCCTGGATTTCTCAAATGGCAAATGCGCTAATCACTGAACAGTTCCAGGACCAAGCAGTATTTAGGCGCGTTCTGCGGTCTGTGACATTAGCCAACCCCATAAGCGGAGCAGCAGCGATACAGAAAACATGGGGAACTCATTGCACATAAGTTCGTATAACGAGCAAAGGGTTAATAAAAGGATAAGAAGAAGAAGAAGTTTAGTCCATCCGCATCTTTGCCTTGGTATATATAGGCATTGAGAAGGTATCCCGATCTTGCATCTGTAATACGAGTATATTGAATTTTGATGCCATATTTTGCCGGTTTCTTGGTAATGAACATTTTGAACCTGCATCTTCCTCGAAATGGGAGCAACGTTTCATCAATACATGCACAGCTGCCGATTGCAAAAATAGCTTGACATTGAACAATAAAGGAGTTGAAGAGCTCAGGTGCTCATGTGTGGATACATCATTTTCTCGATGTTCGTGGTTTTTATTTAAAAATTGCAGTATAAAATAGGAACCCTATGAATGCCTTCAATTCCATGAGATCTTAGTGTTGAACATAGGTTGAAATTTGGTTGTTCGGCCTGACTACTCTTTTCTTTACATTAGTGTAATGAACGATTTCTTCAAGTATTTCATCAGTTAAAAACTGCTGTCAAATATCGGGCGGAAAAGACGAAGTATTTAGTTCATTGCGATATGCTGGTTTTATACCTCCCCTCTCCTGCACTATACCATATTATGCTATTGCGTTCTTGATCGTAAGGAATGTGGGGCAGATGACGAAACCGATTCTTGCCAAAATAATTCTTCTTCCTGGATCTCGATCGCAATTGAAATAAAGGCATATCATGTTCAGATGATAATTCTTGCTCGTTAGGTAAAGTTGAACACAAATGAATCGCTGTCTCTTCGCATTCTGAGTCTAGTTCGCAACTTTCTTCTAACACGTGCTCTATTCCTACATCCGCCTCAACATCGCAGCATTTATCATATTCACGCCTCAAAATTCGTTGGGGTATTTAAGACATAAGTTAGGTTGTTAAGGGTTAATTGGATCGTAACAATAGAACCCACAATAATTGAGACATTGGGCTGAAATGTATTCTAGGTTTCTGTTTTCAGCAATCAATTCTTTAAGGCCACCACTCTTCCACAAATATCAGCCGGAACAATAAAATGCATGGTTTTCTTCCAACTTTTCTAAAGCCCAGTCGGAGGAGTTTCGGTACTTCTCCTGGTCATTACCTCTTTTCTCAAATTCCGTAAACCGCGTGGAACTGACCGATTTGGCTCATTTTGAAGTAAAGCAATTACGGCTGCGATACTATCGGTACTTCGACTAGTATGTTGTCTAATGTACTGGCACAGGAACTTTCAGTAGTCTATATGTTGACACAAAGTTATTTACTATAGTATGCACAGCCTGTTTGTAGGGACGATTATCACGACCGGAGGTTGGAATAAGAGCTCTTAAAATTGCGACTGCCGACCAAGAATTTAGGTAGTAATTTCTAATTTCCAAACCTTCCTCGTTTGTGAACTTCGCGTTGATAAAAATGTCAATCTTGAGTATCGTTTTGACATTGACAGATCAGAAAAAAACAGATTTAAGGCTGCTTTTGTATTGAAATATAAAGAACCACGGATTTGGTGTATTTTAACTCCACTTTTTCTGATAATGAAATGAAACGAATTATTACTCTAAGAAGGCAATTTAGTGATAAGGCATTGTAAGAAGCATATAATAGACTTTGAAATCGTGCACTACAGAAGCGAGGGCGTATAAAGATGTACTTGATCGTTTGAGCTCGATTGAACACAAAATTGTATAACTTTAAGACCCCTTGGGTTGATGGGAGCTAAGGAACTTCGACGGTTTTAAAGTCAGAGCACTTAATAATTTACGCTCCGTTCCGAAGAGACATTCCTCTTTGTGTATCAAAAATTGAAAGACCAATAAGGTACTTAACTAGACAGTCAGTGTTAGAAAGTCTATTAATCGGGAGGGTTTAATTATTCATTGAAAAATAACTAAAAATGAAATTAATGTGCAGTCGTCTTGGTTTTTCCCATTTTGGGAAACAAATGTGAGCAGAGGAAAATAGTTGGAAAAGGAAAAAAAAATTGTTCAAAGTCCACGAATGCTACACCTTCACCCGCAATTGACTGCAGGTAGGGGTGAGACATAAAAAAACAAATTAGCCCTGAACCTGAGAATAATAATTAACGGTCTATAATAACGGAATTCCATTACCAATTAGTATCAATTCATTTATTTTTCTTATTTATGAATGAAAAAAAAATCTATCGACGGCGCTGCAATCAAAATCAATAGTTTCATTAACTCAAGCATGAAAAACTACTTAACAGTACGGACTTCTGAACAATTGACAGCATGATTTTTCCCAGTTACCTGACGTTAAGTGGCAATCAACTGAACAAGAGTACAAGTATAATATTTCCTTGTTAGCCGTGATAAGCGAAAAACAATTGCAACCAAAATAATTGTCAAATTAATGAGAACCGTAACTAAAAGCTATGGTTCGAGTTGCTTAATCAACTGAAAACATTAGCTGTTTTTTTTTTCCAAATGGTATCACAATTTAATGACACTAACCAATTTAATATCAACTTGTACAGGGAGTTTACTATGCCACTGATGACAAATGCTAATGAATTGATTTTGGTTACAACTCATTCTGTAGTTTCGTCCAGCTTCCACGCCGAATGACATCACTTAGATCTGCCAGAAACGCCGTTTTATACTGATAGGCCTGTAGTGACACCCGAACCAGATTCAGAGTGAAGGGCTCTTTTGAATACAATTGAAAGGCTGAACGTACTGAGTCCTGTCTGGATCTCTATTCTTCATTAAATCAATGGTAAATAAGATTACCCACGATTCGAACTAGGTACTCGTATTATATGATCACAAAAGTATTTTGCATGACTTTACATTCTGCAAGCACACCTAATGAATTTTTCCGGATATCTCCCACGCATTAGTGGCATAACTCTGCCCTGACTTAGCATCTTTTTAAACTAGACATAAGTCGCAGAACCTCTTAAGACCCTGGTGAAAGAGTAATGTCGACCACAATCACTTCCTTTGTCAAAGGTGCTGAAAAAAATTGATTTCTAAGCGTAATGTATTTCTTATAAGCTTAAAAAAACACAAAAAAATACCACGACTTATGTAAAGTCCGTTTGATAAGATCGTATACGGCAAAATTCGTTTATGAAAACCGGTTTGGAAGTGGCATTTGCATTAGCAGATAAAAAAATACTTCTGCTAAGATGCTTTGAATAAAAAAATTTAAAGAGTGTTCAATTTTTGTCAGAGACGGAAATATTTTAAAATGAGTGTCGCGTTTGCATCACGTTATGAAGCAGAATTCTTGTGCACGCATCCAAAAGGACCGAAAATGTCATACGGAGCAGCTGCTAAATACATGAAATGGTCAAAAGCATTTGTTAGCAAGTGGGTGCACCGTTATTCCCAAGTTAAAAATGTGGATGATTTTCCGGATCGTGGGTCTACGCCAAAAACAACAAAAAAGCAGGGCAAAATGATTCTACGCGTGTTTGAAAAAAATCCTCTTCTATCCTTACGTGGAGGACAAGGAATTTTACGCAAAAGGGGTCTAAATGTGTGTTGTGATACGAAACGAAGATGTTTACTAGCCAATAATGTAAAATTTCGAAGCACAATAAAGAAACCACTACTGCCAAAAAAATCCAATAAATTAATCCAGCGGACCGTCAAACACTCGGCAAATGTGCACGTTTGAGGATGCTTCTTAAAAAACAAAGATTTGGCAATTTGTTCATGTTTACAAATAACTTAAACGCACCCAACATGGTCAAAATTTATAAGAAGGCTTTATTACCGTCTGCCCAAAGGTGGTTTAAAAGATGGAATGAGAATTGGTTACTGCAAGAAGATAATGACCCGAAACATCGCAGTCGTTTGTGCAGTGCGTGGAAACAAGAAAATTACGTCGATGTTTTAGATTGGCCATCACAGTCGCCAGATGCAAATCGCATTGAAAATGTTTATGAATTCATGAAGCTAAAGCTCCAAGGAAAGAAGATCTCGACGGTCAAACAATTATCACGAAAAATACGAGTTTTATGGAGATCTATGTCTCAAGATTATGCTATAAGATTAGTAGAAAGAATGCCTCGAAGACTCCAAGCAATTATTGATAACGGAGGAGAGTGGACAGCATATCAATTGAAAAGCATTCAAGTAAATAAACAAAATAAACCAGTACAATTGATTTTTTTTTATTATTATAAGTTGTTCTTTAAATTTTGCCGTATACGATCTTACCAAACGGACTGTATCTTTGCAAAAGTATTTAAGGCATGGGTAGCCAATAATAAAATTAAATATAAAAATAAACTGCACCAAAAATGAGTGGAACATCTATCCTTAACTCTAAATAGAGGTGATGGTATCATTACTTATTCATTGAACCATTGCTTAACCATTAAACCATTGAAATAGGAAATTCAATTGTACATCGTAGTCCTTCTTATGCTGATAATTATTTTTCCAGGGAAATCTTTTTTATTGTACCAATCAGTAGCTTTGAGAAAGTTATTGAAAGTTATTTATTCTTTAAGTGATTCAAATTTAAGTCTAATCTTTTACTGAAAAACATCGTAGACATCTCTTTGAGTTTTCTGACAGGAGTTTCCCCCGAAAACTTAAATACAGTTTGAAAAAGAGCTGTGAACTATCTTGGGAAAATCGATTTCATTAGTGCAGTGCAATGTCGTTTAAGATAAGGCCTACCTATCTATTGAAAATCCTCTTTTAGATCTTTGTTATTTCATACAGAAATGATCGAATGACAAAAGATACTGTGCTGGTCTTTTTATTGAAGTGGTTGATCTGGGGCGGAATCGGCTAACGCGATAGTTGATAATCAAAATCGACACTTTTGCTTTGTGTAAGGTGATTATCAAATCGACAATCGTTTTTTTTGCTTTGATTTTAGGTGATTAGGTGTCGTTTTCATACATTTATGTCATTTTCCACAAGGATTTTGGTGTGGTCGACTTCAAATCGGTTATTATATTAAGAAAAAACGTGTGTCTTAAGGATTGACATATTTTCTATAACGAAAATTAGTTCAAGTGCAATGTTTACATCATTTGCAATTTTCCAAAACGCGAGGACGAGGAGTATGAGGAATGAAAATAATTATAAAAAGGTCCGACTGATAGGAACAAATCTGCGAAATAGAGCGAATATTTTGGAGCTACCTAAACCTTTGTATGTACGTATCTGATGGATAACTTTCGCTTAACCAAAGAAGCATTTTTACAAGTTTTGCGGCTACTCGATTTACCACATGGAGTAAGATCAACCCATGTTCCACCTGTTCTTCAATTGGCTGCAACATTAAATGTTATTGGTAATGGTGGTTACCAAAGACAAATTGGTGTTAACTGTGCTGTGCCGATGGGTCAAAGCACTGTATCTGAAATTAGTGTTGCGATTATTAAAAAAATTAAACTTGGGAAATTTTATTTGTTTAGGTTGTTGGCGTATAATTATTGAAGAAAAAAAGTGTAGATACTGTTCTATGAGTTGTTGAAATTATAAATATCTGTGCTACATTGCACAACATATGCTGCGCATTTAACATACCTATTGTAGAACAAGAAGTTAATATTTCCTCAAACTTTTAAATTCATAATCATCAAGCTCGAGAAGGAGATAATTTCGCTTATTCGCTTATGGAGAAGCTAGACGGATTCGTGATGGCATCAGAGATAGGTTATTTGTTAACCAACTGATTAATATATAAAATTTAAACTCAAAACACAAAATTCAGACATAAATGCTTTTCGAAAGCTTTTAATTAATAAAAAACAAATAATAATAATAATTCGAAAATGACATTTAATTCTTGACACACTTCTAAAGTGATGCCAATATATCAACAATTTTTTGCGATCGCTTTACACAGAGCAAATAATAGTTGATAGTCAAAAACGACAATCAAAAAAGCGACAATTAATTATCGCGTTAACCGATTTCACCCCTGGTCACTGGATTGTGCACAGGACATGACAAAAAAGATCCAACGGCCAAGCAAAACCAACACAATGACTGACACTATTATTGAATTTAGTGTGTAATGAATCGACTATTGGACAGCGTGTGTGGCACAAGGCCCCCTCTTGCTGGAACCATACCTTGCAAGAGTCCAAAGCATTAATTTCTGGCCTTGAAAAATAGGTTATCATGCCTTGGTAGTGCTTCCTATTGACCGCAACGTTTTATTCCATTGTCGTCTTGAAAGAAAAATGTGGCAATAATGTCGCCACCAGACGAAAGAGTCTTTTGTTTGGGATGCATAGGCTCTTCTTTAATTACGTGTAGATTTCCCGAGCTAAATGAAAATGTGTCTTACGAGTATCTGAAAAGACGATTTTTTCCAGTAAAATTGATGTAATTAGCCCAAACAGAGTAACGATAACGAAGCGGGCGGTTACTTTTCTTCAATATCTATGTCAACTGAACCTTGTTAGCGAATGATCTGAGATATTTATACAAAATTCTCCTTGGCTAATGCGATTGACGCTCAGCTGCTGGAGTCTTTAGCGCGTTCGTTGAAATTCCTTTTGAAAAGCATCCAATTTTTTAGTAACTTTGCGACATTTCTCAGAATGTATTCTCTGAAATTTTCTCTCTTGAATATTTTTTCAAATAAAAAAATGGTAATGTCAGTATGAAATAAATCAATGAATTGATATGGATTCTAGTGAAGGTGTTAATAAAGGTTTAGATTCTGAGAACAACATGTGTATGTTGAGATAAGGTTTTCAGAAATTTCTTTCGAATCCTTTTCTGCAAGTGCATCAGTGAATGAATTTATGCATTCACTGTCGTATCAAACACGAATAACATTTTGCCCACTCACAGTCTTCTCAAACTCCCTGATCTTGGCGGAGTTCCCATAATATTTTGCACCAAATTTTGTTGATTTTCGTCGGTTTTATTCCATTAGCTGAGGTGCAAGTGAATGTAGAAATTTACTGTGGGTCTGCTTTCCACTCCTTGTGAATTACTTAAAAATTTAAACCTGAAACATATTTCCATTGAAAGAAAACTTCTATCTTCTTCTTTTTATTTTATGCGGCGACTAGTTAATACCGGTTACCAACTTATGCTTGCTGATAATTCCATTATCATATTTTGGTCAAAACCAAGCTGAAGGTAACATTGCGATCTGCTTTTCTTGGACAAGAATTTAGAGTATGACAGAAAAATTTCAGAAGAAGAAATATCAACTGCCCAGCATGAAAACATGTACAGCGTAATCTAGCAAGCTTTTTATAAATCTGCGTCAACCAAAAGATCTGATCACTCACTAAATTATATAAAAACCCTCCTTCTCAGATTCTGACCGAAATCATTGCTGACCGAATAGATAATCGACTTCGAACTTTTGTTTTAATAGGAGTCCTAGTGTCTAGGATATACATATGTATAATAGAAAAAGCTCAGTAGGGATAGGATTGGTGTCACGTTTGTGTGGCTGAAACTATCAAAGAGATGAAATCACTTTACAGGTGTTTAGCGTGGTATATTTAGTCCAAGCAAGTTTATTATCCAGGAAAGCACTTAGCTCTGCTTTCCCAGAGTGTGTTGACTAGACGGCCACAGTCAAAACCTTTAATCAATGCTGCGTATAAGATTTTGGGAGGAAAGTTTCCCCGTTGACATGCAAATATGTAGGATCATTCCAACTTTCTTCTTTAAAACGAAGGAATTCAGACTGATAGGTGCGATGCTGTTAGTAAGAGTGTACTTTTTTAATGTATGCTTTGTCAGTGCTGGTAATGAAGTTTTTATAAAGGGTTTGAACTTATCAAAGAAAGCAACAGCAAATTGATAACCGGCAGCACAAACGATAACGAATATCATCTCTGGGGAGCCGTATTTTCCATTTCACTTACAGTTTCGACTATAGTAAACAGTTGTGAGCTCTTTGTGATCAGCTAACGAAGTAATAAACTCTTGCAGGTCTTAAATGTCTAAATTCGAGAAGAAAACACCAATTTAAATCCAGATATTATAACAGTTACCATCCAAAGTTTGGAACAGTGTGGCAAATAATATACCGGACACGAGAACTATTTCAGAAACTTGCATTACAAAGCTTGAATCTTTCTCTGTTATCCACCAAAATTTCATGACATTTGGTTAACATTTAACATTTATACAAATTATTTTCCCAGAACACATTTCCAATTAATGTCAAAATTTTAACATAGAACAAAAATCTGTCATCTAATTCCACGCAAAACTTGATAAAAATGCATCAGAAATATTGCGATGACTGTTTGAAAAGAACAGTTTTTTTTTCGAGTGACATAAACGTTTTTTGAGCGGGTTGAGATGCTGGAGGAACACACAGGAAGGTCAATTTCAGTTCGAACGCTCGAAATGATTTAAAAAGTACCGCGATGCTTTACTGAAAATAATAGAAAATGCCTTAAATATCAATAAAGAGATTATTCAAACAATTGTTCATGAAGATTTGGGCAAACCAAAGCACACAGTACTCGTTGTTCGTCGATTGTTGGATCGAAATCAAGTTAAATCAAATGATGTATTCACCTGATTAAGCACTTTGTGACTTCTCTTTATTTCCAAAATGGAAATTGGAGTTGAAAGGATGCTTTATTGACGACATTTCGACTGCTTGAATAGCAGCTTCGACAACGAAGGCAATACCGCGAAATGAGCTAAAGCAGCCATTTGAATCACTATTGAATCGCTGTAATAAGTCCTTTGAATCGGGAGGAGAATATTTTTAATAAAAACACAGAAAAATAAACAGAAATCGTGTTCCAAATAATGTTTTCTTGAGCTAGTCCGGGATATTATCTAACAAACTGTAACATGTGTCCAAAAAACAAAGTACCATAACATCAAAAATAGAATGAGTAACGTTGAATAGAACATGAAGAGTTTAAATATTTTCTAAAAGTGGCTATTTGAATAGCCACTTCGAAGATCTCAATGTTGAAAAAGGTTCTAGATCAAAGAAGTTGAAGAACACTAGCTTAGCTCGTACAATTCACGCGTGTATCAATATTTCAATTTCAGATTCAAAAAGCAAGATATTGTGGCATAGTACAAAGAGTCGAAGAAACGTCTACTTTCAGAGTTTTCCTTTAAAAAACTAGATAAAAATTAACTGTATCGAAAATGTCAACAGAGGAATAAAAAACGCAATTCCAATAAGGAAATACGCCAGTTTTGGGCTGATCTATTTAAAAACGAGTTCATATCAGCATAAATTACGGAAAAGATCTAAGCACGAAAGGTATACGATGAGAAACGTAAGAGTAGTGTTAAAAGTCTGCTCCGTGATTAAAAAAACAGTTCCACATCAATTAAGCAACGCAATGGTGGATCAATAACGTTAAAATCAGCTTCAAGGACACATTAAAAGATTCTCAAGTGTGGAAAATGCAGAAATATTTACAAAATTATTCTCGACTACGAGCATATAGAGGCGGTAATAAAAGATTTAGCTTTAGAGAGTTCAATTGCCATATAAGAGTTATATCGAAACGTAAGTAAGATCTTCCGCCACAATCGAAAGACGACAGACTTAAAATAGTATCATCTTCCACAATGACAATGACACCTGACACTACACTCGAGTGTAGAAAAAGTAAGAGAAACTGAAATAACTTACTTACTTTAGGTGGCGCTACAGTCCGGGGTGGACTGGCTAGCTGCCTCCAGTTTCGCACGCTAAGTTGGCTGAGGTCCTGTTCCACTTGCGTGTGCCACCTGAGTCTTGGCCTTCCTCTACTGCGTTGTCCCTCGGGGACGGATTCAAAGTCTTTTCGGACCGGAGTATTGGGGTCCATGCACTCTGCATCACCCAGCCATCTCAGTTTTTGGATCTTCACTCTTCTGGCTAGGTCCATGTCGCTGTACAGTCCGTATAGTTCGTCGTTGTATCTCCTCCTCCACTCACCGTCAATTCAGACGGGACCGAATATCGCCCGAAGAATTTTTCTCTCGAAGCAACCAAGAACACCCTGATCCATTTCTGATAATGTCCATGCCTCTACGCCATAGAGCAGAACCGGGATTATTAAAGTCTTAAAAAGGGTGACTTTTGTTGTCCGAGAGAGGGCTTTGCTACTCCAGTGCCTTCTAAGCCCAAAGAAACAGCGCTCGGCACGAGTTATTCTTCGCTTGATCTCAGCGCTGGTATCGTTGTCTGTATTTATAGAAGAGCCTAGGTAGACAAAGTCCTTAACTACCTCAAAGTTATATCTGTCGAGGGTGACATTCTGCCCAAGACTTCGGTGTTGGTTGTCCTTTTTGCTGGACAGCATTTACTTGGTCTTGCCCTCATTGACCGCTAAACTCATTTTCGCAGCTTCCGTTTCAATACTCGTAAAAGCACCACTGACATCCCGCTGCTTTCTCTCGATTATGTCAATATCGTCGGCGTATGCGAGTAGTTGGACGGACTTTTGAAAGATAGTGCCTCTTGTGTTTGCTCGTGAGTTCTGCACTATTCTTTCAAGTACGATGTTGAAAAAATCGCATGACAGCGCATCGCCTTGTTTAAATCTTTTCTGGACATCAAAGGTCTCGGTGAGATCTTTACCGACCTTAATGGAGCAGCGTGCATTCTCCATCGTCATTTAGCACAGACGGACGAGTTTGGCAGGGATGCCAAAAGTAGACATTGCTCTGTACAGCTCATCTCTATAGAAGCTGTCATACGCGGCCTTAAAATCGATGGATAGATGGTGTGTATCAATCTGAAGCTCATGGGTCTTCTCCAAGATCTGCCGTAGTGTGAATATCTGGTCGATGGTGGACTTTTTTAGCCTGAAGCCACACTGATATGGACCTATCAGGTTGTTGACGAACGGCTTCAGGCGTTCACAAAATACGGCGGATAAGATCTTATATGCGATGTTAAGGAGACTGGTGCCTCTATAGTTGGCGCAGTTCAGGGGGTCTCCTTTCTTGAGAATCGGACAAACAATGCTGAGGTTCCATTCATCGGGCATACTTTCGTCCGACCATATTTTACAGATGAGTTGGTGTATGCTCCTTACCAAGTCATCGCCTGCCGCTTTGAAGAGCTCTGCAGTCAGGCCATCCGCTCCAGCAGCTTTGTTGGACTTAAGCGTCGATATAGCTATCTTCACTTCATCCAGGTCGGGTGGACGGAATTGTTGGTCATCATCGTCCAAGTTGAAAGGTTGATTCTGTCTGACCGCGATATTTGTTCCGTCATCGCCGTTTTACAGTCTGCAGAAATGGTCTTTCCAAATCCTCAGCATTGACTGCGATGAGTAACTGAAATACCTGGAAAACTTAGTAGTGTTTTGCAACAGATAGTCCTGCCTAGAACAATAAATGGCCTATTTTCAGCCGATTCACTCTATGGCAAAACAGTGGTTTACTGACTCGGAAGTCTAACTTAGAGAGGCCTGAAGAATAATTTGAGTGTTTAAGACTGCAAACCCACTGAAACAATGCAGATTACCTCCAGGCAATCTGGGTCATCTGGGAATTGCCTAGACAACTTATTAGGTTTATTAAATTTTATTTCGCTTGGTCGGTTATTCAGCACATTTTTATCACTACTCGCATCAAAGGGCTTGTCAAAGTAATGAGAATTTCTTCGAGATTCTTCACGTCTTGAGTAGAGAACTCGTTTAAAATGGGAAAATATGCAGAAAGCAAGATCTGCCATCATTGTCCTTCATAAAAAAATTTCTTCTTCTTCTTCTTCTTCTTGAGTTTAACGACTACAATCTCATTACACAATTCATGAATTAAGTGCAACTTTAAGACCTTCAACGAAATGAAAAAGGCATTCATTAGATACTCGGTTCGTTATAATGGACATGTTTTAAATCTATTCTCACTCGGCTGGTTGTTTCCTTAAAAATGTCAGCTCGCAGGTTGGAGGTAGTTCCCATATTAATTCGTAAGTACATTGCATTTTCCATGCCACACTCATCATTCAAATGCGGATCACGTTTTCTCTGCGAGAGTTTCAATAGATAACACACATGTATGCATGTATGTAACCATGAAAATTCGGCTGTTTTGTAGGTACTCGTAGTCCATCAAATGTTGAAAAGCTTCTAGTGGAAAGGGACATCCCTTGAACCTCCATTTCTTTATCTACTTCCAGATGCAAATTACAAAATTATCAACTGTCAGAGCCAGATAGCTTCGGGTCTTAACTGGGAATCCAAGAATTTGTGCGCGTAGATGATGAAATTCACTTATAGCATACACATACTATGTAGTTACAACATATATATCTAATATATGATACAATGATATGATATGGTTGTTGAAAGGGTGATCCCTAAGGAGCAGTTGCAGAAGTAGTTTATGAAGGAAGCTTTGCCACAGTTGAATGATGGGAGATTTGAAACGTTTCCAATTAGTATCTGTACCAACATCTCTTAACTGGAAAATTACAAATTGTCTTCAATTCTGTTCTTGGTATAATTTCAGATCTATAACCAAAAAGACTAAAGCAGAGTTGAGCTGCCACAAAACGAATCATGTTGACGAGCATCACAACAGATTTTTCTTCTGATTTTGGCAAATTAGTTTTGAAAATTCAATTTAATTTGATTTCTGATTAGATTGGGAAAATTGGATTTTACTCACATCATTTGGAGATGCTCCATGCGTGGAAAAGAAAAGATAAATAGCTTCCAATCATTAAATGTATATACTACAATCGGTAGATGCTGTCAGATGGTTCGATTCGAATGGAATTCCTCGTGGCAGCTCCATTCGTATCTCGGAACATGGCAAGTGATTTATACGGTAATTGGGTATAAGACTCTTGGGAAATTAGTATTGGTGGCATTTTTAAAATGTCAATTACCCAGCTATACGAGTATATGCATGTATGTATTTTACATATTATGGTCTTGAATAAACGTAATATTAACATTATACAGCGGTAGGTGGAAAAGTTGTTGTTTATTTCTCACAACATTTACATAAAGCAGGTGCTTGGCTCTTTGCGATTGCCTTAGGTACTCTTTAATAAAGGGCGGTTTTTATAGTATTTCGGAAACAATATTAAATTGAAATTCTTTTACACAAGGTTCATCGCATTTTCTATGTTTTAATTAGAACTTCGGGCGGAAAGTTCTCCATTTCTTGATGGGCTCCCAGAGTTTGTTTTCTGTTCACATAAACCCGTGATTTTAAGTAATTCAATGGAAACAAAAATGTTCCCATCATGTTGAGAATGTAACACAACGTGGTTTGCATCCTTTCGACAGCAATACTAGTCTCTATCACTTCCAGGGCTCTGGAAAAGTACCCTCTTGAAGGCACGAGTTGTACATTTTCACAAATATTTCCATTCGAGTTCACACGATATACCGCTGAGCGCCGACGTCTTTCAATCTTGTATTTTATCGCTCACTCTGAGCAGTTCTGTGCTTTTATTTGCTGGGATTGCCACGCTATCGCTCTCATTTTAGTTGAAGAGCATCCAATTTTCGTGCCGAGGTAAAAGAGTTTTTACTATTTTACGAAATTACAACGTACACGTACATAGGTAAATGCATTCGGTGATTTTTTAGTTTCCTTGTGGCAATGTTGTGCGCCCTAATTCATACATAATCATTAAATTGGTCGCAGAGGTCCCTAAAACATTGTCGCTTGCTGGACTTGATTGCTAGCTTCAACCGAATCCGTGTTTCTCAATATATTTCCCGTAGCTATAGGGTGATTTGCCCATTCCGGTACCGCTGCTGGTAGGTTTTTCGTGTCCGATTACACGTCAGTCTGAGTTCTGCCATATTCTATGTTTTTTGTTTCCTGTTTCCCGCGCGATGGCGATGGCGCGATAGTTAGCTCATTGGACTATCACGCAGATAGTCTGGGTTCGATTCCTGGCTGAGTCACCACCAATTTTTCAAATCGCCATCACCCTTTCGGCGGGCAATGGCAAACTCCCGAAAGTAAAATTGCCTACGAAAAAGCTTCTAAGGAGTGCCGTTTCGGACTCGGCGAAAAACCGTAGGCCCCGCTCAGATGTGACAAAAAATGACAACATGAGCAACACAAATGAGTGTCAAGAAGCTAGGCCATGGCCCATACCGGGCTGCCAGCGCCACAGTGTTTTTTTTACCTGCGTTACGAACTCCGTTTCGGTGCCTAATTCTTCTACTTCCTCGCCAATAACATAGCTCAGTAGTTGCTCTTCTAATGTGCTTGCTCTCAACATTGGTAATTTTAGTGTGGCCAGGTTACCGGTACCCATTCTAAACCGACATTAACTTGAATAGCCCTGTGATCGCTGTGCGTGTAGTGGTCGCTGACGCACCAGCTTTTCTTAGCAGGCTACTGCTCATAAGGCTTATGTTGATAATGAACCCCGTTGCCACTCCACTAAAGGTGTACGTACTTTCTGTGTTGGCTATTACAGCGTCTTAAGAAGAGAGAGCCACTTAAACGATGGCTCCTCTTTGATTCAATACAGTGCTTCCCTATTCTGTAGCCAAGGCATTAAAATCGGCTGCAATTAAAAGAGGGGTGCGGCCTCTGGCATCGACGACTTGTCTATCGACCACCCTTCGAAACTATTTATTTGTAAGACTGGGTTGAATGTAACAGCTATGTATATACATGGATTCCGCTGATTTAAGCGCGCGTAAAATAATTGCTAAGCCGGGCTGAGTATTCTTGAATAGATACCATTCCGCAGGTCCAAATCTTGGCTTTATTTGTCGCATAGAGCATCCAGGTGATTTCGTTTAGGTTTTTTTACTGTTCGGAAAGGACCACAACGTCAGTTTTTAACTTTCGGACGGATTGTTGCAATAGATCTTACAGATTCAGCTGTATTTGTTTTATTTTTGGACATCAAACACGAAGTTGCTACAACCTTTGCGTACAATTTTCCATAATGTGAATGGACAAAGATCAAGCTGTTCTAAACGACGTCGAATAAATAAATTTGTTTATAGTTCTACACTCTTCAAAAAAATTTTGTTGAAAAACGTTCAAGCAGAGGGCTAGTAGTGGTCCCAGATGATCGATAAAATATAATGCAAGTGCTCTAGAAAATTAGCACTTTTTCAAAAATTTTGGAAGCAAATTTCTAAAATTTAATAATGTTGTTGAGAGTGTATGTCATCATTATTAAATTGTAAAAACCTAAAGTAAATGCAACTGACATTTTGCGACAGCTAACTCGGCGCAAGCCTGATAGTATTCTGCTACATTGCCCTTATCCGTCTTTTGGTTGTGCGGTTCAACGTGAAAGGAAGTTTAAGTAAGATTTGGGTGATTGAGAATCATCCGCAGAAGATAAAATATTATCCTACGACATCTTGTACAATAGGGCAAACCTTATAAGGATAGATAATTTCATCATTTCATAATTTGAAGGCACATTGCTAAAGTACCTGAGTATAACAGAGTATTATTTAACTTGTATTCAGCTCGATCACAAAGAATGTAAGTCTATGAACTCATCTTATCAAACTTTTGAGAGAATTGATTTCAATGCTCTCATCAAAATTAGACTGAATTTTGAATTTTGGGAAGAAGTTTACAATTCAAGTGATCCATCTAATGCTTTTGATAAATTTCTCAAAATAATACAGTTTCATATATCATGCTGCACTAATCGTTTGAATAAAAATAAAATGCTATAAGCTGAAGTCGATTAAACCGTGAATGACTTTTCGTTTACTTAGGAAAATAAAAAAGAAAAAAATGCTGTATGTTCGTGTGAAAAAGCATCCCAATAATAAAAACCTGAAGAAATACTACGATAAAGTGTGCAAGGAGTTGAAAAACGAAATACCCATCTGCAGAGATTCTTATTTTACAAGCAAACTATCCAAAAATATCGGAAATACAATACAAAAAAAGAATGGGCAGTAGTAAATGAGATACTGAACAGATCGACGAAGAATGAAGAGTTTATTTTAAGACATTATAATGTTAACGTATCGGACCCTTTGCAAGTTGTCAACTTATTCAATGACTTTTTTACAAATTTCTGTTCCTCGCATGAATTCTTAAATGTTAGTGTCCCTACTTCTCATTTTTAACATTCATTTAATTCAGAAGGTGTGGAAACGCAGACATTTTTTTTTCTGTGAATTTACAGTTGCTGAGATTCAAAAAATAATTTTGTCACTTAAATCGTCAAATTCATCCTCTTTTGATTCAGTGTCCAGCTTTGTTCTTAAGCAGATTTCATTTTTTGTTTCCGACGTCCTGTGCTACATTTTTAAACTAAGTGTTAAAAATGGGTTTCTTTTAGAAACACTCAAGGTTGACATTTTTATCAACGCGAAGTTCACAAACGAGGAAGGTTTGGAAATTATAAATTACTACCTGAATTCTTGGTCGGCAGTAGCAATTTTAAGAGCTCTTATTCCAACCTCCGGTCGTGATAATCGTCCCACCAGACAGGCTGTGCATACTATAGTAAATAACTTTGTGTCAACATATAGACTACTGAAAGTTCCTGTGCCAGTACATTAGACAACATACTAGTCGAAGTACCGATAGTATCGCAGCCGTAATTGCTTTACTTCAAAATGAGCCAAATCGGTCAGTTCCACGCGGTTTACGGAATTTGAGAAAAGAGGTAATGACCAGGAGAAGTACCGAAACTCCTCCGACTGGGCTTTAGAAAAGTTGGAAGAAAACCGTGCATTTTATTGTTCCGGCTGATATTTGTGGAAGAGTGGTGGCCTTAAAGAATTGATTGCTGAAAACAGAAACCTAGAATACATTTCAGCCCAATGTCTCAATTATTGTGGGTTCTATTGTTACGATCCAATTAACCCTTAACAACCTAACTTATGTCTTAAATACCCCAACGAATTTTGAGGCGTGAATATAATACCGCCACTGAGAGCCGCTCAACTGCTCGTCGCAGTCGGATGTGAGCGGGTTTATCTCTGGTAAGTAAGGGATCTAGAGACCCATGTTAGGAGGTTCCGTGACTTTTGAACAATAGTGTTTTTTTATTACTTTAGTTGATAATGGCTTTATATGGCGAAAACATCCAGTGGTGGTTGGAACAAAATCTGTCAAACGACGAAAATATATCAAATGATAAATGCTGCGATGTTGAGGCGGATGTAGGAATAGAGCACGTGTTAGAAGAAAGTTGCGAACCAGACTCAGAATGCGAAGAGACAGCGATTCATTTGTGTTCGACTTTACCTAATGAGCAAGAATTATGATCTGAACATGATATGCCTTTATTTCAATTGCGATCGAGATCCAGGAAGAAGAATTATTTTGGCAAGAATCGCTTTCGTCATCTGCCCTTACTTACATTCCGTACGATCAAGAACGCAATAGCATAATACGAGTATGGTATAGTGCAGGAGAGGGAAGGTATAAAACCAGCATATCGCAATGAACTAAATACTTGGTCTTTTCCGCTGGATATTTGACAGCAATTTTTAACTGATGAAATACTTGAAGAAATCGTTCATTACACTAATGTAAAGAAAAGAGTAGTCAGGCCGAACAACCAAATTTCAAATTTCAACACTAAGATCTCAAGGAATTGAAGGCATTCATAGGGTTCCTATTTTATACTGCAATTTTCAAATAAAAACCACGAACATCGAGAAAATGATGTATCCACACATGAGCACCTGAGCTCTTCAACTCCTTTATTGTTCAATGTCAAGCTATTTTTGCAATCGGCAGCTGTGTATGTATTGATGAAACGTTGCCCCCTTTTCGAGGAAGATGCAGGTTCAAAATGTTCATTACCAAGAAACCGGCAAAATATGGCATCAAAATTCAATATATTACAGATGCAAGATCGGGATACCTTGTCAATGCCTATATACTCGTATACCAAGGCAAAGATGCGGATGGACTAAACTTCTTCTTCTTCTTATCCTTTTATTAACCCTTTGCTCGTTATACGAACTTATGTGTAATGAGTTTCCCATGTTTTCTGTATCGCTGCTGCTCCGCTTATGGGGTTGGCTAATGTCACAGACCGCAGAACGCGTCTACATACTGCTTGATCCTGGAACGGTTCAGTGGTTAGCCCCAGGCGTTGTTGCGCATTTGCCATCTGAGAAATCCAGGAATTCTCTTTCCGATCTCGTTTTCTTGCAGTTGGAGTGACCGTAGTTGATAGTGCATTTTTAACCGGATTTTCCGCAGATTTTCTTTGACAGTGGCAATACCAGCTTATTCTATTCGCCTCAAGCTGTTCGATTACCGAATTCTTTATATGTAGACTTCCTCTTACACGCGTAGACCTAATGCAATCACATTTAGTGACTCCACTAGACATCATTTACATTTTCGATTCCGCTGCTGTCATTTTCTTTTTAAACGCTTCTTACATTGTCCAGCACTGAAAACCGTACATAAAAGCTTGCCTAACAACCGTGGTGTAGAGTTTCCACTTCAATTAAAGTGGAAATTTTCGGTCGCAAAAGATTCCCGAATTTTCCCGCCATTTCACCCACCCCACACTCACTCTGTGGTTGCCGTCGTCGTCACATTGCGCTTCCATGTCAACGATGGACTTAACTTACCCCCTGAATATCAGCGACTGAAGAAAGAAGAATAAATGGTTTCTATTGACAATTGACACAGTGGACCACTCTTTATTATTAAATAAACTGTATAATGCGGGCTTTAGAGGCTTTATTTTAAACTGGTTTGCTTCTGATGTAGCAAATCGAAAGCAGATGGTGAAGATTAAAGAGATCAAAGAGAAAGATCTTTAAGCTCGCTGAAATTTATAAACACAGGTGTTCCACAAGGATCGCTTTTGGGTCCTATTTTGTTTTTAATTTATATTAACTCTCTGTTAAGTCAACCTTTCAAATGAATATTTTCTGCGTTTGCTGATGATACAGCTATTTTATACTCTCATAACAATAATTTAAATATTTTTATGGATGCAAACCACGATCTTGAATTACTGAGATTATGATTCAGTCATCATAAACTTGTAATTAGCATGAAAACTAAGTTTATGTTTTTTAATATCAGAAGCATGGACTATCAAGATTTTTCGTTATTTTACCATAGCCCGAATTGTACACGTTTTCCTTTAATCTGTTGTTCGCAGAATTCGAATGGTTTTGATCACAACACTAATATAAATATTTGTATATTATTTTAGACCATAAACTTAGTTGGAAGGATCATGTTAATTATTTGAAACAGTATATGAATGGAGTAGTAAACCAGTTGTACCACTTAAGTCAGTATTGTAATACAACTATCCTAAAGCTAGTTTACAATGGTTTATTAAAATCTAAATTTCAGTATGGGTTATCCTGGTGGGGTGAGGCATATTACAATCATATCCAACCCTTGTTAATTAAGCAGAAACATGCAGTCAGAATCATCTGCAAAGTGAATCGTACAACGCATAGCTTAGAACTTCTGGGGAACCTCGAATTTCTTCCTTAAAGACACTTTTATTGCTGTAAAGTTTTAAAAACATTCTTTGATAGATCTGTTTTTTATCAGGTTAGAACATATGAAAACTTTAACTTGTGTAATAACACCACGAATTTTGTAACAGTATCAGTAGTTAAAAAATCACACTTTTCTAGGTTTTATTTTGTTGTTGCACCTCGTCTTTTTAACTTGCTACTTGATAACATTCGATGCGAAAGAGTAAAAACAGTATTTTTAGTGAATGTTAAAAAATGGCTTTTTTCCTTTAATTACATGGCTATTGAGCAAACTTTTGAACCATTAACTTAACCTATTTGTAACATCCGTTTGGATTTTCCCAATCAACATTTTGAATTTAATTTTTTATTATTTTATAAGTACTCGTATATATTCGTCACTTGTCAATCGGCAACAGAATGTACTGCATTATTTCATGCCTAAATTGTTTTGTGATTATATATTGTAATATTGTTATTTATCCGAGTAGTATAAGTTTTCAATGAAATAAAAAAACACTGTGGCGCTGGCAGCCCAGTATGGGCCATGGCCTAGCTTCTTGACACTCATTTGTGTTGCTCATGTTTTCATTTTTTGTCACATCTGAGCGGGGCCTACGGTTTATCGCCGAGTCCGAACGGCACTCTTTAGAAGCTTTTTCGTAGGCAATTTTTTACTTTCGGGAGTTTGCCATTGCCCGCCGAAAGGGTGATGGCGATTTTGAAAAATTGTTGGTGACCCAGCCAGGAATCGAACCTAGACTCTCTGAGTGATAGTCTAATGAGCTAACTATCGCGCCATCGCCATCGAAATAAACAAAATAATAATAATAGTAATGACCTCTACGAAACCCTGATCTATTGCCCCAAGATTCAGGCAGCCCTTAGCTTAAACAATACTTCAGTAACTGTTTTGAAACTTTAAAATGCAAATAACTGAGTTAGAAAGAGAATTCGTAATGAATTATTTGAGGAAATGCAATCCATATATAGTTTATGCATTTTGTTTTTATCTTAATGTGATTTGAAATATTTGAAATATTGCTACGAGATATGGGTGTACCATTTTACAAGGCTTTTTCAATCATTCTATTACTAATATTAGTAGAATATTCTTAATCAGTTACTTATTCTTAATCCTTTACTCAAACGTGTCAACGTACGCATCGATTGCTGTAATCAAGTTGATGATCCATGAAATTGGAATGCAAAATCACCTAAATCTTATGACCGATTCTGACTAAATTAAATTTCATTTAAGCCCCTCATTTAAATTCACAAAGCAAACAGTAATAATCTTCGAAATTCGAATGCGCTATTTCAGCAGTATGGCAACAAAACCACTCAACAACAACGCTCCTCGAAGATCTGTGTTTCTGAGAAACAATCCCTTTCCACAATTTATCAAAAAAGCCACATTTGCGTATTTTGTATGACTTGAATCAGCAACACACATAGACATAGACTGTAACCTTCAGGCAAAACTTTTATAAATTCAACACTTTTAGTACAGCCCAGCATTGTCTTAAATTTACAATGTGAGTAAACAATTTTCAACATCCGTTTCCGTGTATAAGGAAACCATAGATGAGCACTAATGTAGGCTGATTGTTCGTTTTCCTGGTTTGCTCGTACATACATATACCCTCTTCCCAACACCTGTTACGGTTGGGTGCTTCACGGCAATTTTTTTTGGTGATTTATTGATTTTACATACACAAAACAATGTCAACAATGTTGTTTGGTTGCCAAAGTGCCATATTACATGCCGTGTGGTTGGCGAAATTTAAGTTTAAGCCTAAAACGCAAAAATTCCTAAAGTATGGACTACAAGAAACTTTCATTGTTTTCATTTTAACCAGATGGGCTTGGTAGTATATTATGTTTTTCATATTGCCTGTGCTTTGGATATGTCGATTGAAATGTTTGCAAGGGAGAGCATTCATGTGAAAACAAATGAATACAACAGATACAAGTAGACGATTCCCTCAAAATTGAGAGTGTCACCTTGATAAGGAGACGGCAGATTATCTGCTGTCCCAAAGAGCTGAAATACAATATCATCTAGTAATCCGGTAAAGAAATATACGAGTACACATGGATGAAGAACTCGTTTAAGCAAAACATCTGTTTTCTGGCGAGTCATGCACTTGTCACCGAAGATAGAAATATGGCTCCATGAATACAGAAATTACTTTGAAAGGACAGGAAAGAAAGTATGCTTTATTGTTTTGGCACGAATGTCTCTATTATGCACGGATCTCCTACTACGTGATTTGCCCACTTACACTCACGAAACCGGCGTCAACACAATAGTACTTCGGAAATAACTAGCTTTTTACAGAAAAAATTTAAAGGGTATGAATACTACTCGTATAAATATTTACTCTGGGTATTATGTTATTTTAGGATGGCTCGCCGACGTTAATTACACGAGAATGAGATCATTGTTGCACTTCAAAATGATTCTGAAAGTGAGGATGGTGTGGATATTGATGAGGATAATTTTGCAGACCCCGATTTTGACCCGGATTTCAAAGATTTTACCGAAGTGTCTTCGATGGAAGTCGACTTTGATATGAACGGTTTATTAGACACATTGGATGATAACTATCATAATCAAAACCTAAAACTGAATGCACAGCAGTTAGCTTTTACTGGAGACGAATCATTGAGTGCTGAAATATTGGATCTTGAAACTTCAATACAGTTCTGTTTTTACCTTTTCTCACCAGACCTTATTAACAAGATTTCTGTAGAAACAAACCTCTATTTGGTTGAAAAAGATCCAACCAACAATTTTCGTTTAAATGACACCGATATCCGTCAGTTTATAGGTTTGGTTTACGTTATTTCACTGGTTCAGTTTCCCAGAGTAACTAACCACTGGAGTTCCATCATCGTTACACCTATGATTCAACAAACGATGTCTTCTAATAGATTTGAAAAGATACGACAGTACCTTCATTTCAATGACAACTCCAAATGTCTTCCAAGAACACATCCTGACGCTGATAGGATCTTTAAAATCCGTCTAGTTGATGATAACTTGAACGAAGCATACGCAAAAGTTCCTTTAGAAACACGGCTTTGTGTAGATGAGTTAATGTGGTCCACAAAAGGGCGAAATATGCTAAAAAGACATAATCTCAAGAAACCTCATAGGTGGGGCTATAAATTGTATGTTCAGAGTGGTGTTTCTGGTTTTGCATTTACGACAGAGGTTGCAACTGGAAAGGAAAATGTCGTCGGAACTGATGAGCCAGACTTAGGACCGTTCTCCAACGTCGAAGTAAAATTATCGAGAATTATACCGCGACATCAAAATTACATAATTTTTTTCGATAACTACTTCACATCATTGCGTCTTTGGGAGTACTTAGCCAAAGCAGGTATTTTTGAAGAAAGATCGCGGCTATTCTGAAGAGTATGTAGCTAATGTCAACGGCGTTGGCATATTAACTGTTGTGTGGAAGGACAATAAATTGATTACATTAGCTTCTACATTCACTGGTCAAAATCCAATATCGTAAGTTCGGAGATACGGCAAAAAAACCTCAAGGTATATCAACATTCCGAGACCTAGTGTTGTGGGCGAATATAATCGACATATGGGTGGTGCAGATCTTATTGAAATCATAATGGGTATATAGAAGATACGACTGATTAGCAAACGCTGGCAGATGCGAATGTTTTACCACTACTTGGACCTTACGATGGCAAACGCATTGGTGCTCTACAAGAGAGTATGCAAATATAAGAAGCTTCCTAAGAAAACCATCATGGCATCGGCAGATTTTCGCTTGGAAATTGCAGAAAAACTATGCAAGATAGGGACACAAACTAGGTACAATTAGTTCGATAAAACGCCGGTCTATTGAACCGGAACTCTTGGCAAAAAATCATAAAGGACCTGCTCAACATTTACCTCCCCAAGCGGTTCGCCAAGATCAAATCGGACACTCAATGGGCAGACAAGAAAATACGAGTAAGATGTAAGTTTCCAAAGTGCATTGGATTCACGCATACGATCTGTGAAAAATGTGGCGCGTAGCTTTATGCTATACAAGAGACAAAAATTGTTTTCATTTCAATTTCGTTATAGCTCATTGTTGCCCTTTTTTGTAATATTACTAATAAATAATTAATAATTTAAAAATTGTAAAACATACGTTTTTTCTTTAATTATTTAAACTATCCAATTCAAATTTTTTTTTTGATTTGGTGCTTATGAGTTATAGAGGGAAAATATGCAGGCATTTGTCCGACGAAGAAAAACACGCTGCTTATGAAGAATATTCCCAGAAACTTCTTGACTAAATCTAAGAGCAATGTCATAAGTGTAATATTAATATTATTTAAGTGATTTTAATGCCAAAGTAAGAAAGGAAAGAGTTGGAATTCAAAGCCTATATGACACTACCTACGGGCATTGAAACAGACTGAACGGACTTTAATATTGTACACAGTTACCAAACCACAATATTCGTTACGAAACATGCTTGTAAATTGTTATTTAAAACTGATCTTGTTACAATCAGTGCCAGAAAGTAAGTTTAAGCTTCTGTAACACACCAGAAAGGGCGAGAGCGGCTTGTAAAGTATACGTCCAAACGAAGCAAGAAACATTACTTTTTCTGAAACAATAAAAAGGTCCATCGGAGATAGCCAATGAACCGATATGAAGTCGGGAGAAGTCCCTACAGGAACAATGTTCCAAACCAACAAACGTGGGAATGAGACTTTTCCAAAGGAAAGGAAAGGAAAGAAGTTGAGTGGCAGTCGGTGCTAACCATATAGGAAAACAACTTCTGGCCGATAGACTGCAAGGCTCCCGCTTAGCCGATCAAAATAAAGTAAAAGGAGCAAGGCAACGCTGGTACCTGTCATCCGTTGTTCTCACGGATGGTCCTTTCGCTTTTTCTTATTTTGTTGCATTCACTTATACTCGCACCGATGACAAATATCCAGTTATGTTACAAAAGGATAAGGCGACTGGCTGCTTGCTACTCAAAAAAACAAATTCATTGCTGCCATTTCCCTGGCATATACCAACTTGATCAAAATTAAAAATACAAGTTTATTCATCTAAATCTATATTGTACCCTTCAAAGTAATCCCCATCGACTGCAACACACTTTTGCCAGCGCTTGATCCAATCCTCGGAACATTTTTTATGTTTGGTTTTCGGTATGTCCATCTATGCTTCCTGTGATTTTTCCATAACTTTCCCTCGGCTGCTGAAACGCGTTCCCCGTAATGGTTTTTTAACTCGATTGAATAGAAAGAAGTCACAGGGAGCCAAATCAGGTGAATTCGGTGGTTGTTGGATGGTAATTGTTGCATTTTTCGTCAAAAAATTACGAATAATGGTGGCACTGTGAGACGGTGCATAAGCATGGTGCAAAATCCACGAGTTTTCTGCCCACAATTCTGGTCTCTTTCGGCGAACTGCTTCACGCTGTTGGTTATTGACCAATAACCGTTCATCTTCGATTGACTCACGACAACTTTTGAACCGCTTGTGCCACTGTTAAATCACCGTTTTCTTTAGAGAATCGATGTCAAAACACTTTTCCAAAATTTCCAACGTTCGCGCACCAGTAAATCCGTTTTTACGCAACATTTAATACAAGTTCGTTATTATAAATTGTTAAAAATCGACAACATACAGAGATAGATGTACTCTTGGCCACGTAACTTTTGCAAATGTCAAGCTATGACGCTAAGGTTTAGAGGGAATATCAACAACAGATGTACCAACTTAATAAAATAAAAACAGAACTCAAATCGGAAGAATGGGAACGCCACACGGTGGTTATTCCGGAACTTTCTGATCAAGGTAGTATACCCAGTCATGTTACAAAAGGATAGAGCTACCGGCTGCTGGCTACTCAAAAGAACAAACTCATTGCTGCATCTTTGTAGACAACATGCAGGGTTGCAGGAATGCACTTCATATTGTGGCGGCCAGCTCTGAAGGCGATATCGATAAGAAAGAGTTGCTCTACGCATTTCATTGATATTGAAGATGGTTTTGACTATGAAACTTTTGACTTTGATGAAACTCGGCCAGATTGCGCAGGCAAACTGCGGCCAATATTAAGTGGCAGGAGTAAACAGGAACTGTTTGCGATCCGGGTTCCATTTTTCTCTAAATCGGTGAAGGTCGGTTGAATCACTGAACGCTTCTTCTAAACTAATCTTCTTCGTTTGGGCATATGCAGAAAACTGTTCTGTCTGTTGAATAACGCTCTAAAGCGTGGACAAACCTAGATGTAATCGACAGTTGTTGTTGTTGTAGGAATGGGCAATGCCGGTTGATCACTTTACAAGAATGAGGTAACTGGCTGGAATGTCTAGATGAGTGCAAATCTAGTGCCTTAAGGCTTCAACATCCTTTTATCCTACGACTCCAAATATCAAAGTGTTATCCTGGATCACAATACGAAACCCTCCAAGGCGTGGTAGATTTTTTGATAGTGTAAAGGCTATGATGAGACCAATTATATCGTAGACCTTGTTTCTGCGTTCTGCCCTAGCCCCTCTGACTGTGATATACGAGGGCGGGTCAATAAGTCCGTGACTTTTGGATTAAAACACAGATTTTTTGATAAAAAAATAATTTTATTTTTCAACGTAGTCTCCCTTGAGCTCTATACACTTTGTCCAACGCTTCTCCAATTTTTTTATCCCTTCCAAAAAAAATGATTTGTCGAGGTCCTCAAAATAGGCCTTTGTTTGCGAGATGACTTCATCATTGGAGTCAAATCTTTTTCCACCAAGCCATTTCTTCAGGTTTGGGAACAAGAAGTAGTCGCTCGGAGCCAAATCTGGAGAATAGGGTGGATGAGGGAGCAATTCATAGCCCAATTCATGGATTTTTGCCATGGCAACTGCACATATGTTTGTGGTCGACTGTGAGCAAACGCGGCACCCATCTTGCGGAAAGCTTTCTCATGCCCAAGTGATCATTCAAAATTGAAACCACTGAGCCATGCGAGATCCCTACGGCTTCCACAATCTCTCGCACTTTCAATCTTCGGTCGGCCAACACCATATCGTGATTTTTTTTGATTGTTTCGGGTGTAGAGACCTCAACTGGCCGTCCAGGACGTTCGGCATCTTCAGTGCTTGTACGGCCACAACGAAATTCAGTAAACCACTTTTTTACCATTGAAATCGATGGTGCAGAGTCCCCATAGTATTTATTAAGCTTAGCCTTGGTCTCGGTAATGGTTTTTTTCGCAAGAAATAATGCTTAATAAGCACACGAAACTTTTTTCCATTTTCTCCTCAAATTAGTGAGTAGTCTGATAAAAATAGCTGTCAAACACAAACTAACTGACGCAGCAGGTTTAAATTTTGACAGGAGCCAACTGACAGATGCCTGTTGACAGGAGCAGTGTTGCTGTTTCAGTAAAGAGGTCAGAAATTCAAAAAGTCACGGACTTATTGACCCGCCCTCGTAGACACCTAAATAAATGATTTTGTAAGTTAATTTTAATATCACGGTCTTCAACCTTAAAATTATTGCTTTTAAGATGAAAAACACTTTGGTACAATATATACGTGTGCCGCTCTGCGCCGACTTTCTTTTGATACTGCGTACGTCTTCGTGCCTTTTGTGTTGAATGTAAAACACTGTCGACTGCAAATTGGATAGGTAGGGATTGTTGGGAGTATTCATGAACTTATTTGCAAATTTTCATCGCAGAAAAGTACAAATTTTTTGTCAAAGAGCTTCAGAAGGTTTGATCCGCCGAATAAGAAGGGAGAGACAAATAAAGACGAAAGCACGAAGATATGTATACAGTCCGGGCAGTCCATCTAGAAAAATTTTCTTTTTCAACACAGTCCATCAACCAAGTAAGAAACCTCGTTTTCGGTGGAAAAAAGTATAAGCGGCCAGTAGCGAGCCATCCCAAAGCAGCTCAAAACAATCGTCTCACTAATAACAACAAGGCTTACTACGAACCATAGCGCCATCTATGTGAATTAGTAGTATTATATCATAGCCTTTTCGAAAGCCTTATTTTTAAGTTAGCTACGAGATAAATAAATTACATCATCAGAGCTAACTTTGACCGTAGATACGGCCAGATTCGTTAATTACTGGCATTTTTGATGTCAAAAATATTATGAGCAACAGTATTTGTACGACGATCAGTCATCGTGGGACTGCTATGTTCCAGAATTATAATTTTCATTCCACTCAAAATGTTTAGATATCGAAATTTCTACTGACTTGACACCTTTTTGCGGTGCTATTTCTTATAAGGTGTTATTGTTTCGCTTTTAACAGTGATTCTCATTTTCTTTTACTCGTTAAATCCCTTATTTCATTCATTAATTTGAAATCCCTTAATTAAAACCACACCTTGATATTCTCCTAGTGATGACTTAATTAATTCATTGTTTTAAAATTCAATAAATTCTAATTAGATACGAGTACTCGTACAACACAAAATCCTACAGTTGTCAAATGAAAGAACAAAAACACATTACAAAGCATAATTAAAATTCGTTATGGTAAAATGTAATTAACTTGTTTGCATAGCCCACATAAATCCCTGGGATGTTTTACGTTGAACTTAACTAATTGTATGCAACGAGCTCTATTTCAGAGATACATTCAAAAGTCTCACAATCATGTGGGAGATTAAGCTCAAATAAGAGTTCGAATACAATTTTATAAGCATGATTAAATTCCAAGGTTGCCCAATGCCACAGAACTCATTCATGTGCCAGCAATCGATCATAATTCTCTGACAAGCGCTGATGTAATCATTTGAAATGATTTCCTCCCAATGTACGAGTATATCCTGGTACATGTACGATATTTCAAGATGACTAGTTTCCCCAAAATATAATGTTACAAAATGCCATCTTGTATCTAAGATACGAGGTACCAGTGCGTGTAATTTTCTAAAATTAGCACATACGAACATGTCTGTGACTTTGAAAATAATTTCTGCTCGATTTCAAATAAACGCAATGGTAAGGGAGCTCCAAGTTATTGAATCAGAAAATTCCTATAATAGTACAATACAACTGTAATCAGATTCTGAAAATCGATCAAAACAATTTTAATTGGGCACATGCCCTTTATATGAGAAAGTGATTGCGTCAAACCAGACGTTCACACAATATGGATGAAAAGATCTTGTATGCGATGTTTAGAAGACTGAGCATTGCTCGTAGAAGCTGTCTTTGGTGTCCTTATCTAATTCCTTGGTGGGAGCATGCGCGCATATATGGCTAATGTTGACAAATTTAACCTTGATACGGATTGCCTGTTACAATAACTGGGGGCTTAACAGGCGTTCTGTTCGTATCATTCAAGGCGGTCTCTTTGTTGTTTGTGCAACATATGGAGCGTCGATATGGTACGACAGGGTTACGACTGTAGACGGCCGGCTGCCGGATTTTGGCTTGCCAAAAAGTCACCTTGCTCGGTTGCTACCTCTGTGCCGCAGTATTTCCACAGAGGCAATACAAGTTTTGTTTGGAGTGCCACCTCTTGATCTGAAGGCGATACGTCGTGGTATTACTTTTAAGGTCAGAAAAGGTCAAAGGTCAGATGAGCGAGATTTTGTATCTTTGATTGAAGTGGACGGCCTATCCTGAAGCTAGCGTAAATCCTTGCCTAACGCATGCGTTGTATGTAGACTGAAATCTAGATGGGACGCTAGCGAAAATGGTAGGGTTACTTACAGCTTCCTTAGGGATGTTGACCGGGTATGGCCCTCTTAATGCATTCTTTGCATAAAAGAGCGCTTAGCGGGGTTACGTGCTGCTCATGTGGAGCTACCCATGAGAATTGGTTGCATAATCTGTGCGAGTTTCCAAATAAGTCAGATGTTAGGGATTTTCAGGCTGTGGACATCATCTTTAATGGTGAGGCCAAGGATGTCAGTGGAGTTTTCACCCGTGGAAAACCCGTCGATTTGGAAGAGAAAGTATTTAATAGAAGACGCAATAGGCAGTTATTGGAAGGAATCTTATAGTACCACGGGAAGTCAACGGTCCCTGGAACTTCTGTTCCAGCCTTACCTAGGAGTTGGCCCCCTTAAGGGAGTATCGTGGTGGTTGTGGTTTATATCCAAAATGAGGGAAGAGAAAACAGAATGGATCTTAGACATCTCATAATTAAGCGCTTGTTGCAATGTGCCACGACCTCTGCTCAGCTATATAAAAGCTACTGAACCGATTGGTCTGCTCGATGAGTCAAAGAATGGCTGAGGTATTAGATAGGTCCGACCTTTCACAAAAGGACGAATCTGGTACTGGTGGTGGTACTTGTACTACCCGAACGGCGCTGATCAACACATTATTTTGATATCTCAGACGCCGGGTAATTACGTAAACACTATTGACATCTGCCTCTAACAACAAACTGGCATCTGGCGCTGCTTTCGAAGTCGATAACAATCGTCGTAGTAGATGAGGGAGTTTTTCGGTTGCACGGTGCCTATAAAGGGACCTAACATTCCACGTGCATATCCGAAATTCACTGTCCTTAACTCATTTGCATGGGTTGTCAACAGCAGATCCGTCTGTATCCGAGGCTTGTTTCTATTTCGTTACTATCATCTTCTTTCCATGGCCATATCTTTTCATTTGTCAATCAATTAGTTTTCGCCTCAAAATTAAAAGAGAATTAAATAGAACTCAACAAGAAGCTTCGTTCTACGACCACAAGAAAGTTAAGAGGAAGCCGACAGATAAGTAAGAAAACAAGGAGTATTTCTGGTTAAGAAGTAAATAATGTCGTAGGCACCCCATTAAGAGTGTCCTGAAACAAAAAGGTAAAGGCATCATGCTTGTTTTCTTTCAAAAAAAAAAGGTGTCAAAGCGACAGAGGCGCAGCGGGATATTCACAGCGGTTATTGAGATTTGGTTATAAGCGCTGACAACTGTCAGCATTGGTTTACACACTTTCATTCAGGAAATACAGACCTTGTTGATGCTCTTCGCTCTGAATGTCCACCCACCATAGACGACGATCAAATCTTGGCTGCAGTTAGCGTTGAGAGCCGTTTGACGACACGGGGATCGCTCAGCGGCTTAACATCGCCCATACAACCGTCTCGAAAAGACTAAAAAGGCTTGGAATGTCGAAAAAGGTGAATGTTCGGTTTCCTCAAAAACTCAGTGAGATAAATTTTATGGATCGCATAATGGTCATGACGCGCTCCTGGTAATACAACGTAATCGGTCTGTAAACAAGACTTGCATCCATTAAAAGTCATCTTAAGCATTTGGTGGGATTGGCGAGGTGTCCTTTACTTTGAGTTGCTTCCACGCAATCAGACAATAAATGCCATTGAATATTGCTCTCAGCTCGATACTTTGCAGCAGGCACTGGAAAAAAAACGGCCAGCTTTAGTGAAAAAACAAAAGCTGAATTCATTTGGCTGGAAAGTTATGCAGCACTCATTGTGTTCTACAGATCTTGTGCCTTCTGATCACTATCTTTTCGGCTCCTCCAGCACAATTTGGGCGGAAGGCAATTGAATTCCGAAGATGAGATCAAAGCAAACCTGGGAAACTTTTTTTTAAAACTGCTGACTTCTACAAAAGAGGCATTTTCTCTCTTCCAAAACGTTAGGAGAAAGTAATAAACCATGATTGACAGTATTTGATGGATTTAATAAAGACATCTGTACCAAAATGTTGTGTTTAACTTAAACCCTAGGAAACACGAGAGAACTTATGAACCGACTAATATTTACAAAATAAAACTAGCAAAAATGGATGCAACCGATGAGTCAGAACGATGGTAAAGAACGCCTGTAATTCTTTTTTCAAGTGGATTTTTCAAATTTCATTTCAACTAATATTTCGGACAGGTTTGTTCAAAAATGGTCAAAAACCAGATTCAATCCGACCTGTAAGGCCAGGGGGAAAAAAATGTGATAGGTGAGTCTGTTAAAGTTGGATACAAAGTTTAAGTGAATTGGAAAAAAACTTACAGAACTTAAAAAAGTTTCATTTAACGTAATCGGTGTAGGTAGGTGTTGGTTTGTTTTGGAAAATATTTTCCGCCCTTCTTTTGATAAATGAAATGTATGAGAGATTGTGAGATTTGTTATTAGTCTTAAAAATAAATGAGCAGTTAGCCTGATGTTTCAGTGATTAAAGTTCTTTTACGAAACTTGCAGTTCCAGAAAAAAATATTTAATTTTGTTTGATAGATAAAGTCAGGTCTGGAATACTTTGTTTTAAGGAGGTTGCAGGTTGTACCACACTGCTGGTTCTACACAAAAAAAAAACTCATGCTCATGTTGTCATAATTTTGTTTTTGTCACATCTGTGCAGGGCCCACGGCTTGTCGCCAAAGCCGAACGCAACTCCTTAGAAGCTTTTTCATAGGTAATTTTACTTTCGGGAGTTTGCCATTGCCCGCCGAAAGGGTGATGACGATTCGAAAAATTATTGGTGATGCCGGGGGTCGAACAACGGAGCCCCTGCATAATAGTCCAATGAGCTAACCACAACGACATCACCACCACCCACTGCTAGTTCTATTGTAGATTATTTTTAGTGATTTTGATAATCATAGCAAAGTTAGATTCTTAAGAAACAAAATTAATTTTGGGAGGGGGTTCCTCTCTGCTCCTGTCCAAGCGATTTCTTTTTTTTTATCACACCAAAGCCTATCAAATTTGACCAATCAAAACGTAAACCCGTTATATTTACTAAATCATAGCTAATACTGCCTAAACGGCCATAAGTTGTTGCTGTTCCTTGGAAATTCATGGATAACTCTGGCTCGATTTGTTTTAAATTTTTGTTAAATGTGTGCTGTGTTAATAGATTTCGATTAGTGTTGGAAAATTTTCAAAGGAGTACTACATACGGGGCCAAAAAAAAAATCACACAAACGGACAAACATATATAATCTCCTTCCCTCTCTCTCTCTCTCTCACACACACACAGGCATTTTCTTAAAACCTGTCTAAAAACATTATGGACGCGTTAAAACGTGAGGATATCACTTGTATGTATGCGAAATCTCTGCATAAGCTGAGCCGGCCTGAGGACAGCTAAATCCACTGATTGAAGACACTGCTAGTGTCCAATAGCCTTATGGACACTCTCCATCCTCCGAGAAGATACCGGAACCTGTTCCTTCCTCTGCCTTCGAGCCATCTGTGATAACTGTAATTTCGTTTGATCTTATCACTGCATTTTCTTGTTAGTTCTTCCTCTCCGGATATATTATATCATAAGGAATGTCGAAATCGATTAAGGAAGGGATTTCATCCGTTTTAATATTGTAGTTTAATAGTTTAATAGTATTTCCTGGTAGTAGCTCCTCCAGATTAGTGAGTCGAATCGCACTGTTGCCAGCAATTTTTTTTTTTTATCTGTAAACCAAGCGGTATTAGGTACAAGAACGTGTCCAATACTGCCGTAGGGGGCATTTAAGGTGTTCTACCATGGAACGGTCAGTGGACGAAACGGTGTTGGCATCGTTGTTGCAGCGGATCTTCTTAACAACATCGTTGGTATCTTGAAAATAAGCGACCGCTTGATGAGTGTTAAACTCGTCATACACAATGACACGTGGAACATTGTTAGCGCGTACGCTCCACAAAATGGATGCGACCAATCGGAAAAAGATACATTTTGGTCAGAGTTTGGTAATTTGCTTAGAAATATACCTATCGATGAGATGCTCTTCGTATGCGGAGATTTAAATGGCCACGTCGGAGAAACTGGCATCCTTGTAGCATGTATGGCTTACGGCTTAACCATCTTAAATACAATGTTTATTAAACATCAACGACATCTTATCACCTATAGCAGCGGAGGCCACGAAACGCAAATAGATTATCACCTCTGCAAAATGTCGATGAGAAACCGTGTTAAGGACTGTAAAGTAATACTTGGAGAATCGCTAGTAAGCCAACACCGTCTGCTCATTACAGAATTTTTCACAGCGGAACCACCGAAAACACGGGCATCATTTGGAAAGCCAAAAATCCGGTGGTATAATCTATCGAAGGAACGAGGCGAAAGATTTATCGCACTGGCTAAAGAAGTACTTCACAATATAAACGGTATCGCAGACTAACTTGGCCCGCAAGAAATTTGGAACAGCATGCACGAGTAATGCATAACACTTGCAAAGTCCCATCTGGGGACTATATCGAAATACCATCACGTCGGCAAAGAAACATGGTGGTGGAATGACGAAACCAAACGAGCTCTGGCCGACAAGAAGAGTGCATTCCAAGCGTGGACAAAATGCGATCGGAGCGACGATATCGAATAAGCTCGACTGGCTCTTGAATACGAGCATCTTAAAAAGATCGCAAAGAAAGTCCTGGCTCGAACTCGAGCGGCAGAAGCGGAAAACCTGCACCAGGAGTTGGAACAAATATCCTCACGATCGGCAGATAGAAGACAAGCTATACAAGTAGTTCAAGAAGTTCAAACGTCGTCCAATACTACAGTGCCAACTATTTTTCAGCTCGCTACACAGAGGCGAAAAAATTCGTTGGAAATAACCTTGCCGAAATACATACTCGTAAAAAATGCAGACGGTCGCTTATTAACAAATGAAAAGGAAATTTGTGATCGGTGGCTTGAATACTGCAAGGAGTTGCCTAACAAACAGTTTTCACGTGAGGAGGAAGTTTCGGACTTTTCAATCGAAGAAATAAGTATAGCAATCGGAAAAATGAAAATGGAGGGGATCGGCAGCGTTTGGCTATCGAAACTTTTAAATAAATTAAAATGTGGACAACCTATGCCGAATCAATGGAGAAGTAGCTTCTTGGTTCCATTATACAAGGGAAAACGCAACACTCGAGAATGCAACAACTACTGTTCAATCAAGCTTATGTCACACACAATGAAAATCGTCGAAAGAGTCTTAAACGATAATAGCCAGTGTGGATTTGTTGAAGGAAGATCGACGGTGGACGCTATCCAAAGCCTACGAATAATATTGGAAAAGCACCGAGATTCGTCTAAGGATTTACACATGGTATTTATCGACCTCGAGAAAGCATTCGATCGAGTGCCTAGGGATCTTATATGGGCCGCGCTGAGGTCTCAAAACGTACCGGAAACGTATGTTAGAATAATACTAGACATGTACGGAAACGTGAAAACTGCGTTTAAAGGCTCTGCTGGACTAACGAGATAATTTCCAGTTAATGTCGGAGTGCATCAAGGAAGCGTACTTAGCCCTTTCGTCTTTAACGTAGTATTCGACTATCTTTTAAGGGACTGCATGCGCGAAGCAAATGTTACGCCAATTCTCTTCGCTGACGACGCAGTTATACTTAGCGATAACGTAGAAGATTTACAGAACGCCTTAGATTCATGGAAAAATGCGCAGGAGAAAAACGGGTTTAAAATAATTTGTTCAAAGACGGAGCATTTGACGTGCCCATTTGCGCATCCGTTGCGACCTGTTCCGGAGAATAATGTTAGACGGAATAGTTCTTCCGAAAAGCACTATCTTTAAGTACTTAGGATCAGTCGTTAACATGGAAGCGAAATGTGACGACGACGTAAACCACAGAGTGAGTGTGGGGTAGATGAAATGGCTGGAAAATTCAGGAATCTTTGCGACCGAAAATTTCCACTTAAATTAAAGGGGAAACTCTACACCACGGTTGTTAGACCAGCTCTCATATACGGTTCACAGTGCTGAACAATGTACGAAGCGTTTAAATACAAAATGACGGCAGCGGAAATGAAAATGTTAAGGATGTCTAGTGGAGTCACTAAACGCGATTGCATTAGATCTACGCGTATAAGAGGAAGTCTACATATAAAGAATTCGGTAACCGAACAGCTTGAGGCGAATAGAATAAGCTGGTATTGCCACGTTCAAAGAAGATCTGCGGAAAATCCGGTTAAAAAGGCACTATCAACTACGGTCACTCCAACTGTAAGAAAACGAAGTCCGAAAAAGAATTCCTGGATTTCTCAGATGGCAAATGCGCAACAACGTCTGGGGTTAACCACTGAAGCGATCCAGGACCGAGCATTATGTAGACGCGTTCTGCGGTCTGCGACATTAGCCAACCCCATAAGCGGAGCAGCAGCGATGCAGTAAAAATGGGAAACTCGTTACGCATAAGTTCGTATAACGAGGAAAGGGTTAATAAAAGAATAAGAAGAAGAAGACTGCCGTAGGGGTGGTACGGAGCGCTCCTGTAAACCGTTCACTCAACCGCCGCTAATTTTCCTTAGGTTGTTTTCTTAAATGTTGCTTTCCAACATGCTAGTGCGCCATATGTCAGTATGAGTCTCACCACCACCGTATAAGGCCAGTACACCATGGCAGGCTTAAGGCCCCAAATTTTTCCCATAGCTCTTTTGCATATGAAAAGAGCACTATATGCCTTTTTGATTCTTTCCACTACGTTGAGATACCAATTCAGTTTCTTATCCAGAATCACGCCTAGATAAAGTTAATTTTCATCTATTTTCTTAAATAACTTTGAAACTATTTGTTTATATTTAAGTCTAATACAAAAGCCATATCAAATATGTCACACGGTACAGTTTGCAAACATTTTTTTTTAATTTCCCAATTCGCCCCCAAAAACGACCCCCATGTTCAAAATTCATTTACTTAGATTATGTTACCCTGTTTGAGTCAAGGAAATATATATATGTACCAACTTAATAGGTCCAGAATCTTCGGAGCAAATTGACTGTGACAGAGGGACGGACAGACGCACGAGTAATCCTATAAGGGTTTCGTTTTTCATTTGAACGTACGGAACCCTGAAAAGAACTTATTTCATCTCAAATTAGCAGCTTTGGAGATGGTTGTTAATTCAATGACAGGAGACAGCATTGTGTTGTGAAATTTTTAATTCTGCCCTAATTGGCTTTCTTGTATTGCCCTGGGGTTTCTCTATGAATATTCACTACAGCCGCATAGTCATTGTACTAGAAATGAACGAATACGACAAGGTAGTCCGACGAACATAGATCGAAGGCTGAAAAGTTTAAAAAAAAGTCCATAAAACGACAATCCGCGTGGCTTGTTTACAAACTCGTTCAAATTGTTCAAATTATGCAAAAAAAATCTCAACATGTCATCCGTTTGAAAGGTCCTTACATCTCCACCTAACCAGCCTCCAGTTTACAAATAATTAAACCAAACATTTGACATTAAAGTGATGAATTAGTAAGCAGGATACGGCAGATAAGTGGTAGTCAAGGTAAAATTTGTGGATAACCTTTCTTTCCTACTTGTCCTATTACTCGCAGAGTATTATTTTTCTTAAATGAACTCAGTGAGCACACACAAGTCCCCAATCCAACACTAAAATTAAAATGTCACAAAATAATGTATCTCTTTGCTGAAATCCAGTACATGTGTTGCAGATGAGCAGTATTACATGCCGCCTAAGGCTCGATGAAATATATTTGGTGACTTTAAATTCATTAGCTCCTTTAGGATTCCCCTTGGCATGAAGTCTTTGTTCGAATGCCAGGGTAAACGCCAGCGTAGTATAGTATTTGTCAATGATGCCAGAAACTTTAAGAAGTTCACCTCTTTAGTCGCTAGCATACTTCGGCCGAGTGTTGATTGCTATCCAATCGGGTTTTATTATAAATATATGATTTTGTGCTCAGGATTTTGTTACCTTCAACTTCCTATCCATACCTTTACATTTTTGCTGTACAATCTGGCCCTGAATCGAGTGGTGGGCTTCCAATAAGAAGTAAGTCGTAGTATGCCTAAAAACGTTGATTGAAGATTCGACTTCTCTTGATTTGTTCCAATCATAACCTGTGGAGTCTGAAACCAATTAAATTGAAGTCGAAGATATCTTCGACTAGTTGTACTAAAGCTAAGCAGTGACGAGCATTGCCTTCTTTTTTACATCAGGTATGCCTTCGGGGCAAAGGTAAACTTTTTAAAAAAAGTTATACGTTGAGTACCATTGAGGGGAACTAACGTTGCTGGTTTATTCAGCCCTGGTAAATCTTTTTGGTTTATCGTAGCTGTTCAGTCTATTTTTAAGTCAGTTTGTATGCCTCTCGTTTGTTTAGTTTCATTTCATATCCATACTTTTGATTTAAGACCAATCAACCACCACCAGTGTGACTCCAGCAGACTAAATTTCACACAACACAGTGACTTTTTTGAATGGTCTTTCAACAGTTATTTGTGTTACTTCCCTATTTGTGCACTTTTTTCTTTGTAAACGTATCCATCGGGTGAAAAATGAGTCTCATATTGTGTGAAAAGTGTCCATCCAAACGTTGACGTTCAAGCACCCAATCGGCGTATGTAGTACGCATTCCGTGACCTGCTGGCTTCAATTCTTAAGTGAGTTGAACTTCATAAAGTGTAGTTACAAACCCAAATGTCGCGCTTGCCATAAAATCAAAATATTTCGATCTTTTTCACCACATTCACTAACGGCACCCATGTTTTTTGTAAAGCATGCATTTCGGTGATTGATAGGCCTTAAGTCATCTGTAACAGAGCCAATTTTCGATTTTTTTTTTACAGTTCTGCTAGTATGGTTCTACAGTTTTCTAGTATGTTCGGATGGAGGATTATGTCGACCGTGATCTGCTGGTAATGCGAGAAACTTACCTAGTTCAGAATATTTTTTGTAGAAACTTTTAACATTTCCAGCAACTTTCTCGATTTTGACCCAATCCATTTGCTAAAATGGCAAACTTCAAAATTCAACATACTCGTATACATTCTTAGATGGTTGATCGTTTTTGAAAATGTGACTTAAACAGTAATGTCAAATCCGGACCACGAATTGGATGAAACTTGTTCACCAATATATATATTTTTTTTAATTTCCAGCAGACCCTGATACTAGGTGCTTAAGCCAGATATATTTGGGAGACTTACAACTTTATAAAGGTTGAATATTCCACAAAACAATGATATTGTCATCAAAAAAGTTGTATCGTTATTACCGTTCATTCAAAGATACTGTGATTGGCGTTCAATTGAAATCCTTTTTTGTTGATATTAAACTAGCAATCGGCCAATTAATCTTTACTTACCTCGATCTTCTGACATTCAAGACTGAAAGAAAACCCTTCTTTATAATGAAAATATATATATATACATATGTACATCTGTATCCTGCCCGTTACCAAAGTAGGTATACTTCTCCCTACCTGTACCACTAAGCAGATGTCAAATATTTAAGTTAACGAAGCATTTTTATTTGTTCTCACAAAAAAAAATATCCAACAGATACAATTCGAAAGGAATTTCAACCCACAATACCCACTCAGATATTCAGTTTCGTATTTTCGTATCTTTACTCAGTTGAAAGTAATTGCCCATCTAATAATCTCGTCTTCTATTTTGGGCTTTCTTTTTCTTCCAGATAAAAATGAATGACTCCGAAGACAGTGAGGATTTTCTGGACACCCGCCGCCTGAACGTTACCAACAATGAAACAGTTCGCTTGGATCCAATTTTGCTGGAACGATTCACACGAAATCGTAGCATAGACGGTCCATGGTATTATATCCTTATCATTATGTACAGCGTTCTGATAATATTCGGAGCAGTTGGGAATACCTTGGTTGTTATTGCTGTTGTGCGAAAGCCAATGATGCGCACTGCCCGCAACCTATTCATTCTCAATTTGGCTATTTCAGGTAAATGAGCCGTATATTCTTGTTATACATACAATACTTTTGTCCTATACCTATACCTATATGTTTGTATACATGTTTATTTCTTATTATAGATCTTCTACTATGCTTGGTCACAATGCCATTGACTCTAATGGAAATTCTTTCGAAATTCTGGCCATTCGGAACGTGTGCAATACTGTGCAAAATGATTGCCATGCTCCAGGCAACAAGTATATTTGTATCTACAATATCGATAACAGCTATTGCTTTCGACCGATACCAGGTATGTACTCGTATAAGTTAAGCAATTCTATTCAAGTGCATATGGATAGATTCTAGTGTAGTCCCGGAATTTATTTGCTTTCGACATATGTACCTACGAGTAGATATAAATTGTAGTAAATACAAATTGGTTATCTAAAGTATTACCATGGGATTGATTGTAAAGGAAACGCTTGGCTTGATAAACCGAAAACCGACTGATACTGAAGTGGTTGTGCAAATATTTAGCTTACATGTGTTAACATTTTGTTAGAGATAAGGCTGAGTACGTACAGATGCGAGGACTTTGTTCTAATTCATTCCCAAATGCCCCATGATGTACGAGTAATACAATTTTCGTATAACAAACACAATAAACATTAAATTTGTATAAAGTACACTCGTATACTACCTATTGTTCCTGACCTTTTCACTGCCAATTTGTGTCTATAAATAGAGATTAAGCCAAGTCTTGGTCTGAATGATGAGAAAATGCGTTCTTAAGACATAATAAATAGAAAATCGATAAAAACGATATTGCCCGATAGATCAAATTCTCTATACGAACAAGGATACATTAAAGGACGAAATGAAATCGAAGATTTCCATCATTAAGCCTTGTGCTGATAATAATTCTTCATTTTGCCTCAAGGTAATCCAATCGTGTCAAAATACAAAGCTGTTTGTTACACTTACTCGTATACTCGCAGATAAATTTCAAGGTCAACGAATGAATTCGAAAAAGATTAACTCAATCCCGAGGATTGACATTGTTGAATACTCGCATTAAGGCAATATTCGCTTCTGCTATGACGATATTTCGCCTATTGATTGGTATTTTAAGTGGATTTAAGGATTTTCTTCCCTTTAAATTAGATAGAAAGAGATCTTTGCACTGATTTGTATCTATTCAATCAAACGAATGATAAGGGTATGCGATTGATTATTAATGCTGATTTATTGTTTGTGACAGTTGGATTTGATTAGAATTATACACAATTTAAAGTAATATTTTAAAAAACAGGATACACATGTTCGTCAATAATGAGTATTTAACGTATTTACTGCAGCTTGGATCGAATTTAGGATGTCAGAATTAAACCAAGTATCTCCTTTAGTCTCAAGAATATTTATGTATTTTCTCGTACAAACTGAACTTCGTGGAACACGTTTCAGTAATTCAGATACAATTTCCTATAATTTTTCAAAATTAAACCTTTTAATCATCTTGGTTAGTGTGTGCTGATAGTATAAATGCTGTTATATAACTGAACAAAGTCTTAATGTAGCTGAAGGATGTTTTAAGTTTTCAGCTTTTGACACACAAGCCAATGCCTTCTAACAAAAGACATCATGATTTTGTTCACTAACATTACCATGATACGGCGAAGATTGATCCTTCACACTGCAATGTTATAAGTATGACTTTAAAATCAGCTTTGGTGATATCAGCGTTAGAAGGATTGTCTACGCAATAACACCAATGATTTTGATTTGTTCGTTACTAATACTCCTAACCTAATGACCCAATCAGTTGTGGCAAACGTGCTTAGTTCCGATCATATGCCTGTTTTTGGTAAACTTCGTAGGACAGGGGTAAAACGAGCGCAATACATAGAAGATTTAAAAAATGCAAACTGGTCATGTTTTCGTTCAGAAATTAATTATAGGCTCCGAAATCTATGGACAAACTTAGAAAGCGTGTGTACGAAAGAAACTGTTGACACCGTTTTAAATCAGCTTTCGTCGATGGTATTGAATGCTGCTGAAAACAGTGTTCCTAAAAAACCGATAAATGAAGTTTATATTAAGCGTCCTCCTTACATTTTGGAGCTTATAAAATTAAGGAACCGATATCGGAAAAACTGGCAGAGATATCGGGACCCCTTTTACAAATATGATTTATCGTATCTCAACAAACTTATATCCTCAAATATACTGTACTGCACATTCGCATTAAAGACTGAAATAATAAACTTAATAAACACTAGAAAAAAATGCCAGACCTTTTTGGAGCATATGTGGTTAAGGTGATAAAAAATAAAAGAAAACAATTTCCTTTCCTAAAAGGCTCTAATAACACATATTTTTCGGACGTTGAAAAAGCAAATGCTCTTGCTTCGAGCTTTGTAAAAAACCATAACCTAGCAACAAATTAAGTGTGATATAGATAGAAACCGAAAATATTTTAAATACCACAAAACAACGATTTTCTTCTGATAGAGTCTCTCAAAGTACTTCAGTAGGTTTTGTTTCACACGAAGATGTTCAATGTATCGTTAAAGATCTTCAAAAAGGAAGAACAGGCGGCACTGATTGTATTAAAAGCATATAGATCAAAAATTTGCCCAAGTCCGGAATAAAATATCTACCATTCCTTATTAATGCTTGTTTAAAAATGGAGGATTTTCCTGATGCTTGGAAGTTATCCAAAATTGTTCCACATCAAAGTCCTCAAAGTTATAGGCCAATAAGTTTGATTAGTAGCCTCAGCAAAATACTGGAAAAAGTTCCGAAACATCAAATTCCAAGCATATCTGTGATAATAATATATTTACGAGTATTAATGAACAATTCGGGTTTAGGCAATATCATAGCACCTCGCATCAAGTTCTTAGAATTTGTAATTATGTGAAAGCAAATCGCTCCGCAGGTAAATCAACTGGAATGGTGCTATTAGAAATTGAAAAGGCATTCGATACTGTGTGGCTCAACGGCCTGATATTTAAAATGATAAATCTCAACTTTCCGTCATATATTTTTGGAATGGTCCAAAGTTTTCTATCTGGTAGTTGATTTAAAGTTCGTCTTAACTGTGGCGTCTCAAATTTAATATCGTTCGATTCTGGTGTTCCCCAAGGTTCTGTCCTAGGTCCTTTTCTATATAAACTCTACTCTTATGATTTACCTTACTTGCTCAATTGTAAAGCAGCCATTTTTGCTGATGATACAGCAATATATTCTTCACATGAGCCCGCTTCCAATATTGAAAGCAGCCTCAAAAATGCGATTGAAGTATTAAGGAAATATTATTCAAAGTGGAAAATTAAATTGAATGAAGATAAAATGAAAGCTATCTTTTTTACCAGAAAAAGAAAGTGTTGCTTTTTACCATCCACTCAATTACAAGTTAATGAAGTTAACATTCCTTGGGCGACCTGTGTTAGATATTAAGGGATTCATCTAGATTCATTAATAGAAAATCATCTCTTTCAACAGAAAACAAGGTAAAAATCTATTAAAGTTATTTTTCAAGCGATTCTGTTATATAAAAGCCAAGTCTGGGGCGTTTGTCCATATGCCACATAAAAAAACTACAATTATGCCAAAACAAAGTTTTAAAAATGGTGCTCAAATTACCCTGGCACCATTCTACTCTAGATCTGCACATTAAAGCGAATGTTAAACTGATTTATGAAAGAATTAGAAAACTAAAATCGAAGTTTGTAGAACGATATAGTTTTGCTGATAACCCTCTCATAAATGAATTATGCGCTAAATAAATGCGGCTTAGTTTTACATTTATTCTGTGAATTAACTTCTTCATTTAGTTTGTTTTCATTTGTTTAATTTATTGAATTTATATGTGTATTAATTTATTTATTTATTTGCTTAATTGAATTTATTAATTTATTTATTTATTTTTTTAGTTATTTATATACGCACACTATCATTTGCATATTAATTACAATAATTCAGTGGAAAGGTACATAGTATATCAAAACCCTGTATTGTAAAATGTGCGGTACCAAGCCAAAAGTAAATTATTATACGTAAAAATAAATCGATCTATCTATCTAACCTAATTAACTTTGACGAACTGTAGTTGTTTTCAAGAAAATTTCGCCGTCAAAGCTGACTTACTGTCCCCATCTCTACGTACCATCACGAATGTGAATTAGCAAGCAAATCAATTAAATGAAGGCATCATTTCATGACTTAAATGCAGTTGCAAGATGAAATAAAATATCTTTAAAGGTGTGCGTTACTGTGGAAACTTCACTTAAATAATGAGCAAAACGCTGAGAAAGATGTTTCCCAAAAAAATGGGACTTTCTCGTATATAGGGTCATTTATTTCTTATTTTCAAGTTGGTAACCCTGGCATTTGACACCTTCCAAACTCAGCTGTCATTTGAAGTGTCTTAATATTATTTGAATGCTTGCCATTAACAATAATGGATCGCTTTCAAATCGAACAACGTGTTTTAATTATTAAAACCTACTACAAAAGTGGTGATTCAAAGGTAGCCACTTTTCATGCATTACACGATGATTATTGTCGTCATAATCGACCGACTACGCAAGCAATCGGTAAAATTGTGAAGAAATTTCAAGTGAGTGGAAGCGTTACTGATGTCGTAAGGCCTGTGCATCATCGTAATGTAGGCACAGTCGAAAATATTGCTGCTGTAAGTGCAAGTGTTGCTTGTGATCCGAATTTATCGATTTCTCGGCGTTTGCAGCAATTGAATGTGTCGTACACCTCACTTTGCGTTTTTGAATTTGGATGTGCATCTGCATCCTTATAGAGTTCAACGAAGCCTGCTGACAATTCAAAACGCCACACAACATGACCAATGATGGCTTTAATGCGTGAAAAGTTTCCTGGTTTTGGCGACGTCAATTGGCCACCAAGATCATACGATGACATCGTTAGGTTTTTTTCTGTGGGGCTACGCAAAAGACCGTGCTTACACGAATAATCCCCGAACTCTAGACGAATTAATAACCAACATAACTCAAGTTATGGCCGAGATACTACCCGAAATGTGCGAAAAAGTGGTTAAAACTGACATCAAAAGAATAGCATGCTGGGAATCTTCCCGAGAAATTTGAATGAAATCGTTTTTCGCACTTAATGGCAGAGCCCAAACTTTATAATGAACTACAATTTTCATCAAAAATGTATCACTCTGTGTGTTTTATTTAGCTTTACTTTCGAAATTGAAAAATGAATGACCCTTTACATGTTGGCTCTAAGCAACTTCAATAGAGAATTGAGGAAGTGCAAGAGAGCTTCATGGTGAAAGAATTGCAAGAAAATGGAAAACCTGCTTACTTACTTACTTACTTTAGGTGGCGCTACAGTCCGGAGTGGACCTGGGCCTCAGTCAACAAGCTTTTCCAGCCATCTCGATCCCTGGCTAGCTGCCTCCAATTTCGCACGCTAAGTTGGCTGAGCCATCTCAGTCTTTGGATCTTCACTCTTCTGGCTAGGTCCATGTCGCTGTACAGTATATACAGTTCGTCCTTGTATCTTCTCCTCCACTCACCGTCAATGCAGACGGGACCGAAGATCGCCCGAAGAATTTTTCTCTCGAAGCAACCAAGAACACCCTCATCCATTTTTGATAATGTCCATGCCTCTGCGCTATAGAGCAGGACCGGGATTGTTTAAGTCTTATAAAGGGTTACTTCTGTTGTCCGAGAGAGGGCTTTGCTACTCAATTGCCTTCTTAACCCAAAGAAACAGCGGTTGGCAAGAGTTATTCTTCGCTTGATCTCAGCGCTGGTGCCGTTGTCTGTACCTACCTCAAACTTATATCTGTCGAGGGTGACGTTCTGTCCGAGACGTCGGTGTTGGCTGTCCTTTTTGCTTGACAGCATATCCTTGGTCTTGCCCTCATTGACCGCTAGACCCATTTTCGCCGCTTCCGCCTCAATACTCGCGAAAGCGCCACTGACATCACGCTGCTTTCTCCCGATTATGTCAATATCATCGGCATATGCGAGTAGTTGGACGGACTTTTGAAAGATAGTGCCTCTTGTGTTTGCTCGTGAGTTCTGCACTATTCTTTTAAGTATGATGTTGAAAAAATTACATGACAGCGCATCGCCTTGTCTAAATCCTTTCTGGACATCAAAGATCTCGGTGAGATCTTTGCCGACCTTAATGGAGCAGCGTGCGTTCTCCATCGTCATTTTGCACAGACGGACGAGTTTGGCAGGGATGCCAAAACTAGACATTGCTCTATATAGCTTGTCTCTATTGATGCTGTCATACGCGGCCTTAAAATTGATGAATAGGTGGTGTGTATCAATCTGAAGCTCATGGGTCTTCGCCAAGATCTGACGTAGTGTGAATATCTGGTCGATGGTGGACTTTTTTAGCCTGAAGCCACACTGATATGGACCTATCAGGTTGTTGACGAACGGCTTCAGGCGTTCACACAATACGGCGGATAAGATCTTATATGCGATGTTAAGGAGACTGATGCCTCTGTAGTTGGCGCAGTTCAGAGGATCTCCTTTCTTGAGAATTGGACAAACAATGCTGAGGTTCCATTCATCGGGCATACTTTCTTCCGACCATATTTTACAGATGAGTTGGTGTGTGCTCCTTACCAAGTCATCGCCTGCCGCTTTGAAGAGCTCTGCAGTCAGGCCATCCGCTCCAGCAGCTTTGTTGGACTTAAGCTTCGATATGGCTATCTTCACTTCATCCAGGTCGGGTGGACGGAATTGTTGGTCATCATCGTCCAGGTTGAAAGGTTGATTCTGCCTGACAGCGGTATTTGGTTCTTCATCGCCGTTATACAGTCTGCAGAAATGGTATTTCCAAATCCTCAGCATCGACTGCGATTCTACTACGATGTTCCCTTGTTCATCTCTACAGGCTTCTGCTTACAGGGAAGCAAAATCCTCGAAAGTCTCTCCACTAAATCCGGTAACATAACAAAGGACATTGAACTAAGGAGTGCGAACAAAAAAATTTACCCACTCTCATTTCGAAGTAACTTCCAAAAATTACAGTCAATTACTCAAAATTACAATCACTCAAATTCTTCTTCTTTGTAATGTTGGGAATGCTTCCATTATTTTTAAATGTTATGTCATTTCTGAGTTGGATGTAAGAGAAGATATAATTAACTGTCACTTAGCACACCCAGGGTGGACGTAATCACATAGGAACTAAAAGTTAATAGGAAAACAGTTGCTAGGTACTTAGCAGTAAGAATTATAAAGAGAACCTGTCAGTTTTGTGAATCCAAAAAAGGTCACTAAGATTTTGAGCCTTCTTGAAAAAACATTTCTGAACGTAATTTGGCAAAAAAGCAGAATGTTCAAATTTTTAAGTTCATAAAGTGAAGAGAAATACGGGCTTCAAAACATACAAAGTTCAAGAGGTTCCAGATCGAAACGCCAAAAAAATTTGGATGCGAAACAACGGGCAAAACTTTTGCAATCAAATTTTTGACCAAATTTCCATACATTGCAAGGGACGATGAATCGTAGGTTTTTGCTGATTTCAACCAGCTTCCGTGGCAGTCATTATATACCGCCAAAAGTAGAGGAAATGTTGAAGCAAATTTTCGAAACCAACCAAAAGTGAAATTTCCAAAAAAAATTTCTTGTTTGGCAAGCAATTTTGGTCTGGTCTTTCGTCACGTCACTATGGAAAGAGATCGATGGATTGGTATGAGCTAAACAACGTTTCGGTGGCGCCCAGAGAGGCCAGTCCTCCGAATCCGCCAGAACTTAGGCCAATTAAAAGATATTGGGCCCTGGTCAAAAAAGAGTTAAGGGCCACCAAAAAAGCTGTCAACGCCCTGGAAGAATTCAAAAAATGTTAAAAACTTAGCTCTTAAGAGGTGAGGGATTCGACCAATAATGGAAGGTGTTCCTGAAAAAATTAAAAAAATTGTTAAAAATAAAGATCAAAGTTTTTTGTTAATTTTTACAGATTTGGAGACATGATATAAATACTTCAATTTTTTAAGTCCTATTTTTACTGTACTTTTATTAACTTTCGGTGGGTAAATTTTTTCGATGGCACTCCTTATGTGTAGAAGGCATCTACGAAAACTTCCGTAAGACGTTTGCTATGCAAAAAATACTACTCTGCCAGGTATTTTGGAAAAAAACCACAATCAACTCCAGCAATAGTTGTTCTCTTCATCTGAGTCTTGACCAGCTCTCACTTAATTGTACAAAAATTGTGTACTTACACAAAATAAAAAAGTTATGAACGCTTCTCAATTAAAAGCTTTGCTGGAGCTCACATATTAATAATAAAACTAGCAAAGCGATTTAGGTCATGCTTTCGTATGTATACAAAACCTGAAGATCAATCCCAAAATGTCAATCTTTGAATATCATTATTACTATCTACTCATCAGAAGTATAGTGGAACAAAACAAAAGACAAAACGACCACAAAAAAGCTGCAGCCTTAGAAACATTCATTCTAACGCCACTCAATAGTCCTTAAAAACAAATGGCAATTGGAGACAAGGTCAGTCTACTACATGGTCTCTCCGAAATCCTTGACTTTGACATGTCTGTGGGGTAAATGTCCTCCTATTTAAGACCTTGTGCCTTGAAAAAAGGGTCAATATAATCATTCCAAGCCGAGAAACATGGAACTACAAATCCACTATTAGTGGTATTAGATTAGATTGTAGTGGGAGGTGGTGGTACAATGAATCCTAAATCACTACGTTCACAAGTGGGCCTATTGTGTTGTCCTCCAGATAGAGCTTGTTTATGATGCCGCAATTTGCTGGAAAGAGAACTAACCTTTTGGGTGAGGTGGCATTAACTTACGAAATGTTGACGTGTTTCGATTAAACCACTGCAGGCACATAGTATGTGTTTTGCTGTTTCCACATCTGCAAATATTGTCTTGTGCTATGCCCATGGTCATCAGGTATTTTTTCACACGATAGTGCCCTGTAAGTAAGCCTGTGATCAGTCGAAAATGACTTTTACTTAGTTTAGCAGTTGTTTCGTTTTTTTGTGGCGACTGTTCTTGGCTTGTAGTTTGTTTTCCTCTAGCCAGGTTTTGACACTTCGTTTTATAAATCTGTTTAGAATCTCTCGAATGCAAAGCTTTATTGCATGGATTTAAGTCTAAAATACGGAGCTGTTCATATTCATATTAGAGTGTAGGGATAATCCAGCTCCAACTCCTTCGTTTGTTTTGGATCCATCTGTGTACCATACATGTGAATCCTTGCAAAATGTTGGTTTGTTCTGTTCCCAGTTTAGAGTGCAGCTGTTGACGGGGTTTTCATTCCACCAGTTGCACAGACACAAGCTAGTCTCTGTATTTTGTTTAGTTAAGTGTTGACCTCTGCTCTGCTTTACTCGTAAAACACCAAACGACAGCGGCTTACGTGATGATAGGTGATATTATTGCCGCTTACATCCACAGTGGTTAAGTCCCCAATTTTCACCAACTAGACATTTGCTGGTCTACAGTGAGGTCCTGACCTTATCTATAGTCTTGGTGGGTGTCCTATGTAAGTTATTCATCCAATGTGATTCCTGGATAATTGATTTCCGTTGAGAACTCTATTGTTTCACAGAAGAGTGTGGTATTTCTGAGCCTTCCTCGCTTTCTTCTTTAATGGATTCAACTATGGTGCTTTTTTGGGATTGGGAGGCCAAAAACAAGGATCCGAGATTATGTTTTTATTGAGAATTATCAATAGCTCATTGACTAAGATGGACCATAGTAGGAGTGAGAGTACTCCTCCCTTGGGGCATCCTTTCATAGCAATCACACTGAGTTGATTGCTGTCTAATGAGGTTTTTATTGCTTTATTCCTCTAGCATACATTTTATCCAATTACATGTAATACCGTCAACTTCCATATTTTGAATAACTCTATATATTTGGGATAAATCGGTGTTGTCAAGTGCTCCTTCTTTACCGAGGAAACAAACCAACACCTACCTCTTTGTCTCTGAGAGATTTTTCAATTCTTGTGGTTAGATTTGAAGTGCCCCGTCTCTGATATGTCTGGCGAGGATTTTTTCTATAGTACGAGGGCGGGTCAATAAGTCCGTGACTTTTTGAATTTCTGACCTCTTTACTGAAACAGCAACACTGCTCCTGTCAACAGGCATATGTCAGTTGACTCCTGTCAAAATTTAAACTTGCTGCGTCAGTAAGTTTGTGTTTGACAGCTATTTTTATCAGACTACTCACTAATTTGAGGAGAAAATGGAAAAAAGTGAATTTCGTGTGCTTATTAAGCATTATTTCTTGCGAAAAAAAACCATTACCTAGACCAAGGCTAAGCTTGATAAATACTATGGGGACTCTGCACCATCGATTTCAATGGTAAAAAAGTGGTTTACTGAATTTCGTTGTGGCCGTACAAGCACTGAAGATGCCGAACGTCCTGGACGCCCAGTTGAGGTCTCTACACCCGAAACAATCGAAAAAATTCACGATATGGTGTTGGCCGACCGAAGATTGAAAGTGCGAGGGATTGTGGAAGCCGTAGGGATCTCGCATGGCTCAGTGGTTTCAATTTTGAATGATCACTTGGGCATGAGAAAGCTTTCCGCAAGATGGGTGCCGCGTTTGCTCACCGTCGACCACAAACACATGTGCAGTTGCCATGGCAAAAATTCATGAATTGGGCTAATAATTGCTCCCTCATCCACCCTATTCTCCAGATTTGGCTCCGAGCGACTACTTCTTGTTCCCAAACCTGAAGAAATGGCTTGGTGGAAAAAGATTTGACTCCAATGATGAAGTCATCTCGCAAACAAAGGCCTATTTTGAGGACCTCGACAAATCATTTTTTTTGGAAGGGATAAAAAAAAATTGGAGAAGCGTTGGACAAAGTGCATAGAGCTCAAGGGAGACTACGTTGAAAAATAAAATTATTTTTTTATCAAAAAATCTGTGTTTTAATCCAAAAGTCACGGACTTATTGACCCGCCCTCGTATTTAGGAAAAGAAAGTGAGGCTGATTGATCTATATGGTTTCGGTAGTTCAGACGGTCTGCCCTTACCTTGGCTATGTATTTGACAGCGATATGCTTCCACTTTTTTGGTATACATATATCCCCACGCGTAGCTTGCCTTGAATAGGTCGATTAATACTGGTAGCATTTGCGACATGCCCTTTTCTAGTAAAGCTAGGAATATTCCATCCTTACCAGGGGCGTTGAAGTGTTGAAATAGTTTATTGCCCAAACTATTTGGCTCTCATGAAATATTTATTTGACCTGTTCCAGTGCTTTCTGAGCAATCAGTTGTCTTGGGCTTCTGGAATTAATGTGGAGTCTAGGAAGTGTGTTTTGGCTAAGAGCTGAAGTGTCTGAAACCGGTTTTTGGCATATGTGCCACCGGGTCCAAGTGGTATACGGATGGATCTAATCAAATACCTCAATATCGAAATTTTGCAGGACGGAACATCACTTTAAACAGAACATAGGTTCCCCACAACAAACTATGTCCTCTACGCACAAATGGACTTAGCAGTTACCTGATCATCAAACCACAGACTACAATACAATAGATTGATCATATAGCAATCGAGGCCAGCCACTCTCTCAGCTTTCTGAATGGATCATTACCTTGTTGCAGTCAGAGTTTGAACCGGAGGCAAAAAGGCCATCAATGTTCGATGTCGAAATGTTGCAAGTATTTGCCGATCGCGTTTCCCTCAATCTATCCCAAAATCCTAGCCCCTTATTACAAACCATAGAAAACTTGTCAACGAGTCATTAAATATGATGTGATTGGTTCCAAAATGTAGCCACAAAGAAACCCTTAGTTTGACAATGAATGCATCTCGGTGCATATACGAAGAAAATCGGCATAAAAGTCTATGCTGCTCCATCGAAGACAAGAGCTGCTGGTAGGTTCGGTAGCATGAACCATTTTTCCTAGACGAAATTGATAGGGAATTCTACCTCCTTACCTAGACACGGAAATATCAAAATCTGCTAAGCTTCTTAAAGCAGCTGGAGATAACATGGTTGGGAATATACGCGAGCTCATCTGTAAGAAATGGTTAGAGAAATGTGTTAAATCTCAACAACAGTTGCCTTAAGATGGGCGCTTGATTTGTGTATTTGAAATCCACATTTGGCAGCATGCACAGGGAGGGGATATACAACACTACGCCTCTTCCATCAAAGTCGGTGGTCAAACATCCGAGACCTTATGTGTAAGAAAAATTGGCTTTCTTAACAATCACAGCGATTGATCAATAAAACTTTGGTGAGTATTGAGACGAAGGCGGCAAAAAATGGGTAAAATAGGCCAAAACAAGGTATATGTTGCCTGTTGCCTTCGGGTAGTTAGAGGCTATGTCAAATATGGTTCCCCATTTATAATTAGCAACATCACGGACAAAATCAGCCACAGAATAACTCTAACGTAAGTGACAGAGCTTCCCTCGTAAAACCTAACCTGCCTTATGTACGACCCTTATTACTCCGGTCATGTTCTAAGCCACTGACCAGCCACTGGCAGGCTAAGAAGCACTTCTCTGTTTTAAGATACTTCGTTTGCTTTTCGGTTTCATTTGAATAAAAGGAAGGAACCATTTCGTGACATCGGCCCAGGCAGTCGTCTGTATATTCAAGGTCTGAGATAGCCTTTGTACACCACTACTCCGGTACAAAGAATCCTCGCAAAGCACGACCGTCTCTAAGATACTCATAGTATAAAGGAAGGATACTTCAACCAACTTATAGTGCTACATTTAAGGCACCTTGCGAGAAATTGCCCTAGCTGAAGAGGCTTGTTGCTACAAACCCAGATTCACCACCCACAAGCGACTCCTTAGTAAGAAAGTAGAGTAGATACCTCAATTTGCATCTGTGTATTCTCTCATCATTTAGTTTTAGGTTCTTCTTTGATGATAGGCAGAGCGAATCTTTTTTTCCAAAGAAAAATGCTCATTGAAGTAGAGTAGTGAGGAGGTGGGACTATATCACTGCGTCCAGTAAGGCCTGTTGTGTTTCCTCAACTTACGAGGGTTGTCTGAAAAGTTTCCGACCGCAACGTAAAGATAGCGGCACTCGTCAATAAAAGCTACAGAATGCTAGTTGTGCATCTTTTGACCGTTACTTACCGAAGTTTCAATCGTTTTGGACGCTCAGTTTTTAGTAACCAGTCATTTGAGGGAGCCGATGTGAGTGTTTTTTTGTGAAAATGGAAAAAATTGAGTATCGAACTATTATTAAATGCCTGTTTTCGAAAGGCAATACGCCTACGCAAATCAAAAATGAGTTAGACTCTGTGTATGGGGACTCTGCTCGATCAGTTACCATAGTGAAACTTTGAGCAGCTAAATTTAAACGTGGCCGTAAGAGCTTGGGAGATGATGAACGTTCGGGACGTCCAAAAACTGCAACCACTGACGATAACATTGATTAAGTTCACCAAATGGTGTTAGACGACCGCCGAATTAAAGTGAGAGAGGTAGTAGAGGTTATGAAAATGTCCAAAGAACGTGTTTGTTACATATTAAATCAAGATTTAGGCATGAGAAAGCTGTCCGCGCGTTGGGTGCCGCGTTTGCTTACGTTAGACAAAAAACGTTTTCGAATGAACATTTCCAACGCTCTGTTGGTGCAGTTTAGGCGCAATAAATCAGAGTTTTGGCATCAATTAATTACTGTAGATGAAACTTGGATAGGCCATTATACGCCCGAAACAAAAATTCAGTCAAAACAGGGAACTGCAGAGGGCGAGCCGGAAATTTTCGTTTTCTTAATTTCTCAAAAACCACTAATTGCAAACTTCCGGAATTTTCAGACTTTGTTTATATCCTTGATTACCGAAAATAAAACGTACCTCCCCATGATAAAAGTGTTTATGGCGGTTAATAATGCACTAATTACGTTGTCTACCCTCATGTGTAGATTTCTACACATATGGACAGTAAGTGCATGTCATATAAAAAGTCATTTGTGTTAAGTGTTTTAGCAAGTGAATATCGTTGGTATATTTAGTGAAATTTATAAAAATAATAAAAGATAACAATGCCAAAAGCAAAATATCTGACAGAGGAAGAAACGGAAGCATTTTTGAATGAAGGCGATGGCGAATTAGTGATGTTTCTGGTGACAGTGATGACGAATTTGTGCCCGAAGAGAATATTGATGATGACGATAACTTATATTCAGACGATAGCGATTCTGACGAAAAGCAAGCGAGTGGCTCAAATGAAACCAGCGAATCAATTACTGAAGTTGAAAATGTGGATCCACTGCTTGTTTCGAAAGATGGTATTGTTTGGCAACTACAGCCCTTTCAACATCAAAGTGGTAGATTGCGGAATGAAAATATAATTTCTCTTCATCCTGGAACAACAAGATATGCCAAAGCTCGTGTTGATGGCATCAAATATGCTTTTTTGCTTTTCCTCCCACCACAAATTGAAAATACCATTTTGAAGCATTCAAATGCGAATGCACAAGCAACATATGGTAAGGATTTCAAACAAATCAATTCGAATATGTTGCAAGCATATATTGGTGTTTTGATTTTAGCTGGTGTTTATAGGTAAGTCGTAGTTGCCTTCTTTCTTATTTCAACTGATTCTTGACTTTTTTACTTTTAGATCGAAAAACGAAACTACAATTGATTTGTTTGATGATATTAACGGTCTTCCGGTGTTTAGGGCAATTATGTCGAAGAAAACATTTGAGTATTTGAATCGAGTTATTCGTTTTTATGATGTCATTAGCAGAAGAAAGCAACGATCTACAGATATATTTGCACCGATTCGGGATATATTTGATAAATGGTCCAATTTATTGAGCGACTACTACGATCCACATGAATTTGTGACAGTTGACGAGCAATTACTTGGTTTTCGTGGAAGATATAAATTTCGTCAATATATGCCATCAAAACCATTAAAATACGGATTAAAATTCTGGTCGCTGGTTTGTTCTTATACCTGCTATGTTTGGAAAATCCAGCCATATTTGGGAAAGGCGATTGAAGCCAGTTCGAGTGAAAAAAGACAAGGCGAACGAGTAGTTTTGGATCTCGTTGATGGCTTGAAAGATCACAACATAACAATGGATAACTTCTTTTCCTCATATGAGCTTGGGCAAAAATTGTTGTCAAAGGGCATTACAATGGTTGGCACGATGAGAAAAAATAAAAGAAACATCCCACCAAAGCTTCTTGAATGCAAAAATAGACCGTTGTATGAATCTACTTTTGCATTTACCGAAAACACAGCACTTGTTTCGTACATTGGACGGAAAAATAAGTGTACCGTGTTGCAAAGTACTTTGCATAACTCAATTGAAATCGAATCGACTGAAAAAAAGTTACCAGCGATTATAGCCTATTACAATAAAACAAAAGGTGTGTTCATATACTACTTTTTGAAATTTCAATACCCTCTTATGTTTTTTTTTCATTCAATATATGCGGTGTGGATACGGTTGACAAAATGCTCACTTGTTACAGCTGTAAAAGAAAATCTAACAGATGGCCAATGGCTGTATTTGCAAACATGATTGACATTGCTGCTTTGAATGCATTAAATATTTTCAAAGGAGTGAATCCGAATTGGCAAGCAACACAAAAAACAACAGTAAGAAGGAATTTTCTACTTGCAAAACCACTTTTGGAAGCTAGAAGTGCGAAGCCAAGATCAGCATTGTCTGCTTTATTGCCTGCAACTGTTTTGGAAGAAAGTTCACCATTGTCACCTTTAGAGGATGTTTCTGCATCAACTTCAACAAATCCACCAAAACGGTCAAGAAGCGTTCCACCACAAATTAAAGGCAGAGCAAGATGTCACGTTTGCTATGAAGAAAAATCCGCCAAAAAAAATAATGTCTATGAAACGATTTGTTGTTTTTGCACAAAAGATGCATGTAAAGCTGCAACATAATCGAAATGTATGTGTAAAATGCATTCAAGACAAATTAATTTGAACCTACCTACTTTCTCTTGTTATTTTAGAAATAAATTATAAGAGCAATTTTTCGGTTTAATTTAAAAAAAAAATTTAGAGAATACATTTAAATCCCATATGTGTAGAAATCTACACACGAGGGTAGAGAACGTAATTTTTTTTGAGAATGAGATGAAGGTTAATTGATTATCATCAAAAAGGAAAAACCATTACAGGAGCATACTACGCATCAGTAATTGCTAAGCTGAAGGCAGAAATTGCGGAAAAACGGCCACATTTGCAGAAAAAGGAAATACTGTTTCACCAAGACAACACGCCGTCTTATACCTCAGCGGTTGCCATGGCGAAAATCCATGAATTACGGTTTGAACTGCTTGACCATCCGCCTTATTCACCAGATCTAGCCCCAAGCGACTTCTTTTTGTTGCCTCATCTAAAAACTGCGCTCGGAGGACAGAGATTTTCATCAAATGAGGAGGCAATCACCTTCGTGAACAATTATTTTGCAGAGAAAAGCGCCAAGTACTATGTGGACGGGTTAGAGAGATGGAAGCATCGCTGGGAGAAGTGTGTAGAGTAACAAGGAGACTATGTAGAAAAATAAAAAAAAAATTTTAGAAAAAATGTCTTGTATTATTGTTCGGTCGGAAACTTTTCAGACAACCCTCATATAGCCGACCCATAATGCCTGACGCTTTATTTAACTCGGGTATATCACTTGTGCGAGCTGAGAGTGATATTTTCTGCCTCAAGGTATGAAGAAGACGTAGATTTGTTTTTCTTAAGCGGTTACAGTTCTTCCATTTCTTCGTACTCGTTGCGGCAGTTGTTGCCTTGTGTTAATTCCATAAGCTGTATTTTTTGACTGTGCACTCAGGAATCCGTTAACTGCGTATATCTGACCCAAGTTGAGTTTTTTTGCTGCTTATTCCTTTTAGTTTCCGTACAGTAATGGAATGCCTTAATTCTTACCCAGTTGTTTGTACAGCTAACTGGAGAATCGCCGAAAAGTCATATCAAGGCAACATGAATGCCAATAAATCAACAATTTGGAGTCCTCTTTAACATATGCAACGCACTGTTTTTAGTGTGTGAGTACCCAGTATCCAGAAAACTTCAGGAAGTTTCGATTTGATTTGAAATCGTCTTTGTGCTTAAAATAAATGAAGTCTATCAGGATAGGTGATTAAATATTTAATTCCCATGAAAAAGTCTGACACTGCAAAAAAGCAGTGTACCTACTACATAATGTGCCAATATCTCAACCTGTATCCAATGAACAGGAAAGCAGAATCTCTGCTAATGACGAATACTCCGAGTTCGGTTTCTAAAGCGTGTCAAATTACCTACCAATAAAAACCTCAAGAACACGTCCTTTTCAAGTGTACTGAAATATTTAATTTGTCTTACTTCAAACATACCTTTTCGTATATACTCGTAGATATATCCGTATGGAGGGTACGTACATTTGGAATTCCGGGAATAATTATCCTGATGTCACTCAAGTCACATGTGTGCCATGGGAACTACTTCTTCGATTTAGGGAAATGTCCTACATTCGCATGGTACGAGTATATATGTATGTATGTGCAAGTCATTAACGACATTCAGTCACGTAAACGACTTATGTCTCCTGTTTATCGTTTTGGCATATTTTATCGTAGACCCTATGAATAGAAGATATTTATCTGATATGCCTTCACTTTGATCAGGCACTTTGTGACTCCGTGCTTGACACAGGAAACCTAATTTGCCAAACGGATTCGCAGCACGCAAAACATTAACTGCATTAATTAGTAATTAGGGTGTAGATTGAATGTAAGATTGAGTACGGACATTTTTCTATTCAAAATCAAACGAAGGATTTGGTGGAGTGCTCTGTATGTGATTACTGAAGATTTACATGTGAAGATTGGTCGAATAACCTTAGATGGCTGATGAATTAGAGGGATTCTACAATTGAGGATTCAGTGTATGATTCGATGCCTTTCTAAGTGAATTGAGTGATGTGATTTATATATTATAGTAGTCCTCAACATACATTCGTTTGAACTCGGATTTTGACGCAAAAAAGCCCCGAAGAGTTAGTGCAGCTTGCAGAAAAATACCTTCATGGTGCATTTTTTACTCCTTACCTGCTTACTTAAGATGGTCCTACAGCCCTCGTCGAACTTGGACTTCAGCCAAAAAACGCTTCCAGTCAGCTCGATTCTTCGCTAGGTCGTTTCACAAGCTACATTCTCTGAAGTCCACTTGGGCACCACTTGAGTCTCGGTCTTCCTCTACTGCGCTGTCCCTCAGAAGCAGATTTAAAGACTTTTCGGACCGGAGTGTTGGTGTACATCCGCTCTACATGAGCCAGACAACGCAGTAATTGAACCTTCACTTTTCTGGCTTGGACGATGTCGCTCTACGGTCCATACAGGTCGTCATTGTATCTCCTCCTCCACTCACCGTGGAGATGGGACCGAAAGTGACAAGATAAATTTTCCTCTCAGCCAACAGCCAAGAGAACTCTCATCCATTTTTGATAATGTCCATGCCTCTGCGCCATAGAGCAGGACCAGGATTATTAAGGTCTTATAAAGGGTGAGTTTTATTGTCCGAGAGAGGGCCTTGCTACTCAATTGCCTTCTTAACTCAAAGAAACAGCGATTGGCAAGAGTTATTCTTCGTTTGATCTCAGCGCTGTTGTCGTTCTCTAAATTCATAGCGGAGCGTTGGTAGACAAAGTCCTTAACTACCTCAAAGTTATATCTGTCGAGGGTGACGTTCTGCCCGAGACGTCGGTGTTGGTTGTCCTTTTTGCTTGACAGCATATACTTGGTCTTGCCCTCATTGACCGCTAAACTCATTTTCGCCGCTTCCGTCTCAATACTGGCGAAAACGCCACTGACATCACGCTGCTTTCTCCCGATTATGTCAATATCGTCGGCGTATGCGAGTAGTTGGACGGACTTTTGAAAGATAGTGCCTCCTGTGTTTGCTCTTGAGTTTTGCACTATTCTTTCAAGTACGATGTTAAAAAAATCGCATGACAGCGCATCGCCTTGTCTAACATCAAAGGTCTCGGTGAGATCTTTACCGACCTTGAAGGAGCACCGTGCATTCTCCATCATCATCCTGCACACGCGGACGAGTTTGGCAGGGATGCCCAAAGTAGCCATTGCTCTGTACAGCTCGTCTCTATAGAAGCTGTCATACGCGGCCTTAAAATCGATGAATAGATGGTGTGTATCGATCTGAAGCTCAAGGGTCTTCTCCAAGATTTTCCGTATTGTGAATATTTGGTCGATGTTCGACTTTCCTGGCCTGAAGCTACACTGATATGAACCTATCAGGTTGTTGACGAACGGCTGCAGGCGTTCACGCAATACGGCGGATAAGATCCTGTAGGCGATGTTAAGGAGACTGAAGCCTCTGTAGTTGGCGCAGTTCAGAGGGTATCCTTTCTCGAGTATCGGACAAACAATGCTGAGGTTCTACTCAACGGGCATACTTTGGTCCGACCATATTTTACAGATGAGTTGGTGTATGCTCCTTACCAAGTCCTTGCCTGCCGCTTTGAAGAGCTCGGCAGTCAGGTCATCCGCTCCAGCAGCTTTGTTGGACTTAAGCTTCGATATAGCTATCTTCACTTCATCCAGGTCGGATGGACGGAATTGTTGGTCATCATCGTCCAAGTTGGAAGGTTGATTCTGCCTGAAAGCGGTATTTGGTCCGTCATCGCCGTTATACAGTCTGCAGAAATAGTCTTTCCATATCCTCAGCATCGACTGCGATTCTACTACGATGTTCCCTTGTTCATGTCTACAGGCTTCGGTTCGGGGTTTTTTTCCGTGGCATGCTATTTTTACCTTTTGGTAAAACTTCCGAACCTCATTCCTGGAGTAGCAGCTCTCAATTTCCTCGATCGCGCGCTTCTCATGCTCTTTGTTCTTCCTCCTGAGAAGCCGGTGTTCGTCTCTCCTCTTCCGCTCATAGAGCTCATGAACAGCTCTGGTCCTTCTAAGCAGCGCCGCGTTATATGCATCTTGCTTAGCTACATGTGCTTGCCGGCCTCTTGTCTAAGTTTTCCTTCAACAACAAATACGGATCCAATACACTATAGTTTTCGCCGTAGTAGATTTCGTATCCCATCGCATTTCTTGGTTAGCGGTAAGGTCTTCTTTGCAGCAGTCTAGGGCCTGCCCTAGTCTTTCGGTTGCTCGTAGCCTATTAAGGAACCTATCATTTCACGTGCATATCCTACGTTCGTTGTCCTTAAATCGTTCGAATTAGTTGTCAACAGTCGATCCATTCGAAAACGGCTTGTTTATGTTTCGGAACTTTCAATTTTTTTCCCATGGCCGGGCAGTTATCTCGGCGGCACAACCCCCAACCTGAGAGGGGTTTTTTTTTTTTTTTTGTCGATTAAGGGCTCATTTGCCACTACCTCTTTCCAAGACCCTGAGCTAGTCTCGGAAAGTCTTACCGGCCTGAGCTCCAAATACGAGTATGTCGAAGTAGCCTGAAAAAGTCTCATTTGTTCCGAGGTTTAACTTCATCGTTATTTCCATCTGGGAAGTTCATCCGCTGCTATTTTAGTCTGCTGGTCTGCACTTGCGCTTATAAGCTTAGTAAGTCGAGTCCGGATGGACATCAACCAATACCCGACGGTTACCACGTGGAGGAATAATAAGCACAATTGATGTGAAGAAAAATCTGCAACACTATATATCGCCAGGTTGACATTGCTCAGTGCGTATCCTCTTTCTACAGCTCCCAACAATTGTGGCGTATAGCAGGTTAAGAGAAATGAGGGCCTTGGATAGGGTATTCATCATCGTTGCTCGGTTGCAGGTTTCTCTGCTGTTTAATTCCGTTCGTAGGTCATACAAGCAACGATTAGCAAGGTGTATAGTCGCAACACTGCACTACGTATCCAAGCCAGATAATTTCGTTTTCCTCATATGTTTTCAATCATACCGGTGTAGGTTGACTACGAGTATTTCTAGAATATCGGAGAATTGAACCTTACAAAAAACTGTGGAGTCAGCTTTCACAAATAGAGTGTGCTTAACCATTAGTACCTCACTTTGGCGATATTCGATTTGATCACACCCCACCTTGTGCCCAGGTTATTTCAATTTTGAACGCATAGAGTGTGAACAATGAGGGTAGGTACAATAGGCCAAGTTTTCATGCCAACAACACCTCCACAATACATACTCCCCATAATTTAAGATACAACTTTATCTTGTCACTTTATCTAAGGCATCTGCTCAGTGTCTTTCCTTTATTTGTGTCGACCCAATTCCAGCTTATTTTTGTTTTCATAATAAACTTTTTTCTACTCATTGATACGGAAAGGACATCAACATTTATAGACGTGGTTTTGTAAAATGTATCTCTCGCAGTATCTAAGAGGATTGTGGCTGTCAAAAGAGCGTAAAATAAGATAACAAAAATTGATGGAATTTTTTTTTTGTCATGTTGGGATTTTATCATGATGGGTGTTGTTGAGCAAATAATAGCTTAACAATGACAATATTTTGGTGAACTTCAACAAAATAAACAAAAACCTCGAATAGACAAGATGAAGCAGAATTCTAAACGTAAAGTGGCTAACAATCTGGCCGTAACAATAAAATTGTCATTTCGTGTAAATAATAAATAAAAAAAATACGAGACAAGTCAACAATGTTGATTTCATTTTACAGTCTCTGCAGTTCCCTTATCATTGCGTAGGATTAATTTTAATTTGTATTTCTTCTTATTTTATCTGTATATTGACAAGAAAACGAGGTCACGCAGAACGTTTTGTTAAAGCGAAATCAAGCTGAGTGAAACTATTTTAATTTACATCTTAATTGTTAAAGTATTGTATGTGTTTGTATGTTATACTGATAAGCACGAAGAAGTTCTTATTGAATTTTTCATAAGGAATAACAATTTTGTTTTTTAATACAAACGCACCCTTAAAACATTTAATTATGATGAAGTTGACGAACGATCATCGTTTGAAAATTATTAAAAATTGCTATCGACATTCCAAGGTAGTCGTGACTTTAAGAGCCCTTACTCCAATTTTCGGTCTAAATTATCGTCCTTCCAGACAGGTTGTGCGTGCTACAGTGGATAAATTTGAGTCAACATATTTCCTATTCAATGTTCCTGTGTTAGTGATACAGCGCACCGGTCGAAGTACTAAAAATCACATACATAAGTTCTCACTTTATTTCCACACCGTTCACTGTGGCAAATTTCTCGTAAAAATCTTGGCCTTTGCTCCTACAAGATCAAAGGCAATTGAAGCCTCTTGGTCATCTGAAGCGATCAGATCCATTCCATTCACAAAAATTTGTTCGTCAATGAGAATGAATGCCATGCAACTGTCGACGGAGTTCGCTATCGGGTCATGTTGGGAGACTACTTTTCGCCAGAATTGCGTGGACATGACATTAGTGATACGTGGTTCCAATTAAAATGGTCCCTCATTTCATACAGTTGGTCAAAGAGTCAAAAAATTGAAAGATTTTCCTCCAGCATCGAGTCACTCTTAAACAACTTAACCGAAAAAATCACATCCGTTGAAAAGGGAGTAGCTGAACTTAAAAATCGCGCTACTGCATTTGATGTCTTTTCGAGTACAATCAGTCACATGCAAATGGAAGTCCATTTATTAAAAAAATAACAACAAGATCAAACGCTACTGAAGATGCCAGAAGAAGGAAATATGCGTGAGGATCTTTCATCGTCACTGATGCTGTCTTAGAACCAGTGCCTTTGCTCCCTTATGAAATTTTAAGAACTCTCTTCACCAACATTTTCTAGATATCTAGTTAAGGTGCTTCAATAAGTCAAATCTTTCAAATGAAACTTAGCTCAGACTCTGTGATCATTCTTCAATTCTTGTCGAATTAAAGTCATGTCGTCGCATAGAAGAAAACGCTGGCGGCAACCATCTCATATGAACTCGTTTGCTACACCCTTTTCACTTAATAACCTCCCATGCCTTCTTGAGGTTGTAATGGTCCTACTTCAAGACTAAACCTCTTTTGCAGGTATATCCGCCCATGGCTTAATCTGCTGCACATACAATGCTGAGTTAAATTACCCCCCCTTCTTCCACTTCATTTAGATTTAGGAACTTTTCATGAATAAATGGAGGGCAAAAAATTTGATGCTAGTTTCCTTCCATGGCGCGATTATTATAACGCCTCAAATGTAAATGATAAAGTTAATTTTCTGCAGACATTAGTATTACATCCCTTTAATAGATATTTCCTCTTAAAACCTGTTGTAACACAAAATATCAAATGCCAATGGTTTACGCATGAAGTCCAACCAGCCTGAACAAAGCTCTAGAAGACAATGGAAAGCTGGGCTCCATTGACTTTTGTAATTCAATCCGAATATGCAAATGGGCGTAACATTGCAAAAAATTCGTGAATTTTTCTGTCAGTATAATTGCCCTAGTGTGACCGGAATTTGTGCAATGGTGAAGTCTTTTGAAAAGATTGGTTCGGTATCGGGTCAAACTCCACATCAACATACTCGCCCAGCACGTACACGCCAAAATTGCACTGCTTTGAGCGAAAATGATCAAAACCAGCCAGGCACTTAAATTTTTCGCCGAAGTCAACAACTGAAGCCTTTGGAAAATCTACGACGTCGCCGATTTGTTCATTGGGTGTTGGATCGCCAAGTCAATTTGTCATCGAATTTGTTCTTTTTCGATGAAGCCCAGTTTTGGATGGATCGGCACATAAATAAAAAAAAATTTCCGTTTTTGGGCAACGGAAAACCCTTACGAAATTAACAAAAAAAAATGCTTCACAAAAAGTGCATATTATGTGTTGGTGGTAAAATTGAACAATACTTTTGCGAAGATGAGGCTGGAGAGACAGTTACAATGAATTGAGAACGTCACACTAACATGTTGACTGGCTATATTATTTTCCAAAATTGAATGAATTGGGTTCGGACGATCTCTGGTTTTAACAGGAGGGTGCTTACCAAATTTGAAGATCGCATTATTTCCAAGGTCATGTAATTTGAAACTTTTAGACTTCTTCCTGTGGAGTTATTTGAAGAGTAAGGTCTATCTGAACTTGACGTAATAAATATTATACGTAGCATTAAATCGAATGCCATAGTAGAAGACGGAATACCTCTACGTTTCGTAAAGATTATTCTACCCCACATTTTAAGTTGTTTCCCTATTTGTTGGAAGTTGACCATTGTCGAATCCGTTCCGGGAAAGCACCAGCCCACTTTACCAACTGACTTTCTGCCTATAAGCATCTTACCATATTTTTCTAAAGTCTTCGGAAAGTCTCTGGCTAACCAAATTGTAAACTTCGACAATGAACATGGCCTGTCTTCCCCGTTGAAGTAGAGGTTCCAAAATTATCATAGCCGTTCCAGAGATATAATCAGAATGATCCACGATAAAAGGGCTAATTATAATAGTGATTTCTTAACGATGCTGAATTTACTTGACTTCTGAACGCTTTTGATAGGTTCAATCATAAAGAACTATTTCAAAAACGTAGACTATATTTCGGCTTTAGTGAAAATTCAGTGCGCCTCATTTTTAACTATCTCGACAACCGTAATCAGGGAGTCGTTTACAACAGCGCTTCGGCGGAATAGATTCAGGTAGAGGGGGTATTTTTTTGGTCCGATTCTTTTCTGTCTTTTTGTAAATGATCTATCAATAGTGCGTTAAAATATTAATTTCTACTTATATGCAGACGTTACTTGGATTTATATTTCGGGACCCATTGGACTTGTTTAGGACCTAGTCTCAGATTATAAAAAGACTTTTCTGAAATATATGACTGCTCAATATGTAATGGCTTTAATCTTAAGTCAATACTCCAACCGTTATACCCGTCTCGCTATGAATGCTCATCAGTACACCCTCAAGCCCACTTTCGGACGTACCCTGAAATATCGTGATTCTATCCTTAGCCGAACAACTCGCTTATGGAATGCCCTGCCGAGCTTTGTATTTCCTAGCCATTACAATATTCAGGCATTTAAGACCAACGTACATCGGTACCTCTCTTTTCTCCCTCCCTAAATTTTCTTCGCCCGCGCTATGTGCAAACATTTAAGGGATACACAGAATCCCTTGTGCGCGCGCCAATTATAAAAAAAAAAACAAAATACTCGTGAATAGAACGTAGATATCCGATGCGGCGTAAACAGGGGTTTCCCGGAAATTGTCTACTATCTCCACATACTGGTCGGGTAACTGCCTAACGCTCTCGATGATTCTCAAGTTACTGCCTGTTTTCCTTGCGACTGTTTGTTTTAACTAGATTTGACGAGCGATTGGTGCAAAAGAAATAGGCTCTCAATCAAACCTCCAAATCTGAGGTTCTTGAACTGTGTTTTTATATAGGTAAAGAGCTGATTGGGATGATTTATCTTGCTGGTCTCACCCGGAGTGGAATGGCTATAACTGCTGGGCAGTGAGAGGTTTTAGGTAGGCAGTTCCGAGTTGGTATCTAAGTAATTGACAGAAATCGATGGCAAGGCGTATCCTTGCTCCCATGAATGTACGGACATGCCATCTAATACAATGATACTATAACACTTACGAAATCGACTCCCCCTCTTCCTAGCAGTGCCTGCGGCTATAAACAAATGTATATGCAGTCCTGATTGCTAGGAACTCGTATACTCCGTAGAGTCGGTGGAGGTGATGAAGTATCTGAATCGGTATCGACAACTAAGCAGTGTTTGTACGGCGTACAGCAGGTACTACTGATTTTATCTTTTCTCATCTTTTCAAATATACCTATATTCCAACCCGTGCAGTTTAAATCATAGGTGTCAATACTATTGACCGTAATAAATTTACTTACCAGACCACCGGTGGAATATTTTCTGCCTCGACATGTTTCATCGCTGTATTCGCAAGGAGCAGTTTGATGAAATGAGTTTACTGTTTCACTTTTTAACCCTCAATGGTGGATCTCGTCTTAAAAAAGTAATGCCCACCGTTGCCTCGGTTATCTCTTTATTAATATTTAAGCATCAGCGGAAAAAGTTTCTTTAGGCTCTGTCTGCTCCATCTATGCTGCATTTCTTTGGTGGTTTGCAGCATCTTCTTGATGATAATTTAAGCAAAATGTGGCTGCTACTAGCTAATGATCAATGATCACAGTCGACGATTTCCAACAGAATGTTAGAAGATTATCTATCATTTATCTGGAGATATCGAGCTTTTTTGAACAACATTATGGACAATTTAGTAGCATCAATACTCGTGTTTCAATCTTAACAGGCGCATAAATGTTGGCGTTTTGCCGATAGATTACCATCTGGTGATTGTTTTTTCTTGTGTAGTACTCCAAAATACTTTGGCTATTTTATAAACCGTACATCTTACTCAATATAATCAGCAAATCTCTAAAACAACGTGCCCCAGTATCTCTGCATCCTCACTAAAATCCTTGATTAGATATTAAGATAGATAGTAACGCAAAACGGTGCAGGTCCTCAACCGAGTTGAAGAAAAGCTTAAATTTAATTTGTATACGAGTTTGTGACTCTTATATCTCATACATGCCTTTAATATCTACTTATGTTTACCAATTGCATTATTAAAAAAATTAATTGAATTTCCTTATAAATACTTATTTCTGTAACAATTTAATTGTTTTAAATTTACATTTTTATTTTTCAGGTGATTGTCTATCCGACTCGTGATAATCTTCAGTTCCTTGGTGCAGTAGCGATTCTTCTGGGAATCTGGTTTCTCGCCTTCGTATTAGCCTCGCCAATGTTTATCTATAAACGGCTAATAACCGCTGATATTCCCATTGTCTTACATGCAGTTGGCATCAAAGGAATATCATTTTGCATAGAAGACTGGCCACATAACCATGGCCGGTTCTACTACTCCATATTTTCGCTATGCGTTCAATATCTCCTGCCAATACTTATTGTATCTGGTGCTTATTTTGGTATCTACAATAAGCTTAAAAATCGAATAACTGTTGTCGCCGTACAAACCACACAACGTAAAGTCGAACGGGGACGTCGGATGAAACGTACCAATTGTCTCCTGATCAGTATTGCTGTCATATTTGGCGTTTCTTGGCTTCCATTAAATTTCTTTAATTTATACGCTGACATGAGAAGATCAGCGGTCACACAAGCAATGCTCATTGGATATGCTGTCTGTCATATGATCGGAATGAGTTCGGCCTGCTCGAACCCCCTACTCTATGGATGGCTGAACGATAATTTCCGTAAAGAATTTCAAGAATTATTATGCCGTTATAAAGAACCCACTAATGTTGCTCTTAATGGTACGACAGGACAAACGCGTCGGAGGCGAAAACATGTCAACATTACCAAAGGGGATCTTAAATTGCTCGAGGGACAACGCGTTACCGATTCAGTAGCTTTGACTGAAAATCCAATGTCGACAGAAGTAACGACATTGATGCGGTAAAACATCATCAAAAATTCAAAAAAAAAAAAAAAAAAACCAAAAAAAAAAGATCACACGCACACTTAAAATTTAACCAAGACACATTCCCAACTTCGTTATTTCGATAGAGTATGCGTATTTTATATTTACGTTTATTTACAAAAAAAAATAAAAAATTTTGTAGATTTTAAATTCTTTTAGTTTTTTTTTTAGTTAAATTACCGTTGCGTGAAGTGTGTGTCATTTAAAAAATAGAATAAAAGAAAAAAACCTAAAGACAAACCGAAACCCGCTAATCGTAAGAGGGTGAGATTTTTTACCGTATTTTAAATAAAACCCGCGTTGTCCACTAAAATTTAATTAAAATTTTTTTCTTTGATGAAAAATCATCTTAAGTCCTTAAATGAGAAAAAAAAAATTAATCATGTTAAGTTTTCGACTCTCGATGCATGCGTTGCTTGTTCAAAAATGTATTGTTTTTCAATATTTTTGTTAAAATAATTTTTATGTGTTTTTAATAATTTTATATTGCCATTCACTATTGTGGATATGTCCCATACACATACATATAAAAAATTACAAGAAAAAATCTAAATAAATCTATAGGGACACACGTTATCACGCCAATTACTCGTAGATTTCTGTTTTAAGTTAGGCAGGGGCCCTGCTATACATTTTGAACTCAACATAACCAACATAACAGATGATTACTTAAATTTTTGTTATTCCACATGTTTGCTAAAATACCTTTTATTATGTTTCTTTCCCAAAAAACCAAAACATCGAGATATGCCAAAAACTGGGCCGATGTAGCTTAATACCGAAAGGAATTGTGGCAAATCTATGACGACTTTGCGAGCCAAACAACGACGAAAGAGAAAGCATCTGGTGAGTGTGCAATACTTCCACTCACACATCGTAGTTCGATATTTGCTTAATATTAAAACTTAGCATTACACAATAGTGACAAAGTAGTGGTTATATTGCAAGACGCAATATTTCGATCACGTACCTTATAAATTAAATTAAATTATTAAAAATACTTAAAACTTGCATAGCACCTTTTCTTTGCATTCCTATAAATTGCAGCAATTTAATGGACTTTCTTCCTTACAAAAAAGTTGGGCTAAAGAAAAGAAACCGACAGCGCATATAGAAAAAATTAAGTACCACATGTACGAGTATATATTTTATTGAGATTAAATATAACTTAATTGTATTTAAATAGGATTTTTTTAATATGGCAACATTCAGACGCCATCTTCTTTTGTATTAAATCAGTATTCAGTACATAATGCTTATAGAGCGCTATGCCAATCGACAATGTTAGAATCGCAACATAATTCGACAACTTCGCACTGCTTTTAATATTTTGGACTTTCAGCCACTTAGGAGAATATGCAGAGTGGTCACAGATAAAAATACCAGTCCTGATGAGTACAGTGCTTAGAAATATCCCTTTTAATCAATTCGTCATCGTTCGCAAGAACTAAGCCTGTGTTCATCGAACTTGTGGCATACTCTGCGCAGGGATTTTGGTTTGCGAGCTAACAAGATTGAAGCCAAGCTAACATCGTCTTCTTCGTACTTTCGCTGATTATCTCATCTCATTTTTGTTGTTGTCGAATTTGGTGCATTGATGAATCTCATTTCAGTTTGAAAATTGAAGCGAATAAAATCTAAATCATCTATCGATGCACGAATGTCAAACCGTTCGGTGATACGGCCTCCAGTGCCCGAAAAAGTAGCCGAAAATGTAAGTCCCAAACAAGGTCAGGAGATGCTTTTGTGGTGGCAATATGTCTGAAATGCTATAAAATTATCCACTAAATAAAAATAACTTGACTTATTGTTGAGCCAATGTTTCCATTTGGGAAACAAAATTTCAGTTTTCTCATATTTTTCCATCAAATACTTGAATTTGTAGTGTAGCATATGACCACAGGAGAACAATGTTTATCCGCAGATCCGAGATTGTCAAGTCAAAACCTTTAAACTGGAGAACCGCTTTAATATAATAGTATTTTTGTGACTGAGTCTGTTAATAGAAAATACTATTACACTTGGAAGTCCAATCCATCCATCTTACACCCTTCTGCACTACATCAGTTGCCTAATAACCGTATGACTTCTATCCTGGCAAACCTTTAAAAATCCCTATCTGAAGGACTGGAAGACTTTTGCAAAAACCATTAGTCTGGTAATTAATTTTAATTTTAATTTTTGCAACTAAATTATTTTTTAATTGAAATACGAGTAAATATAAAAATAATTTTTAATCCTTCCGGTGATTTCAATAATCTTTCTAAACATTTTATTTTTTGTTGGAAAAATAAAATAGTCCCTTATACCCTTTGGTTGTTGTTTTTCTGGTATTTTTCAGGTTCAATTTCGAAGAAGTAATTTTGTATGCAACAATTAGAATACTTCATGAATATTTAATGTCTGTTGGTATTTTTTTTTTTAAATTAAATTTAATAAATAATGATTCTTTTAATATTGTTTTTTTTACAGCAATAAACACCTTGTTTTTTTTTAGACATAATATCGATCACTTCATTTGCACAGCATTCCAAGTGCGCTAAGTCTTGGATGGCCCATGACGCTTCAGGATACTGTTTTGATCCTTTTCATCGTTGAAAAGGTTCTTTCAATGCTAGCTGTTGTAACAGGTAGTGTGGCCAAAACTGTAAGTAACTAGCTTATACTCCTGAAGTAGATCTTGTCAGATATATCTAGCAGTTTCAGAAGATCGGTAGAGGAATCAATCGATTAAATTTTTTCGCACCAGAGTATGTACTCCTCCTTAACAGCTGACAAGTATATTGCATTATCGAAGTAGAAAGTTAGATTTTCCATTTCATTAACTCGATTAACCTGAAGGCAGAGCTTGAAACGATGATAAAACATCCTCGTTGATCTGTCAGTAAGATTTTGTATTAGAGAATTTAGACAGGGAATAAGTATAGAAACTCTAAAAGAATCTTCAGGACATGATGTTTTTGGATTGGAGCGTTTTGTTTGTTTCAAAGAAATCTGCAGCAGACGTTGACAAGTTCATCGACGAATTTATTTTTCGTGATCCCATTACGAACTGGGACTGAAACAAGACTCAGTGAATTCAGCCTCCCAATTGCGTTATGAAAACTCGTGCATTCCCGATGTTACCTGGAAGGATTCAGCTGGGTTTAGGTGGAGCTTGGATCTTGCTACAGATGCAATTATCCCACCTCCTTAGCAATTCGCCACAATATAAAGGTACTTCAATGCAATCAAAATTGCGTATATTTCTGCTTGCAAGACAGATGCAAGTTGAAGAAGTAAAACAAAACGTTGTTGACGACGGTGAAAACTCGACTACCATCCTTGACTCATACTCTGGACGAAACTTTTCTCGGGCTCAAGGAAAATCAATTTCGCATTCGAGCACTTCCTTCTACATGAATAGTCTTAAAAGAAGGTATTCTATTTCCACTAATGTGGAGCAGTTACAGTCTGCCTCATAGCCCCTTCATAGCCTTTTGTATTCCGGGCACAGTTAAAACTTCCACAGTGTCTAAGGTTTTATTGTTCTATACTTTTCAATAACAAAGATTAAATTTGAATTATCGTCCAAACCCTCATACTACTAAGCTAATGTTATCCTCGTTTTTTAGCTATGGGCTGTGCAAAAGCAGTTGTGTTAGGATCTTTTTTTTCTATTTACCCGTCTAGTACTTAACCCAATAGATTAGATTTTATAGCACTTGAGTACATTTCTGTCTTTACAGCTAATTTTGGGCCTGATAAGTCAGGCCGCCGTAAAATTAAACGGCTTACCAAAGTTGATCTTCGTTAAATTGGTACTAAGATCTCATATACAGAAACGAAATTTACCCCGACCCAAGTGAACCTCCTTAATATTTGGTGGTTATACAAAAGATATCGAGATTGACCGAGTAAGTGGAGTACAATATTAATTAGCAGCATGTATGATCCTTATTAACTTTCAGGTGCGGTATAAATGTTGTGCCAAATTGATAAACGTGAGGTGTTGCTAGGTTGTGACTAGCTATATTTACCAAAATAACGTAGTCATCGGCAGATAAAGAAAAGTCGTTTCAAACATATCGATTTACTCCTTCCCTTAGTATCGAAAAAATATCGTTTTTCCAAATGCACCACAAAAAGTGCATACGTGATCCAAGTAAATTGAGATAAAAATTTTATGAAAATATACTAACTACGTACTTTGTCGAATATAAATTTAAAATATCTGAATCTAAACCGTAGTCTGAGCAGTCCCGCGTATTAACTAGGGACAGCACAAGAGTCGCTGATTGGTAAGAGATGATTGCGGGCAATCTGATGAGCTATGCGATCTGCAGTTATGCTCATATGAATGTCTGGTGTCAATGAAAGCACTTAACAAGGTCGGAGGTCTTACCTTACAAATTCATCGGAGATTTTGTGACATCGGAGTCCCATTGTGACCTGGGCCATAAACGAGAGTCATTTAACAAACTAACTAAACAGCGCCCAGAATTATTTTTATTGCCGAAGTAGCTTGAAAGTATAAGGGAGTTCAGCGAAGCTTTAGACGCAGTTTGGTCGATTCTTCACAATATATGTAGTTTTTCATTACGATTGCAATTTTCCAATTGTCATTCTTCCATTCAGATCTCGCCACTCTTATACATTTAAACGTTTCGCATTCATCTTTTTCTCCTTAAGTGGTGCTACAGTTGGGGCTGATCCTGGGCCTCAACCAACAACTCTCTCCAGCTGACACGGTCTTTCGCCAGCTCCTTTCATCGGTGATGCACTCCAAGTTGGTTGAGGCCACCGTAGGTGTGGCCATCCTCTGCTACTTAGTCCCCGGGGCTCGGATTTGAAGATTATTCGAGCCGGAGCTGTGGTGTACATTTGCTCTACATGGCCCACGCATTTTAGGTGTTGAATCCGTACGATTCTTTCTAGAGCGATGTTGAAAAGTCGAAATTGGTTCAGAGACAAGCAACAGTCAACTGTTAAAATAAATAAGACAAAGTTCGTATTGATTAGGACTGTTGATTCTCTCAATTTTATTCATATATTGGGCGTTTGTTAAATAATGCTAATGAATACGGTAAGCACTCATCAGTAAAATGTCATCGAAAAGGAAAAACTGTCATATAGAATGTGGTAGGTACTTTCAATTACCTTTTGTTAGAGTTCCGAAAAGGAAGAGCATTTTTTGATGAAAAAATCTAGTACTGTATGCCATCATAAAATATTAAATGTTCTTGATTGAACCTTACTCGTTAAATAATTTGGCCTTGCTAGAATATATCGAAGCCAGGTTCTAAGTTCTGCCACACATCAGGGTTAAGAATATTGACAATACATATAAACTTGCACATAAGATACACAACATAAATCATATCCACAATAGTTAATCCGGTAAAGGTGTCACTAATTACATTTCACATCACCATTGTATGCTTCGACTAGTCCATGTAAATTAAAATTATTTTAAATAAAATGCACTAATAAATTGGGAACATAAAATTAATAAAAAAAAACAACTAAAAATCAATGTTTGTGTAGATTCGTTTATACTTTCCTTTAACAATCGCACCAATTGGACATGAATAAAATTTTGAATTATTTTCTTTTCGTTTGCTTTTTAATTTAAGGGTTAATCTACAGAGCATGAAAGCGGACGTATAATGATAACAAACAAGAGGAGATAATTGGTTTCTATTTACATACAAACATATGCACAAACAAATAATATTGCATATAATACTTCTAGTTTTAATATTTATTTATAGTGTAAATATATTTATTAAAAAAAAAAAACAAAAACAAAAAAAAACAGAACAAAATAGGATAATTTGTATTTCTTGTTTTATATGTATATTAAAATATTTAAGACCAAAATAAAAAATAGAAAAATAAAGAAAAAAAATTACAAAAAACTTTTGTAAATGTTCCAAACCATAAACTACGAATTTTTTGAAAATACATAGATTTAACGAATGTTACGGATTGAATAAAATCGATAAGAGAGTGAAGAAAAAGATTTCTCATGAATAATGGCTGTATCTTGTAGTAGCTATAAATATGAAAAATGAAATTATGAATAAGAATTGTAATTTAAAGAAATGCTATGATAAAAACCAAAAAACAATAAATCGAAATTATTTTCTAAAACATATTGGCATCTTCTGTTTTTATTCAAGTGCGTCTATGAGTTGATACAAGTAAGTATTTGCCAGGATAAATATGGACTGACTGATGTAAATCGTATATAACATTTGTAATTCAAATTAAATAATGACTCTTTCTACAGCACTTACATTTATAGCACACCAAGTTGTCGGTTCTAAATTTGTCACTTCTAAGCGAATATTTTGCGAGAGTTACTGAATTGCTTAAGAATCGTTTACATTTTGTCCTTTTATGCAACGCCACTAGCAGATATCTTGCGCCGCCAAATCTTGAAAACGGAGAAGCCAACCAAAATCTGCTTTCTGAAAATAATTGGCTACTGACAACTTCATAAAAGATCTCCAATGTCACCCCTACTCTGTGTGCTTTGGTCTCACTCTACAGGAATCAAATCTGATATTCATAAAATAGATACTAATTGGAAAACTACGAGTATCAACAGAGTGGAATTTAGTGCTCCTAAAACACAATGATCTCTGCTGTCTTTAACGCGAACTTTGTTCACCCCGCCTTAATCCCTAAACGTCAACGACTATCTTCGTCGCCAGAAATACTGCGAAATATTGAGGTTTCCTCAGTCTTGGAACTGGCTCCAACATATAAAGCATTCCTTCGTCCAAAATTGAAGAACAATGTTCACATCTTGTTATGAAGAAACTTATAGGTTACACAGTCAATTGATACTCTCGAACATCGACGTAATGTCTCCTGCCTCACCTTGTTTTATCGCTATTTTCACCACCAGTGCTCCACCGAAATTTCCAGAAGCAGTTCATCTCTTTTGCTTATCAATACACCCTCAAGCCCACTGTATGATATGCTCCGAAATATCGGCGTCTTTCCTCGGTTATGGAATGCCATGCCGAGCTCCTTATTTCCTAGCTATTATAACATATAAACATTCAAAACCAAGGTACATCGGTACCTCTCTTTCTTTCTATCGCCCACGCTGTCTGCAAATATTTTGAGGATTCCAAGAACTCCTTGTGCACGAGCTAATTATTGGGAAAAAAATATACAAATGCTGTTGTTCTGAACTGCGGAATATTTAAAACTCTATATACTGGTGCGGTACACTGCCACAGCGATAACTTATGGAAGCTCATCATATTCTTCTAAAAATGCTTGGCCAAAGACTCTATCGATCATACGAGTAGTTCCATACAAAAGAGTACACCTAAGAGGAATTGCTTTCAAGATATCTATAGTCCGAATTCGGCAGTCCTTCATCGCTCTTAACAAGATTCCTTAGAAATATGGAGTGTAGGAATCTAATGGCATAAATGGGCCGTGGCTAGGCTTTGGTGTTCATTTACCTTCTTTAACAGAAACGACATGGATTGGCAAGACAAACTCTTCGTTTGATTTTTAATAAAATGACATTATCGAATTTAGTAGCGGAGCTGAGGTGCACAAGGTCCCTGATCTACCGGACATGCCCAACAGCGGGCATAGAAACAATAATAGGACTAACACCCCTACGCTTGCACATCAGCAAAGTGGCTCTACGCAGCTCAACTAGTCTGATACAAGCCAAAGAGCTGGATCTCCACGTACACCCGGACCTAAGGATCACAGACAGCTTCAAAAGACTTTATGCTTCAACAAAGGTTTCTCCATGGAGATTCCAAGCAACGAAGCTTGGGTTAGTAAACACCCACCAAATAGCCAAAGTGGCATACAGTGGTATACGGATTGCTCTAAAATGGAAACGGGAGTAGGAGCTGGAATACATGGACCGAACACAAACATATCAATTGCCATGGGCAAGAGCCCTAGTGTATTCCAAGCAGAAATACACGCCCTTCAATAATGCGTCAATCTAATATACAACTCTGGTATCCAAGGTGCAAAAATCCATATATTCACGGACAGTCAAGCAGCTATAAATGCCCTTAGCTCGCACGTTATTGACTCCAAATCAGTCATGCACTGCTTCAATACCCTTCAAAAACTAAGCTCAAAAAACAAGACCAACAGATGGTGAGTTCCTGGGCATTGACGGAAACGCAAAAAGCAGACAAACTGGCTAGGAAACGTTCAGAAACCCCCTTCAACGGACCTAAGCCCTTCTGCTGTATATCTAAAACCAGTAAATTAAGCCATTCAGCGCTGGGAATCCAGGCCTAAGGCAGGCCAAGCGAGCCATCCTACCCTTCAATAAAAATGCCGACAGATGTCTGAATCTAAATCGGCATGATATCAGAAACCTAGTAGCATACCTTACAGGACACAACCGTTTAAGATATCACCTCTGCAAAATAGGACTTGCTGACTCCGCAAAATGCCGACTCATTGATCTCAATGTCATAAGCGTATGCTATTAGCTTTTCAATGTTTTTGAAAATTGTGCCTTTGGTATTGACTTGCGAGCTTCGCACAATTTTTCCAAGTATGATTTTGAAAAAGTTATATGACAGTGCATTGACAAGTATACGAAGATTGTTTCTATTCTTTTTAAGCAGTGTGCTCTATCTATTATCGTTCTGCACAATCTTATGACTTTTTCAATATTACTATGGCCTCATATAGTCATCTCTATAGATGCTTTCTTATGCGACCTTAAGATCGGTAAAGAGATGTTGAATATTGATGAGGTTTTCTTGAGTTTTTTTTTTCAGCATCTGACGTAGTGTGACTGTTTGGTCTATTCTCAGCTAATCGAGCCTACAACTCTACTCTAACTCTACTACTATATAGTACTTATTTATTCGTCTCTACAGTCTATGTGTTAGCATCAAAATGCCTTGACAACGTACTCCTCTCTATTTGCTTGATCGCACTCTTCTCATATTCATACTCCTTCGTCTGGATGGACCAATATTTTTCCTTCCTCCATTTCACTAAGATTTCGTGGGCCAATTATTTTCCAACTTGTGCTTATCTTAATTCAAGTAATTGTTTTATGTAGGTGCGTCATTAGTTTCTGCATTTCTGATGACTTCATGGAAACGACGCCACTGGTCATCAACATTTGAGATGCATTGCTTTGGATAAACAATCGGCGAACACTGATGGTTTGTTGCGATAGCAGTCGTTTAATATTCAATCTCAGCACCATATTTCTGGTATTTCTGTGTTGGTGTGGTATTTAATATAGCCATTGACAAATCTTGGCCAAAACGAGGTAGTGATATGAGTTTGTGGTTGCCGCTCCGAAGGTTTAGACATCTAAAATACTGGAGTATTGTCTTCTTTCGATCGCAACTTGATCAATTAGGTGTAGTTTTTATGTTATTTGTTCCTGCCCACAACAAGTTCAAAGGCATTATTCAAGCTATGCTTTCTGACTGGCGAAATGTAATCTGCCTTTACTTAGGGTTTAAATCACCCAAGCCCGCCGTGGTATTTGCTTTTGAGATTTGTCATAGCGATGATTAGAAATATTGTACGATTGTCTAATTAACTAGAAAGACCGATGAACTTTCAAGACAAAGGTCAAATCAGAGTTCCTCTAGATCCGACGTAAATCACCACCTAAGATTTTTAATGACATTTAAATTCAAGTTATGGGCAGACCTACTTACTATCTAACCTTTTAAGATGCTTTCAAACTAAACAAATACTTCCTTATAGCTAGGTCCTGAGGTGCCCTTATGCTTTTACAAAAAAGGACATCCAGCAATGTTTTCTCTATGAATAATGACACTAATACGGAATACTAGCTTTCTGAGTGTATATTCGATCCTCGAATTAGGCTCCAGGCACTCGTTGCTGCAGTGGTGGTGCTGCTGCATAATGAAACACCTCTTACCTCACCTCCTCTGTAACTTTGGGACAATTGATTTACTGATATCTCTCTTCAAGCAGAAGATCAAATGGTAACTTCTTGTATCCAGACAATTTTATTACCATCTTACTGCTACCGTTTGAACCTTAAAAGTGTTTCTACGTACGCTCTAATCACAGAAGTAAAATAGGCAGATCGATATGGTTTCATTGTAAGCCACCAAAAAACTGAATTTGTCCTTTTTTCCACAAAATATAAAATTCCACCCATGGACAGTCCTTAAAAAAGCTTAGTACCAATAAGAGTCAAGAACGCCACATAGCAGTACTTACTTGTTGGAAAGCAAATCACTACAAGCTACATATGGAGTAATTACAGTTGTTCTTGGTGAAACATCGAGCAATGTTATTCATTGTGCTTCCTTGTTCGTTAATTACCAGAAAGAGTCATTTTTTCAAAGCCCAGTCGGAATCAGTTTTGGCCACAAAAACATGTTTTAGCTTCACTTTAATTGTTCATGCAAGTAGGTACTTCACACTTCTCTCATGACAGCATAATGGATGTAAACGATTATTTCAGCTTTAACCCTTTTCATTTTTCACTTTAACCTTCTTCACACGTTTTTATTTGCACATGACTTATTATGTGAAGTGCTGACCCAGATTATGAGTACAGCACGTTAGAAAACTTTCTGTTCCATGAATTCAACTAAGTACTTCCTACAAAATATAAGGGTAAAAAAATAACTGCTGGAATCTACAATCAAGGCAATTGTATAGAACTGAAACATTATAATGTTGAGCACTACAGCGTTGGAAATGAAAATATATTTCACCTCCTTAGAACATATGAATTTATGGTTTGATTTAAGGATTCTATTCTTTCAAGGGTTAAATAACATAGTGGCCTATCATCGAAGGTTTTTTTTAGAGCTACCGATGGAGATCCCTCTTGGGTAACCACACTATTCGAATTAAAGACAAATCTACTGACAATCTCTTGGCCTTCCACAACGGCAATTAAATACCTGTTCCTCCATCTGCAGGTGAACAAAAGAAAGAGAGTCAGCACCTCAGTCAGTAATAAAGCACAGCCAACAACCGAACCGAACTTTCAAGCGCTTCTCAGTCTGCGAAAGTAGAGTCACTGATCTATTGTGCCTTTTTGAACTCCTAAATGAGCCAAACCGTCAGTGAGAGAAGTTGCTAGATATAGAAATTTAAGTGATATTTTTGGGATTTATAATCGCCCAACTGAGCTCGCTATACGCCATCTTCTAATCCTTTTATTAACCATTTCCTCGTTATACGAACTTATGCGTAACGAGTTTCCCATTTTTACTGCATCGCTGCTGCTCCGCTTATGGGGTTGGCTAATGTCGCAGACCGCAGAACACGTCTACTGCTCGGTCTTGGATCGCTTCAGTGGTTAGCTCCAGGTGTTGTTGCGCATTTGCCATCTGAGAAATCCAGGAATTTTTTTCCGACCTCTTTTTCTTACAGTTGGAGTGACCGTAGTTGATAGTGCTTTTTAACTGGATTTTCCGCAGATCTTCTTTGAACGTGGCAATACCAGCTTATTCTATTCGCCTCAAGCTGTTCGGTTACCGAATTCTTTATATGTAGACTTCCTCTTATACGCGTAGATCTGATGCAATCGCGTTTAGTGACTCCGCTAGACATCCTTAACATTTTCATTTCCGCTGCCGTCATTTTATTTTTAAACGCTTCGTACATTGTCCAGCACTGTGAACTGTATATAAGAGCTGGTCTAACAACCGTGGTGTAGAGTTTCCCCTTTAATTTAAGTGGAAATTTTCGGTCGCAAAAGATTCCCGAATTTTCCCGCCATTTCATCCACCCCACACTCACTCTGTGGTTTACGTCGTCGTCACATTTCGCTTCCATGTTAACGATTGATCCTAAGTACTTAAAGATAGTGCTTTTCGGAAGAACTATTCCGTCTAACATTATATCCGGAACAGGTCGCAACGGATGCGCAAATGGGTACGTCAAATGCTCCGTCTTTGAACGACTTATTTTAAATCCGTTTCTCTCTAGCGCATTTCTCCATGAATCTAAGGTGTTCTGTAAATCTTCGACGTTATCGCTAAGTATAACTGCGTCGTCAGCGAAGAGAATTGGCGTTACATTTGCTTCGCGCATGCAGTCCCTTAAAAGATAGTCGAATACTACGTTAAAGAGGAAAGGGCTAAGTACGCTTCCTTGATGCACTCCGACATTAACTGGAAATTCTCTCGTTAGTCCAGCAGAGCTTTCAACCGCAGTTTTCACGTTTATGTACATGTCTTGTATTGTTCTAACATACGTTTCCGGTACGTTTTGAGACCTCGCTATACGCCATGTTTTGAGTAAATGTAATGTGCGTAAAGGCTACGAGTAAAAGTGTGGCGGAAGATCCAAAAGTGCCAATTCGTCGCCTACCACAAGAGTTTGGCTTTTGCATTCCACCACACTCCGAAAATGGCCAATAATTGAATTGTCAAGAATGTGAATAATAATGATCGATTTGAGCAAGCTTCCAGCCGGATGAGGCTACTTCCCAAAAGAAGTATCCCTTTGACATTAATACGAGTATGTATGTATGTAGAAATACTGCCCAAAAAGTGCTAACATCAATGGACAGTTTTAATAGAGTTGACAAATCAGCCATCATCTGTGAAACTGGTTATCACTGAGAATAGTGTTGCCAGTTTAGAAATAAATCTATTAAAAAGCTTATCAACTCACAGGACAACCAGTTACAGCATCTCGCATCAGCTTAATTAGTTTTTTCGGGATCACGAACTCGGTTACATAGTTACATAGTTTCAAATGCTTTGAAATTGATGGAGAGATGGTGAGTCTCGATTTAAAATTCTTTTAATTTATTTAAAGCTTGCCAAATTGTGGAAGTTTGACCGATCGTCGCTATGCTGAGCCGTGAGCTACGCTAGTGTTGGTCGATTAGTGTGTTATAGAAAAGCTTCAGACGTTCGCACAATACGATGGTGTGCGAAATGCGATTTTTACCAGAGATATAACATAGTTTTTGCGGGATCGCCTTTCTTGAAGATGGGACAGACTGTTTCAATATCCTCCAAAGTTTATATTTACATTACCAGTTCATAATTAGTTTCTTTTTTTTTTTTAATAGCTTTTGTACTGAGCCATTTTGTGATATTGCTTACTTTAATTTCAATAGTTACTTCAGATAAGGGACAACATTTACAATCGGTAGAGTTAGAATAAACTAGTACAATACTGTAAAATATATTAAAACTAGTGCCTTGAGAACCATATCTTGAGGTGTATTGGGAATAAAATCAGTAGCCTCTCTAATTTCCCTACCGCACACTTAAAGTCGTATCTTTCATCGATTTTTAAGCCACAAAAAACAGCATCTATATAGTGGGAGTACACAGATCTATGTCTAGTTTTGTCATTCCTGCCAGGCTGCTCCATCAAGAAAATTCCTCCCTGTCGTTCGCCGTTCTTGGGAAAACTTTAATAAGTCAATCCCTTAGGCACCACCTACCAATAGTCTGTTTAGATACTCGCATACCCAGTCGAAATTAACATAAAAGGATAAATAAACCAAGCACTGAAAAGAGCTCTTATCTGTTAAAAAATAACCGCCTAAGAAGGGTTCGACAGTTGAAAAAGAAAAAAAACCAGGATAAGCCGGCAACAAAGAAGAACACGCAACATCATCGCCCAGGACTTAACGCCACTAACAACTCAGAGGTAGTAGGGACAATGAAATCAGTGCGGTATTCGACAGAGGAATCACTTTTGGAAACCGCTGCTTCTTAGAGGGCAGTTGAATGGAAAAACCTTTTCTCGAGCAACCAAAAAGACGTTTAAAAAGATTTGGTCATTTATACCGCAGAGGCTTAGACACTGACGAAATTGTTCTCAGGTGTTCCAAGGAACTAGTTTTTTTTAGTAATTTTCGGTTCCATTAGCATCAACGGCGAATGGATGAGGTATTGCAGCAGTGAATTGAACGGCTTGTACAGCAATGCCGACATTGTCAGAAAAATGTAGATAAAGATAAATTGATTTAAATGGGTTCTTCACCTTGAGCGAATGGAGTGTTACGGGTCAAAAAGTTCTCATTTCAACCCAGAGAGACTCCGCAGTAGAGCACAACATCATCTAATGTGACGAATAAAAAATGTATCTTCCTCAATACTAAAATACTACCATAGCACTTCTAGAGTCTGGTTTTCTCAATTTTATAATATTTTTTTTTTTTTTTATAATTTGCGCGCGCACAAGGGATTATGTTTCCTTAAAATGTTTGCACATAGACCGGGCGAAGGAAATTTAGGGAGGGAGAAAAGAGAGGTACCGATGTACGTTTGTTTTAAATGTTTGAAGGTTGTAATGGCTAGGAAATAAAGAGCTCGGCAGGGCATTCCATGAGCGAGTTGTTCGGCTTAGGAAAGTATCAGTATATTTCAGGGTGCGTCCGAAAGTGGGCTTGAGGGTGTACTGATGAGCATTCGTAGCGAGACGTGTGTTACGGTTGGAGGTTTGAAGGGGCGGAATGCTACTGGCAATCTCTGAGGAGCACTGGAGGTGAAAATAGCGATAGAACAAGGTGAGACAGGAGACATTACGTCGGTGGTCGAGGGCATCAATCGACTGTGTAATATAAGCATCACCTATTAGTTTCATCGCACGGTTTTGAATCCTATCTAGTAGGCGCAAAGAAGTTTTGGGAGCACCAGACCAGATGTGGGCATTGTACTCCAGTTTTGGGTGGATGAAAGCCTTATATATAGAAGCCAGATCAGAGGGGGTGAAATATTTCTTACATCGCTTAAGAAAACCTAGACATTTCGCAGCATTTTTGGTGACTTCGAATATGTGGTCATTCCAACGTAAGTTGTCATTGACACACATACCGAGAATGGAAAGTTTTTCAGTTTCAACGATGCAAGTGCCATTCATGGATAATGGCTGGGTATATGAATTTCGCTTAAGCGACAGCAGACAGCACTGTGTTTTGGAAGCATTAAATTCCACTCTGTTGGTAGTTCCCCAATCAGTTATGCTGTTTATATCGGAATTTAATGAGCTTAACATACGCTGCCGTTCCCGTTCTACAGCCGAAGAGCAGGGCCGTGAGTTCGGAAGCGAATATGAGAAGAAATATCAGACAAGAGATCATTGATGAAAATTAAAAAGCGTGAGACAGAACGGGACAGAACGGAGCCCTGGGGCACACCAGCATTTATTTTGTGAATATCAGACTTGAAATCATCCAAGACAACTTGAATTGAACGTTCCGAAAGGTAGTTTCTAATCCACTGAAGAAGAGAGTTGTCGATCCCAAATGCACGCATTTTCGACAAAAGAACACGATGCCAAACTCTGGCAAATGCCTTAGAAATATCAAGTGCAACTAGCTTGCTTTCGCCCAATTAATGTAGGCTCTGGTTCCACTTTTCGGTGAGACATGCCATCAAATCACCAGTGGACCTGTCGCTACGAAAACCGTACTGCCGGTCATTAAGAAGTTTTCGTGTTTCGAGATATTTCATAGGCTGGCGATATATCAGCGTTTCCATGACCTTTAGGAGGGAGAAGAAGATTCGCCTTAGGGACGGGCTTGGAAAGAGTCCTAAAGAGTAGGATTGATGGAAAAGCTTACGCAGTGGTTTTGCCAGCGTAGAAGAACACCTCTTCAGAAGAAGGGGAGATATACCATCTGGACCAGCGAATTTTGTGAGCGTTAAGATCTTTAAGTACTCTTGCTACTACACGAGTGCGAAAGTGGATTCGTCCCATTGAAGATTCGACGCACTCAAGTGTAGGAGGAGACAAAGCACAATCTGGAAGCATTGAGCTGGCCGCAAAGTGTGCAGCAAGCAGATTGGCTTTGTCCAAAGAGCTGACAGCTGGAATGTCATTGTGAATGAGCGTTGGGATGGAGGATGAGGCAGAATTTCTAATGTTTTTGACGAACGACCAAACATTTTTACTACCTTTGGGACATTGTAGTATTTTTTGTCTCAGTTTTTGGTCGTATAAAAATTTGACACGCTTAAAAAAGGCGTTGCAGTCATTCCTGGCTCGTTTGAATTTTTTCCGGTTTTCCTCTGTGGGGTTGGTCTTAAAGGACCGAAAAAACATTTCTCTCAACCTGACAGCCTCCTTACAGCCCGAGTCGTACCACGCCTTTTCCTTTGGTCTGATACTCTTTATCCGGTGAGGGATAAAGGATGTCATTCCAAAGAGAATAGTGTCTGTGATCATATCAACAGCGGCATCCACATCGTTATCGAGGAAACATAACGACCAGTTAAAATTCCTAAAGAAGGTGTTAAGTCCGCTCCAATTGGCGTTCTCGTATTGCCATACTGTTCTTTTAGGAATTTTTTCTCTATCTGTGTGGTCAGTGTACGAGAATTTAGCTGATATGACACAATGGTCCGACGAGCCTAGAGGTAAGAGCACATCAACAGTGTACTTATCAGGGTGAGAGGTTAGAAACAAGTCCAGGGTGTTGGCGGTATGACTATCAACGTCTGTGATTCGCGTGGGCTCATTTACAAGCTGGGTCAAGTTGTTTTCCGCAGCAAAGATCTCAACACACCGTCCTTCGGGTGTTGTCTGTCCAGAATGTCGAAGCCACCCAGAATTGTGTATATTGAAATCGACCGTAATAACGATTTCAGTATGAGGATATAGAGATACAATTCTTTGTATGGAGCCAGACAGCGCATCAAACTCGTTGAAGGTCGAATTGCTGTCTAGTTTGGGGCTTCTGTAAATAAAGCAGTAGTGGATAATATGCTTACGGAGATGGAATTTTAACCACATGAAATTTAATTCCGGATTGGAACAAGGACTACATTGTGGTGGAGTTTGGTAAGCTACATCACTACGCACTAGCCCGCGAATATTTGTTACGTCCACTCTGAATTTCTGAGCCATTACAAGAAAAAAAAACAAATAAAACACAAACACCGACGATGCTAAGCAAGGCTGCGAAGTGAAAACCTAGACGTTGGTTTACCGAAACAAATTGTTGTAGGTGTTATGCCCTTACAACAATATGAGACAGTACACCAACAAAATTGTCATTCGCAACCTGCCATCCATCGGTTGTTACATGCACTCAGTCATTGCCATTGCCGTATAACAGCAACGGGAGTGACCAAGTGCAAGCAACAGCACTCCGACCGGGGGCAGGGATAGAGGATGCCCGCCCTAAATATGTATGTATATATTATTTTCTATTTTTTTTTTTCACGACTGCACAGAACAAGTGTTTTTGTATTTTTATTTTTTTTTTATTTTATTTAATTTGGATTTTTTTTTTTTTTTTTTCACTATGGAGCACGCGCGCACGGATTAGGTAGGAATGGGAGGTGGTGTTTTTTTTTTTTTTTTTTTTTTTGTCACTGCAGACAGCCGCGATTTAATGACGTGCGTGTCCGACGGAGGTCAACTCGGTACTCGGAGTCCTGACTCCTTTCAAAGTATTGGACCATTGCAAAAGTTCGTGAAAGTCGTGCATCAGCAGTCATTTTATCCCTAGACCCTGTTGAGTTGAGTCGAAGTGTGTGTGGGAAAAAAAAATTCTAAAATGAAGAACGAAAAGCCACATCTTCGCCATGTAATGCTGTACGAGTTTCGAAAAGAGTGTTGAAGTGTTGAAACTGCAACAAAAAAACATTCAGAGCTCCTGCTCTAAGAGCCGGTTTAATAGATTTCGGAACGTTACTATTAACTTGGGCGGTCAACTTCGTTCTGGATTGCCTTTCCAAAGTAATGACGACATTCAATTCAATTCAATTTCAATTTATTTATAAATCGTAGTACGAGTACAAGTAAGATCAGTCTTTTATAGTACATAAAGCTCGTTGAAAAACAATTGGAAAACAAATTAAACTCAGTTAAATGAGCACAATCAAGAAAAATTAATCAATTCAATTCAATACAAGTTAAAATATTATAATAAAAATACATAAAAATTGTAAAAATAATAAATACTAAAATAGGAAAAGGTGGGATAGGGAAAGGTAATTAACCCTAAGCAAAGAAGGAAGAAGAGGCGATAAGAAGAGAATAGCAGAATAAGGAAGATCGAACTATAGAAATTTGAACTTTGAAGAACATACATACATAGACTTATTGCTGTCCGAAGTGTGCATTTAATGCACTTTTGAATTGCTTCGCTCCTACTATTTGCTTTATACTGGATGGTAGAGTCTAGTGGTGTGGACGAGAAAGAGGCGCGACGTGTTCAAATACTGAGATGATGGTGTTATTAAGTTTAATGTACGTTGCGAATGTGCAAATTGAAGTTTTGAAAATAGATACAATGGTGATTGGGCGTGTATTTTCTTGTGCATAAGAACACAACATCTCAATTCCCAAAAGTTTTGAAATGTACACCCCAGGACTAACTTATGAAGATGGGATATGTGAGCATATCATTGAAGGCAACGAGTAGTTTATGCTGAGAATATGTATCTAGTTTACAGTAGACAGGGATGGCATATTCAAAGATTGGCACAAACAGAGTTTTAATTAATCTCAATTTGGTGTCAGTTGGAGTAAAAGAGGAAAATAACCAGAGTTTTCGCAATCCTAAATAAATACGTGACACAATATAGTTTATATGATCGGATGCTGAAAGGGATCGGTTTAACTTGTAACCAAGATTTGTCACTTCAGTTCAGTGTAATATGCTTTCTTCGAAATTATAATCAATTGACTTTTTCCAGGGTCTAAAACTAGATCATTATGTACAGCCCAATTGACTATTGCTGATAAGTCTAAATTAAATCTAGCCACAAGATCTTCAATTAGGCCAATGGGACGGGATAAATAAATCTGAGCGTCGTCAGCATAAAGATGAACAGATGCGTTTTGACAAACTTGTGGAAGATCATTTATAAAGAGACAAAACAAAATCGGGCCAAGGATTGAACCCTGAGGCACACCAGCGAGTATTTTGATTGGTTTTGAGCAATGCTTATCAACGATAACCCTTTGAGAGCGATTCATAAGATAATTCCTTATTAAATTCACCGAGGATTCATGAAATCCAAAATATAACTTCAATTTCAAGCACAAAATTTGATGGTTAACACTGTCAAAGGCTTTTGAGAAGTCAAGTAGGCACAACAACGTAAGATATTCCTTATCAAAATTTAATCTAATATCATCGAACACTTTGATCATAGCTGTAGAGCAGCTATGGCTATGATTGCACTGGTGATAGACAATTTAAAAGAACAAGATAACTAGATATCTGCTTTCCAAGAATTTTTTCAAAGACCTTAGATAAGCAAGGTAAAATGCTTATGGGTCGAAAATCGGTCATTGATGTTGGGTTTGCTTTTTTGGGAACAGGAATAACCTTTGGTATTTTCCATGAATTAGGGAAAGTCGAAGGTGTTATGCAAAAATGAAACAGATGTGTAAGGCAATTTATAATATAAGGCAACGATATTTTCACAAAACGCAACTGTAAACCATCCTCACCGATTGCATTTGATTTTAGACTTTGAAAAATAAGGATAACCTCGGCTTCAGAAACTACTTCGAACTCCAAATGACGAGATGAATCAATTAAGAGACTGTTTTCCTAATGAAATGAAGAGTTGCAACTACGGTTTGATGCAAAAGCATTGCTGAAGTCGTCAACATAAGGTATATTTGTTGACGCTTGAGTTTTACCGATACCAATGGAGCACAAATTGCTCCAAAGTTTTTTTGATGACTGGTCGGCAACCAGCTTTTGGCTCTTTTGGTGACGAATGAAGAGTAGTTTCTAGCTCTACAGAAAACTTGCCTATTAAAACTGGTTGGCTCTAATTTCCATTTTGCATATAGTTTTCTCCTATTTTTTATTGCATTAAGAACCTCAGCAGTAATCCAAACATTTTTTATTGCAAACAACGACTCTTTTAAGAGGAACATGGGTATTAAAAAGATTATTAATTAATATCTGGACAAAGTCAACTTTTTCGTCAATATCCGCTAAAAAGTAACAAGAATGCCATGGAAGTAAACTAGCATGATAATGGAGGTTACTTAAGTTAATTGATGTATAGTCCCGATATTGAAAAGAATCCTGTGAGGGAACACTGGAAAAATCAATGTTATATGTGCAAAAAAGCATATCATGATCAGCCGACAGGATCTGCTATCATTTTTAAACAAGTCAGCGTTAAAATCACCACAAAGTATAATGTTTTCATAACATGCTGAGAACTGTTGAAGGGTAGAAAAAAACAAGTCAAAAGAACAATTACGGTAAGGACTATAGACGACGCCAACTAAACATTTTACATTACTATATGAGATTTGAGTAAACAAAAATTCAGTGTCATTTCCCTAAAACCCTACAACTCAGGGCATGCTTAACGTTAATTGCAGTACCACCGCCAGTAGTGAGAGTAATTCTATTATGAGGAATCATCTTATAGCCAGGAATGCCATATATTTTTTCAGTATCATCTTTGCCATCCAGCGCCTTAAACCAGGTTTCACTCACGCATACAACATCAACTTCAGAATTCGTGAAAACATGTCTGACATAATCTAATTTCGACAAACTTAGACTACGTGCATTAAAGTGAACAATCTTAAATCCTTTACGTGCATTAGATAAAATCTTAACCAACATACGAACATCAGCCTCAACCCGCACACCAAATGCAGATGTGTCACCTAGCATGTTTAAATTTATAGTCTAAACAAACAGTAGAAGCATTCTTGGAATATTTTTTAGTTACAGCAAATCTACGAGTATGTATAAGATGAAGAAGAGAAAAGAAAATGAAAAAAAAGAAAGTGAGTGGAGAAGGAGGAAGGAAATAATTAAAATAAGACATTTGAAAAAATAAAATTTGTACAAATTTAAGAGTAGAAAAAAATTAGTAAAAAGTAAATCAAAATATAAAAAAAAAAGAAATTCATAGTGCTCCAAAAATTTAAGATAAAAAAACAGCATACTACGAGTATATGTAGATCGGGAACAAAACAGCCAAAGTTAAATCAAGAAAGTTTTGTATTTGCAGAAATTTTCATCTCGGTGTCATTTTTACTCTTCTTAACATAGACAAACCCATTTCGAGTTCTAGCGGAGAACAGTAAACCCTCGCGACGTAGTTGGATAGCATGGCGTAAGAGAGCATTCTTTCCATCATTCGATTTGTTCTTTAATCGGAAAGCATCAAAGTGGGGAGAAATGTTGTGGCTGAGCTTAGCAGCGATATGTTTAACTATCTCGATGGGATTTTCGTTTGGTGTTTGTGAAATACCTCTTACAATGACATCTCGCAGACGCTCTTTTCGGCGAAGGTCATCTAGCTCTTCATTTAGTGTGCGGTTGTCATCACGAAGCTCACACATTATAAGAAAAATAACCTTAAGATTTCAACAAAGGGGGTTAATATTGACCATTCATCGCCGTGGCCATATCTTTGCTAAGACGCCATGAAAACAAACCTTTCTTGATCCAGTCATACCAGGTGACGAGAAATGGGTTCTATGAAACAATATGCAACGAAAAACGACAAATAAATACTGTGAGCAAAGCTCTAAGCTTAATGAGATTTTTTAAGAAAATCGTCCGATTTTGGCTTATCCAAAAGCGTCATCTTCCCTTATGATAACGCCAGGCCACATGTTGCCTGACAAACTTTGCAAAAACTGAAGGAGTTGAAATTGGAAATCCTCTTTTAACCACCATATTCTCCAGACCTTGCTTCTTCCTTCCTCCTTCATCTGTCACAGTCTCTTCTGAACGGTTTTAATGGAAAGAAATTTCTGAACCAAAGCTGTCCAACGATGTTTTTTGAAGGAAAACGATGTAGTTTCTATGTAAAAAGTTGGGAGACAGTTTTCGAAAATAAAGTGGACAGTCTAATTGATGGCATGAACTTTTGCAATGATCCAATACTAACATGCACTAAATTTTCCTAAAATCTTTAAATTCGCAGTAGTACAATGTATTTGAAGAATCACGGTGTGTGCCTTGCTGTTACACGTGCGAATAGAGTGCCGTACTGGGGAAATATACTTAAATACTTATATGACAATGCTTTTATCCCCTTCCGGTAGGAAAGGGAAAATGACTCTTACAATGTGTATTAACCTTCACCGGCATCTATGAACGTTTGTGACGACAGTAGGTATTGACAAGTCCTTGAATAGTACTTTCAAAATCTTTCTTCCTTTCCAATTGCCAGTCATTCCAAGGATGTCATCCTTAATTTTTCAAATGCCAAATGTTCCTGACATTTGAAACAACATTTCATTTATCCTATTTTAGAACAGATATCTTATAAACTGAAAGTAAACCAAGAGACATCTCGTTAAAACATACATATATATGATTCAATTTCCCCATAACAACCACAAGTTATTCGTGTACTGAGGGAAACCTAGTTTACACTTCTTGAAACTTAATTAAATAAAATTTGTGGAATTGCCTCTAAGATAATTAACCGGATTTCAGATAGATAATAAATTTTAGTGATGACAATTTCCTTCCATTTAATTTTCGTCTCTTGTAAGTGCGCAATTAATTTATTGTCAGGACTTTTCTCTAGTAAAATAATTAGACCTACTATTCAGTTCCTTTCTTTTGTTTGCTTTTACAAGAGCCATGAATTCAAATTAACGCCGGACAATGGACTTGAGTAATCCACAGGAGCTCTGAAGGGATTTTTTTAAAGCGTAAAAAAGTCGTTTCATTGTTAAATTTAATTAAATTAGATCTAAGTGTAGAAAAACTGAAAAGAGCTGGCAGTTAGAATTCCATTAGCCATAAGGATTAAGTTTGATCAAGTTCAGTTCTTAGGAAATAATTCTAACTAATGGACAATTTGACTTTACATAATAGGTAGTTCTATGAGTACCTCAAACATTCTGATTTTTCTCTGAGCACATCAGGAGCATTTTAATTGAAACAAACAGTAGAAACCTGAAATTGTGTGTATGTGGGGATGAACTTCAAAGTACCGATTTCTACATAAGGACATCACGTTCAGAAGTATATTTGTTGAAGATAATTGATTTTTAATATTTCAAACAGTGTTCAATAGTAGAAAGTTGTCAGTGTGTGGTTCAGTTAGGGTAGGCACAGAATAGCGAAACCCTGGGCTATACCCAGTGCTATAACCATGTAAATGATTGCAAAAGAACGAGTCATATTTACGTGATAATCATCGAACAGAAGAAACTAGCATCACGTGATGATTGACTCTGAAAAAGCAGAGTTATGAACTTCATATTCATATATGGAAACAGGGTCAGGCTACTTAAATACAATTGTATCAGACCAACTATATTGGGTCAGCGAAAAATCTTACAAACATGACCAGATAGCAGTTTTTCAGTAAGGTTTGCCATTACATCATGCATTTTCCTAAATAGTTTTGTTTTTCATTTGAATTTAAATCTTTGAATGGAGCTATATAAATGTGTTAAACTTTGAATTTCTAAATTTTTCTAAATTGTGAATTCTGGATTTATTTTACTCTTTTTTTTTTAATAATATTACTTAATGTTGTACTTATACTATTTCCCCTCTCTTCCTTCCTCTCTCTATTTCCCTATACTTTTCGCACTTTTCTTAACAATAGATTACAATGATACCTTATTAGTTATTCCAGTTCGGCTGCTATTTCTTGTTTGTGGTTTTTTTCATACTTATGGATCATAGTGACTCTATGTCTGAGACACGGAGTGAGATTGGGGTTCAGACGCTAGTAAAAATTTAAAGCCTGCCACTTCCATGCTCGTAGTCTTAGCCTGTCAAAACTTGACTACGTTCGGCATATTTTTAGTGATTGGTTATTTTTGTAAGCAAAACATGGTTCAAAAGTCTTTATGATGAAAATGGTTAAAACCGTATTTATGGCATTCCTGGATACTTTTTAGTTCCGCATAAAAGAGTTACTGAAACTATTGGTGGGGGGATAGCAATCTACCATAAAGCAGGTTTGACTTGTAAAATGTTGGAAAAGTCATTGGGAAATGACACTGAATACATTCCTGTCGAAATTTCCAATATAAATGTGAAGTGTATTAATGGTTTAGTCTATAGCCCCAACAGTAATTGGTCGTTTGATTCGTTGCTTTCTACTTTACAACATTTTCTGCATCATACGAGCATATTATGCTATGCGGTGATTTTAGTGCGGATTTGCTGAAGAATGATAGTAGATCTCGTTCACTCCTGGATGCAATTGCATCGTGTGGACTTGTGGTCGTTAATTCTCATGCGACTCGCTTTAGCCCTGATACCCCTACAAGTCTTCTTCACTTGGTGGTTGTCTCAGACCATACAAACGTGCTACTTCAAGACCAATTGTCACTGGAAGGATTTTTAGACCACGATCTTTTGTTTTGCACATATGACATTGATTCCTCATCAAATCCCCTGCAGAACACCTTTCAATTTCATGATTTCGCAGCAATAAATCGTAACATCCTTCACCATCATGCGAGCCTTCTACCATGGAACTCGTGTTACTCTCTATCGGACATTAATGATAAAGTAGAAATCGTTCAGACCCTTATTAAGACTGTCATAGTGGGCAATAGTAAATGCCCATAGTTTAGCTCTGAGGTGCTGATAGCATTATGCATCGAAAATTATATGCTAAATTCAAAAATGTTTCTACTAGGCACGATTGGGAAATGTTTTAATGTTTTGCAAAGCAAGAAATTACTCTTCATTTGTCACCAGAAGAGCAAAAAAATCATATTTTTTGTCGAAGCTCAGCATTGACCAACCGTCAAAGAAACTTTGGGCAAATTTACGTTCTATTGGGATAGGAAAGAGTCATATACGAACTAAAATGCCAGATACAACTGAGTTAATTGATGCCTTTTCCCCTAACCCTAGTTGTAATTTTCTTTTTTACCGTAAAATCAACTTTTCTTTGTTGGATCACCGTTGTTGGAATTTTAAGTAATATCTGAAGCGGATGTGATCTTACAGATTCGTGCTCTCAAATCTAACACGAAAGCAAAAGTCATCCCTGTGCCCAAAAAGAACAACCCCTTCTTAGTAACAGATTTTCGTCCAATAAGTATCTAACCTTGTTTTTCCAAAGTCTTCGAAAAAATTCTTGCGAAACAGATTTCCAACCACCTCAATTGTTTCAATCTATTATCGTCAGTGCAGTCAGGTTTCCGATCTGGCCATAGCTGCTCTACAGCTATGATCAAAGTGCTTGACGATATTAGAATTCAATATGACAGGGAATATCTTTCACTGCTCTGCTTACTTGATTTCTCGAAGGCCTTTGACACGATCAATCATGAGGTTCTTTGCACTTAACTGAAACTTTACTTTGGTATGAGTGATTCCTCGGTGTGCTTGATTAGGAATTACCTTACAAATCCTGTTCAAAGAGTTATTGCTTACTCAAAATTCTCTCAACCAAAAAATATAGTTTCTGGAGTTCCCCAAGGTTCAGTTCTTGGCCCAATTCTTTTTTGTCTTTTCATTAATGATTTACCGCAAGTGTGTCGAAATAGATATGTACATATGTATGCCGATGACTTGCAAATATACCTTTCTCGACCACTTGGCCTGGTGGAAGATCTTGTGGATAGACTTCATTCTAAATCCAAAAAAGAGTCAGACAATTTTAATTTCAAAAAAATGTAGAGTTAGAGTCCTATTTTCTGAACTCCACAAGGCTAATCTTCTCTGACACCATGGTGAGTCTTGGATATAAAGTAAATCGGTCTCTTTCTGCCACTGATCATGTAAACTGAATTATAGGGCGTGTACATACATCCAGGATTGCGAAAGCTCTGGTTGTTTTCTAGTTGTACACCTGTTAGCACTGAGGTTGATAAAGTCCATTATTTTTTGATTATGCTATAGTTACGAGTATCTACTGTAAACTAGATTCTATCTTATAAATATCTTAACTCGTCTCGCTTCTTCCTTGTTCATGTTTCCAGACTGTGGAATTCACTGCCTACCACCATTAAACAAGAAATAGGAGCTAAGCAATTTAAATGTGCCCTATTTGCACACTTTCCATCTTTGTAATCTATTCTTCTCTTCTTCTCCTTATTTCACCTTTCTTTTCAGCTGTCTGCTTTGCCCTCTTCTTTTCCCCCCATGCTTCCTCAATTTTCTCCTTCCTTTCCACAGTATTAGTAACGCAAATTCTTTAAGTTAGTTTAAGATTTGATTTGATTGCTCAGTTGCAAACGCGCAACGTAAATTTTGTCGTGAGGTCGGTCATTATCATAGCTTCAGGGTGCAGGTAATTCAGAGATTGGTGTAAAATGAAGAAAACATAGACGCCGTAGCGGCCGGTGTCGATTCGGCGTTGATCGCCAGAGAGTCAACTCTGCTTATTTTGCCATTGGATGTGGGCATACATTTGTAAAAGATTGTGCTGACGTAAAATTGAACCTGATAACCATAGCATCCATAGGGATGGCAACGATTAGTATAAGGCCTCGTAGAAGTAGCATCTTCCGACAGGTGCTGGTTCCTTAAATGACGAGAATGAGCCTCTGCAGCCGAATATCTTGCAGCTCAGCTAATAAGTCCTACTTCACGCCTCCCCGTGGCGCCATCTGGGAATCTCACTAGAGGTTGCGAAGTGAAGGGGGCAAATGGCGAGTTTCCTGCGCTATTAACCAGGATTAGTGTCGGAAAAACAAAATAAGACCTTATCCGGGCTACTCCGACATATTTGGAGCTCAGGACGGAAAGGATTTCCAGGACTTAGTCAGGGTCTTGGAAAAGAGATGGTGGCGGACGAGCCCTATATGGGCCAACGGCAGCGCTCACATCCCGGAACGGGTTACTGGCTTCGGTGTAACCGACCCCTCGTCCTAGGGGCATTAAAAATGGAACTGGTCCTCCAGGTTGGGGGTTGTGCCGCCGGGGTAACTGCCCGGCCATTTAAAAAAAAGGAAGTTACGAAGCATCAACAAGCCTCGGATATGGACGGATTTACTGTTGACAACCCACGCAAACGATTTAAGGACAATGAGCTTCGGATATGCACGTGGAATGTTAGATCCCTTAATAGACCACGTGCAGCCGAGCAACTAGCGGAGGCCCTAGACTGCTGCAAAGCAGACATAACCGCCATCCAAGAAATGCGATGGGATGGGCCGGACAAACAGAAGATGAAAAACTGCGATATCTACTACGGCAATTGCTATCGACGGCAAAAGCAGCGCTTATTTGGATGCGGATTTGTTGTCGGAGGCAGACTAAGACCAGAAGTCCTCAGCTTCCGGGATGTGAGCGAGCTCTTCGTAGCAATCCGCATCAAGGCTGAATTCGCCAACATAGGCCTTATATGCGCGCATGCCCCCACAGAGGAGAAAGATGACAACACCAAGGATGCCTTCTACGAGCTCCTCAACAAGACCTACGAGCAATGCCCTAGCTATGACATTAAAATTGTCCTCGGTGATTTTAATGCAAAGCTAGGAAGAGAGGGTATCTTTGGTGGAACAATCGGAAAATATAGCCTGCACAACACCACCTCCGATAACGGATTCAGGCTAATCGACTTTGCGGCGAGGCGAAACATTGTCATGGCTAGCACGCGGTTCCCACATCTCGACATACACAAGGGGACTTAGAGAACTCCTGATCAATCAACCGTCAACCAGATTGATCACATAGCGATCGACGCAAGACACTCCTCCAGCATTATGCATGTCCGTACGTTCCGAGGAGCCAACATCGACTCGGACCATTACCTTGTTGTAGCAAAGGTACGGTTGCGGATATCCCAAACTACGCCAAGACAAACTAATGCTGTGAGAAAATTCGACGTCAGGCGGCTACAATCGCAAGAGATCGCCAAGTTCTTTCCGATCGAGTGTCTCTTAATCTCTTAAGAGGTCCAATGCCGCCAGCATCAAGCATCGAAGACCATTGGAAACACTGCCAAAACGCCATCAGAGATGCCGCTTCTGATGTGCTGGGTTTCACTCGTCCACCACAACGAAACCCCTGGTTCGATGATGAATGCCGGCAAGCACATGCAGCTAAGCAAGATGCATATAACGCGGCGCTGCTTAGAAAGACCAGAGCTGCTCATGAGCTCTATGAGCGGAAGAGGAGAGACGAGCACCGGCTTCTCAGGAGGAAGAAGAAAGAGCATGAGAAGCGCGCGATCGAGGAAATTGAGAGATGCTACTCCAGGAATGAGGTTCGAAAGTTTTACCAAAAGGTAAAAATAACATGCCGCAGAAACAAACCCCGAACCGAAGCCTGTAAAGATGAACAAGGGAACATCGTAGTAGAATCGCAGTCGATGCTGAGGATTTGGAAAGATCATTTCTGCAGACTGTATAACGGCGATAACGGACCAAATACCGCTGTCAGGCAGAATCAACCTTTTAACCTAGACGATGATGACCAACAATTCCGTCCACCCGACCTGGATGAAGTGAAGACAGCTATATCGAAGCTTAAGTCCAACAAAGCTGCTGGAGCGGATGGCATGACTGCCGAGCTCTTCAAAGCGGCAGGCGATGACTTGGTAAGGAGCATACACCAACTCATCTGTAAAATATGGTCTGACGAAAGTATGCCCGATGAATGGAACCTCAGCATTGTTTGTCCAATTCTCAAGAAAGGAGACCCTCTGAACTGCGCCAACTACAGAGGCATCAGTCTCCTTAACATCGCATATAAGATCTTATCCGCCGGACACCAATGCTCCGGTCCGAAAAGTCTTCGAATCCGCCCCCGAGGGACAGCGCAGTAGAGGAAGGCCAAGACTCAGGTGGCGCACGCAAATGGAAGAGGACCTCAGCCAACTTAGCGTGCGAAACTGGAGGCAGCTTGCCAGGGATCGAGCTGGCTGGAGAAGCTTGTTGACTGAGGCCAAGGTCCACCCCGGACTGTAGCGCCACCTAAAGTAAGTAAGTAACCATAGCCAATGTTGTAAGTTCGCTAATTGGACGCTGGAAATGTTGGCCGCATATCCAGATTTTGGCGAAAAAATCATCTTCCGGACGAAGCCTAATTTTGAGCGCAGCGGCTATGTCAACAAGCAAAATTGCCATCATTGGAGCGAACACAATCCACATCATCGGACCTTACTTCTTTTGAAATGAGGAAGGAGACACGGTTACTGTCAATGGTTTCAGGTATAGAGAGAGGTGAACTGACTTTTTGTGAACAAAACTCGACAACATCGATATATTCGACCTATGTTTCCAACAACTTGCCATACAAGGGACGCAACGCTCGAAGATGGATATGGAAGGAGAAATTTGGGGACTGGGTCATCTCACGGCGATGGTTAATCAATTTGATGACGCGACCTTGCGATGTAACACCACTCGATTATTGTCTCTGGGTTTACGTCAAGTCCATAGTCTACGCTAACAATTCAACCACTTTGGACGAGCTCGAGGTCAATATTCGACACGCTATTGCAGGAATAAGGCCGCACATATTGGGCTGAGTTATCAAAAGATAAGCAGTGTCGATAGCCGATGGACTTCAGATTTAATAAAACTGTTTACTGTATGGAAATTTGACATCGAAACCTTGCAAAATCATTGAATTTGATTGTAAGAAAAGCAAATATAATTCAAATTGTGAAGTCATGCAAACTGCGAAAACAAGATAAAAATAGGATTGAAGTGTTGTGCACACTGCGAATACATCTTTTTCGGGCCACTGCTGATGGTGAACTCTCCATGGTGATGACTTCTTTACCAATAATGTACCTACCTACCTACCTACGAGTGTTGTTTATATAAGTAATATAGTAAGTGGAGTTCTGTTGCATGAAGATGAATTTAGAAAACAATAGTAAAGCACACTTGCCAACACATTGCAGCCCTCCACAACATCACCTCTAACAACGGATTTACGCTTCTACAGGGGTGATCTATTTTTATCGCTCTCACATGGTTTCTCCTTCTCCTTACTCGTACAAGGTGTTTTACAAAACCTTTCGTCACCAGATTGACTACATTCATACTACAGACTACAGTGATACTGCGTTTTGTTACGCTCTAATAACATTATTGATGTTTACGATTTCAAAATACGCTGTCGTTTATTAAATATTTAAGATAGTAATAGTACATCAAGGTAATAAAGGAATAGGTTGTTCTGCTTTAATATCGTAACATACTGGTACAAGGTATTTTCCCAATATGATAGAGGTATGAACGTTCCTAGGGGCGAAAACTTACTACTACGTTATTATTGTCAGGTAATGGTTGTGGATATTCCAATAAAGACATGACATGACGATAGTGCTGAGATGTTTTTTGTATACAAATATAAAATTTTTAGAGCGATTTAGATACAGCTTTGGCCAGACTTTTTTTTTTTCATTAGAAATTTCGACCCAGATCTCCATCTAAGATTTGTTCTTCTGCTAGCATTCGGCCTTTTTCAAGTCGAATGTGTATAGTACTTTAAATCTTGGTAAATTCGCCCGATACCCAATAAAGGAAAGTGTTGAACTGCTCCGCCATCTCCATGAGATATGACCGGCAGTCAGCGACCAAAGCAGGCAATTTTTTGTCTACAATCTGATCGGTTAATTAAATGCCATACAGTTTTTGCTTATAAACACAACAATTTAATCAAAAATGTATCTCATCAGTGCGAAAGACTTTTAACGAGACGACGCACAGTGGGGCAAGATACCCCAAAAACTGGAATCAATTCATATGATGGGCTAGCTATACTGAAAATAATTTTGTTTTGTACTTATCACTTATTAGTTCATAGAAAGACCACATTTGACTTTTTAAATAAAAAAAATTCAAAAAACAAAAAGAAAATAGTTCCGCTTCAGATTCACAATCACTCTCACTTTCATTGCTAATGTTGGAGTTAGAGTTCTCAGAACAACAAACATTTGGGGCAATGGTTAAATCGAAAACTTCTTTTGAAAATGATTTAAGCTGTTATTTTGGTAGTTTTCTGAAGCTTGTTATCAGTGGATCTGATTAATTAACATTAAATTAAAAATTTCTTCGTTACATTTTTCATGGGAACATTTTTTCCTTTATTCCTGACTTTTTGTGCTTCTTCAGACAGTTGGCCTATTGGAAAAAGTGCAACGGAAATCACATCCGGATCATGGATTAATAGCTTGCGTCGGAGGCATGTAATATCTAGAATAAAGATTTACAAAGTTTGGTATTGTCACTGTTTATATCATAGCCACTTAAAATGGCTACCAATATGACGTAAAATTTTTCAATCAATATTTCATCGACACCTAAGGTTTCAGAAACCATATCTGCGTTGCTGATAAATTGCCTAGCAGTGTTGCTATCACTTGAGTTCCCAAAACCAGGCTTAGGTTGATCAACAATTAGACCTATTCGATGTCGGAACTTCTTTTGTATTCGAGCCTTATTTGACGCTACAACATCTTTTTCCTCTTCATGAACTTTCCATTTTTTTTACTGCCTATAGCCCACATGCAAAAGGCACTCAAAAACTCGAATCCAATAGCGCAGCACTGGCAAACCAAACTGCAATGCACTGCTATTGTAGGGCTTCACTAGCAGCTGTTCGATATTAATGAAGTCTTTAGAACTTTCTGTGTTTAAAGACCCGATTCCTTCATGAGGTTAAACAACTCCATCCTTGCATAAAATAAATTGTTTGAATGCGAACCTACACGGAATTAACAACTTTTTAGGAATATGTGTGAAATAATAAGCCACATTTGCTGAAGCAGTTGATTGAGAAAAACTATATAAAAAACAGGAGCACATATGAGCACCAGTTTCTTTTCCATTGTATACACAAGAAGTCAAACTATATTGACAAAAGAAAATGTGGAAGCGTGTGGAAATCTACTTTTGGCCTAGCAATTTATGAAAGAACCTTAAATTTCCCCGATTTAGAAAGTTAGTACATACTTGAAGCTATCGATTCCATATTAATGTTTAGCTTTCACGTGATTAAAAAAAAAAAAACCAGCTATGCAACACTCGCCAATTGCATTACTTATTAAGGCACACGTTGCCAGAAGAACTGAAGTGTTATATAATTAGACCACACGGAGTGACAAAGCAAGTAAACAATATAACTGAATTTGCAAGCGATGCATTGGAATGTAGAATATAATAACGGAAAAACCACTTTGTAAGCTCTCTCTCAATTCATTTTTTGAGTTTATTCCAACTCCATCATAGAAGCTGCCCCACTGTGCGACGGTCGTTTGGTTTTATCTCTCACAATAATACGATCAACTAATGCAAGAACCAGTATTTTTAAAATTTAACGTTTTTGATGAGTATACTTACTTACTTACTTTAGGTGGCGCTACAGTCCGGGGTGGACCTGGGCCTCAGTCAACAAGCTTCTCCAGCCAGCTCAATCCCTGGCTAGCTGCCTCCAGTTTCGCACGCTAAGTTGGCTGAGGTCCTCTTCCACTTGCGTGCGCCACCTGAGTCTTGGCCTTCCTCTATTGCGCTGTCCCTCGGGGGCGGATTCGAAGACTTTTCGGACCGGAGCATTGGTGTCCATGCGCTCTACATGACCCAGCCATCTCAGTCTTTGGATCTTCACTCTTCTGGCTTGGTCCATGTCGCTATACAGTCCATACAGTTCGTAGTTCTATCTCCACCTCCACTCACCGTCAATGGAGACGGGACCGAAGATCGCCCGAAGAATTTTTCTCTCGAAGCAACCAAGAACACCCTCATCCATTTATGATAATGTCCATGCCTCTACGCCATAGAGCAGGACCGGGATTATTAAAGTCTTATAAAGGGTGAGTTTTGTTGTCCGAGAGAATGCTTTGCTACTCAATTGACTTCTTAACCCAAAGAAACAGCGGTTGGCAAGAGTTATTCTTCGCTTGATCTCAGCGCTGATGTCGTTGTCTGTATTTATACCTCAAAGTTATATCTGTTGAGGGTGACGTTCTGCCCGAGACGTCGCTGTTGATTGTCCTTTTTGCTTGACAGCATATACTTGGTCTTGCCCTCATTGACAGCTAAACTCATTTTCGCCGCTTCCGTCTCAATACAGGCGAAAGCGCCACTGACATCACGCTGCTTTCTCCCGATTATGTTAATATCGTCGGCGTATGCGAGTAGTTGGACGGACTTTTGAAAGATAGTGCCTCCTGTGTTTCCTCTTGAGTTTTGCACTATTCTTTCAAGTACGATGTTAAAAAAATCGCATGACAGCGCATCGCCTTGTCTAAATCCTTTCAGGACATTAAAAGTCTCGGTGAGATCTTTACCGGCCTTGATGGAGCAGCGTGCGTTCTCCATCGTCATCCTGCACAGACGGACGAGTTTGGCAGGGATGCCAAGACTAGACATTGCTCTATATAGCTTGTTTCTATTGTTGCTGTCATACGCGGCCTTAAAATCGATGAATAGGTGGTGAGTATCGATCTGAAGCTCATCTGTCTTCTCCAAGATCTGCCGTAGTGTGAATATTTGGTCGATGGTGGACTTTCGGGGCATGAAGCCACACTGATATGGACCTATCAGGTTGTTGACGAACGGCTTCATGCGTTCACACAATACGGCGGATAAGATCTTGTATGCGATGTTAAGGAGACTGATGGCTCTGTAGTTTGCGCAGTTCAGAGGGTATCCTTTCTTGAGAATCGGACAAACAATGCTGAGGTTCCATTCATCGGGCATACTTTCGTCCGACCATATTTTACAAATGTGTTGGTGTATGCTCCTTACCAAGTCATCGCCTGCCGCTTTGAAGAGCGGCATCTCTGATGGCGTTTTGGCAGTGTTTCCAATGGTCTTCGATGCTTGATGCTGGCGGCATTGGACCTCTTAAGAGATTAAGAGACACTCGATCGGAAAAGGACTTGGCGATCTCTTGCGATTGTAGCCGTCTGACGTCGAATTTTCTCACAGCATTAGTTTGTCTTGGCGTAGTTTGGGATATCCGCAACCGTACCTTCTTCCTTCTTTTTTTCCGGCCCATCCCATCGCATTTCTGGGATGGCGGTAATGTCTGCTTTGCAGCAGTCTAGGGCCTCCGCTAGTTGCTCGGCTGCACGTGGTCTATTAAGGGATCTAACATTCCACGTGCATATCCGAAGCTCATTGTCCTTAAATCGTTTGCGTGGGTTGTCAACAGTAAATCCGTCCATATCCGAGGCTTGTTGATGCTTCGTAACTTCCTTTTTTTTAAATGGCCGGGCAGTTACCCCGGCGGCACAACCCCCAGCCTGGAGGACCAGTTCCATTTTTAATGCCCCTAGGACGAGGGGTCGGTTACACCGAAGCCAGTAACCCGTTCCGGGATGTGAGCGCTGCCGTTGGCCCTTATAGAGCTCGTCCGCCACCATCTCTTTTCCAAGACCCTGATTAAGTCCTGGAAATCCTTTCCGGCCTGAGCTCCAAATATGTCGCAGTAGCCCGGATAAGGTCTTGTTGTGGAGGCGTGAAGTAGGACTTATTAGCAGAGCTGCAAGATGTTCGGCTGCAGAGGCTCATTCTCGTCATTTAAGGAACCAGCACCTGTCGGAAGATGCTACTTCTACGAGGCCTTATACTAATAGTTGTCATGAGTATACTTACCCGTGATTAAATGGAATAGAATCTGGAAAACAAATCTGCAATCTGTCAAAGGTTGTGTAAATCTGAACTCATTTATTCCCAGTGAAAAATAGCGAAAATCTTACGCAGTTACCCTTTATCTTCTTCTATATATGCGGCTAATATTATTATCTGTGGTGACCTTAATAGCAATCTCATCACTGATAGGCATTTATGCGAGAACATGATTTGCTATGATCTGCATCCTGTAAATAATATTGTCCCAACACATTTTACTGGAACTTCTAGTACCCTGCTGGATGTCGTATTTGTAAGTCACTCTGATAGTGTACTACTATACGACCAACTTTCTGCATCAGCATTCTCTAAGCATGACCTATTATTTCTCACTTATGATTTTATTGTTGATAAACGTCCGAATTCCTTTTACCATTTCAGAGAATTTATAAGTGTTGATAGACTTTCTTTGGAGCAGCATATACAAAATATACCATGGAACTCTGTTTATCGCATGCCGTCACCAGATGACCAGGTTGAATTCCTGCATAACAATATAAATATTCTCTTTGATACTCATGGTCTATTAAAAACTAGGGTATCTGGAAGAAAGTCAACATTATGGTTCTCTCGGGAGATACGGGAACTTGGAAGCGTTATCGGGTTGAAGAACTCTACCAAGCCTATAAAACTTTGCGCAATAATGTCGTACGAGAGATTAGAGCTGTTAAGGTCCAGTTTTATGCCAACCGTTTCCAAACAAATGCGGGAGGCCGTATATTGTGGAAAAACTTACGGGATTTGGGCATGGGAAAGCAAAATCCAGGTTTTTCTTGTAACATAGACGTTAACGATCTAAAGCGCAAATTTTTATCGCATCCTCTGCCTGAACTTACGAGAGTAAATTACTCTTTCTGTTACGCTGGACCCTCAAGAGATACGGGTCTTGGTTTTGTAAATGTTGACAGTCGAGATGTTCTTGAAAGCTTTCTTTCTGTAAAATCTAATGCAGTGGGAATTGACGGAGTACATTCAGTGTTTATAAAAGCTAAACTCCCATTGCTCTTGCCATACATAACGCATACGATGAACACGATATTGACAACTGGAGTTTTTCCCCAACGGTGGAAAATGGCAAAAATAATCCCAATCCCAAAAAACTCCATAGGTGATGAGCATAGACCTATTTCTATATTGCCATATCTCGCAAAAATCTGCGAACGTATAATACAAAAGCAACTGAGTGAACATTTAAGCCGTAACAACTTGTTGACTCTTGTCCAATCTGGTTTCGTGTTAAACATAGCTGCACTACTGCTTTGCTTAAGGTCATAGATGACATAAGGTCAAATTTAGATGAAGGTCATATTACGTTCTTAGTCCTCTTAGATTTTTCGAGGGCTTTCGATACGGTCGTCCACACAGTCCTGTGTCATAAACTACAACACTACTTTAACGTCTCACAGGTAGCAATAAGATAGATATCTTCCTACCTCTCCGGAAGATCACAGGCGGTGGCCGTTGATAATAATTTATCTGAATTTCTTCCCCTGACGAGAGGTGTTCCTCATGGGTCAATTCTGGGCCCTCTTCTGTTCATGCTGTATATCAATGAAATCTCTGGTGTCATTAAGCATTCGTCGATGCATATCTACGCTGATGACGTACAAGTTTATAAAAATTGTGCCCTTGGCCTTATCGAAGACTGTGTCTGTAAAATAAATGAAGACCTCAAACTGATTTCAGATTGGGCAGTAACAAATGGTTTGACCCTGAATCCAGTTAAATGCAACTGTCTAGTGATATCTAAGAAAACTTTAGATTTAACATATTTCCCACCCATTAAAGTAAATGGCTTGTCAATACATTTTGTCAATTCCTCAGAGAATTTAGGCGTGGTGTTCAACAGAACGCTTATATGGAACGATCATATTAATGTCATAGTTGGTAGGACATACGGCGTTCTCCGTACTTTATGGACAGCACATCAATTTACTCCCTTGAGCACACGCCTATTACTTGCAAAGTCTTTGGCAATTCCAGTTCTCATTTATGGTTGTGAAATCTTTTATAATTGTGATGCTGCCAGCAAAAGAAAGTTACAGGTAGCATTTAATAGCATCATTCGTTATATATATGGTCTGAGGAAGTATGATCACGTTACCCATTTATCTAAAAATCTACTGAGCATGACTTTCGAAAACTACATCAAGTTTCGGACGCTGGTTCTTTTTTTCAATATTTTGAAAACACGTCAGCCATCGTATTTGTTTAATACTCGTAAGCTCCGATTTCCAGTATCAAACATATCTTCTTGTTTAATTCTGCCGCGGTTCTATTGCCTAACATCTGAGAGACAATTTTTCATTGCCGCTACTCGTCTTTGGAACTCGCTCCCTCTTCAATTACAGCGATTAGACGACGCACTACATTTCAAAAAACAGTTAACTATATATTTATCAAATCTTAGCAGTTGAATTCTCTCTTTAAAAGCAAGCTTCTTTTTTTTATCTTCTCCTTTCCTTCCTCTTCTTTTCCTTAAATTTATATGTTCAATATTTTTTAAGTTAAATTTATATTTATATTTTTATTAATTCTAACAATATCATTTTGAATTCTGTATCATTATTTTTACTAACTCTCATAGTACTTCCATTTTTGCTTTTTAACTTTGAAATTGTGAACTATCTATGTAATTGTAAATCTTCCACAATCTTATAAGCTCTAAGCTTACTGTGTAAGAGGTTTATTGAAATAATAATAAATAAATAAATAAATAAAATATGAGAATCAATTTTTGTTTGTCCTTAATAGACTCTTAAATGGTAAGAGATAGAGCACTGATGTTTTTGGCAACTGTGATCAGAATTCTGTAAAAAAAGGTTTTGGTATCGATTTTTTTTTTTTTCATTTCATGCAAAACTTTATAAATCTTCTTCTTCTTTAGGTGGCGCTACAGTCCGGGGTGGACCTGGGCCTCAGTCAACAAGCTTCTCCAGCTAGCTCGATCCCTGGCTAGCTGTCTCCAGTTTCGCACGCTAAGTTGGCTGAGGTCCTCTTCCACTTGCGTGCGCCACCTAAGTCTTGGCCTTCCTCTACTGCGCTGTCCCTCGGGGGCGGATTCGAAGACTTTTCGGACCGGAGCATTGGTGTCCATGCGCTCTACATGACCCAGACATCTCAGTCTTTGGATCTTCACTCTTTTGGCTAGGTCCATGTCGCTGTACAGTCCATACAGTTCGTCGTTGTATCTCCTCCTCCACTCACAGTCAATGCAGACGGGACCGAAGATCGCCCAAAGAATTTTTCTCTCGAAGCAACCAAGAACACCCTCATCCATTTTTGATAATGTCCATGCCTCTGCGCCATAGAGCAGGACCGGGATTATTAAAGTCTTATAAAGGGTGACTTTTGTTGTCCGAGAGAGGGCTTTGCTACTCAATTGCCTTCTTAACCCAAAGAAACAGCGGTTGGCAAGAGTTATTCTTCGTTTGATCTCAGCGCTGGTGTCGTTGTCTGTATTTATAGCGGAGCCTAGGTAGACAAAGTCCTTAACTACCTCAAAGTTATATCTGTCGAGGGTGACGTTCTGTCCGAGACGTCGGTGTTGGTTGTCCTTTTTGCTTGACAGCATATACTTGGTCTTGCCCTCATTGACCGCTAAACCCATTTTCGCCGCTTCCGTCTCAATACTCGCGAAAGCGCCACTGACATCATGCTGCTTTCTCCCGATTATGTCAATATCGTCGGCGTATGCGAGTAGTTGGACGGACTTTTGAAAGATAGTGCCTCTTGTGCTTGCTCGTGAGTTTTGCACTATTCTTTCAAGTACGATGTTGAAAAAATCGCATGACAGCGCATCGCCTTGTCTAAATCCTTTCTGGACATCAGAGGTCTCGGTGAGATCTTTACCGACCTTGATGGAGCAGCGTGCATTCTCCATTGTCATCCTGCACAGACGGACGAGTTTGGCAGGGATGCCAAAACTAGACATTGCTCTATATAGCTCGTCTCTATAGATGCTGTCATACGCGGCCTTAAAATCGATGAATAGGTGGTGGGTATCGATCTGAAGCTCATGGGTCTTCTCCAAGATCTGCCGTAGTGTGAATATCTGGTCGATGGTGGACTTTCCTGGCCTGAAGCCACACTGATATGGACCTATCAGGTTGTCGACAAACGGTTTCAGGCGTTCACACAATACGGCGGATAAGATCTTATATGCGATGTTAAGGAGACTGATGCCTCTGTAGTTGGCGCAGTTCAGAGGGTCTCCTTTCTTGAGAATTGGACAAACAATGCTGAGGTTCCATTCATCGGGCATACTTTCGTCCGACCATATTTTACAGATGAGTTGGTGTATGCTCCTTACCAAGTCATCGCCTGCCGCTTTGAAGAGCTCGGCAGTCAGGCCATCCGCTCCAGCAGCTTTGTTGGACTTTATAAATAGTCACAATTATATTGATAGGACACATGATTGATGAGTTACAATCGAAAATGTTTATTTTTTGATCTATTTTTGCAAAATTTTAGAAGTATAGGTAATGTAGGAAAAAATTGATGGAAATATTGAAAGCCATACTCGAAGTCAGTGTATTTAAAACTTGATCTAGATATCAAAGAGTTTCACTCGAATCAGATTTTGTGAGTTTTTCATACAGTTTTCCCACATTAACCCTAGACCCGTATCTCCGACACTCAGTGCCCAAAGAGGATATCAATTCAAATTCTTGTATACGAGTATGTCTTACACTGGATTATGCAAAATAGATCTACACAAACATAGATAATAGTGTTTTGGATTATAAAAACGTATCGTTGAGAAGTTTGATTTATTATTGTAATTATAGCAAAACTGTAAAGACAATGACCCCAAAACCATATCTCGGGCATTGAGTGCCCAGAGTCGATTTGTATGATAATTATTGTTTTCAATATGATATCGGCATTGAGATGACATCAAAAGGGTATCTATGAGTAGTTTCCGGTCGCGAGTTGGATAACCCGATCATTAGGTTAGTAATTAGAATAGATAAAAAGAATCCTAGACAAGCAGCTACGCTGATTGAAGTTGAAGATTGAGTAAAAGGATTCATTTCATGTCAGAAGTTCGAGTGCGAGTTAGCCAGTTATTGAGTTACGAGTAGGTAGTGCAAATAACAAATATTTTTTTATACGGCCGCTGCAATTTTTGTGGTTTAAATCATAACCTTTTTTATTTTTTTCAGTTGCCGATAAAACTCGTCAACAAAATTTCTTTCAATTGCTTTAGAATAATTCTATTTTTTTCTATTGAAAACCGTGGCATTTCAAATTGCGATTTATACCTATAAAATATATATATTATATTTATATAAATATAAAATGCAAAAATCGAAACAAAAGAACTTCTCTACATTCGCTTGAATCAAACTAAGCTGCGCTCGGAAGAGTACATCCAGGCTCTCAGTGAAAAAAATTATGCCCAATATCATCGAAGCTACTATTTTGAATGGAAAATTCAAAGAAGATGTACTACTACCTCGCATTCCAATGATTCTAACAGATTTACCATTCGAATTCAAACGTTTGCAGTTTCCGGTGCGACTAGCCTATGCAATGGCCATCAACAAGGCACAAGGACAATCTTAACAAGTGTGGGGCCAGAATTTAGAAAGTCCGTGTTTCTTTCATGGGCAACTCTATGTGGCCTCTTTACGCGTCGGAAAACCTTCTGATTTATTCGTATATGCACCAGACGGAAAAACAAAAAAATATTGTATATCCAACAGCACGTCAATAAACAAAATAAACAATAAAAGTGTTCTTATGCAGGTACATACCTATATAAGCTGACGTTTATAAATTTGATTTTTTTAATATGCATAGCAACGCGCGCCGGGTACAGCTAGTAAACTAATAAATAAAGAACCAATTCAACACAGACGTCAGACGAAATGTAACTTCAGTCGATTATGACCTTGGGATAGCTAATTGAACTTGGTCAAAATGGCCAAGTGTTTTGCTTTCCATACATTATAAAGGACTTCATACAGAACCTAGTCATCTGAGTCCTACACAATGGCTCGGTAACTTGATGAGTCCATGAACATTTCTTTGAATTCATATTCGGTCCTGCTGTCCATAAGACATTTCATACATTACCTGACAAACCGATAATGTAAATGGGAATTGAAGTTATTATACTCGTATGTATGTATAATAAATTCTTTTGAATATTATATTTCGGTTAAACGGTTGTGCTTTAACAGCGGTTTTGCAAATAAAAGGTTTATTTCAATTTCAATAATAAAGTTAACCTCCATGTAATCGTTTTGGTGTAGGAATGAATACCGGGTCCCGAAAGTAGCAAGATATGTACAAATTATGCAAAACGCAGCTAAGAGGAATAAGCACCAACCTAAAATAGCTTTTTTATCCTTGGTATTTTCTTCAGGACTAAAAAATTACCATGACTTTCAAAATCCATGCTTATTTTCTACTTCGAATATCTTTGTTCTAATCACCATTACTCTTCAAGATATCTACCCTTAAGGTGTACAGATACTCTTACGGTTTTAAAAAAAAGTGATAATCAATAACCGCCAGCGTTAAAACACAGTCTTTATCTCACCTTAAAGACTTTATTACTTACTTGTTTGTTGAAGAATAAATTCATTTTAAATGCGTTAGATCATATCGCATCTATTTGTTCCATGTAAGAGATGAGAAAAGGATATCCTGAAACAAACTGCATGAAGTTATTGTTGTGTATCTTGATAAATATTTCGAGTGTGATAAATTCATAACCTGAAGGCAGTTATTTGGGTAATCTTTTTGTTACTTCGAGAGCAAAGTACAATTTTATTTATTCAATGTCGCATAAAAGAGAGCAAAGCCAGAAACACTTAGAATACGAGTGAGTGTAGTATAAAAATCGGAGGTTATACTTGTAAGTTGAACCAGATTCTTTTCCTGTTAAAAGAAACACCAAGAGATGAACTTGTTTTCCAAGTGCCTCTGCAACATCAAATCGAAAACAATCCGGACAGTAACATTGGGGTTCTTTCGCTTATAATGTCCCAGTTATTTAAGTCGATTAATTTGAACCCATTTGGAAGGAAGCTATATATACAATCGATAACTAGTGCTCACGCAAACAGATCAGAGTATCATTATTTTGCCGAAGAGGATAATTCTATTTTTGTTCTCCAATATTCAAGGGGTATTACAACGACAAGGTTATTCAACCTACTAACAGCTAGCCATGCAAAGAAGCAACAACAAATTAAAAAAAAATTTAGTATACATACTTGGGATTAGAACCGAGAGACTGGGAAAGCTTGAACAGCGGAGGAGAAACTTGCCGTGTTTGTTTTTTTTTTTTTAGGTGGCGCTACAGTCCGGGGTGGACCTGGGCCTCAGTCAAAGCTTCTCCAGCCAGCTCGATCCCTGGCTAGCTGCCTCCAGTTTCGCACGCTAAGCTGGCTGAGGTCCTCTTGTACTTGCTAGCGCCACCTGAGTTTTTGCCTTCCTCTACTGCGCTGTCCCTCGGGGACGGATTCAAAGAATTTTCGGACCGGAGCATTGGTATCCATGCGTTCTACATGACCCAGCCATCTCAGTCTTTGGATCTTCACTCTTCTGGCTAGGTCCATGTCGCTGTACAGTCCGTACAGTTAGTCGTTGTATCTCTTCCTCCACTCACCGTCAATACAGACGGGACTGAAGATCGCCCGAAGAATTTTTCTCTCGAAGCAACCAAGAACATCCTCATCCATTTTTGATAATGTCCATGCCTCTGTGCCATAGAGCAGGACCGGGATTATTAAAGTCTTATAAAGAGTGACTTTTGTTGTCCGAGAGAGGGCTTTGCTAATCAATTGCCTTCTTAACCCAAAGAAACAGCGGTTGGCAAGAGGTATTCTTCGCTTGATCTCAGCGCTGATGTCGTTGTCTGTATTTATAGCAGAGCCTTAGTAGAGAAAGTCCTTAACTACCTCAAAGTTATATCTGTCTAAGGTGACGTTCTGCCCGAGACGTCGGTGTTTGTTGTACTTTTTGCTTGACAGCATATACTTGGTCTTGCCCTCATTGACCGCTAAACTCATTTCCGCCGCTTCCGTCTCAATACTCGCGAAAGCGCCACTGACATCACGCTGCTTTCTCCCGATTATGTCAATATCATCGGCGTATGCGAGTAGTTGGACGGACTTTTGAGAGATAGTGCCTCTTGTGCTTGCTTGTGAGTTTTGCACTATTCTTTCAAGTACGATGTTGAAAAAATCGCATGACAGCGCATCGCTCTGTCTAAATCCATTCTGGACATCACGGTCTCGTTGAGATCCTTACCGACCTTGATGGAGCAGCGTGCGTTCTCCATCGTTATCCTGCACAGATGGACGAGTTTGGCAAGGATGCCGAAACTAGACATTGCTCTGTATAGCTCGTCTCAATAGATGCTGTCATTCGTGGCCTTAAGATCGATGGATAGGTGGTGTGTATCAATCTGAAGCTCATGGATCTTCTCCAAGATCTGCCGTTGTGTGAATATTTGGTCGATGGTGGACTTTCCTGGCATGAAGCCACACTGATATGGACCTATCAGGTTGTTGACGAACGGCTTCAGGCGTTCACACAATATGGCAGATAAGATCCCATATTCGTTGTTAAGGAGACTGATGTATCTGTAGTTGGCGCAGTTCAGAGGGTCTCCTTTCTTGAGAATCGGACAAACAATGCTGAGGTTCCATTCATCGGGCATACTTTCGTCCGACCATATTTTACAGATGAGTTGGTGTATGCTCCTTACCAAGTCATCGCCTGCCCTTTTGAAGAGCTCGGCAGTCAGGCCATCCGCCCCAGCAGCTTTGTTGACTTAAGCGTCGATATAGCTATCTTCACTTCATCCAGGTCGGGTGGACGGAATTGTTGGTCATCATCGTCCAGGTTGAAAGGTTGATTCTGCTGACAGCGGTATTTGGTCCGCCATCGCCGTTAACAATCTGCAGAAATGATCTTTCCAAATCCTCAGCATCGACTGCGATTCTACTACGATGTTCCCTTGTTCATCTCTACAGGCTTCGGTTCGGGGTTTGTATCCGTGGCATGCTATTTTTACCTTTTGGTAAAGCTTCCGAACCTCATTCCTGGAGTGGCATCTCTCAATTTCCTCGACCGCACGCTTCTCATGCTCGTTCTTCTTCCTCATGAGAAGCTGGTGTTCGTCTCTCCTCTTCCGCTCGCAGAGCTCAAAGCCGCATTGCGTGCTTTTGCTTAGCTGCATGTGCTTGCCGGCATTCATCAGCGAACCAGGGGCATACTTGCCGTGTTAGAAGATTCATATTCTAGCTGACGTGGTTTGTCTGATTCCGAAGTCAGAAAAATCGATATCCCACTGGAAGTAGACGGTATTACTGACGAATAAAATATTGGAAAAAGATATTGCCGGAACATTTGAGATCCACGAAAATATCAACAATTGGAAAAAAGCTTATAATTGTTCACATACGGAACAATCAGAAAACCGACTTTACACAGTACTAATCCCATTTTAAAGGAGACATCATGTTTAGAAGAGCTCATAACTCAGTATGGTGGAAGAAATCCTTTGGAAGCTTCTTCATTATTTTTTAACAATGAACTTATAAAAATGATGAATTTTTTTTCCAAAAAGTATGCCAGCTCGAAGCTTCTTATCCTTTTATTAACCCTTTCCTCGTTATACGAACTTATGCGTAACGAGTTTCCCATTTTTACTGCATCGCTGCTGCTCCGCTTATGGGGTTGGCTAATGTCGCAGACCGCAGTACACGTCTACTGCACGTCTACTACTGGATCGCTTCAGTTGTTAGCCCCAGGCGTTGTTGCGCATTTGCCATCTGAGAAATCCAGGAATTCTTTTTCCGACCTCGTTTTCTTACAGTTGGAGTGACCGTAGTTGAAGGTGCCTTTTTTACCGGATTTTCCGCAAATCTTCTTTGAACGTGGCAATACCAGCTTATTCTATTCGCCTCAAGCTGTTCGGTTACCAAATTCTTTATATGTAGACTTCCTCTTATAACTAATGCAATCGCGTTTAGTGACTACACTAGACTAGCATTTTCATTTCCGCTGCCGTCATTTTGTTTTTAAACACATCGTACATTGTTCAGCACTGTGCTGTGCCAGCTCTAAGCATCTGTTCAATTTTGAATTAATTTTTTCAGAATACAAAAAATTTCTCTGAGTCGAAACTTGTCCGTCAATGTCTGACTCGGCAAAGATGACAAATTTTCTAAATTACTGCCCTTTTTTACTTACTTGATCGAGAAATTCATTCAGTTTGCAATTTTTGAGCATAACCTTTCAATAGACGGGCAAATGGTTCCCCATTTTGGCATACACTCTGCTTAGATCTTAATAAAAGGAAAGGCAGTTAGGATTGGTTATACATTTTGTTCAAAAAACACATGGCGTGTAAAAGTTTAGGGGAACGGGTCGTCATGGAGTTGCTCGAAGTAGGGACCACACCACCTAACCATTAAGTGTTTTTGAAAATTTGTTGTGTTCTTTCGATTTGTTTGTGACATTGAAGGGGAAGGAATATTTTTGGAACTGGAATAATTCTGGACAGACGTCCTGGCGAGTGTACGATTGTTGACAAAAATAAATAAAAACCCACGTGGGAGTTATGACAGTGCGTACAACAAAAAAATGAAAGAGATTGCCGGCATCATAAGGTGGAATGACAACAGTGTAACATTTGCAACCAACCATGGCACAGTTCACCCACTTCAGAATGCAGAATGATTTAATATATAAGATCAGAAGCAAATTACTAATGACCAACCAAACACCAACACACACTTATAATGTAAACATGGGGGTGTAAATGTTCAGATAAGAAAAAAAAAAAATGGTGGTGGCCACTGTTTATCAACAATTTGGATAGCAGCCTGGTGAATGTCTGAAGGTTCTATCATTTTGTAAATCTAGAGGCAAAACTATGCCATTTGGATTTTAAATCGTACGTGGCACAATGCCTTATTCAATCAAATGAGCCTTCTAAAGCTATGTAACTCAAGAATATCTGACGTTCTAGACGAGGTTAGATTTGACCAAATGCAACATATTGTAGTCACAACTGAGGAGAATGGGCATGCTTTGCCATAGCACAACATCTAATAAGTACAAAAAGTGTAATGTTCACTTGTATTCAAAATGGTTCGAACAATTTCACAATTAAAAACGTTCACAGGTAGATTGTGATTTTCACACATTCCTTCCAAGTATTCGTTGCCATCAGGAGAAATTCAGATTATGTTTTCCAACTGTGGTTTTAGTGTAAAGCGGAAGATGGATGTGAAACCTTAGATTTTGGCATCGGCCACCGTTCCATTTGTACTGCACGGGATCTGTTACTTGCAGAGATTCTGGTAACACCGTGATCATGCCTCGCTACCAGGTCGTTTGAAAAAGCCTCTTGTAATACAGAGAGCAAAAGAAAAATATTCGATTTCTCTTGCCTCAAGTCATAGTGCTGTGTAAGGCTGAAAGCGCAACGCAGCGGACAAAACGTCCGACACAGACAAGAAGACAATTTTGATATCCATACACAGCAACCGAAACTTGTCTTTCTGTTTCGTCTAGTTTGGTGTGTTAACTCATTAGAATCAATGGATTGTTGTCCGATTAGTCAACAAAAGACGTGGAGTCGCATCCTTGTGTTTTCAGCCTAACATTTCATACAGATATGTTGCCTTCGACTTCCATCCAGTATTTATTTATCGACAGTTCCCCTTGCTTAACATGTCCGTACAGCTATAGAAAAGGAACGGCACTGATAACATTGAATAGATTAATTGTTATTAAGATGTAAGAAGTAGTTTTCTTCCCCTTATCTGTCTTCGATATGTGCGGCACTTATCAACCTGAAGTTTAAATGAATTAAATACTAAATTAGACCCTAGACCTTATGGTAAGACTCAGAGGTGCTTCCGATATTGACACCCTAAGACTACATCCGGTTTTCCAACAAAATTGCCTGTAGGCTTCCGCCGTTTGTCCACTCTAAAATGTTGTAACTATAATAGTCTCCAAACTGTACAATTTGGGTTTGGAATACCCTTTAGAACTCTCTCTGTTTTTTTTAGTTGCTTGAATTCAGATCTGCAGATCTGCTTATTGTTTTCATCGATATGGAAAGAGCGTTCAATAGAATGCCCAAGCATTTTATTTGAACCAGATTTTTATATCAACGATTCTTAAAGCATTTATAAAAACTGCACGGCCGCATAAAGAATAATTTTTTCGAATCAGTGGCAGTCCTCGTGCCGTAATTCGATTGAGTACGAGTAATCAAGCAAGAAGGGGCCAAAAGAAAAATTATTGGACCAGTCAAATGCAGAAACATCAGCCAACTGTCGGTCTCATCAATACATAAGTTGTTCTGAAACAGAGTACCCTGTAAAACATATTTCAGGTGCGGAAACATAGTCGACAAGCAAGGTACAATAGAAACAATTTTCATATACCGGGTAATTTTTTTGCTGTTTTGTTTTTTATTTTTGTATTTTTGACAGCGCACGTGCGATTCGTGACATACGTCAAAGTCAATCATGTTCAGTTAGCATTGCCAATTCATGGTGTAAAGACTTTCGCTCAAACAACGTTGATAAATTATTGAATTTAACGAAATTCGTGCTCCGTAGAGTGCGTAGAAAGGAAAATATTACTGCTTCATCCGCCAGTGCATATTGAAGACCGTGATTTGACCCTTCATTGCCGTTCGCAGCAATTGGGATTGTGTTACTCAACTACGCGGGAGAATTGACACGTCTTGGATCTTGGTCTTAGACCTTACAAAATACAGTTTGTGAAAGAACTGAAGCCGTACGATCCGCCACAGCGTCGAAATTTTGGTGAGTCGACCTTAGAAATGCTGGAGGAAGATCCGCTTTTTTATCAAGAAATTGTCCTCAGCGACGAAGCTCTTTTCTGATTGAATAAACAAAACTATTCTATTTGTTCCGATGAGCCACCTCAGGCAATATTAGAGTGCACCTGGAAAAATGTACAGTTTGGTGCGGATTTTGGTCCAACGGAATCATTGGCCCGTATTATTTTCAAAGATGATTGTGACATCAACGTTACAGTCGATGGCGCCCGCTATTGTTCAACTAGTTCTTACGATTTCTGAAGTGCACAAGCTAAATCTGGTCGACATGTGGTTCCGGTATGCCACTCAGCACGCGAATCGATGGACCATGACCATGGACCGATGAGTTCGGTCAGCAATTCAATTTATCGGTAGTTTTGGATTGGTGTATTGGCCGGATAGATTGTGGGATTTGAAACCTTTTGAATATTTTTATGGAGATACCTTAAATCAGGGATCTATGCCGAAAAGACAGCACCAATTGCAGCCTTGGAGATAACACTACACTTATTATTAGCGAGATACCAAAAAGTTACTCAACATTGGACTCTTTGTATAGACCACTTAAAACATACGAGTATGATCTTTAAATAGTAAAAAGTAAGCAATTATTTACTAACTCAAATGAAAATTTTACATAATTTTCCAATGTTTCTGTGTATTGTTTTGCCAATAAAAAATCAAAGGCTTAGGAAATCATCCATTATATAGAATATTCAAAATTATATCATAAGAAGCATGAAAGGCATGCAGAGAATTGCGATTCAACTCTGTTGATTATCTATATTCTACTTAATAGTTTAAAAAAAAAACACATTTGTAGAGCTATTTCATAAATGGAATCACCATCTTCCCGTTTATTGTTCTTTTTCCTTGTATGTGGTACATTCAATTATTTTTAATCAATAATCAAATGTTCATCTACTCGTATTCTCTTGTTTATGACGAATTAAAAACACTTATATAATTTTAAAAACTAACCAGTTACTGTCTTAAGAGTGAGTGGATTTAAATACTCGATCGGACAGTTGCCCTTATCATCCAAGGGAAGAGGGCAACTAGAGGAGGTAGTTGTTGTTTTCTCAGGAGCTGGACTAGTAGAGGATGGATTTGGTTGACTCTCACTGCTTTGATCGGATACGTCACTTGCTTCACTTACTGGAAAATCAATTTCTACTGCCAGTGTTGGAGAACTCACAGTTTCCAACGGATAACACTCAACTACTGCAATCGACATTAAAAATATCACCACCAAAAGAAGTGTTAATTTTTGCGATTTGAATACCATTTTGTTAGAATTTTAAAAGCGATATGAATATTTGAAAGAACTGTGCGACTGATTTGAATGCCTGTCAACTTATGAAAGGTATTGTTTCAACTTATAAGCATTAGCATCAATTACAGCGATTAAAAGTAATGAACGATTACGTATAACTCTGAGCATTTAATTAAAACGAAAACAGGTTCTATAAGAAAATTGAATTGAATTTCATGCGCAGTAGGCCAAGAGGCAAAGAAAGTTAAAGCTTAGTCAATGCAATCGGCAAGTGATTAATAAATTCCAATTTAATCACATCATCTTCATAAACTATGTATGTTTCTATCTAGATTTGTTGAAGAAAGGTCGTCCAAGGAATTAAAAGAAAAAGTGCACTTTGTGCCACATTGTGCATTAACAGTCATACCGAGTGGAACGGAATACTCGTATCTATCAACCTTCAATTAACACATAGGAATTTGTAATTTAATCAACAAAGTAATAATTAAATTAATGTCAGTATGTCAAATATTGGAGTCAAATATTGGTGATTAATTGCTTGTCGTGAGTACTGGAAATGTTTCATTAGGGTTAATACGAAATCGCTTAAACGATTCCTGTAGCCATGTCAATAACTTCTCGATTTTACTTGTTTTACTCTAAACATGAGTGGAAGCTATAATTATCTGCGCATCAAAAATTATTAAGTGATGACACGGTTTAACAGGGGTCTAAATTAAGGGCGAAAACGGTGCTTGTCCTAAAACGAATTGAGTCAAGATCGTGCAGTCAATACAGGAGAAACTAAACTTACTTACTGAATTGAACCTCAATTGGCAAATTTTAATTAGTCTTTTCAAAGCACGGCTATTTCCACGACATTTTATGTGAGGTCTTGCTCTAGTTTGTTGACCCTCTGAACAATATAGTATGTTGTAATATGTATGATAAAATAGAATCCTCAGTACAAAGCTCTTTCAGAGCTTTACAATGCGTTGCCCAGCTTGCCGAACCTCATCATGTCGGTCCGATTTAAGTCTACTGTTTCGTGTATCTTGAGCTCCATCTCATCAATTGCAAGCTAGATACTGACATGCAGCCCATTAGCATATACGAGTACCAAAGATTCTACATAGCCTCACAAGAAGAAATTGAGTGGCGACATGATCTCGTAAGCCAATTTACTAGCACATTCAGCAATATAATGTTCTTCTTAGTACTTACTAAGAACAATACTTTACTGACCTTATAGACAGTCGAGTACGTAGTGTGTTCCTACTAAAATAACATATCGTTCAAATCAATATCATTCATATTTCTGAAGAAATAATCATTGCACGTTTGGGCAAGAGGTCTAGAGCTAACTAGAGCGAGCAACTTATGCCAATTCGCATCAAAGCTAAATTCCCTTACATAAACCCAATATGCCCAAGCCGACAGCTGGTCTACACGAGGAGGAAGTTTCGGACTTTTCAATCGCAGAAATAAGTATAGTATTCGACTTTCTTTTAAAAGAAAGCATGCGCGAAGCAAATGTAACGCCATTTCTCTTAGCTGACGACGCAGTTAGGTATATTAAGCGATAACGCCGAAGATTTGCAGAATGCCTAAGATTCATGGAAAAATGCGTTAAAGAGAAACGGGTTTAAAATAAGTCGTTCAAGGACGGAGCAATTGACGTGCCCATTTGCGCATCCGTTGCGTCCTGTTCCAGATATAATGTTAGACGGAATAGTTCTTCCGAAAAGCACTATCTATAATTACTTAGAATCAATCGTTAACATGGAAGCGAAATGTGACGACGACGTAAGCCACAGAGTGAGTGTGGGTCGGGAATCTTTTGCGACCGAAAATTTCCACTTAAATTAAAGGGGAAACTTTACACCACGGTTGTTAGACCAGCTCGTATGTACGGTTCACAGTGCTGGACAATGTACGAAGCGTTTAAAAACAAAATGACGGCAGCGGAAATGAAAATGTTAAGGATGTCTACCGGAGTCACTAAACGCGATTGCATTAGATCTACGCGTATAAGAGGAAGTCTACATATAAAGAATTCGGTAACCGAACAGCTTGAGGCGAATAGAATAATCTGGTATTGTCACGTTCAAAGAAGATCTGAAGCAATCCAGGGCCGAGCAGAATGTAGACGCATTCTGCGGTCTTCGACATTAGCGGCAGTGATGCAGTAAAAATGGGAAACTCGTTACGCATAAGTTCGTATAACGAGGAAAGGGTCAATGAAAGGATAAGAAGAAGAAGAAGCTCAATATGCACCTATACCCCACGGAAGACATGGAAAACGGAAGTTGGATATCATAGCCTACAGGGCACCACATTTGGCAACGGATTTTGGCTAATACACTTTGTGGCAGAATGAAATATCACTATAGGAAGCACACGGTTTGCCCTTGTCAATATATACAAGAAGATACGGATGAAATTGATGATAGAGCCGGTGCTAATGAAAATTTTGTCAAGTGCCACAAAGACATATCGTCGATAAGCTACAACCGTAAAAGGCCGCTCTAATTTTAGTCGAATGTGTATCCCGAAATCTCTCAACAACCTCTATGTCGCCAGCATACAGTAACGAAGACTAGTGGAACGCTGCCAATGTGCCATCAGTTTAATTAGGAGTACCGGTACACATGCATCTAAATAAGAAGAATACCAAACGGAGCTGCAATGCTCTTCGAGCAGAAGTGGTGAGAAGGACATCGGCTTCTCTAGATGAAGAAAAACGAACACAAGAAGCACACGATCGAAGATATTGGGAGGATGTTCAACAGCAGGTGTAAGTACGTAAGTTTAAAAGAGAACATGTCAAGTCCAGAAGACCCGCACAGAAACCTGTGGCATTGAAGAGAGAAACCTTGTAGTGGAGTAACTTACGGTACTGAGAAAATTGAAACATAGTTTTGCAGACGTTATAATGGCAAAGAATCCCAACAATAGGCAGAATATACCGTCCAATTTAAAAAAGGGTTCAGCTGTTCAGTTGGATTGAACGTCATAGACTATGTCTATTTTGGTTCTACTATAAATTCTACCAACAAGAATTCAGCAAAAATAAAATGAAGAATAACCCCTGACAAACGTTGTTTATTTGGTCTCAGGAGGGAATTTCATAGTCAGACCTTTACCTATAAAAGTAAGTATAGTCTTTATAAGAACTTGTTTATAATAGTCTTAATTTACGGAGCCAAATTATGGACTCTATTTAAGCCAATGAAGATATCCCCAGTCGTTTCAAGAGCAATATTCTTGGAAAAATATTTGGGCCCGTTTGCAGTGAAACCTATAAAGAGGAGATTCAACGAAGAAATATACGAGTTGAACAGCGATATCAACCTAATAAGAAAACTGAGTCGCCTTGGGCATCAAGAATCATCGAATCCATCCCAGAAGGACATCGAAGTAGTGAAAGACCGCACTTAAGTTGACACGAGGGAGTAGAAGGGGAGTGGAGGCAGTTAGCTAAAGATCAGGATACTTGTTAGTTGGAGCCCAAGTTCACCAGAATTTTAGAGCCCAGCTAAGAAAGTGAGGTGGCGCTGGCTGAAACTATTCGCATCTCGAAAATAATTGCAACATAAACATCTAAATATGTTTCTGTAATATTGCGCGCGAGAATTCCAAAACACCAGATTTCTATTACATGACAATGAGTTCATTTATTTGAACTGGACATCTTGGATACGAAATATTTTCCGTAGACTGAATGATGACCTTAGGCTCGTGTTTCCGGTGATCCGTTCTTCCTTATTTTCTGCCTTCTCTTGCAATATATTCTAGGTAAGAAGAAAATACCAGAAATGACCGAAGACCTTTCTTGATTGTTGCAAACAAAAATCCCTTTAAATTGTTCGTTCTTGTTTTTGTGTCCGAGATTACTCTATTTCCGAAGGCCCATATATGTGTATATATACTATGAAATTCGGGCTATCAGCTTTTTTCACAAGTTCACTGTTCATTCCTACCTGAAAATAGAGATCACATTCTACATCTGTCAACTAAAAGCCTGTTAGTTACACTTGATATTTCAAAGGCATTTAGCTTCAGATCAGATCTATTGTACAAATCTCATTTAAATGAGTTTGAAACTATTGAAAAGTTGATAAGCCCGAGATTTTCATTTTCCTCATCGATCTATCGTTATTTTCTTTCTAGTAAATTTTCTTACTGATAGTCAGTTCTCAGCGCCTGAATTAGAAGTACTCGTAGTTATCACTTTAAAAAGTTAAGGGTGATATTTTTTTTATTGCACAGTCAATAAACGCATTTTACTACCAACATAATGTCTCCTGTACAACTTATATTACGATGCTTCAAACCAACAACATAACCTGTATGCTATGAATTCAATTCGCTAAGGAAAAATTCTATGACCATCTGAGCAAATCTTGCTTAACAGTACCTTTAAATAAGTAGGCAGCGCTCGCTTGAGGAGAACAAGTACATCCGTGGTATTTCTATCGAAATTGATGTCTCCACGAAGAATGCAGCTTTGACGGCATGTGTAACTGGTCAGAGAATACCACTAAGAATTGATGATGATTTTGTAGATTAACCCTTATGCGAGTGACAACTCTCTACAAATATAGTAACTAGTCGGGGGGCCGACTGCAATTCGACCACATGTTTCTCGTTTTTGTGAAGTATAAGCTGTAGGAAATTCAGATGACTGTTTCAGATATTTCATCCTAAGGAAATTGTCCTTTGTTGTATTTTTTTTAAAGTTTCTATATTTGTCAACAAGGTCCAACACAATTCGTTCTTCAATATTTGACTACCGTTCCCCCTCAACAGGTTTCCCTGTACAAATTTGTACGTTGAGTGGATAAGAGTTTGAAGAATTACAGGCCCAAAATATTTTTATTTCATATTTTTACGGCTTTAACGGCATGTATTGAGTAAAGCGAGTATATCCTCGATATCCAAACAATGGCTCATCGACTGTTTTTTACTCATTGGGCTTATAGTTTTTATCCAAATTAGAGAGCAACATACTCCAAACGTCGCGGATAGCATTCCAAAACGGTCGTGCGACATTGACGCGCGAATCAAAGGAATATGATCTGGCTTCTATAATTCGGTTAAAGCTTCTCTATTTAATTTGTACACACCACCACAGTAAGAATACCAAGAAATGCGTCAAATTCCCTTTCGGTAGATATTTTGAAAATTATGTCTTTTGGTAGAATTTTTGTATTTGTCTGCCAGTACTTTGTTGTACGCGTCAGTTACTTTATTACCCTCTCTGTTTGTTTCCATTGGTATTAAATCACAGATAGTATTTGACGAAATAACTTTGAAAATTTCGCTCGCAGTACAATATTTGGTAAGTCCTGTTGGTCCACCTCGTTGACAGACAATATTTCACCCTAGTGTTTGACATTTGGGAAATGGCTCTGCCAGCCAGCGAGTTCCATCTTTCCCCATGAGTTCAGAAAAGTTGTATTCTTTTGCGCTGTCATCCGAATCACATAATTCTGGTTCATATTCATATGTGGCGTTCTGATTCAACGTCCGAAACTTCAACTTCATCTGCAGAAGGAATGAAATTTTCTTCTCCATCTGATGCATCGAAATCGCCTTCGTCGCTTGAATCTTCACATAGCAAATTTCGAATTTCCTCAGAATTATATCTTTGCACTTGAACTTGTTCCAGCAATATCCTATTCATATACAATTGAAGTTTTAAATACGGTGAATTTGCTAAGTAATTTTCAGCTATTATTAAGTGGAATAACAGAAATAATGCCTGAACTTACCAACTTTGTAGACCGGATTCAAAAGAAAAAAAGGTGCTATGATCTAAAATAAACAAATGCTTACATTTCGATGTCATTTAAAGCAATCTATAAAAGCAATAATAGCTTTTGCTATAAACTTACTTACGCGGGTACCTCGTCACACAGTTCAAGGCGTTTTTTCTTCACACACATAAGGGTTAAAGGATTGCTAGTGAAAATGCCATATGTTCTCTGCACTTCTATCGTGAACTTTGGTCTTCTTTGTGGAAAACATTCTCAATGGTTGTAACGTCTACGCTCAGATACCTGTATATATGTATGTTAAAACTGTTTGTGCATCTGAATTAGCATCTGATTTATGCTTAAACTCCAAACTATGTGTATAATAACATAGATAGGGGATGCAAGTTCTCCTTAAACGAGAGTTTAATTATTGAGCGTTGTCTTAGCTCCGTGTCACAATAATATCGCTGGAAATGAGTACTAGTCGTGTTCGTACAAAATTTTTATAGATTTTGGCCTCCAAATCCAATCCAAATAAAAATCAATTTGTAATTTACCCTTCGACGGGGCGTAAGTAGAGTCAGGAGTATAACACCTAAGTATAATTGTTATTGTGCTCTTAAGTGATACAACAAAGGTGCCCTTGGAAGTTTCTCTCTATCCTTTAAAAGAGGACCCTCAATCTATATAAATCCTTGAGAGTGTAAAATGTATCCATTGCTTTATTTATTGAATTTGCTCTTTGGGACAACATAGAAAATGCCTTTCTACCACTCCCGTTTGCTACCGGATTGGATATTTTACCCCATCTCTTTTTCAAGCGTGAAAAGCTTGATTTAATAGTAATTCGTATGAGAAAATTGTAACTATTCATATCGTTTTGGGTGACGTTAAGAATATCAAATAGACTTTTTATCAAATTAAGGAAAAGTTGTTGTATATTTATTTGCCATAAAAAATGAGGATTTTTCCACCATCTACAGATTATTGAAGATATAAATCACCGGATATCTGACAACCATTAAATTGAGTTTAGAAAAAATAATTCAGTCAAAATGTGTCCCTCTATTCGAACTTAAGAAGATTGATGGCCGAAAATGTAGCATAATTACGGATCAATTTCCAATTTCTGAAAAGTATGTCTCTAAACAAGGACAAGGATATGTTTTAAATTGAATTTTCCCATTCCATAGCTCATCAGCGTTGAAAAGTTTGACCCAATTGCAGGTATCTATCAATATTCAAGGTAAATACTCCCTATTTCGCCGTTCGTTGGCGACTTCAGCTCACTTTAACATCATTAAAATGGTGTCAAGGCATAAGATATAATTTGATAATGGTGTAAAACAGGATTTTTTCCAGTAACTGTTCATAGTTCACCAGCACAGATTTTTTCAACGGAAAATCTGTTAAAAGCTAAACTATCCAAAATGCTCCTCCTCTACTCACCGTCAATGCAGACGGAACTGAAAATCTTACTCACTTACTTTAAGTGGCGCTACAGTCCGGGACGTACCTTGGCCCCAATCAACAAGCTTCTCCAGCCAACTCGATCCCTGGCTAAATGCCTTCAGTTTCGCACTCTAAGTTGGCTGAGGTCCGCTTCCACTTGCGTGCGCCACCTGAGTCTTGGCCTTCCTCTACTACGCTGTCCCTCGGTGGCGGATTTGAAGACTTTTCGGACCGGAGCGTTGGTGTCCATACGCTCTACATGACCCAGCCATCTCAGTCTTTTGATCTTCACTCTTTTGGCTAGGCCCATGTCGCTGTACAGTCCGTACAGTTCGTCGTTGTATCTCCTCCTCCACTCACCGTCAATGCAGACGGGACCGAAGATCGTCCGAAGAATTTTTCTCTCGAAACAACCAAGAACACCCTCATCCATTTTTGATAATGTCCATGCCTCTGCGCCATAAAGCAGAACCGGGATTATTAAGGCCTTACAAAGGGCGACTTTTGTTGTCCGAGAGAGGGCCTTGCTACTCAATTGTCTTCTTAGCCCAAAGAAACTGCGGTTGGCAAGAGTTATTCTTCGCTTGATCGCAGCGCTGATCTTGTTGTCTGTATTTATAGCTGTCCTTTTTGCTTGGCAGCATATACTTGGTCTTGCCCTTATTGACCGCTAAACCCATTTTCGCCACTTCCGTCTCAATACTCGCGAAAGCGCCACTGACAACACGCTGCTTTCTCCCGATTATGTCAATATCGTCGGCGTATGTGAGTAGTTGGATGGACTTTAGAAAGATAGTGATTCTTGTGTTTGTTCGTGAGTTTTGCACTATCCTTTCAAGTACGATGTTGAAAAAATCGCGTGACAGCGCATCGCCTTGTCTAAATCCTTTCAGGACATTAAAGGTCTCTGTGAGATCTTTACCGACCTTGATGGAGCAGCGTGCATTCTCCATCGTCATCCTGCACAGACGGACGAGTTTGGCAGGGATGCCAAAACTTGACATTGCTCTATATAGCTCGTCTCTATAGATGCTGTCATACGCGGCCTTAAAATCGATGAATAGGTGGTGGGTATCGATCTGGAGCTCATGGGTCTTCTCCAAGATCTGCCGTTGTGTGAGTATTTGGTCGATGGTGGACTTTCCTGGCCTGAGGCCACACTGAAATGGACCTATCAGGTTGTTGACGAACGGCTTCAGGCGTTCACACAATACGGCGGATAAGATCTTATATGCGATGTTAAGGAGACTGATGCCTCTGTAGTTGGCGCAGTTCAGAGGGTCTCCTTTCTTGAGAATCGGACAAACAATGCTGAGCTTCCATTAATCGGGCATTCTTTCGTCCGACCATATCTTACAGATGAGTTGGTGTCTGCTACTTACCAAGTCATCGCCTGCCGCTTTGAAGAGCTTGGCAGCCAGGCCGTCTGCTCAAGCAGCTTTGTTGGACTTGAGCTTAGATATAGCTATCTTCTACTCCGATGTTCCCTTGTTCATCTCTACAGGCTTCGGTTCGGGGTTTGTATCCGTGGCATGCTATTTTTACCTTTTGGTAAAACTTCTGAAACTCATTCATGGAGTAGCATCTCTCAATTTGCTCGACGGCGGGCTTCTCATTATCTTTCTTCTTCCTCCTCAGAAGCCGGTGTTCGTCTCTCCTCTTCCGCTCATAGAGCTCATGAGCAGCTCTGGTCTTTCTATGCAGCTCCGCTTTATATGCATCTTAGCTACATGTGCTTGCCGGCTTCATCATCGAACCAGGGATTTCGTTGTGGTGGACGAGTGAAACCCAGCACATCAGAAGCGGCATCTCTGATGGCGTTTTGGCAGTGTTGGTCTTCGACGCCTGATGCTAGCGGTATTGGACCTCTTAAGAGATTAAAAGGCACTCGATCGGAAAAGAATTTGCCGATCTCTTGCGATTGTAGCCGTCTGATGTCGAAATTCCTCACAGAAGTAGCTTGTCTTGGCGTAGTTTGGGATATTCGAAACCGTACCTTGGCTACAACAAAGTAATGGTCCCACTCGATGTTGGCTCCTCGGAACGTACGGACATCCATAATACTGGAGGAGTGTCTTGCGTCGATCGCAATGTGATCAATCTGGTTGACTGTTGATTGATCAGGAGTTCTCCAAGTCCCCTTGTGTATGTCGAGATGTGGGAACCGCGTGCTAGCCACGACAATGTTTCGCCTCACCGCAAAGTCAATTAGCCTGAATCCGTTATCGGAGGTGGTGTTGTGCAGGCTATATTTTCCGATTGTTCCCCCTAAGATGCCCTCTCTTCCTAGCTTTGTATTACAATCACCGAGGACAATTTAAATGTCATAGCTAGGGCATTGCTCGTAGGTCTTGTTAAGGAGCTCGTAGAAGGCATCCTTGGTGTAGTCATCTTTCTCCTCTATGGGGACATGCGCGCATATAAGGCTAATGTTGGCGAATTTAGCCTTGATACGGATTGCTACGAGGCGCTCGCTCGCATGCCGAAAGCACGGGACTTCTTTTCTTAGTTTGCCCCAGAAAGCAAATCCGCCTCCAAATAAGAGCTTTTCATATCGCATTTCTTAGATGGCGGAAATATCTGTTTTGCAGCAGTCTAGTGCCTAGTTGTTTGGCTGCACGTGGCTTATTCAAGAACCCGCCATACAATGTGCATAACCGATATTTGTTGTCCTTGATTTGGTTGCCGGGATTCTCAACATTATATCCGTCCATGCTCGTGGCCTGTTGCTGCTTCGTAACTTTATTCGTTTTTCTGCAAACCCCTCTCTTTGTTACAATTCCCATGTTAACCGTGGACGATAATTTCTTAAGCTTGCGGTGGGTTGGGGAACAAACCATCATCGTAACCACCGTGACTATGTGTTAAGGTGAATGCTAGCAAGAGGATTATCATCTGTCAGTATCAACGAAAGTTTATCTAGATATGTATGTATATGATCTGTAATTTCGTGCTTACAGGAATTATCACATTCAGTTTCTTGATATTCGGGTTTGAAGAACACCTTAAAAGTCGTAGGTTTCTTTTTGATAAGCTTAAGTGCAAACTTCCTAGATGTTATGCCTTAATCGAAGTATACACTAAGAATATGCTAGCATTTTTTTTTAAAAATGCAAGACTTTGCTTAGATGGCATAGAAACTTTCCCGCTCATCTTCTTTTTTTATGAAGTCTCGTACGTGAAACTTTTGTAAAAATATTGCAGGTTACCGCAGATACAAATTTTATTTAAATTAGACCCTGAAAGTATGCAAAGCGAAGTAGTTGATATAAGTTTAATTTCGTTGGTATAAACATACTCGTACTTACATTACGTACTCACATATCAATATTGATTGAAAGATGTAGCACCTTTGTCGTATTCCCGTAATATTTTCAGTAAACTCAAACTTATCCTTATCTTGATATTCCTACCTCTTCAGCTAGCTCACTAATCTAATTTTGTTTCAACAAAATTTTTTTAAATGAATGTGAGCTGCATCTTCTGTTGTATAGGTATACATTCATACCTACATATTGTTTACATTTAAATAGAAATTACGAAAACCCACCCAGAATTTCCGGAAGCCACTTATGAACCTATTATCTGTAATTATGACACGTTTCTCGATTCTTTGTGCAAATGCCACATACAGATACAGTTTTTAGTTGTGCTTATAGTAAATGTATTCACATCACGAGTTGGAATTAATGATGCAGAACAACAGGCCGATTAGCGTCAATACAGTAAACAGGTTCGAAAGGCATACCACCTCCATAGACGCACATTCTTTTCGAAATAGACATCTCTCAAATCTATCCAAAGACTATGTCAAACTCTCTCCAAATGAAGCCCTAATCACCAGCTGGAAATAGTCAATGTGTTAAATCAAATCAAATTCTGATTGACAGAATCAAAACAATAATCGAACACAAATAAATCCAGACACTAACACATATACACCCAAACACTTAAACTTTATTTTATTGGAATTTCTTTTCCGTTTTATTTGGCATTGGTTCTACTTTTTTCGAACAGTTCTTTCTTTTTGCAATTTTAAAATTTTCCAGTTAGGCCAGCTACCAATTCCGGGGTTATTTGCACACATTCACCATAGGAGTCGTAGTATTTGCATTTTCCGGTCGATTCCTCTGGTGCCTGTGGTTCGGCTAATTGTAATTCACCACCTTCCGGTTTAGGAACGCCAGAATTGTAAACGGTCGACGGTGCAGGATAACATCTAATCATCATAATAAGTGTTGTAATGAGAAAAACTAATGTAAACACTTTGACAAAAGTCATTTTGAGAATTCACTCTGAAGGTATACACTCCTTAAAGTAACACCAATGTCAGATACAGAAAAGATACTGACATTTCAACTGGATGACGATCAGATAGAAGGTGCTTATACTTAAAGTTTCTACCTACAATCTAAACCCGTTTTAGTTTTTACGTCCAATTAATCTTATTATTGTTAATATGCAAATGAGATTGTATCTCTTGAACCTTGTGACCAAATTAGCGGGGGAATCTAACAAGTTACTATATTTACTGGATCTGACGGTTGAAATACACAAGACATTTTCTTTAAAAAAAAAAAAAAAAAAATCAGCTGTTCGAATGCATGGTGAATGACTTCTACTAAATAACATAGCGTCAGGCTTTTGTTTTGTAAATTTTTTTTTGGATTTCCCCATGCTGTCAGCCGGTATTATTGGAAGTATGTCTGAAGCCGATAAAGAATCGTTAATAGGTGCTAATCTGAATAGTTGCTCAAGCCGAACTTAAGCTAAAATCAATTTTACAAATTAGACATTCCATTTCGAATTGTTTTTTTTTTTTTTTATGTTTTTCTGAGTGACACTGCTGCAAAGTTCGTTTTCCGTTTTATCATTTTTTACAATTTTTGTAGACTTTGAGCAGTTACGTAGTTTCAGACACAAATGAATTTACAAGTCAGATTGATTTTAGTACTCCTTATATACTAAGGGACCTACCTGTATCTTATTCAATTTATTATTGATGTACGAGAGCAATGCACTTGGATTTTATTAACTGATGTGTGATAAACAGAAAGTAAAATCGAAGTTCCATATTAGAATAAATGATACGAGTATAATCACAAACACATTGAAAGTATCTTCTTTTAGTGATGAGTTGTTTGTCTTCATCTAATAGAAAGTAACTACACGATTAAGAGTTTGGTTTCTGATGTGTTCTGAAGGCTCGAACTTTGGATAGCTAAATAATTAAAAAATTGAATAATCACTGACACTGTGCTAATCTTTTGTTGCTTTTCCTTTGCTGTGTCTTAACTATGAAGCTACGACCAAAGTTTGAATCAGGCTGTCTGTCTGCGCCTGTCTACAGCTGCCTGTCATAGAAGATGATGACATTAAATTGCACACCTCGTTGGATTAAATTTTGCCTATGAATTACTAGGTGGGGTGAAAAGTAACGTCCTTGACCGTCAGAATGCGCTGCTACTGCTATTTAGGCAGACATGCCAAATTTCAGTGCGATACTGTCTTTAGTTTTGTTTCGACAGCTGATTGTTGTTGACGTGTTTGGCATCATGTTGAGTATGGACAAAAACGATGTTCGTTCTCTCATTAGTTTTTGAGAAGCAAAACAGCGAAGGAAACAAAAGAAAAGTTGGATAAATATTATGGGGCTGATGCTCCGTCAGATTACACCGTCAAATATTGGTTTCGAGAGTTTCGTAGTGGCCGCAACTCCACTACCGATCAAGTCCGCAGCGGCAGGCCCTCCGATGCGGTTACAGAGGAAGATGTCAAAAAAATATATGAAAAGGTGTTGGCTGACCGGAAAGTGAAGGTGCGCGAGCTAGCAGATACCACAAAGATTAGTACTGAGCGCACACGCTATATTTTGGGCAATATTCTGCATATGAAAAAGTTATCCTGCCGCTGGGTGTCGCGCATGCTCACTCCTGACCAAAAACACGAACGCCAGAGCACTTCGAAAGAGTGTTGGACTTGCTGATGCGGAATCGGGCGGACTTTTGGCCTCGATTGGTAACTGTCGATGAAACCTGGATCCACTATTACACACCAGAGAACAGAATGAGTGCCAGGTAATGGACTGAAGTCGGTGCTCCGAAGCGGCCGAGAGAGGTTCAATGGGTCGGAAGGTTATGGCATCGGTTTTCTGGGATTGCCATGGCATACTCTTCGTGGACTACCTCGAAAAAGGAAAAACCATCAACACCGAGTATTACTGTGCATTATTGGAGCGATTGAAGCCGAAATCGCATAAAACGAAAAAAAAATTTGTTTTTGCAAGACAATGCGCCGGCGCATAAGAGCATCGCAACCACGGCTAAAATCAATGATTTACGGCTCCAATTGATGTCGCATTTACCGTATTCGCCCGATTTGGCTCCCCCGGACTATTATCTCTTCCCAAACCTCGAAAGATGGCTCACCAATAAAAAATTCAGCTCACGCGAGGAAATCATCGACGCCACGGAGGAGTATTTTGCAGACCTTCCGGAAAATTTCATTTTGGACGGGATCAAGAAGATGGAATAAGTGTATCAAGCTAAAAGGGGACTATAGGGTACATTTAAAAAAAAAATTTTTTTATTCCCAAGGAGGTCACTTTTCACCCCACTAATATGTTGTGTTAAACGAGTGGAAGAGGCGAAAACCGCCAAACTGCCTTAAAACCCTAAACAAAATGTACTATTACTTGCAACTTATTTGAGAATGCTAGCTTTCTGCATGTGAGCGTGCTTAGTTAAAGACCTGAACATTGGTTGTAAGAGGTCCTTCATAAAGGATGCCGTTCAGGTGATGAAAGTGCTTAATGAGGCCTTTTAACTAGCTTTTTTCACTGTGTTTTTGTTTGTACCCGATAATCAAATGTGTACAAGATCGGTTATCAGATTCTCATGTCATCTGTGCTGATCTGAATGAGTGGTTTCATATTACGCTATTCTGTCATAGACCAGTTAAAACTACCGCCATAGAAAGTCAAAGTTGAGATTTAGGATTCGATAGAAAAGACTTATTCAACCTTATACTGAAATCATTGGTCAAATCTACATCCACTGCGTATTTCAAAGGAATAAATATAGCGGATAACTATTCCGTATATCTCATCAAATAGATCTGCCTAAGAAGTCACCATATGCCGAATATTCTGGCCAAACATCAGCAGGAATGTGGATCTGTTGAAAATGACAAGAGCTGAGCCAATTGCAATACAGATTAAGAGACGCAAATGGAAATGGATCGGACATACCATCAGGAAAAAAGCCGACAGCATTACCAGAATGGCGTTAGAATGGAACCCTCTACGAATTACTATTTCTTTTACTTCTTAGGACAAGTTACTCCGCAGATTATTTATTTATTTATTACTTGACAAACAGTTTACATAGTGTATAGGGTAGTTAGCAAATGATAAGTGTACAATTTTGTAAAAATTTTACGGTATTATCATTATGCAGTTGTGCCTGATTGTTTTGTTTATTAACTTATAGGTAGTTGTTTTCATTCCGAAAATGTATCTTGTAGAGAGAAATAACAGAAAATAAACAAAGAGATTTATAGGGAAACTAATTTATATATTAATTAAATATTTATTTTGTCTGTGTAGCTAGTGCAGTAGTGCAGGTTTGGCACCGATATAAAAGTGCTGAGTGTTCAGCACAAGCCGCATTATTGCAGCAATAGCAAAACGCTCGGGTTTTCCGCTGACTTTTGCACTCCGCACGACATAAGTGGCATGATGGCCGATTTGAACGCGGTACAAACGAAGAAACAGGTCCTGGTGTTGGTGTTGCTACTTAATTTTTTTTATGTGGCCCTCCACAACATCAAATGTGCTTCGAATTTTGGGATAGCACGTTATTCGTAGATTGGTGACTTCTTCAATGTTTGAAATTGCCAATTGTCTCGTCAACAATTTCAAAAATGATCGTCGTTTGTCCGATTTTTAGACTGGATTAATTTCATCGTATATTATGATTGAAGCCAACGCAGCAATATCGATTATATAGTAAAACATTGCAAGCGGAATATGATATTTTGGCCTTGATTGATCTCGCGCTTCTGATCCGACGTCTTTCCACCATAAATCATACCCTTCGAATCACACAACCACCATCCTTTTTTTGCGTGAAACGTGCCAGTCCTTGATAAGAAAAAAGTTCGTCCACGGTAATCGAATCGTGCGGATTGTAAGCTGCTGCCAAATTAGCCTACAACATAAGCCACAAATCATCAATAAGAGCAGTTTTGCTAATGAGTAATATCTCCGGCCTTCTTATCGCAATCAAAGCGAATAAATTTTGTGATAGATATATGATATACGATTATATGATAAAGCGGCTTCATATATTAGAGCATGTGTTGGGCCCCATAGTTCCTTAGCAGGTTCGCTGTTTGATTTACACATTCCAGCATACAAAATGATAGCCAAAAAGCATTAAACGCTTTTAAAGTCAACACTTTATTTTGTTTCTGCTTAGTAAGATTTGCTTCATTCTATATGGTATAGCTGATATCTGCGTGGCTTTGCGATTCGTTTCTCGAATGATGATGTGAGCCATATCTTCGGTGATTAGAGATCGAAAGATGGTAAATTGATCATGAGCCAAGTTTTCCAATGGCCCCCGCTTGCTTCTAGTGTAATCGCCAATATTATTAGGATGAATGCGACTACTCGTTAGTGGATCTTTGTACCAATATGTGTCATTTTTGGATATAAAATGGGCAGCATCAGTCTCAGCCTGATGACGGGAAGCAGTGCAGGAGCAGCTTCTTCACGAAGCTTTTCCATCTCATTATCGTGGTCTTCATCGAACTTATCATCATTCATTTTCATATTTACTTGGTCTTCGACATCGAACACATCAATAGCACCTACTGGATAATTTGGCATATGGCACCCGAACCAGGTAGGGGAAGATTCGAGATGCATGACCAGGCCAAAACAAGTCCCGTGAGCTGACCCTTTTTTAGCCAAAATGCCAAAAATGAAAGAAATAGATAATTTTCGTAGAATAACCATCAACGAATATGCTTATGCTGCTTGCGGTTCGACTGTTCGACTGATTTCCTCCTAATCATGTTATTGGTCCATAAAAGGACCATAAAAGAATTATTTTCTTGCCCAATTCCTATGTATGTATATCTTTGTTAACCCTTCTCCCTTATTTTCCATAATCTCTTCATAATACACGCAGGTCCCTAGGGACTTTGTCGCAAACCATCGTACTGAATGTCTTCAAAATGAAAAAAAACTCGAAATGAAGTGCAAGCATCGTTTCGGAATGAGTTTTAATCGCTTTAGCATTGTTTTTTTTTTATAGAATACAGTAAGCATTAAGCCTCTAGCACTTCTATAAAAATATTTGTAGCATTCAAAAAATCAAAAGGTCCCTAGGGACCTTCTCGCTAATCGAAGGGTTAAAATGAACCTTTGCATGATCTATCCAGCAATAAAACCTTGATCTAGGAGGTGAATGGAACCCTAAAATGGCATGGTCACCTGATCAAAATACATAAATACGGTTGAACACATTGCGATACATGTACACTCAACGAAATTAAATTAAAGGCAAAAATTAAATTAAAACCCGTTCGTAAAAGCGAAAAATTATGTCGTTAAATGGATTAGTTTGATCTTGAAAATACTAATCAATATATAAAATTAAAATAAGATAACCTTACGAAATTCAACTAAAGGCTTTTGACTTAAACATATATATATACATTATGACATTCAAATTTTATAAAATTGGTAAATTAGCACCCCATACTTAAAATATGGGGTTTTGGCATGAAATCCGCAAGGGCTCTGAACTTTGTCGTAGGTATTTTCTTCGTAAGAAACTGTCGGTCCTTACCAAAGATTCTGCACACTAGAGTTCCCCACAAGCTCTCAATTGAATCTAAGTCTTAGAAAAACAGGTTAATCGAAATGCTTGTGAAAAATGCCAATTTTGAATTGTTTGAGCTTCTTCAAATTCCATTAGCACATTTTCCAATAAATTAACATACTTTACTGAATGCATTTGTGTTCCCATTTTGTAAATTGGACTTTTGCCGTAGTAACTTAATCCAGCTCAGATCATCACAGTACCATCATCGAAAGTACTTCTGATAGACCCTTGTTTTTCTTATCTCAACTCGTGCAGTAATCACTGAAACCATTCGGTCCATAAAACTTAAATTTTTTTTTCGTCCGAAAAAGTACTCGTAAAGTTTCTTCATTCATAGGCCAGGATATGTACTTTTTTGTAGTCTTTCCGTTTTATGATTCTGACGGGTTGGTCGAAGTGTCGAAAGTATCGCTGCCGTTCAGGCGTCCGTAGCAAACGATCCAAATCAGTCCATTCCATGGCGTTCTCAAGAATTGGGCATGATCGCGCCATGATCACCCATTATTTTTGGCCCGAATTGAAAGATATGGACATGTGTTATCTTAAGAAATGGGCGAGTCGATTGGCCGCCTCGTTCGTGCGATTTAAGGCCCTTAACTATTTTCTGTGGGACTACGTTAAGTCATTGGTTTATGCCAACAAGCCGACGACATTGGAAAAGCTCAGAGCCAACATTAAATGCGAAATGTGTGTATTGAAAATTGGGTTCAACGAATCGACCGCTACAAACGTGTCCGCGGTGGCCGAGTTCCATTTATAAATGTTTTGATTGTAGTTTAAGCCGATAGTAAAGTTTTTGAAATATCTCAAATGATTTGCGTTTTATTTAAAAAAAAGTTGTCAAGCCCTTAGTGGAAAACTCTTAAGATAGTACAAAAAACAAAAATGAAATGACTTCAATTTTGCTTCGATTTGTTCGCATTGAACAAAAGGATCCAGCTTCCTTTATTTTTATTTCGGATTTGAAGATATGATTAAGTTTCAACAATTGAATTTTCCACTCATAAGACGTTTTCCTGTCCTACAATATGCATGCCTTTAATTGAATTTCGCTAAGTGTATACAAAACTGTACTAGTTTCCACAATCTTCGATGTCAAGGTCAACTCGGCTGACCAGCTAGTATGAGCCGGATAAAAGATACAGTATCTAAGATACAGACTCTAAAAAAATAGTGAGAACTTTTTTATCTTCCGTTACACTGCAATATCGCTTCTGATATGTCGCGTTTCACAAGACGATCAGAAGTAATAGTACGTTTACACCAACCAGAAATTCAACATTTCGAAATGAAAAGTCGGAATTTCATTTCACCGTTTACATTGAATGCAAAACATTTATATGAAAGCCGCTGTCTTTCCATTTCCCCCTTTTTTATACTTTTCTTGATTGAGGCACATAATCGTCAATGATTGTAAATATTGGAACAGCTGACTTCTTTCAAAGTTGCTTTTGTATAGGTAAGCGATAAGAAGTGAATGAAACGCGGAATAATTAAAAAGGTCAAAGGTGTTCGATTTGACAACCTTCTAAATGCAGAGACGAAATTCAGCATTTCGTGTAAGATTGAAGTTTGAGGATATCATAGCTAACTATATAATTAAATACTGCAAACAAGGATGAGTGGCGATTTGAAAGCTGCTTTCGGCAGCGAGATTGAAGGATGTTACAGTGGGAATAAGTAGGTACGGGAAATTTATTAATTTATTTATATTTAGTTTACAAAAAATAAGTTTTTGAACTATTTTTAAGTTTCCGAACGCTCGAATGAAAAAGGGAACTCTTTTAGGATCATTCATGTGCTTAGGAATTTTAGGAAATCAGAAAAATGTTGTTTTGCAAACTGTACCGTATATGTTGTAAGAGTCTGAAATATTTTCTTTTTTTTTATTTTAAAATAAATAGTTGTAAATTTTTTTTAAGAAACCATTTGACCATTCTCCCCTCCCCCTTATCAACGAAACTACTGAGCCTAAAATTTAAAAAATAAATATAGAAAATATTCTAAGTGGATTACAGGAAAATCTACAAGAAATCTATGATGTAAATACAACATGGTAAATCTTTCAATATTGTGTGTACAAATTAACATTTGCCATTTGAATTCATAGTATAGAATGTTTTTATTTTTCTACTAGAATGTTATGTTTGTTCTGGGGACACATTATTCTAGTTCCACAAACAAATTTGGATCAGATTCAAAAACTTTCCATATGTTCCAATGTGAGGTCAACTCGCACTTGTCCCCTTTTTATTGAGAAGAAATCTAGGCATCAAGGCCATCACATGGCGTTTATTCATATTTTATATAATAAAACTAATATATATAATATATAACATACAATATTTAACAAATTTAAACGACGAGAAATTTTCCTATAATAAAAGGAACTGAGATTAAGTTAAAAATCGTTATTCGCTATGAATAGAATTAAATGAAATTATGTTTTGAATACGACTTCAGCCTTCTGGAAATGTAGATCAATTAATACAACATCTCAGTGAATTTGTGTGGTTGGGACCTTTATAATTTGTATGTCCTTGTGTTTGAAATCATGTAGTGAAAAAAAAAATAAATATATTTTTACCTAGGAAATCGCTGCTATAATATTTCCTTCACTTGTGTCTTCACGGATCCTGCTGTGGCCTCGCCTGGTGTTCTTCAAGGCTGTAACATTTTCAACCTAACTTTAAATGATTCCTAAAGGATTATGATAATAAGAGATGCGCTCTATTCATTAGAAAGGAAATAAACCCTTTCACACTTATTTAAAATAAAGTTCCGGCACCGATATTTTTTAAACTACTAGTCTGCCCAAATAGGTTGCCAATCTTTGTATGACAACTATTTGAACTGGGGTGAAATCGGCTAACGCGATAGTTGATAGTTGATAATCAAAATCGATACTTTTGCTCTGTATAAAGTGATTATCAAATCGACAATCGTTTTTTTGCGTTGATTTTAGGTGATAGCTCATTAGGTGTCGTTTTCATACATTTATGTCATTTTCCACAAGGATTTTGGTGTGGTCGACTTCAAATTCAAAACACAATTCGAAAATGACATTTAATTCTACGCAGACTTAGAAGTGATGCCAATATATCCACAATTTTTTGCGATCGATTTACACAGAGCAAAGAACAGTTGATAATCAAAAGCGACAGTCAATTATCGCGTTAGCCGATTTCACCTCTGAATATACCACATGCTCACATCAAACCCAAAATCATTATTTTTAATTTATCTATACTTAAAGTGAATCAGATAACTATCCATTATCTCCGAGTTTTCTTCGATAAGTCGTCGGAAAAAAAGGGAAGTACGTAAGTGCAATGGTATTATTGGAGATACCTATAGAAGAAGATTCGCCATTTTTAGGGACGGGCTGGACAAGTGCTGCTTTTCATCTACTAAAAAAGAGCCCAGAAGTGTAGGATTGATGAAGAAGCTTTCTCGGTGTTCAAGTCACTGGTCTATTTTGCCTGATAATAGTGTCGTTAAATCGACTCCTTAGTTGAAAAAATGTTAATAGTGCCATATTGAATCTTATAAATTTTGATTTCTTCTTCGCAAACTTTTTGAGGCAAAAGAAAGCTTTGCCACTAACCATGATTTCAAATAAAAATAAGTATCGACTCCAAGCTGCTCAGGAACCAAACTGGCCAATTCTCATCGGGATCCTGGATTTAGTTCTAGCATCAGCTGGACGTTGGTTTTTGAATGGATAAATACCAAACTTTTTATAAAAGATGCTAAATTCACACTTCCGGATCTTTGCCACATTTTCACTCACAGGTTCTACAGTTTCTACAGTTTGTGTTAAAAGATTTATCGACAACACGAAGTATAGCGGACACTTCTGCTCGATTACGAGGACCAAAAACATCACACAATCTTCTTTATGTTTCATAAAAAGAAGACAGGTTTCCAAATTAATTTTGGAAGACATAAAAGCGTTCTTTTGATTAAGTAAGAATAAGTATAAAGATCTAACAACTATCACTGTATAAAGGTCATCCTTAACGGAGAACCCATCGATTGAAAAAAAATACCTTTCACTATAATATTATTCAATTCTACTTCGTAGATCAACGAAAATTCAGAAATTAGAAAAAAAAATAGAGAAAAAGTTATTATAGTAAATGAAAGTTGTTTCGATCGAATTAATTTATAAAACAGATGGGTGGGACATGTCATTCAACCGCCATAGAGACATGAATCACAAATTTGCTAATTCGCTAGCAAGAATTTCAAAACACTTTCGACACAGTCTGTTATATTTTATATATTACATAGTTTTAAAATTTTTTAACATAAATAACCATACAAATATTTGGTAATCCTGTTTATAATAAAATTTATTTTATTAGTTTTGAAAAATACAAAAACAGATTGATTAGGTAATAATACAATGCGGATCAACCCTTGGTAGTGACAAAAACTTCAGGTTTTTCTCTACTGCCCGCGATTTGAACCCAGTCTCTGTAATTTAGTAGTCGACGAACTTAACCATTAGTTCAGACCACAACTGGCCTTTGTACAGGCAGACAACTGTGTTCAATGTTAAACTAAGAAACTAGTTAAGGTTATGACTCAGCCGATTATACAAAAAATTAAACAAAACGAAATAGAAAGTTTAAAAAGAAAAATTATGGTTTTAATTCTGATTTGTATAAATTTTTTTAAATAAATTATATAATTTACAGGCAAAACAAAATAAGCTCATCCTGTGAGTGTCTTTAAGGTTAATGGACTTAAAAATAAAACTGGGCATTCACCCTGATCATTTAAAGGAACAGGACAACCCGTATCGTTTGTTGGCTTAGATACAACACTTTCCTTATTAGAAGTAAATACCGGCTGGGTAATTGGAGAAGGTTTAACTGGTCTCACCGGTGGCGCTGGCGAAATAGGTCGACCTGATGGCAACGTTTCAGTTGGTTGTGTTATCTGGTTTCTTTGAAGATTAGTGGTAATCCCTTGATTCGAGTATTGTTGCGGCCGAGGTAGTGGTAAATAGGTTCTTGATAAATTACCATCAGTTGAACGACAACGAATGATATTAATACACAATACAAAAGTTACAGTAAGTAAACAAATATTTTTTAAATAAGAAAACTTCATTTTGACTGATTTGACAAAACAAAAACACCGAGGTGAACAAAAATCACTGACCGACTTTGGCAAATATCTTCAAACTAATGAAGACCATGTTGAATAGAAACGAATATTTTTTAATAATTTATTCGAAATTATCATCTGGCTGATTATACTGTTAATTTTGTGTTTGTATCTTTTAGTTGGATTTTATATTGCCTTTGACTAGTTTGCACTCCTACATCATACGATGAATAGGATTAATTTGTTGTTTTTATTGCTGTCTTTTATGAGATTATTAACTGAAAATGTAAACACCATTAAGATGCTATGTTGACAAGCTAATGGTTAAATATTCAACAGTGAGGTCAAGAAGCCTATAAACCCCTACTCCAAGAAACCTACTACCTACTTCACTAGAAACCATAGAAACTAAGAGATATACTGGGTAATCCATTTTGTTCTTCTGAAAGTAAATTTAAATGAAATTCATTTATGATTCAGATTTCGGTCAAATTTTTATTTCGGTATATTACCTGGATCTTGCCATTATGAATGAAATATAAGAACGTTTAAATGTCATCCACGGGAATTCATGCAATTATCGATGACTTTTCGACACATATCGGGGAATAACTCGGCCATAACACGACGAATAATAGTTTTAAAAGCATCAATACTTTACGGACTTTGTGTTTACACAATTTTTTGCAAAGCCCCACAGAAAGAAATCCAATATAGATAAATCACACGATCTTGTTGGCGGTCCAGAATATTTCTATTTCAATAAAGCCAAAACGTGTCGTGCTGTATAAGATGACGCACCGTCATGTTGAAACTTTAGGTACGAACCTCTCACATTCATATCTTCGATTTGAGATCAGCCAAATTCGGTTAACATTTGGCTATAGCAATGAGAATAAAGGCAGACGGTTACAGCTTCCTCATTTTCGAAGAAGTATGGGCCAATGACACCATCAGACCAAATTGCACTCGATACAGTGACTTGCAATAGTCTTTCCAGACTAACCTGTGTATTATCACTTCATTATTTGTGACAATTTTCTTTATTAAAGTATTCACCGAGCAAAAAATCAGACTGTGAGCTGGCTTGTTGTTGTATTCTGGTCAACTACATACCTTACTTGATTTTTATTGAGATTTGATTACCGAACCTACGACTTAGAAGCCAGTTCACTACCACTGAACCACGGTTCTAATTGATTGGCATGCTTTCCGACGATTATAATAAAGAGATGAGTCCTTACGAATACATCCTTCACCGCATTAAATAAAAAAAAGAAGTCAGGCGTCAGTTCCAGCAGCTTTGTTGCACCTAGGTTTGGGTTTGGCTCTTAGGCAGGTAGAACGAATTTTTTGCTTATCATTCAAGTCTAATGGTTTATTCTGCCTGATAGCAATTTAGCAGTCCGCGAAAATTGTTCTTCCATATACTAAAAACTGATTTAAAAGCTCCAGTTAGTACTCCGTCGACGTTGCATATTATTTATACCTACTGGTAAAATTTCTTTTTTTTTTTAAGAATTTCTCGGAGCTTCGGCAGATTCAGGCTCTCTAATAACTTGAGGCGCACTTTTGCGAAAATCACTAAATGATTAATCTCGTCTCCTATCATCAGACAAGGAGAGAACAAGTCTCCTTGTTACCTTCAAGGTACGAAAACCGTGTGCTTGCTACTAAGGCGGATTCAATAAGACTGAATACATTTTCAGAGATGATGTTGTGCAGGCTAATTTAGCATGCTCAATACAATACAATAAATAAATCATAAATCTTGTCGGGGATCTCATAAAAACTCTACCGAATGCCTTTGCTTTCCTCTTTAGCAACTGGTCATTTAAGGCTAATGTTGAATCGAATTGTCATTGGGTCATATGCTTAAAACTCAGGACTTTTTGCCTAAGCAAACCTTTAATGACAATAAAACAAGAGCCGCTTGTTTTTCGGTAGCAATCACAGTAGTATACAGCCATGCCGCGGTTTTTTATTCTTACACCTATTTCGTTTTCTTGTACTTCTTGAACGGCGGTGGTCTCTAGCATTCTCGATCTTCATAAGATGTCAGGGCGTATTTCGCCTGTTAAGGGGCTTACGAATAAATGCACAGTACCGAAAATTGTATTCCTATTTTAGCGAGCGTGTGTCGTCAACAGTGATATAATTCGAAGCTTTCAGTTGTTTCGTAAGTATAAATCTGTTTTCTTTAACTCCGAGGTGGGTCCGGCCATACTGGTCACGTTTATGGATATCATAGTAATAACGTCTAAAGAAAGAAGACCCTCTGAACTGCGCCAACTACAGAGGCATCAGTCGCATTAACATAGCATATAAGATCTTATCTGCCGTATTGTGTGAACGCCTGAAGACGTTCGTCAACAACCTGATAGGTCCATATCAGTGTGGCTTTAGGCCAGGAAAGTCCACCATCGATCAAATATTCACACTACGGCAGATCTTGGAGAAGATCCATTAGCTTCAGATCGATACACACCACCTATTCATCGATTTTAAGGCCGCGTATGACAGAATCTATGAAGATGAGCTATACAGAGCAATGTCTGCAAGATCTCACCGAGACCTTTGATGTCCAGGATCAGCATTTAGACAAGGCGATGAGCTGTCATTCGATGTTTTGAACAACGTACGAGTACTTAAAAGAATAGTGCAAAACTCACGAGCAAACACAAGAGGCACTATCTTTCAAAAGTCCGTCCAACTACTCGCATACGCCGACGATATTGACATAATCGGGAGAAAGCAGCGTGATGTCAGTGGAGCTTTCGCGAGTATTGAGATGGAAGCGGCGAAAATGGGTTTAGCAGTCAATGAGGGCAAGACCAAGTATATGCTGTCAAGCAAAAAGGACAACCAATACCGACGTCTCGGGCATAACGTCACTCTTGACAGATATAACTTTAAGGCAGTTAAGGACTTTGTCAACCTAGGCTCTGCTATAAATACAGACAACGACACCAGCGCTGAGATCAAGCGAAGAATAACTCTTGCCAACCGGTGTTTCTTTGGGCTAAGAAGACAATTGAGTAGCAAAGCCCTCTCTCGGACAACAAAAGTCACCCTTTGTAAGACCTTAATAATCCCGGTCCTGGTCTATGGCGCAGAGGCACGAACATTATCAAAAATGGATAAGGGTGTTCTTGGTTACTTCGAGAGAAAAATTCTTCGGGCGATCTTCGGTCCAGTCTGCATTGAAAGTACGGACTGTACAGCGACATGGACATGGAAGATGGAAAGACTAAGATGGCTGAGTCATGTAGAGCGCATGAACGCAAGTGGAAGAGGACCTCAGCCAACTTATCGTGCGAAACTGGAGGTAGCTAGCCAGGGATCGAGCTTGCTGAAGACGCTTCTTGACTGAGGCCCAGGTCCACCCCGGACTGTAGCGCCACTTAAAGCAAGAATGTAAGTAACCTCTGCTGAAAGCATATAGCATATAACCCACCTCTTAGATAAATCTTATGCGATCAGCATCAAGTGCTGAAGACCATTTCAAAAGATGTCAGTCTGCTATACGGCACACTCTTATTAAATACAGCTGGAGATGACTTTGTGAAGTGCATTCACAAACTAATTTGAAATATTTTTTCAAAAATTTATTTGGACCCATAAGAGATAATTCAATTAAATATGCGTCAGTGTTCCTAGCAAACCCGATCTTCTTGATACCCATTTTTGTTGCTCATGTTGTCATTTTTGTCACATTGTCACATCTGAGAGGGGCCTACGGTTTATCGCCGAGTCCGAACGGCACTCCTTAGAAGCTTTTTCGTAGGCAATTTTACTTTCGGGAGTTTGCCATTGCCTGCCGAAAGGGTGATGACGATTTGAAAAATTGTTGGTGACCCAGCCAGGAGTCGAACCCAGACTCTCTGCCTGATAGTCCAATGAGCTAACTATCGTGCCATCACCATCGCTTTGCTTATACTTGTACAAAGTGGCGTAAAATTAATCGTCCAATTTTGTTTTTTGATTATTTTTTTACAAAATAAAAATAAGTGAATTTGAGTGACGGGATATCTTTTTTTGGACATTTACAATTTTTTGCGTTAAGTGGAAAAGATGATATCCGCCAAGTGGCCGCAGCCAGTGTTGTGTGTCCCTTTTTATTGCATTTTCCATGACTTTCCGCAAAATTTCCGGTGATAACTGTTTACATTCCTGTCGAATATTCTCCTTAAGGGCTGCGATTGTCTGAGGCTTGTTGGCATAAGCCCGCGACTTCAAGTAGCCCCAAAGAAATAAGTCTGGATGGTTAAATCGGCGATCTTGATGGCCATGCCAAATCGCCAAAACGGAAGATTGCACGAGCAGGAAACGCTTCCTTTTCAATATCCATTGTGGCTAGTGGTGTGTATGCGGTTGCACCGTCTTTTTGAATACACATGTTCACCGCGCTCATCCCATTCTGGCAGTAAGAAGTCGTTTATCATGGCCCTGAAGGGTTCACGAGTAACAGTGACCGTTTTGCCGATAGCGTCCTCAAAAAAATGCAGCCCAATCACTCCTCCCACGTGAACGCCGCACCACACAGGGACTTTGAGTGGATATAATGGCTCTTCGTTCATCACATGGGCATTTTCAGTGCCCCAGAAACGAAGATTTTGCTTATTGACGTAACCACTTAAGTGGAAATGCGTCTCGTCGCTCATGATGATTTTCGACACAAAATCGTCCACTTCGTTGTTGAGATTGAGGATGGCTTGACAGCGGAGTAAAGCGCTCTATTTCTGGTCTGTTTGTATACTGCAGCTATCTAGTTCACAAATGTCATGATTGACGTGCGACGCCATTTGCAAAAATTATAACATCTTCCGATAGGATGATTTATTTTGCGTCAGGTCGTATTTGAAATCGGCCCCTTAAGTGCGGTTTTAGGCGCTTTGAGTCCGCAAATAATTATATATTCTTAATGCAGAAAGTCCAGTTGTTAAATACTAAAACAATCTTTCCAAAGAAGAGCCCCATGCAGTCATTTCAAATGCTCACTGGTTACGTTATACCCAAAAAATAATTTAAACTATTTCTTCACTTTTAAAGAGGATTTGAAAAGACACTTAATTATGTGCCCGAAGATATTAAGAATGGTTTCATGTCATCGCCTCAAAATTTGCCAAAGAATTTTATATCTTTTCATATTAGGTAATATCTTTAAGAGAATTAACTTTTCAAAAACCTTCAACATGGTAGGCAGACATGATCACATAAGTAGAGATCGTACTGGGACTGGCTCATTGGTCCCCGTGTTACCAAAACCTATTTAATGTTCGCCGCTCTCAATTCAATTTATGAAATCATTCGACACAATCGAATAACTAATCAACGAAGAAAGGACTCTGTGGTTGCACAGGCGACACGAGAAATTGCAACATCAACTAACCTGTGGAAATAATTTCACATTCGCATACTATGAAAATATATGAGAGAGGTCTAGAAAGTCGATAAAATGTAGGCAGATGATTCAGCATATGATGAGATTCAATGTTTACTAATAATGGAAAAGCATAGCGAAGCTTTATCGTCAGACATCCCGGATGTCCTATTTAGACGGCCCTGAAAACAAAATGTAGCTGAACCTCATATAAAAATGATCTGCAATGCATTTGACAATAACCATTGAATACAGAGTTTAAGTTCAAGAACACCAATCTACAAAGTCGGCTGCCTTTTAATGTCTTAAAGATTTTCTATTGCAGCAGCACATAAATGAGTTCGAAACAACTGCTTCTCATTGATGGTACCACTATTCTAGACAATTCTTTAACTTACTTTAATAAATGGAAAAAGGGCCTAAAAGATATTAGGTATCGAATAAATCGTACTATTTGCGAACCAGCAAACCCAACTCTTGGCATCTACGAGTATTTAAAAGAAGTCATTATCTGTCATGGTGTGAAAAATTTAAAGTACTCGTACTTAGGCTCTGCCGTGGACTGCCAAGAAAGTTACATATTATTTGGTGTGCCATGCCCCGTATGCTGCAAAACCTCCACTGTATTTTGTGATGGCAAAACGCCGTTTAAACTGAAAACCTTGCCGTTCATAATAAGTTGAGAGGCAAAATGACACCGATAGATATGAAAATGTTCCGAATGCCAGCGGAGTATGCACTTTCGCAAAAGTCTCGACATATAGAATGCGATAGTGAAGAAACTGCAGGCTTTGTAAATCATCTGGTTTTGCCATGTTTAAAGAAGGTTATCTATAATTTCAGTCCAAAACAAGAGACCCAGTAAGCCCAAGTGCATCTGTTAACTTTATATTTTCAAAAACTTTCATGGGTAGTCTATTCTGGATTAAGTGAGCCATTTTCTACATCAGCTAGTTAAATGAATTCCTTTTAAATTCCCTGTATTGAGGGTTGGTGTGGTTCCTTTGGGATTTGTATCCTTGGCTACCTCTTTCCTAGAAAAAAACTTTCAAACATCGTTCATACCTTAGCATCTTCTGCTCTTCTAGTATCCTTTATTGATTATTTCATTGTGTTATGAAGAAGTCAACTTTTTGGAGGTGTATCTGAAACGTTTGCATTTATTTTGTCGCATTTGCTTATCGGTGGCAATCAATAGAGTTTCAACCATCCAATCGATCGGACGTGCCTTTTCTTTCTCTTCTTATTCGCAAGCTGAATCATCATTTGACTATTATATCAACTTATAATAATCGGTCATAACCCCCAGATTCGCGAAATATTAAAATCGTAGCATATATTACCCCAGTTTCTGTTTCTTACGCAACCGATCAAAAGTGGTAACTCCCAGTGTATTTTTTCTCTCCTCTATTTTGATCAAAAGTGCATAACCGAAAGTTTTTAATTGACCTACCATCCAGTCGATAGTGTTGTGAACTTTTCTTCAGACGACAAACAATGGTAAACCTATGTGCGAATATCAACTGCACAATTATTAACAACAACGCTGATTGGGTGACATGCAAAGGAATTTGCGAAAAGTCCTTTCATGCCATATGTGTCGGTCTAAACAAAGAAAACACCTTGTCAATTAGGGATTTCCCCGAAAATCTTATTTTCTTCTGTGACGGGTGCAAGGATATTTTTCTTTCTCGCATTATAAAAAAACCCTCTAATCTGTGCAAAAGTGAAAAGTGTATTGATGAAATAAATGGCTCCTTCAATATCTGCAACAAAACACTTAAATCTCAACAACAGAAAGTGAAAAGTCAGTTTTCTGCTTCAAGTGAGTTAGATTGTGATAAATTTAGAGTTGATGAAGCATCAAAATTCCGACTTTCAAGTGTGCTTAGCGACATAGAATGCAGTTTAGTTAACCCACTTAAGCAGTCACAAGCTTTCCTTAACGCCCTCCATCTTGATGTGGAGAGTTGCCTGAAGTCCTATTCAAATTACAAATTAGTCTCCTCTATGCGACGTGATCAAATTATTGAAGAACTTATCAACAAAGTAAACAACATTGCCTTCGAACTTATTGAAACTCGTTCAACTATCGTCAACATTTCTGACCAAATAAGTATATTATTCAATCAGATTGAAGATTTACGAGTCAATACGCAACAGCAGTCAAAAAGTTGTTACAACACTTCGATTATGACTGAGCTAATGGAAACAGAAATCGACCAAGTATCCCATAACTCCTTCAGTGTGCCACGTAAAGTAACTAATCCAGCCATTGCTGCCCCTTGCAAGCTTATCAAGCATTTTGGCGTCGTATGGACTCCGACCGAATGGCAAAATAGACTAGACAAATTAAGCGCAGGGAACCAGATGAACAACGATTCTTACACTACTCTTCTCATCAAAGGTGCTCCACAGCACGCTGATGCTTCTTGGATATGCAGTTTATTCAAAAATAACTACGCTGTCACCATTAGCCGGTGTAGATTAGTTCCTCCACGTAACTCTAGAGACGTTCGCAAGTTTAAGTTCGATCTCCCGTCTAGGTATGAATGGCTGTTTCGAAACCAAGCCGGCATTTATTTCCACCTTGACAAGATGCAAATCGGTAAATGGACGGACAAATCTCTAAGAAGTAAGAATAAATCAAAATCTACGACGCTGTCTCAAACGAGCTCTAGGCCCTGTAGAAGAAAAACTGGCCTGCTACCTCAGATCAGCAATAACTGGAGTTTTAAGACGGCAATATTCCCCAATTTTTCCCTGAAATCACTCCTTCCTCTTTCCTCCATCTATTCAAAAGATTTACCGCCTTTCATTTCAATAAACACCCAATCTATCCCACTTCCCGAAAATAATGAACATATTTCATTTAATTCATCTCCTGACACTGCTCATGCTTTTCCCCGCACCAATCCAAATTTGCATCCCTCCTACATACTTCCTGATGCTATGTGTCCCCTTGACACATACTTCTTATGGGATCTAGAAATTTGTCAAAATGAACCTCTATATCTAGACTACATACAAGATAGTAAGCACTCCTCTTGTATTGGCAGTAGAGCGGAAACAAACGCCGCAGTATCAATTTACCGAGAACGCTTCCCTATTAACCCGGAAAGGCCAATGCGAATTGTTGGTATTTATATTGGAAATTTAACTATATCGCCCCTAAATGTGAAGCCAATTCTCCGTCAGTTTCATTTCACATTTGCTCGGAACGTATATCGCAGTTTCAGAAAGTATGCCTCTTTTCCAAAAACTATTATTGCTCCAAATACTCCCTTCAATTTAACAGTCTACTCTTCAGATTCTTATATACTTCCCTCTCATTACATAGTCTATTTCTTCGTCTACCATAACATAAGAAATGTAAGTACCAACATCCCAATTTCATCTCTCGCCTATGATATCGTTGCTCAAACTGAGATAAGCCTTAGCTCCAATTATAAAAACACCGAGTTACTTCTCTCTGATTTTAATGTTTCCCAAGAGGACAACCTTAGAAAGAGGGATGATTTCTCGAATCGTAGTGTCCTGCTTGGAATTCATAAACGATTCGACCCAAATAAGCATAAATCTTCGCTCATTGCTAACTTCAAATTTATTTATGTCACTGTTAGCAAGTGCACGCTTTATATACTTTGCTATTATGTCCCTTTTGGTAAACATTTTGAAGAATGTAAGATTACTGTCACAAAGCTTAACCCTGCTGACCTATGCTACGGAATTATTTCCGTGGGTGCCTTTAGCTTTCATAGGTTCGGTAGGACTCCATTCCTTTATGAGTCCCATTTATTCGGATTTGACGCTTGCTTTAGTTGCGAAATCTGTTTTAAGGATTGCCTCTGTAACTTTAGTTCGTATCAATTGAGTCATGCAAAAAACATCCTTCGAAGACAACTTTCATACAGCGCTGAAAATTGTGTCCGCTTAGTGGACAGATGCGTTCTTACTAATTTCGAACCAAATCTTTCATTCCATTATCTTCTCGTATCTAATTCTATTTGCATTTGTCAATGTGTTTTTGAACAAGAAAACACTTTCCCCTCTCCTTCTTCGACCAATAAGGTTCTATGTCATCTATACAGCCAACGAAAACAATTCCGGCCCACAAACCTTCACTCTGAATACTTTTCCTCTCAGTTTTCTGAACTCTGTAAGTTTCTTAAGCTCATGTATCTTGTCGGAATTCAATCCTATTTCATCTTTGACACAAAATCGCCTTATCGCTTCACACATTCTATAAAAAAATGCGATAGTTCTCTATATTCATTGCAATTCTGTGATATTTCTTCATTGGATCCGACTACACTTTATAACCTATTCGTATTTGCTAATTATATATTCAAAGAGCAATCCAAAGAATCTGATTTTGATATTTCGGTAATAAGAGACTGTTCCCATCCATACATAGATACTGTTGATACCAAATCTACTGTAGTTCTCTATAAAATAAACCAACTTGAGGATGTATACCATCCTGGTCGCAATTAGTCATCTAACATTTCATCACTCTTTTTTAACTCTTTTCCTCTAAGCTCCCATACGAAAACTCTTTCACAATACAGATTCAGAAACCAAGATCTCACAAATGATGAAACAGCTTGCTCATTTGTTACTTAAATTCAAAGTATGTATAATAGTTTGCGATGCAATGCTCTGAAGTTGCATATTCATCCCTCTACTAATAAAAACTCAACATTTGCTACTGATGACATGAAATCTTTGATGCAACTGTGCAAGATTTATCGTCTTTTCAATAGTGATCTTAATTTTCACGCTAAACGATGCTAATCAGCTTATGAATCACTCATTTCGATCGACGGTGTGGAAGATACTCGTATGTATCTACATTGTCACTGTGATTATATCATATGCAAACAATTACTTAATTACTAAAGGTGGCGTTACAGTCCGGGGTGGACATTGATCAGCTGGCTGCTTCCAATTTATCACTTTGAGTTTGTAAAGATCTCATCCCAGCTTTTCTCACTAAGTCAATGTCGTTATACAACCAATTTTACAACCAAGAAAGCTTCCGGGAGATTCTTATATCACTGACGATGAACCTTTCCCAATGTATCTTCTTTTCATCACAATACATAACATTACATTTGTGGTACTGAACATACTAGCCAAGTATTGCCTTCGTAGTATGATATCCATAGAATACTTCTCTAGAGCTAACCTTAAGACAATAACTTCCCCTTTAATCAGTTTGAAATCCATTATAAGCCACCTGCAAGTTTCTGTTTCAAATCTGATTGTATCGATTGTTCCACTCTACTGCCATTAATTTCGTTGAATAACAATTTTCGTAGACATGGATCCAAAGTATACCAAAAATTCTCATTGCACCGAATATATCCAGTAATAACGAATTCATCTCCGAATCCTTTTCCTAATTAACAACCTTCATGTCACCTTTCATGTCCACTTTACTCGACTCATTAATTGATAACCCCATAACCTACTCGTCATCTTCTAAGTGTCTTCTAAAGTGGACTTGTACAATACAAGGAGTCTGAGAAAAATCATAACCCCGAATGCTAGTAGTTACTCAATTCACAGTTTGTCTGAAAAAGACTGTGATAGCAAGCCCGGACAACACTCACTAAATCAGAAAAAGCATGATGTGCATTGAGGAAATTTGCAGGTAGAAATATTGAGAAACTACTACTAAATGACAGCGTTACTGACAACCATATTCAAGAAAACAAGTCTCAACTGTCTTTAGAGAAATGGTACATGAACCAAATTGATAGGTATCTAAAGAGATTTCAGAACAGAACATTTCAATCCAACCAGCGGACGGCTATACTTCAGTGAAAATGGCAGCAGTTGCTTCGAAAGTATATCCACCCTCTTACCTGAAGAACCAGTAAACAAACCCGAAAGTAACAGCTCACCTGAGTACTAGAACGGATTATTTTTAATAGAATGAACGACCATAATCCAACATCGTTGACTTTCTAACTGGCACTACCGTCAAAACAAGATAAAAGAAAATTCTCAAGATAGCATTGGCGTCTATCAATCATACCCTAAGTTATATCTCGGCATGAGGGCACGATTTACTTTAAATGCTCCTACATCCTGTACCCTGTCAAAAATCAACATGACTGTTTAACATCAATGGGTTCAATATACTACCAACTTTGTCAAGAAGGTTTTCATATAAAAGGTGCCGCAAAATTAATCATCCTATCGGAAGATGTTATAATTTTGCAAATGGCGTCGTACGTCAATCATATTTGACATTTGTGAACTAGACAGCTGCAGTATACCAACAGAAAAGCAATGAAGCACGTGTAAATTACTATCAAGCCATCCTCAATCTCAACAATGAAGAGGACGATTTTGTATCGAAAATCATCATGAGCGACGAACGAGGCGTATTTCCACTTGACCGATTACGTCAATAAGCAAAATCTTGGTTTTTGGGGCACTAAAAATCTACGTGTGATGAACGAAGAGCCACTACATCTACTCAAAGCCACTGTGTGGTGCGGTGTTCACGCGGGAGGACTGATTGGGTCTTATTATTTAGAGGACGCCATCGGCAATACGGTCACTGTTACTTGCGAACACTACAGGGCCATGATAAACGACTTCTTACTGCCGGAATTAGATGAGCGGGGCTTTGGTGAATATGTGGTTTCAACAAGACGGTGCAACCGTACACATAGGACGAGCCACTATGGATATTGAGAAGGAAGCGTTTCCTGGTGGCCTAATCTAACGTTTTGGTGATTTGACATGGCCATGATTGTTGATGATTTATTTTGCGCAACCTTGTATATAATACTCGTACATATGTATCTGTATGGAATTGCTGTGAATACCGAAGGCCACTGTACCCGAGCGTACTTTGAATGGAATCAGTTAAAGGTGTGACAAATTAACATTTTATTGACATGCATGTTATTGATAACCTGGATGTAGACTTACAATATTAACTTTGATCGAGACGTAATGCAACCGAACCTTATTCACAAAATCAGCTGAAAAACTGGAGAAAAATTAACACCATATAGAAACTAGCTGAAATTTCATTTGCCCCAATCAGAATGATGTATCCGAAAATATTTTTCCGGGATGTGGATGAGTAACTCACGAATTCAACCTAAAAATCCACCCAAGCCATAACAGAAGCTATGAAGTCCACCTCGAAGCATTGACATTCGGTAGTTAAAACATAATACAATAAAATATCTGTCGCTATTCACAATAACATCTCCATTCTAGATCACCCCCTGAGACTTAAACCTGGAAAGCAAAAATACTGGTTTAACTATAGGTACAATAAATGATGAAAGTTTTGAACGCTTCAATACATCCCGCTGGCCTTGACGTGATTCGTTCTCCTGCGCCTGAATAGCATTTGATTCGAACAAACTACGACTATGAAACTGAATGACGCATTTTAACTCCGTAGACGCAGCACGTACGTAGATATAACGATTAAAAGCAAAATGAAAAATTATATTGTTCTTAATATATTATGTACATTGCTTAAGAATAATCACTGATGTATCTATTGTAAATTGTTTACCCATTCGTAGTTCAATATTAGTTTGCAATTGTCATCTTCTTATGACATGTTTTCCAATGTCGTTTAAGTTTAGCTACTCTGTAAGTTTTAAGTCTACAACGTTAGTTTTGTAAGTTTGTAAATAAATTGATTTGCTATAGCAATAAAATTATTCTAAAAAGAAATGATTTACTCGTGCAATAGGTTCCTTTAGATCGAATTAACTACAAAAGCTGAGATCTTTTTTGGTATTTTGGCATTTTCAATAACATTCCGTCTAGTTTTGGTCACTTAATGAGTTGATTCAGTGGTGGAAAAAAAAACGAGGCACCCACTTTCAACAGAGCTTTCGCATGTCCAAATATTTGTGTATGATATATCCAACACGCTCTTTTGATATCTTCACTTTACGGTCATTCGTAATAATTTTGTGGACTTTTTCGATGTTGTCATCTGAAACAGCCTCTTTTGGACGTCCACTGCGTGCATCATCTTCGGTGCTTGTATGACAACTTTTAAATTTTTCAATCCACTTGCGAATGGTTCGTTCGGCTAGTGCAGAGTCCAGGTAACACTTATCAAGTCATCGCATTTGCATCGGCTGAATTTTTTTCCCATCAAAAAGCAATGATAAATCAACACACGAAATTGCTTTGAAACCATTTTTTTTTTTCACAATAACAAAAGTTGCTTCACTCACAACGCTATATCTCGAGAACTAATCGTCGACACCTGTCAAATTTATACACGTATCTTTTGAAGGTTGGTACTAACTGAAAATGGTATGGATGTTAAGCTATGAAACGAACGGATAATGGCACAAATTTGTCGTTGCGTCTGCCTATTTTCTCCATGATTCTATAATGCCACTACCATCGAAAGTGATAGCTGAACGCATCTGTGATTCTGTGATTCCATTGAGATAGGACTTAGGATACGAAGCTATGCTAGTAAATGCAACGTAGGAGACAATCGTCTTCTAGGTTTTATACGATTTTAAATTATGACTCGACAATGCTCCTCCAACTTCTGCGACGAGAGTAAGTAATCTTAACATTATTCAACAAGTACCTGTGCTAAGGTGTTTACTCGCTGAAAAGTACTATAAGTGTTCTACATGTTGAATCCAGAATTGAATGCATGACCTCGACATTGTCGAAACCTTCCTTCATTCGCAGGAAATCAACTGGACACGTAAAATAGCAGCTTAGCAAGTCGAGCAGCTATAGGAAGCTCTTTAGAACCTGAACGGTGCCATCACCAAGTGTTTTAAAATGGCAGGTCCAGCTGGAAAGCAATACTGCTAGCCCGTTTGGTGGATCGCAGCTCAATAGCGTATCCTTAAAAAATGAAAATTTTGAATAGGCCACTTACTCTCGGTATGGAATCACTTAGAAAATCTGGTGAAACTTACACTGACTCGAAAATAGAGACTCTCCATCTCAGGTTTGAATCTCAATTCCTATATTACGTAATCAGAACCAGCTTAAAATCAACTAATATTAACGGAGCTGTCACTAACATAACACACCCTAGCCAGAATATCTCAACAGTTGTAGTGACAGATGAGACGGTTGCTTCATTTGATAACTTCAAGTCGACTGACACTGATGACATACTATATAGCCAGGTATATGTATGAGTATATCAGCTGCTGAAGAGAATCCTTACTGCTAGGATGGCTACAAAAGAAAAACTTCAGAGTAGTGAGAGTAGCCATTATACCGAAAATCAGAAAACAGAAGTACATACGTGCTCCTAAAGAGCTTCAGATCTATGTACATGTCCGATGTTCTTGATGTTGAAAAGGTACAGAGACAATATTCAAGATTCATGTGCGTAAAACTGCCCTGCGGATGCATTTTCTTAAGTAGGGAATCTTGCGAGACTGGTGAATAAGTCACTGATTGCGGATGCTGACTGTGGCCAATATGTGATGGCGATTGTGAACAGGAGTTGCCCGCAAAGCGTCGTTCTGTCTCCAGCGCTATGGTACATTTTGGTAGAATCACTGCTCAACACACGCTCAATAGTTTTGCATTAATGCCCAAATATACGCGGGTCTAACGACTCTCTGCTCAAAATTAAGGAACTTATAAGTACTCGTAATATGGTCATTCAGTATCAAACTTAAAATCAAGACTGCCTGTCCCGTCTACTTAGTGTCACAACTACTTTTTTGGGGATAGATACATTGCATAAAGGGCTAAGGGCTACTACTATAACTTTGGGATATCAGGCTTTGCGTACATCTCAAGCTCAAATAGTAACGATGTTGTATCTATGTCCACTTCAAAATCCGTTTACTCCCTTCAAAGTAAGCGCAGAAAGACAATTTCTTCGAACAAAGTGTGTATTGAACCCAAGGTAAGACATTACAAAGGGTGAGCCAACAAATGGTGTGAATGTTGGCTCTTAATAACTGTCATTTACTGAATTTAATGTGATTTATCTTTCTGACAGATATCATACAGTCTTTTGCAATTTAAGTCATAGAGTCGTTTACGATGATACAACACATTTTTGGTGTTCAATACTTCGTTTCGTAAAATTCGTGAATTTTTCTGTCAACATAATCGCCCTAGTGAGTCCGGAATTCTTGCAATGGTGAAGTGTTTTGGAAAAAACTGGTTCTATATCTGGTCAAACTCTACATCTGCATGCTCGGCCAGTATGTATATTATACGCCAAAACTTAACCACTGTGACCGAAAGTGTACACAACTAGCCAGTGTTCAAGTCAACAAATGGACCTCACTTATGGCACTTTACAGGAAATTTTAGAAGCTAATCTTCATTTGCACGCCTGTAAAATCCAAATTACACAACAATCGAAGCCTTCGGACCATCTACGATGTCGCTGATTTGTTAAATGGATGTTGGATCGCCAGCACATTTGTCATCGATTTTGATCAGCAAAATTTACGTTTCTGTGGATCGAAAAACCCATACGAGATTCATGGAAAACCAATGCATCCCAAAAATTCAATGTGTGGTAAGGATTATGGATTGGAGGCATCATCGGCCCGTACTTTTTCGAAGATAATGCTGGGAGAGACAGTCACACTGAATGGAGAACTTTACAGCAACTTGTTGACCGGTTATTTTTTTTTTCCAAATTGGATCTGGACGATCTCTGGTTGCAACAGGATGGTGCTACCGTCCATATAATCGCATTATTTCGGATAGAGGAGAAATTGAGTGGGGTTCAATGTTATGCGACTTGACATCTTTCTGTGGGTTTATTTGAATAGTAAGGTCTCTGCCAATAACCCCGACACAATTCACGATCTCAAACATAACATCCAAACTGAAATTGCGGCCACTGAACTGAACCACTTTTTCTCAAAAAATTCATCGACAATTTTGACCTTCGGATGGTCGCTTGCAACAGAAGCCGTGGAGGTCACAGCTGTAAGGTACCCTTTGTCTTGGCTTACATTCATGCATTCTCCGCTGAAAAAGAATGCTTCCCAGGTAAAGCGGTTCGTCGTAAGTTATTTATACTAAATGATATCATGTGTATGACCAATCGATGACAATAAAAGCGAAACTTGTTGCCAATTCCTGGAAGAGTTTATTGTATCGATAGCGATCAAGTGAATTTTTGCTAAAACATTAGCTTACGAAATCACGTACTGATTACAATAACACACCAATTTAATTAGATAAAATCAGCGATTCACTAATGCAAGATTCGTTGAATAAAATTCTCAAATTCTTCATTATTTACGGCTTAAAATACAGGGCTGTTGGTTCATCGGTATTTTTCAACTTGACTACGACTTCTTAACAAGTGACTATAGTACCAATCTATTATCAAGTTAATCCATTAAACTGCCAACTTTATCGCATATGTTACTGCACCGAATAATCGTTAAATCGGAAGTTCAAATTAATGCAACAAGGTGATAACCAAAAACACTTTCCATGAAGTTCGAATGAATACGTCATACAAACATATTACATGTGAATACAAACAATCGTAAAGTATATCTAACTAACTATCTTTATAACAGGAAATCAACTGAATCACTATCAAACCCAAATGCCATTTTCTGGCCGTAACCTGCAGTAATAGTCCAAGTATAACCCTGAAATGAAAAATAAAACTTAAACAAGTTACATGCTCAATGTCGGTTAGTTTTTGCAAAAAACAAAAACATAGTGCTGAAGTCAAACTTATTTATATCTTTTTAATTGGCTGTTAAGGACTAATAATAATTTCCATACACACACGCACACACCTTGTTGCATAGGCTGTATATCTCTGGGCATGAATCAAATAATTACTAACTGATAACAAAATCACGATTGTTAATTTAATTGTTTGGCATTGACTTATTGCCATTGAATAAAGGAGACCCAACCAATTAAACTGACACTGATCCAATGAATAAACGCTGCAGGTACCAATAATATGCAAATAAATATGAGATATGAGATGCCGACATTTATAAGATGTTTATGTAGGTAGGTAGAGGTGGTGGTTCGGCATGAACCCACAATAGCACTAGAATGTGGCTTTTTGTCACCACGAACTGCAACTTAATAGATTAATCTAAACTTTAGAGAAGAGCTTTGTGGTTTGCGAGTAAACAAAGCGCCTAAAACGATGTATCAAATTATGATGCACGAGTATAGGAAATAATTTACTTTCTACAGAAGCGACCAATTTTATTGATCAGAGAATAATTTCTTTAAGTTATGGTCGGTCAGGTTAATTATTAACGTTGCTGTGATGATGTTTTTCAATCTGACTCAGTAGAGACAATAGCTCATACGAATGAAAAGTAGTAAACACAAACATTTGTAGCACCTACTGAAAACTACTCGTAAACTCTATCCCAAAACTCTTCATTTGGTATGAATTAAAAAATTTCGAACATACAGTAGGCACTATTGTCGAAATTCGGAAATAAAGCATATGCTAAAATTTGACATCTGTCAAAGTGAATTGTTGTTGTAAACTTTGAGTTTTTGATTTTGTTTGAGTTAGTCGATACTTACCAAATACTTACTTAACCCTAAAAACGATACGGGGTGCGTGGGAACCCCACTACAGAAAAAAAAACTCTTTGAGTGGCGTGACTTTTATTTTTTCCATTGTGACTTCATGTATCAACGTTCTTTAGTTCATTTTCACTGTTCGAACTGAAAATAACGAGGCTGTGGGATTCGCTGACACCACGTATATCGCAAGTATTTTTTTTAAATGAAGTGTATTAAAAGTAAACGTGAGTTTAGTTTTATTTTCAGTTCTTGGTAGTAAAATATTGGTTAATTTTTATAATATTAAAATTAAACCATTAGACAGGTAAAATGTGGCAAAATATCAGTGATGATGAAATAAAACAACTTCTTTATGAAGGCGAAAAGGAGAGTAATATGGAGGGAGATGGTGAGACAGACTCTGAAGAGGATGACGTGATCTCTTCCAATGACTGTGAAGATGAGGAGACGCCAGCAGATAGTCACCGCAGCAAGAAACATCGTCCGAAAAATTCCGGGTTGCAAAGAGGCTGTAAAATTTGTACCAACTGAGATTGAATCTTGGAACCTCCTTTTTGATAATTCAATAATAGAAACCATGGTTCTCAACACAAACATCGAAATAGTTAATCGAAAAGAACAGTCAGCTGCCACATCTGCTTCAATATCTTCAACGACTGCTTCAACATCAAAAATTATGGGTGATACAAACTCAGATGAAATTCGTGGGTTCAAAAACAGACCCGAAGAGACACACGTGATTTGTGGTCTATAAAATGTTCAAATGTTGGACAGAAAAGGTTTGAATTCCTCATCAACTGTATAAGGTTTGATGACAGAACTACTAGAAATCGCGCAGACAAACTTTCCCCAGTAACATACATTTGGGATATATTTTCTTCTAATTGCTTAACACGTTCGCTGCCGCCCGTATAACGTTGGTTTTTTTTCCCGTATGCCAATAGTGTTTTTTTTTTTTAATAAAAGTGTATGTTTAGTGTTTATAAATAGTTCTGTGTTTTTGTTCTTTGTGTTTTGTCAATTTTTGTGTGTTTTATGGGTGTGACTACCGGCGGGTCACACGGCACCTGATGAAACTGAAATTCATGAGGTGCCACGTAGTCACACTCATAAAACACACATTTTCGAGTATATTTTATCTCCTGAGAGGCTTTTTGTCAACAAGTGGCTTTTTACCGTTCACAGATATTCAAAAAAAAAAAAAAAAAAACACTGTGGCGCTGGCAGCCCGGTATGGCCATGGCTTAGCTTCTTGACACTCATTTGTGTTGCTCATGTTGTCATTTTGTCACATCTGAGCGGGGCCTACGGTTTTTCGCCGAGTCCGAACGGCACTCCCTAGAAGCGTTTTCGTAGCCAATTTTTTACTTTCGGGAGTTTGCCATTGCCCGCCGAAAGGGTGATGGCGATTTGAAAAATTGTTGGTGACCCAACCAGGAAACGAACCTAGACTCTCTACGTGATAGTCCAATGAGCTAAATATCGCGCCATCGCTGTTCACAGATATAGGTTGAAGTAAAATAATCATATGGCAAACAACGATTTCACAATGAAACCCAGCATGTTTTATGGAAAACGTAACCGAGACGGGGATTCCGATAATGATGAGTTAGATTTTGTGGCTTCCGATTCAGATGAATACATTCCATCTGAGGGAAATTCAAGCGATTCTGAATCACTGGAAGACTTAGAATCATCTTTTAAAGAAGATAGTGAGCAAGTTGTGCTGCCAGGTGTGTCTGATGGACCTCCAATCGAGTGGTCAACAGTTAGCGGGCAATCCCTAAAAATGTTCACTTTCGAACAGAATGATGTTATAAACTTTCAACTACAAGCATCACCAACGCCTATCGGTATTTTTGGCCTTATGGTGACAGAAGAGATTTATCAGCTAATTGTTTCCGAAACAAATTCCAATGCCAACCAATTTTTACGGAGCACCACTATAACGCGTACTTCTCGTGCGAAGGAATGGGTACACACCAACGTGCAGGAGATAAAAAATTTTCTTGGAGTAGTAATGTATATGGGCATTTTGAAATACCCATCTATTGCTCACCACTGGAGTACTGACAAGTTTTTAAAAAATTCATTTGTACCTCAAGTGATGTCGCGGAATAGATTCCAGTTGATACTAAAATTCATTCACTTTGGGGATAACTCAACTATAAGTGGTAACCGTTTGGGAAAAGAAAAGGACTTCTAAACTTCGTCAATCCCAGAAGCACAAAAGAAATATTGGCAGTTGATGAATCAATGATCCTTTGGCGTGGTAGGTTGCAGTTTAGACAGTAAAACCCAGGTAAATCACATAAGTATGGTATAAAAGTCTATAAACTTTGTGATCCAGCCGGATACATTTACACCAGTGCCGTTTATGCAGGAAAAAATGATTCCAAAAATCAAAGAGGAAAACCTACCCAAACTACTTCATATTAAACTCAAATTGTCTTGGACTTGGCCGAACAATATTTAGACAGTGATAGAACCATTGCAGCCGATAATTTTTATACCTCTATTTCCTTAGCCAAAAAACTCCTTGCTCGAAAAACGCACATTATTGGAACTCTACGTGGTAACAGACAAGGAAATCCAAGAGATGTGACGACTGCTAAGCTCAGGAGAAATGAGATAAAAGGGCTTGATTCAGGAATTGTGGTTGCTAAATGGGAAGACAAGCGCGATCTTCTAATGCTTAGTACAAAACATGGTTTGGAGGAACTAAAAAAATTTAGTATGATTGTGGATAACAATCATGCCAAGCAAGGTATTGATATATCTTATCAAATGACTTGCTATTTTACACCTCTTCGTTAAACTATTAGATGGTATCACAAAATAGCCTTTGAGTTTCTACTTTCAACATCCGTTGTAAACGTGTTGGTCATTTATAAAGGAATAAAAAATTGATTGCTCAATTTTAGAGTTCAGAAAAGCGATTTGCGAGGCTTTGTATAACCCTATCTTGGAAGCACAAGCACCAACATCCAAATCAAAGCACGTTTTGAAAGAAACCGAGAGCATGGACTCTCGAAACAGAAAAATAAGAAAACGGAAAGCAGACTGCTATACCAATATTAGTCAAAATGAAGGCAGAAACAAAATTGGCTAAAAATGTGTTTTTTTTTCCCCTGATGATTATAATGCTCTTATCTAGGTGCCGAGGAAGAAAAATTTGTGTTTTTATAACAGGCCACGGAGGAAACATTCATACAAAAAGGTATAGCTTGTGCCCGCCGGCGGGTCACATGGCAGTGAACGTGTTAAAGTATTATACGCCACATGAGTACTGCAGTTATTAGGATTTAAAGGAAATTGTCCTTTTAGAAATTATATATATTTATATATATCAAATCTGACAAGTATGATATAAAAATCATTACAATGTGTGATTCTCGAACGCATTATGTATATGATTTCTTCGATTCCGTACATTGGAAAGGAAGTTCAAAACTCAAATGATACTATACAGCTTCAGTTGGTTCACAAAATAAGTGAAAGTATTCATGGGCAGTTAGTCGACATAATGCTTAACGAACATAATCTTACTGTTGTTGGAACATTGTGAAAAAATAAAGTTGAAGTGCCGCCATCTTTCTTACCCAATAGAAAAAAAGAAGTACTCTCTTCGCAATTCGCTTTCAAGGACAAAATTACTTTAGTTTCCTTCACACCGAAAAAAGGAAAAGGAGTGCTGCTGGTTTCTTCACCTGAAATAATAAATTTTTATAACAATACAAAAGAAGGCGTTGAGAATTTTGATCAACTTGTACATAATTGTTCTGCCGCAAGAAAAACACGCAGATGGCCTCTAAGATATTTTTATGGTGTGCTTGATCAGGCAGGCATCAATTCGATGGTTTTGTACACATTCGGGAACAACTTTAAGAACAAAAAAAAAATAGCAGAAGCATTTATCTGCATAATTTAGGTTTGTCTTTGGCAAAACCATATATGCAAAAGAGGTTACAACAAAAAATAAATGGCCACTTGCGGACAAATATTGAAAAAGTCCTTAGGGATGAAGACGCGGAAGATCCTGAGAACTGGGAGGATATTACCCTACGAGAATCTTTACCAAAGGTGGCAAAGCAAGGGAGATGCTTTTTGTGCCCAAGGGCGAACGACAAAAAGTCTAAAACGACCTGCAGTACTTGCCAAAGGCATGTTTGCCCACAACATCGAGCGGAAGTATGCAACAGTTGCGAGTATATAATATAACCCAAATGCAACTGTAAAAATATACTGGTGATATTTTGAAAATCAAAGTTTTTTACATTTATACACTTTGTTTGGTATGTTTACTTTCAGGACCACAAATAATTTTCGGAGTATTGATTTCTGAGACTTTTTTTTTTTAATTACTACGAAGCTCCTGAAGGTCATACTACTTTCTTCTTTTTTATGTTACACGTAAAATAAAGTAACAAAAAAGAAGGTATCGTTTGTAGGGTTAAATAGGGTAATTGCGGGAGAGATGCCACGTCGGGATAGATGCCGCACCTAACCAAACTCATACATCTAGTCATCCGCGGAAAAAATTTTGTTTTGCTTTTAGTGCGTTAGGTATTCAAACGAAAACGTACGAAAAAAAAATATTTACATACAACATATAACGGGAATTTGTTTCCCTTGTTTTTTTTTCGCACCCCTTTGGGCTGTGGAAATTTTTTAGTATGTTGCTACTTGGCGATCCAGAGGCAGATTATCGCGTGATTTCTCAAGTGTATGTATTTTTTACCGTTAATTAGTGTTAAAAGAAGTGGATGGCTTGATTTTTTTTTTGTACTCGCCTTTTGTTAGTTATGAAACGTGGTGCGGCATCTCTCCCTCATTACAGGAATAGATGCCGCACTTTTTTTTTGATAAGCTGCCGCATATTGAGACGATGCATGGGAGAAAGCAGCGTCCATTCGAAATGGAGCTTTAGGATTCAGGGTCTCAGGATACTACCCCTCTAATTATCAAGCTACTGCAGACCACTTCTTGAGCATATCAGACTCGACTGCAGTTGAAGTTCACAAATCAACAGCTCTTCCTTCAGAAACTATGACTTTATATCCTGAATCGGACTTGGAACCTGCAGTGCAAACCACCAGTAATACCTTGAACTTGGAACTGGTTATTTCAAGGACCAGCAGTACATCGCACACCTATTATCACTCTGAAAATGAAACGCACACCCCATAATGTTTCAAGGCTACGCCAACAAAACTCCTTCAACAAATTTTACCACTACCAAAAATTGCAGCGCTGATTTTTTCAAGACAAAGGCAGAAACCAGAGATTATCCTGTTGAATTGAAAAAACGAAGAACGCCAAGTCTTCGAAAACCCAACCAGAAAAAATGGCTTCAAAGAGGAAGATTGAGCCGGCTGAGTATCCTAATGTTTGTGCTGAATGTTTGGAAAATTATTTTTAGACCTAAAAACGGGAGGATTGGATCCAATGCGCGAAATGTAGCAAATGGCTAAATGAAAACTGCACACGCTACAAAAACCAGAATCGTCCCTCTGGACTAGAGCCCCTTATTGCGCGGGTACACGTATACCCGCGTTACACGTGTAATTAAATTATTTGTGCATGAACATGTGTATTCATATTTACACGTATATTATCTTATTAATTGCGAATCGTTTTTATCATATTTTATACACTAAAAGCCGTTTAAAAATAAATACAATTTTAGTTTAAATGATTCAAAAAGTTGTCTTTCGCCAAGAACTGCTACTAGTCCATTTATAAAGCACTGAAATTATATACGTTTTAAGTGTTCTGTTATGAAGCTTTACCTAAAATTCTAAAAATTGAAATTTTAAGACGATATCGCATAAAGTTTTTTTCAGTTTTCTGCGACCTATATTTCGTCTCTCCTTTCGATCATGGTCAAGAGTATATATATTTTGTGGGGTTTTCCAACCCTTGTTTTTCTTGTTCATATAACGGCAAAAAAAAATTTATGTATATTATGAAAACATATTTATTAATACAAATGAATTATTACTCTTTAAGTTTCGAGCTGATTTTGGATAGTTTTTCGTTTGGTGCCAGGTGTGTTGTTCTAAAATTAAACAGTTGTTCCCGTTTCTGAAGTGTTCTCTGAAGGTGCACATTCCAGAAGCAGCTGTCTTAGTTTGTCACTTATGGTAACTTTTTCGTCAAAATGATCATGCTCAAAGGGCTTATAGCTCAGGTCAAACAAAGGCAACTTGCCTTGCAGAAACATCATTCCGTAAATCATTAGAAAAATTGCTTTTGAATGATTTTATCATGTATGAATCATTTTCACATTCTAACATATGTCGATCCAAAAATTTTTGCGCAAGAAGTCGAACCATGGATAAGGATGATTTATCGTTGCTAAGAATTTCCGTTAGAGCTTTATTCGGTAGAAGAATATTTGCCAGTTCCTCCATAGACGTCCATTCTTCTTCTAAGACTACCAACTTAGCAGCAACGGTTGAGGAAGTTACTGAGCGATCTGTTAGCACATGCATCACTGGAGTGCGGTTTTGAACCAGGCATTAAAGGATTACAAAAATAGAATTCCACGTGTTGCATGATTGTAAAAGCGATTGCACTGGTAAGCCCAAATGCTTCTGCTTTTCCCTTAGTAAATTGTTTCGATGGGTGATGACCGTAATATTTAATCATCGATTCGTCAACATATCGTGGCATTCGTCGTGGCATATGTCCCATTGACAAAACTTTTTTATCAGAACTTCACAGAAATGTCGAACTTTAAAAGAAGGAACGAAGCGCAAGATTTATCGCACTGGCTAAAGAAGTACTTCAAAATATAAATGGTATAGCAGACTCACTTAGCCCGCAAGAAATGTGGAACAGCATGCACGAGGAATGCATAACACTCGCAAAGTCCCATCTGGGGACTATATCGAAATACCATCACGTCGGCAAAGAAACCAAACGAGCTGTGGCCGACAAGAAGAGTGCATTCCAAGCGTGGACAAAATGCGATCGAAGCGACGATATCGAAAAAGCTCGACTGGCTCTTGAATACGAGCGTCTTAAAAAGATTGCAAAGAAAGTCCTGGCTCGAACTCGAGCGGCAGAAGCGGAAAACCTGTACCAGGAGTTGGAACAAATATCCTCACGATCGGCGGATAGAAGACAAGCTATCCAAGAAGTTCAAACGTCGTACAGTACTAAAATGCCAAATATTTTTAAGCTCGCTGCACAGAGGAGAAAAAATTCAATGGAAATAACCTCGCCGAAATACATCAAAAACGCAGACGGTCGCTTACTAACAAATAAAAAGAAAATTTGTGACCGGTGGCTTAAATACTGCAAGGAGTTGCTTAACAAACAGTTTCCACGTGATATCGTGCCGACAGATGGTCTATTCGAGGAGGAAGTTTCGGACTTTTCAATCGAAGAAATAAGTATAGCAATTGGAGAAATGAAGCGGGGGAAAGCGTTGGGACCAGACAGCATTCCATCAGAGTTTTGGTCGAAGATGGAGGGAATCGGCAGCGTTTGGCTATCGAAACTTTTAAATAAATTAAAATATGGACAACCTATGCCGAATCAATGGAGAAGTAGCTTCTTGGTTCCATTATACAAAGGAAAAGGCGACACTCGAGAATGCAACAACTACCGTTCAATCAAGCTTATGTCACACACAATGAAAATCGTCGAAAGAGTCTTAAACGAACGTCTTCGGCAAATAATAAAGATCGATAATAGCCAGTGTGGATTTGTTGAAGGAAGATCGACGGTGGACGCTATCCAAAGCCTACAAATAATAATGGAAAAGCACCGAGATTCGTCTAAGGACTTACACATGGTATTTATCGACCTCGAGAAAGCATTCGATCGAGTGCCTAGGGATCTCATATGGGCCGCGCTGAGGTCTCAAAACGTACCGGAAACATATGTTAGAATAATACAAGACATGTACGGAAACGTGAAAACTGCGGTTGAAAGCTCTGCTGGACTAACGAGAGAATTTCCAGTTAATGTCGGAGTGCATCAAGGAAGCGTACTTAGCCCTTTCCTCTTTAACGTAGTATTCGACTATCTTTTAAAAGACTGCATGCGCGAAGCAAATGTAACGCCAATTCTCTTCGCTGACCACGCAGTTATACTTAGCGATAACGTCGAAGATTTACAGAACGCCTTAGATTCATGGAGAAATGCGCTAGAGAGAAACGGGTTTAAAATAAGTCGTTCAAAGACGGAGCATTTGACGTGCCCATTGGCGCATCCGTTGCGACTTGTTCTGGATATAATGTTAGACGGAATAGTTCTTCCGAAAAGCACTATCTTTAAGTACTTAGGATCAATCGTTAACATGGAAGCGAAATGTGACGACGACGTAAACCACAGAGTGAGTGTGGGATGGATGAAATGGCGGGAAAATTCGGGAATCTTTTGCGACCGAAAATTTCCACTTAAATTAAAGGGGAAACTCTACACCACGGTTGTTAGACCAGCTCTTATATATGGTTCACAGTGCTGGACAATGTACGAAGCGTTTAAAAACAAAATGGCGGCAGCGGAAATGAAAATGTTGAGGATGTCTAGTGGAGTCACTAAACGCGATTGCATTAGATCTACGCGTATAAGAGGAAGTCTACATATAAAGAATTCGGTAACCGAACAGCTTGAGGCGAATAGAATAAGTTGGTATTGCCACGTTCAAAGAAGATCTGCGGAAAATCCGGTTAAAAAGGCACTATCAACTACGGTCACTCCAACTGTAAGAAAACGAGGTCGGAAAAAGAATTCCTGGATTTCTCAGATGGCAAATGCGCAACAACGCCTGGGGCTAACCACTGAAGCGATCCAGGACCGAGCATTATGTAGACGCGGTCTGCGACATAAGCCAACCCCATAAGCGGAGCAGCAGCGATGCAGTAAAAATGGGAAACTCGTTACGCATAAGTTCGTATAACGAGGAAAGGGTTAATAAAAGGATAAGAAGAGTCGAACTTTAAACTTTTATCATTGGATGTTTAAGCATAGGTGTTATCAGCTGAAGGAATGTTCTTCTTTATTTCTAAAAACCAAAAAACCCACGCAAATTATCCATACTCAACTCAAAAACCGTCTCGATTATGCTGCCCTTGGTACAACATCCTATTTCGTAAAATCAGGTCGTAAACTTTATCATCAAATATTTTCTCAAATATTTCCCACAGGAGCACTATTTCTTCAATTAACTGGTTCCTTCTAGTCTGTAAAATGTCACCATGTGGGTATTTGGAGGAATACGATGGGGTACAACGCTTCCAAGTTGGCAAAGTGTCAGACGCTTCAGTATCACTTGTTCGAAAGAGGTTCTACATCATAATCCTCCCAGTCACTGTCGTCCTATTGTGTCATATTTCGGCGCATTACCTGCAAAATACCTGGCACATCTCTAGGTAAAGTAGCAATCTCTACTGCATCGTCGTCACTCCCCTCTTCATTTGTGAGTGCACTCAGGTGGTACAATCACGATATCAAACTAATCGTCATCTTCTTTGTTCAAAGTGCTATTCATAGCTTCCTGAAGTTCTAAGAAATTATTTCTAGCTGTAAAATGAGACATCTTGGATCCTTACTCCTGATAGCAAGAAATACGGATTTTCAATATGCTTTAGCCCATTGTACTAAAAAACGACACTCACAAAAAACCACTCTCCAAATTCTATATATAACCAGTTCTATCAATTAGATTTTAACGTATTCTTTCTACTCTACCAATCAAAATCATTATAAACCTTACGTATCTCACTATATACACATAACCCATAGAACTGTCAGTAGTTGGCGGAAAATTCTGTAGTAAATGTCTCTGTTTTTAGCACAAAAATTTAACTAGATCCATCTCTTAGTGATATTAAGAACTAAATCGTGAATTTCAATTATTGTTTGGCAAGTAATGCTAATCAAATAGGTTTATATGAAGTGCATGGTAGCCCGGTCAATTATAAGAAAGAAGCCCTAGATTTCAAGAGTGTTTCTTATTAAACGTGTTTTTTTTTATCAGCACGTGTATTTGGGTCCGGGCGATGGGGCGATAATTAGCTCCTTGGACTATCACGCAGAGAGTCTGGGTTCGATTTCTGGCTGGATCAATTTTTCAAATCGCCATCACCTTTTTGGCGGGCAATGGCAAACTCCCGAAAGTTAAATTGCCTACGGAAAGCTTCTAAGGTGTGCGCTTCGACTCGGTGATAAACCTTAGGCCCCGCTCACATGTTTTAAAAATGACAACATGAGCAACACAAATGAGTGTCAAGAAGCTATGGCTCATACCAGGCTGCCAGCGCCACAGTGTTTTTTTTTTTTGTATTTGGGTCCTACACGGGTACAAGTGTATTCATTTTGTTACTAAACGTGTACACGGGACACGAATACACGTGGTATTAGAAACACAATTGAAATCGAGAGCACTAGTGGACATTAAAATTAAATTAAATTAAATTAACATGCGGCATCTCACCCTCACATGTTGGGAGAGATGGCACAACTAACATATTTTATTTTTCTATTAATACGAGTAGTTAAGAAAATAGTTTTATCTCCTTATTTTATTATGGTAGAAAAGAAATCCATCTTTAAGTTTTTTTGAAAATTAAAGTTTGTTTTACTTTTATAAAAAAATTACATCGATTTTTAAAAAAGCGCGTCATCTCTCCCGCAATTACCCCAAATAAAAAGATGGAAAGAATTGAATCGGAAGAGTCTGACAAGGAAACCCACTACCTTCTAGATGATGATGAACCGGACAAACAAATAAATGGCGTAAGTGACTTTTTGCTTAGAAAAGCCGTGCAAAAATGTGGGGCTGTTTTGCTGAAGAAGTGCTAAACACCAAATATGAAATAGAAAAAGAAACTGGCCGTGAAGGACATCATCGTTTTCATATTGTGGCAAAAGGGCATTCTAATTAGTGAGCAGCAAATTTACAAAAAGCTGAATGGAGTTTCAGTTGGTGTACCTCAAATTCCTGGACAAGAAAAAATTTAACTATGCAGTTCCGATGATGATCAGGCCAAACTTGAGGTTTCACAATCCATGTTCGCATCGAAGACGCCTTCGTCTAGGAGAGGGAAGATATTATATGACACTTACATTCGTAAGACTGCGTCCAATACTGAGGGAGACGAAGAATTTTTTCCTTCCACAAACACGCACTGCAGCAAGTCAGCATCCCATGGCAAAAGCACTGTAAATGAGTGAGTTTACCCAATTTAGACGTGTGCCAATATACATTTTGTTTATTTTTAAAGGATGAGATTGACAGAAGGGAAAGAAGGTTAAGCTTGAGTGATTTGCAGCGCCTGGTCTTGATGAAACAAGTGGAGGAAGGTATTTGAAGTTCAAAAGGACCTTTACGATAGATGCGGAGAAATTTTAAAGCATATATTCATAATAATATATTAATAATTATATTTATTGTATACATTAAATATTATATATTAAAGCAGAGCATCTAATTCAAATACAGACCAAATTTTATGAGCAAGAACTGCAGAAAAAGGATTGATTCTGTAAATTTTTTTTAATTTTTGAATTGTCAACATATTTCTACATTTCACTTAACAAGAATATTCCAAAAATCTTTTTTTTAATAACAAACAGGTTTGGTTAAGCGAAATACTTTTAGTTTAGCAATTCCAATTAAATTTCATATAGTGCATTTATTTTTACGAGGAGAGAATATAATTCGTTCTAACCTGACAAAAATGCAGCAATTGCATCACGGCGTTGAAACTCTCTTGATTATTCGTTGTTATTGCCTGTGTTTTCAGGAAAGGCATGTTGACTACTTCGATTTCATGCTCAAAATATTGAAAATCTTCATCATGCAAAGTTTTTGCGTTGTCATGCAAAACAAAGCAAAGCAAAATCATTGATGGCACTCGGCTTCTTGTCATTCGTATTTTAGATTGCAATATCGGAAACCTCTTTTTCACCTGGCCGAATACACATTCAATTACAACACGCTAATTAGCATGAATTTTGTTTAACAAACATTGCTCGGAGTTGCTGTTACGTGATATGGAGTAATTAGCCACGGTGCGATTCCGTAACCATCATCAGCCAAAAGCAAAGCACCGGCAGCATTTTCGTACATACTTTGCATTACGTTTGAGTTCCGCTAGATTCGCGCATCGTACACCGAACCAGCCCTAGAACATTCAACACTTGTAAACATATGCTCTCCATCGCTGGTCGATTGTATATTAAATGACTTCAATCCATTGCAGTTAACAAATTCATCGCCGTGTTCATGAGGCCGAATTATTAAAATATGTTTACAATCGGCCGCTCCAATTGCATTTAGAATCAAATTGTTGATCAGCCACACATTTTTGGCCAGTTCTAGCTGAAACTTGTTGGCATACAAACCAAATGACTTTGTTCGCTGTGGTTTGATGTATCCCGATATTCTCTTCCACGCCAACATGAAGCAATTTTAAACCAAATTAATTGCTATGATGTCATGCGGAATACACAGATTTTTTACCTGGAAACCTGGATCACCAACATGCCGCAAAAATGTTCGCATTTTCTGCGAATTCATAAGTGCGCCACCTTTTGTTTCCCCACTGTCCGGGCCTAGAAAATGTTGTGCCAACCAATTGACGTTTTCTTCCGTAAATCTATACATCGTTTTAAAATTATCGATGTCAACGTCACGTCTTCTATGATTTACGGTTTTGTTCAGTAATATTCATAAACATAGGTATGTCCACGCAAACCATTTCAATTTATAAAACCTCAAACTGATTCCCGCCAATGTTTACGCAAATAAGACATTTTTCTTGTAGTAAACTTGTTTGTAGTCTGCTTTTAACTTTACTACATCAAAAATGTACTTTTATTCATACGAGCTTAACTACTTTTTATTCACACGAGCTAATAGGCCTTTTTACGTTTGTTTTTCTTTGAATGTTTGCAGAAGGAAAGTGGTCCGATGCACTTACATCAATGGAGCCCAGGATATAAGGCCTATCACGCGATCCACTGTAACACAGTGGAACGCTATAATAAAATAAAAAGCTTGTTAAGGGATTCGACGACGGAGTTCTTCTCCTTCACCCCGAAGGGGGAAAAGCTGCAAACTATGCTGCTGAGGGGGTTAGAACCGTCTACTAGTCCGGAGGAGCTCCTCGCACTGCTCAAAGAGAAAGAGTGCGAAGAGCTCAAGTTCGTAGGGGTCAAGCCCTTCACCACAGCCAGAGCCAAAAGGGAGAAACGAAAGCTACCGTTCTTCCTGGTTCAGCTCAGTCCTGAAAGCCGTCTGGATAGTCTTACGAGTATCAATGTCCTAGACTACCAGGTGGTTCACTGGGAAAAAGTAAAAAGGCACGAAAACATTTTGCAATGTGTTCGCTGCCAAAGGTTCGGGCACGCCGCGTCGAACTGCGAAATGCAGCCTCGATGCGTTAAGTGCGGTAAGAACCACAAGTCTGAAGAATGCGCTCTAGGTAGGGATGGAGCGTCAGAAAAAAGCCAACTCTCTTGTGTTTTATGTAAGAACACGGGACACACCGCAAACTATCGGGGTTGTCCTAAGTTCCAATACATAAAAAGAGTAAATCTGGCTCGACAGCAAAAGGTGGAAGTAAAGCGTCCACCCGTTCTACCACAAACACCAGCCGTTACTCCCCAGGTTACCTACGCCCAAATGGCGGCAGGTAGGGGAAATACGGCACAGCAAGCGAAGGTTGCTTCTCAGGCCCCAGCGCCTAGAGCACCGGAACCGGCAAATGACATGCTAGCTATCTTGCTCTCTATCCAGGGGCAGATGGCTCAGCTGCAACGTCAAATTACCGAGCAAGCTACGCGGGTAGATCAAATATACGCGCTGCTGCCGAGCCTAACGCACCTTCAGTCGTAATGGGTACGTACATGGCGGAGCAAACCCTGAAGGTCCTTGCAGTGAATGTTAATTCACTGATTAGGATTGAGCGAAGAGCCAACCTGTTCAAGTTGCTTAAAGACCAAGCCCCTGATGTGCTTTTGGTTAGCGAAACTAAGCTAACTAAAAGACACAAAATGAGGCACAGAAGGTATAAAATCATGCGTAGAAATCGACCCAACTCCATACAAGGAGGAGGCGTTGCTATCTTCGTAAGAAAAGGTATACGTTTTAAAAGAATGTACAGTCGTGTAGTGCGCAGGTTTCAGGTGCTAGAAGCATGCATCATGTATATCCCTCTCCGCAGTGGAAAGCGGTTATACATGGTGTCTGTTTATGCGCCTAAGGCTACTCAATCCACCCAATTCATCTCAGAGCTCGAGACACTTTTTCGATTCCTGAGACTGGAATTGGAGGAAAACTATTTCATTATCGGCGGAGATTTCAACGCCAAACACAGTGATTGGGGAAATAATACTCCAAACACTAGAGGGAACCTGCTATTCAATTGGTGGGGTCACCACAGTGTGATGTACCGACTCGGCCTAAAGGCGACGGATAGTCCATCGTTTCCTAGACACGGCTCCTATTTGGATCTCCTGCTGTTTGACACACGAATACAACTGACAGGTACGAACCAACAAACTGTAAACTGTCTTCGCACTTTTGTGTATGACAGTGACCATTGCGGTCTTAGTACCGAAATAACCGTTCCGAACGAAAATGTAGAATTGGATGAGTATGTTCAAAGGCATTCCTACAACTATAGTAGAGTGCGTTGGACACACTTCTCCAGGACACTGACTAGAGCACTCTCCTTGAATTCACTCTACCCACCGTCCAACAGAAATCTGTCAAACGAGGAGATTGACAGGTACCTAAAACTAATGGACGAGACAATTAAACGAACAATGGACAAAACGATACCTCGGTATCAATACACTGACAACGAAGACTTGTTCCGCAATTCAACTATAGATGCACTGCATCGACATAAAAGTAGACTACTGTCCAGACTGAAGACCTTGTACAGACAGTTTACAGACAGACATAGCCCGGAGATTATGACATTGAAGTCGTCGATCAAAAACCTCCAAACATTAATAAAAGAAAATTACAGGTCTTCTGTAAGTTTGTATTGGAACAGTAAAATTCGGGCTGTAAGCACCAACAACCCGAATATGTTCCCGCAAATAAATAAAATTTTTCGGAGGAAAGATCAAGACGACCTTTCATGTCTTAAAATCGCCCGAACGACTGACAATGAACGCATACTTTCAACAGCAGGCATAGATCCAAATGAGGCTGTTGATGATGACAACTTCTTTGTGATCGAAGATCCGCAGGAGAAGGTCGAGACTATAGGAGCGACTTTCCAGGAAGTGTACAAGACAAATGACATCATTGGTCCGAACCACGACCTGGAAAATCGAGTCCTTATGCACAATTTCTACCTTCGAAATGAAATAGTGAACTTACGAATCGAGAACTCGGGTTTCACCCAGTTCAGTGACGAGAACATGGCAAATAATGTCATCGCCAATGAAAGGGAACAACCCCCGTTCATTTCGAAGGAAGAGCTTTAAACGATCTTCGATACAATTAGAAGTAAGAAATCAGTGGGAAACGATGGAATACCGAACATTGGGCTTCGACATCTCCCACTAGAAGCGGTGGACATTTATTCCACCCTGTTTAGCAATGCAATGAATAATGCACATTATCCAGCGCATTGGAAAACTGCGGTGGTACATCGCATCCCCAAAAGGGATAAAGACACCTCCAATCCGGCGAATCTCCGGTCGATCAGTCTCCTTCCAAATATCAGTAAGGTTTTCGAAAAAGTTATCAATAGAGTCCTGACAAAGTGGGTTGAGGACAGAAATATAGTTCCGCATAATCAATTCGGTTTCAAGGCGGGGCATGATGTTATTCATGCTGCGTCTAAACTGGTTTCTGATGTCCAATGGAACAAAGCCAAGAAACAGTGCACTGGTGCCTGCCTGATTGACTTGGAGAAGGCTTTCGATACCGTATGGTTAGAGGGACTCTTCTACAAGTTGGACAGACTGGGCATTAGTAAACCACTGCTGTATATTATTTTCAATATGCTCACAGATAGACAGTTCATCGTGAAAAATGGCGATGTGACTTCTACTGGTACATTCAACATTAAAAACGGTCTGCAACAAGGTGCGGTCAATTCGCCAATCCTTTTCAACATTTACACAAGCGATCTGATAGGTTCACTTCACCATGCCATAGCGTACGCAGACGACTTAATCGCGTACAGATCAGGTCCAAAGATTGAGGTTATAAACATTCTTTTGCAGCGTGACTTCGATAAAATTAAACAATATTGCGACGACTGGAAGTTGAAGATCAACTTTCAGAAGTCGGAAACCATTCTGTTTAGGACGCCTTTGTCTGGGGCCTCTGCGGATACCAGAAAGAATTGGCGAAAGTTTCAGATCGTGGGACAACACGGGCAGCCACTTGTTTGTCGAAATGTAGTCAGATACCTTGGGATCTGGCTAGATCAATATCTGTATTTTAACAAACATATAGATGTTGCTCTGGCCAGAGCCAAAGGTGCTTTTGCCCTTACAAAGAGACTGTTTTATAACAGGCAACTCGATGCGAGGGTAAAGGTGATCTGCTACATGGCCCTTATTCGGCCTATGCTTACATTTGGTTGTCCCGTGTGGTTCAACGTGAGAGCAAGTCTTTTGGAAAAGATTCGGGTGTTTGAGAGGGCTTGCCTTAGGGCTTGTCTTCGCTTATACAGAACACCAGAGTCGGAGTACATAAAATTCTATCCTAATGAGGTCTTGTACAATAGGGCGAACCTAATACGAGTGGATAATTTTGTTATTAAGTTGATTCGAAGGCACATTACAAGAGCAATGACCTCGTCGAACAACCTGATCTCTGGGGCTTACTACCCCAATTATATGTATCACGAGAGAGTTCGCTTTGACGGCTTTATTCCTACAGAAGCGTTCCGTTACCTCGACAAAAAAGGTCTGATCCAGGATAGATTAGCGGTGCCGTTAATCTTCCACGTCGCTCGAACAGCTGCGGACAGGCGACTCAACTACGACAGAGACGTCGCAAACGGCAATGCGGAGCGTCTCGGGTTTAGTAGGGCGGTAGGGAGTCGCGAAATGAGGGATGATGCTCGGCAGCACCAACAATTTTGGTGGCTTGCAGAAGAAGGGGAAGCTCCATCATCGAATTCCTCTAGTGCAGGGTAGCTCCATTAGGGAGCAGAGTTGGTCAGCCTAATTTTTTTTTAGCCATGGCCGGCTTACATAGATGTAGGTAGGGTTAAGGTAGATTTAAGAGTTAAAATTATAAAAACTTAAAAAAAAAAAATATAAAAAAAATAAAAAAAAAATTATAAAAACTCAGAAAAAAACATAAAAAAAAATAATAAAAAATGAAAACTTAGAGATGGGTACCCTTCCGGTAGTTTTTCTTAAACAAAAAAAAGAAATAATACTTGTTCAATAAGATAGATTAAGTAGGCTAAGTAGGTTAAGTAGGTTATTTAGATTAAGAATTATTTTTTTAGGTATTTTTTAAGTTTTACCTTAAGATTTAATATAAAAAGAAAAGTCCGTATACTAAGTTTTTTTCAAATAGAATAAATTTTCTTAGTTTAAGCTTTAATTAATGTAAAAATTAAAATATGTTGTAAGGATCGTCGAAAGACATTTAGACTAAGCTATGTTTAACCTAGAGTGCCCGCATGGGGCCAGTAAGTTACAATAAGATAGTTTTAAGTTATTTAAGCTAATTTTTAAGCGTTTTTTTGTATAGCTTGTAAGAATCAATGAATTAATAAAACAAAAATGCATTTAAAATGAAAATGAAAATGGATATAAGGCCTATGGATAGGTATTTAAGTAATACCAACATCAGAATAATTGTTGAAGTCACATGATTCACCCTTGGTTTTGGTCAAAGCCAATCTAAAAACTCTTGCCGTTCTAAGGGTCACGGCACTTAGAAATTATTTCCTATTTCACAAGGAAGACTCTTCCTGTGATTTAAGTTTGGCTTCCGTCTGAAGTGGACTTCTTTCTGTGTAGTACCTTATTTTAATGAATGCCAATATTTGCTCTACTCTCGCTTTATAAAAGACAAATTTATTGAAAATTGGACGAAAGTGCTCATAAGGGCGATAAGCAGTCTGCAGACATTCCTAGTGAACGAAAGTAGAGCCTTCTAAATTTTCATAGACTTGCTTACAAATTTATTTGGTCTGCTAGCTTCATGAAAAGACATCTCTCCTGCAGTTATGCACACCAAACATCAATGGGAGCCCATATCGAGGACACAATAAAAGGATGTTCGGATCATGAGAAACTCTTTTTTGATCCTGCAATTTCATTTTCAATCTCATTTTGACCAAGGACCCTTATACGTTTAAGTGAATTCAATCTTCCGACTATGTTCAGAGTATCCTTACCTTTTCAAACTACACATACGAGTTTGTAGTTGAGATGTGGTGAAAGCACTCTGCACGGCCAAGCTATCGCTACAGGCGCCGTTTTTCGTCAATAATTCGAAGTTTAAAGTCAAATTGCGAATATCTTGGAAGAGATACATGGAAGACAGACACAAGCCCCCCTCAACGAGAAGTGAAATCTAACGATGTCGTCTTTAAAAAAAAAAAGAAGAAAAAGTGCCTCATCCTTGGTTGGTTTTGGAGTCATGCGTAAGGACTAGTCTACTCTAGTCAAGATAAATCCTGAGCACAAGGATAGCTCTGCTGTTTATGCAGCGAATATATTTCTGATGTCACTGAATCAAAGGGCAAATGACAGTCGGAGCTAAAGCTTCTTAAAAACTACAGTGCAAAGGCTGGTTATTTTTTCCAACAGAAGCCGATAGTACAAATTTTATGAATTTGAAAAAAAGGAACAAGCTCTCGGTGTTTCTAATTGTTCGTTACATAGTTATATGAAACGCCTTAAATATCCAAAACTAGAAATGTGTGTTTTCCACACTTTTCATACCAGTAGCTCGAAAAGGCGTCATATCATGGATCATGGATCGTGAAAATTCTTCAACGATGAGATATGATGTGATTAAATCCCGCTGAAGGGACATGATGATGCGCACTTCCTCATCATACACTTAGTCTTCAGAATTTACGCAATGTACATTAATTCCATGCATTTCAATAGTTAATACGCAACAAGATCGGCTTGGTTTTGTTTGCTAGTAGCAATCATCGTTACAGATGTGACACATCCTGTGGCAAGGCATATTGTGATTATAAACGGAGGTAGAATAATACCTCGGCATATGTAAGAGGACATCAGTACTGTGACTAAGGCACAACGCATATGACCAGCTAAATTTTGATCGCTTTCAGTATCCAATCGAAAATGAGAACTGAAGGGGCTGGCTGGAAACCCGGCGGTGGAGAGTATAATCTTATCTATGGGAAGGTCATTGTGATTGTAGTCTGTAACTTTGATCGATAGGAGGGTTTTGGAAAAATCCCAAAACGTCGCAAATACTAGGGCGCAATGATCCTTAGCTTGGTGAAGATTTTAGATAGACCTCACAGATTTTTGCTAATCAAACGCTTTCATACTGCATTTTTTTGTAACAGCAGCGCCTACGTGCTTACTAAAGAAATGTTAAACACCAGGAAACTTTGATGCCAAAAACTCTAATCTCAATTTAGCCTGGGGTGGAACTATAGAAAAGATTGAGCGCAGGAGTAAAAGGTCACTTGTCAGAAATATCTTCGCTAATGTCGGAATGCATGTAAAAGCAAAAAATTAGTGGAAACAGCGCATTTCCGTTTCATAAAACTCCTCTGATCGAATTTTTATGAAGGGTACAACTGCAGTAGCATAAGTTACATCTGGAGGCTTATAGCTATTAAATTGTTCTTCCAGCTGCTACCAAAATAGACAACAGGATCATTCAACACCTGCGAACGATTTTAGAAAGATTACTCCCCGTTTAGGCCTTTAGCCTGTGTAACTTCCTATTGAAAAGGTTGAATATTAGAGCTATTCCTGACGCTATATGAAGTTAAGACTACGTAAAGGATAAAGGACGGAGGATGTCACTTGTCATACAAAGGGAAGCCGTTAGAAGTTTAATAAGTCCAAAGTTAAATATGCGAGTAATACGACAGAGCAACATTTTATATTCTTTTAATTTTCTGGTGATATTATCGGCGCCAAGGGATTAAGACATTTATTTGTAGTTTCTGTATTTTTTCAATATATTTCATGTAGTGAATGTGAAGCCAATTGTATCCATATTCATAACCAGATATCAAGTTGTTTACAGAAGGCATCTAGAGATCGCAGATTATGGTATAAATGACATTGTACTCGTATGCATTGTTAAAAACAAAAAATGCTTTCCCGCCATTCAAACTGTCAGGAATAGATTACAATGGTTTACAGCAAAGTGTTGGTCATTTTAAACAGATTTATTCTGTTCAAATTTTCAGCACAGATTGTAGTTCATTTTCTATATTGTCTTCTTTCCCTTGTATACTCCGGTTTTAGATTTCTTTTTTTAGGTTATTAGTTTGATTTTCCTGTACCTGTTTTAGGTATAAGTTCAAAGGAAAATACCCCTCTATAGCTTCAACTGGCCACTTCCCTACAATTTCTTTCGAAAGCAGATGCCACACTTCTTATGTTATGTACATCAACTGAGGCGGCGTATCATCGTCAATTTTCTTGGTATTTTTTTTAATATTCTTTAAAGTCGTCAAAGATGATATTAGGGTAGTGATTAAGATCATCAAATTAATCATTCTCAAAGTCGAGTAAGTCCTCTGTATGTGTGCTTATTTGATTTACGTCAACGATGTCAAACTTGATGTATACTTGTAAGAGCCTTTTCCCACTAACCTTAAGCTCAATTTTTTGACAACAAATCACGTTAATTTACTCTCGATATTCTTTTGGTCAATTTATCTTTGTAGCGAGTATATTAATAGTTTTAATTAGTTTTAAAATTTATTTTGATATTTTTTCCATCGCCTAACCTGATATATAATGCTGTTTTGACTGTTAAGGTTGAGATGTCGCTGAGCCTCCTTCTATAAAGGAAGATCTGCCTCCTTTTTAAATACATCATACAGGGTTTTTGTCCGCACTGAGAGGAGCTTGTGTTCCGCATCCGATGTCATTGGATATCACTTCCAAATGTGACTAGTTCAAAGCATATATTTTTATCGGCTCGTCTTCTGTGTACCTATCAACTCAGACAACGACGACGAGATGAAAGAAAGAATAACTCTTACCAATCGCTGTCTCTTTGGACTAAGAAGGCAAGTGACTACCAAATCCCTCTATTGAGTAACAGAAGCAAGCTTGTGTAAGATCTTAATAATAATGGTGCAGAGGCATGGACATTATCATAAATTGATGAGGTTGCTTTTGGAAAAAATGTTCGGTTTCGGTTCCCCCTGCATAGACGCTGAGTGAAGAAAGAGATGCAACGACGACGGACTGTACAACGACATCGACTTAATCATGTAGAGCTTCGGTTCGAAGCACCGCGACTCAGGTGGTAGGGGACCTCAGCCAACCTTGCGTACGAAACTGTAAGCACCTAGCAAAGGATCGAACAGGCTAAAGATATTTGATGGTTGAGATCCATGTTCATTCCTGTCTGTAGCGCCTTCCTACTATAGGTGGCGTCTTCTCAAAACTAGTCTTACACTCTTTCCATTTCGTGATGAATTCTATGATGTCGGGTTGCAACCATGGATACATCATTAAACAATCGTTTAACGATACTCAAACATACGTCATATCTACTCCGTATATACGTGATGTATAAGAGCACTGCACTAAATTTGGTAGTTCTTCTTGACTCAAAGACGACCGCACGACGAGGCAAGTACATAATAATTTGGATTCATATCCATGGATACTTTGACCTATCTCTTTGATTTAAGATAGCGTACTTGTGGATACACTTTGTAAGAGGTTTCTTTGATTTGTGGTTTGGGTTTGATACAAGTTTTCTTTCTGCACTGCTTTCTGTTTGATGCTTGCACAGTAACGAGTGCACAGTATTTTTGACTGCATTCGATTGAAATATGCTTTCAATTCTTCAAAAATGGTTGATTGGTCACTTGGAGTATCGATTTTAAACATAATGGGAATGAGGATTGTATTGGAGCCATTTCGATTGTGGAATTATTTGTGGTTATATTTTGTCCAGCGTCAATGTGCAGTAATGTGTAATGCTTGTAATCGCATTGATGATGGTCAAACCCTTAACAATTTCCATGAACTCATTTTTTTATGACGTCAACTCTGTAATTGACATCCAAAGTAAGGAATTGTTTTCTATATCTCATCCCTTGATATGCCTCGCAAAATCGGCATCAAAGTTGTTTTGTTTGTTGCTGGTTACTTAATTTCTAGGCCGCAAAGGTGGTATTCTGAAACGAATATGAGTGAATTGATTGTTTCCGCATCACATATACTTCGAAAATGTTTTCCAGTGAACTTAAACGACTTCGATGAATGACATGATAGTTTTCCAATTAGAAAGAAACTTTTAAATGCTGAGCCTTTCCTTAAGATCTCACTACGTCTGTGAAGCAGTTTTTTAAAAATTAAAAATTGAGGATGCCGCCTCAAGTTTCAACAGCTACTCTAGGGTTAAAAAGAGTATGAAAGCATTTAATTCTGTGGCGTACTGAAATGATTTCAAAGCAGCAGCAGATTTGGTGGTTAGTTTATTCTGCTCTACTCATCCCTTAGCTTGTTATTCACAAATAAGCGTTTGTACTATTACCTATCTGTGAGGATTGCCCAAGCTCTGGAATATATTTGAAGGTGCTGGATTGAAATAAAATTTACCCTTAACACTTTTTTAAAGGCTTTGTTCTCAAAAAAGTATATTCTGTTTATCAACTATTTACTGTTTCACCTCGAAAGCCAATAGACAATGAATCATCAACACCAGTCTATGAATCAGATATACGAGTATTAGTACAAAGTTGCCAAATGGATAGAGTTACAATAGCTAAAGCCATAATAAAGCCAAACTTCTTACTCTTGGCAATGGGTGGCCGTGGTTAAAGTGGTAGTGAACTGGCTTCCAAATCGGAAGGTTCGGTGCTCGAATCCCGGCCTTGCCCGAAAGTCAACAAAAATCAAGTTGATAAGAATACAATAACAAGTCAGCTCTCACTAAAAATTGATTTTCCCCATTAAATGTTGAATGCCATCCATGGAGCAAAGTAACCACCGAGTCCAACATCTTTCTTCTCTCTCTGTCCAATTTTACAAAAAACTTAACACATGCTGAGGCATTATAAGTGTATTCATACCCACTTGAGCGTCCTTTTTTTTTTTTTTTTAAATATGTACAGCACCTTGATCCCGGAATTTATTCAGCAAATCAAAAATACAAGTTTATTCATCTAAATCTATATTGCCCCCATCAAAATAACCGCCATCGACTGGAACACACTTATGCCAGCGCTTGATCCAATCCTCGAAACATTTTTTGTATTCGGTTTTCGGTATGTCCATCAGTGCTTCCTGCGATTTTTCCATTACTTTCTCTCGGCTCTTGAAACGCGCTGCCCGTAGTGGCTTTTTAACTCGATTGAACAGGAAGAAGTCACAAGGAGCCAAATCAGGTGAATTCGGTGGCTGTTGGATGGTATTTGTTGCATTTTTCGTCAAAAGTTTACGAAGAATGATGGCACTGTGCGACGGAGCGTTACTATCTAGTGTAAATTCCATGAGTTTTCTGCCCAAAATTCTGGTCTCTTTCACCGAATTGTTTTACGCAAACGTCTTATAACGCCCAAATAATACCAACAATATTAATTGATCAACATTTCTTTTAGTTCATCAATGTTTTCGTCGGTTTTCGATGTCGATGGTCTGCCACCGCGTTCATCATCTTCGATTGACTCACGACCTCTTTTGAACCGCTCAAAAGTGGTAAGCGACCGTTTTCTTTATAAAATCGTTGCCGAAACACTTTTCCAACATTTCCAACGTTTGCGCACCATTAAATCCGTATTTTACGTAAAATTTAATACAAGTTCGTTGTTGCAAATTTAAATTCATTTCTAAAATTGCAAAAAAATCGCCAACACATACAGAGATAGATGTACTCTTGGCTACGTAACTTCTGCAAATGTCAAACTATGACGCTAAGATTAAGAAGAAATATCAACAACAGATGTATCAACTTAACAAATCGGAACGATAGGAGCGCCACACGCCAAACTTTTTGATCAAGGTGGTACTCGTATATTGTGAAAGTTCATTTCCATTACGAAACTGTATATAATTTTTATTTTTAACTTTCCGATACGGAAGTTCATGCACACACTTCGAAAATCGAAAATGAAAATATTGTGATATCTTTACGTTTTTAGACTGGTTTTAAAAAAATGTCGGTGTGTGAGAGTATGTGTGTACGTATATTCTCGTTTTATTGGCGCACAATTACTCACGAACGAATAGGGCATATGGACTTGAATTTTTGTCAGATGATGGATCCTCATGCACAATTGCGGCCATTAGATTTTGACTAAAATCCGTCTATGGCTTTTCAAGTTATTAAATATAAACCAAGTAAAAAATACAATCAATTTTTTTTTTTAAAGATACACGAGTCTTTCGAAATTCTTGCAGTACTAATCAACGTAGCACACATTTAAGGAAAATTTGAATAAAATCGGGTCAACTTCCAAGGAACCGCCTGCAACTAAAAGGTGTTCCAATTGAGTGGAAGCATTTACTCAGATAAACATTTAACTTTCAAGCTACACATACAAGAAGTTATAAACAAGGTTAATGTAACTATGAAGATTTTCTATCCATTCATCTGCAGAGATTCAAAGCTAAACAATGATAATAAGGTGTTGATTTTCACGGCTATTTTCCAAGCGATCATGTTCTATGGGTCTCCTGTCTGGGGCATATGCGCAAAAAGTCATCTTTGTAGACTCCAAACAACACAAAATAAATTATTAAAAATGATCCTTAATTTTCCATGGTCTTTCTCGACAGAAGAATTACAAAACATAGCTGGCATCGAAATGGTTTCAACTAAAATTCAGAAATTTCGACGTCAATACAACTTATCTTGTCTGTCTTCAGACAATGACTTGATTTCAATCCTAGTAACTTAATGTGCAATTCTAACTTTATTCTTATATATTTTTGCTTTCATCGTTATTTATTTATTAATTTACTTATTTTTTTATTTATTTCTTATATGTCATTTATTATCAAAAACCATTGGAGGATAGCAATACGAGTTCTGTTTCCCAGAAAGTTTTTGGTCTGACCCATTGGCCGCACTCATTTCGGCTAGTTTTAATTGTAATCAATTAGAGAGGATTAAAGATGATTCTCAAATGGCAGATCAAACTGTCTTATAATTTGTGAGTTAGCAATTGAAAGTATAAAATATTTTGGACTTTTCCAGGCTACCGAAAAAAGTCCACTTCACTGTAGGTTCTGGCTGAAATTGTAAAAAATTCCTTGATTTAGGAAAAAAGAATATTTAAGGTACTTTCATGCAGGTTTATGACTGACTTTAGGTTTGATATATTTTCGACCACACTGTAAAAGAATCACGTCTCGAAGCAAATGGATACAATTAAATAGAAAAACGATTAAAAACTTACCATAAACCAGATGGATGACTCACAATAATGAAAGGCCAATAAAATATTAATTACTAATTCAAAGAATCTTTTCAGATCCAACTTTCATTATTCTAAGCCATTCGATCGTTCGTTTATGCCACCTCACGTGGCATCATTTTACCTTATAACGCAATATGCAAATTTCAAACCAAATAATCCAATATTAAATGGACACAAGCCTAATCGATCTTTCCCCAAGCTGATTTAATAAACAAGTTTCTAACTTTAAATTCCATAATTTAGATACATTTTTGTATAGGTACACTCATGTTTATGTTAAACAGTCAAAAGTATGCGTTCTATTTTTCAATCAAACTTACTTCTTCTGATCTAGTAGATATACTCGTACATATGAGTATGATTTTAGAAGATACTTGTCTGGATGAAAAGAAGTTCAATGAATCAAATGTAAATCCATAAGTTTTAATATTGTTTTTTTTTTTCACAAAAAATTCATGGTCATTGTCATAAGTTTAGTATTCAAGTGTGTAGTTGCCGCTTTCGAGGGTATAGTTTACATTTTAATTAGGCGGAACTGAGTCGAGACTTGAATGATGCATTGATCAATCTCCGTCATTATGAATCCACGTGCATACGTTTGACGTATGCAATTCATGTCATGAATGGGAGCACAAACAAATTAAATACCATTTTCGTGCTAACTAATTCCAAATACAATAACAAGACGCAATGACTCAAATGTGCTTACGCAATTTGCTATTAAAAATTCAAAGCGCAACAGAACTTACCTATTATTATTTCTAAATGTTTTCTAGATAATTCACTTTCATTTGAAAAAGACTGTTTTTTTTTGTAAGATCCCGGGGAAATCGGAAATTAAAATGCGAACAATCCATGTAAAGATGCTTTCTAAAGTAGACTATCTTATGATTTGTGCTCTCTGCTATAATTCATATTTGCAGATATTAGATTTCGATTTCTTGCTTACTTTTGCTAAGGAAAAATGTAGGCATCAACCTAAAAGCCCTATTTGACAGTCTGGTTCTAAATCAAAAAGCGCGTTCTTTAGCCTACTGCTTACTTAATGACTTCTACCTCGGAGCACCACCTAAAGCGACATATTTTTCCACGATTTTGTGCCTCCTGTACGTGGTTTCTATAGGCTCTTTATATTCTTGTCCGTAAAGATGCCGGATATACAATTTTCCGAAAAGGTACTTGTTGTTTGCTGTTAAAGTTGTCAAGTTTGAGGATCATTCATTAAAATTGACAAACTGCACCTTCATTCGATTTAAGTAGTATCAATTTTGCTACACCAAAACTATAGGCTGGGACGATAATCGTCATTCATTAAATTTTAAAATTATTTCAATTGTCTTTTGTGTCGATGTGATGTCGAGGATAGGCTTGGCTTTGCATCAACTCATAGCTGAACCTCTTTCTGGTGCTTATTTTCTCAATACTTCCACGACCTGAGTAAAAATCCGTTTATTTTTTTAATGATATAGATCTCATAAAGACATGCAAGTTACACCGAATTTGGCATTATTAGTTGCAGAAAAAGAAGAATAAAATGCATTGCCTGATCCAGAAAAACATGAAACTGTTGGTGCTGTATGGGTACAGTGTTCAAAAGGTGTCAATTTCACATACAAAGAGCGAACTATTATAAATCGATGGTAAGTCGATCGATAATTGGCCACCGAAAGGGTAATATTGTTTAGTGACCATTTTGGCTAAAGATACATATGTTATCAGAGGCAAGGGTGAGGTTATCTCAGGTTTAAGTTGCCGTTGAAAAACCAACCCACTTAGGCCTATTGACCCATTGTGGTGCCACGTGAATCTGTGATCCTCCTACTCCAGAAACCATTTGGAGCCCTGAATCAAGCGTAGGAGACTTTTAATGTCTATGTTGCTTTAGTCACTCAAGTCGTTGCGGAAGAAGGCCGCTAGGTGGAGATTTCTTCTTTGGGAGAGAGCTGGACATGTACAGAGAAGGTGAGGGATTGTCTCCTCTTCCTCCTCATCTATGCAGCTTCTGCAAAAGTCGTTAATATCAACATGACAAGCCTTCTAACATACAAGAAGGCTTGGCATGTTTACATGCAAGAAGGCTTGGCATGCTAACCTATGAGGAAGTGTCCGGTGATGACACCTATAATGGCGATAAGATGTTTTCTATTTAGAAGAATTAAACTTGTGGAGGGGTTCAGATCTAGCTTTGGCCAGCTTTGTTTGGTCGTTGGGCACGTCGATCCGACCGCCCATATATGGTTTGTTCTAATGTTAGCATCCAGCTTTATTACTTGTTTGCACGTAGCGATAGCTATACCTATGTTTTCCTTTTCAGCTGTGATAGGTATAGTGGTTCAAATTTTGGCAAATTCATCGGCCCTGCAATTCCGTGGAATGTCTCTATGTCCCGGCACCCAGCAAAGGTGAATATTAAACAGTTCCGCCATCTCCATTAGAGAGCATAAGTCCAAGGATTTGGTAGCGGCCTGACTAATTCCGATATCCATTCCAGATATTACATTTTTCTTCAGCCAGGCTAGGGCTTCCTTAATTGCCAGAATTTCCGCCTGGAACACGCTTCAGTGATTGGAGAGGCGGAAGAAGAGGCTTAGGTTAAGTTTATCGGCAAAAACACCACCACCAACCCCACTGACAGTTTTCGAGCCGTTTATGTAAAAGTGGATTGAATTGTCATCCAGTAAAGCATTTTCCTCCCACAAGGATCCGGAAGGAATACTGGCATAGAAGCCCTTGTCAAACCATTGTTTGAGTGTGGTGTAGTTGATGTTTTCTGGTACGATTCCTAGTACGTTATGTTTGCGTGGCCAAAAGGTTTATTTACAACTGTGAAGTCGCTTTAAGGCGAGTAGCTGCGTTGACGGCTACTGGTCTGCTATAGATGTCGAGGGTTGTACGGTGAAACAAAGTGTTCAGAGCTGCGGAGGGAGTAGTGCGTAGGGCTCCGCTTATGCTCAGACATGCTGTTCTTTGGACTTTGCTTAGCTTCCTGAAGTTTACTGTTTTGTCTAAAGCCGTCCACCACACAACCACCCCGAAGATAAGTATCGGTCGTATGACCAAAATGTATAGCCAATAGGTGATGCGAGGTTGGAGGCCCCATTTGTTACCGATGGCTTTTTTGCAAGAGAATAAGACTACTGGGGCTTTCCTTACTCTTTCTTGAATGTTAGGTTTCCAACTTAGTTTCCTGTCGAAAATAAGACCCAGATATTTCGCTGTATCGAAGAAGACCATTGATTGAAGGAGGTTCTATGGGCGGAATTTTGTATTTCCTAGAAAGGAAATAAAAGCTAGTTTATATGTTAAGATTATACTGCAGTAGCTCTTTAATCGTATGAAGATGTTTTCTTGAGACGGATATAGCAAGGTCATCCGCATACACAACCACCCTGCTACCACCCTCTTCCAGGTATATCAGCAGTTCGTTAACCACTAAGTTCCAGAGAAGAGGTGAGAGGACACCGCAGCGTACTTCTGCTGACACTTCTTTTGTCAGAGGACCCACCCAGTTTGGAGTTGATAATCCTGCTCTTTAGCATGAGATTGATCAAGTACGCAAGTGAATCATCTACCTTCAGATCTGACAGCTCTGTCGTGATTGGGGATGTTTTGAAGTTGTTGAAGGCGCCTTCTATGTCCAGAAAAGCTACCATTATATATTCTCTATAATGTAAGGATCGTTCGATGTGGCTTGTTAGTGAGTGTAGAGCCGTTTCCAACGACTTTCCCTTGCAGTAGGCATGTTGTGCCGTGGATAGGAGTCTAGGGGTAATGCTAGATCTTATATGGATATCAATCAATCGTTCTCGAGTTCTTAGAAGGAAAGATGATAGACTAATAGGTCTTAGGTCCTTTGGGACAACATGAGAACATTTACAGCTTTTGGGAATGAAAACAAAATTTACTTCTCTCCATGACAGAGGTATGTGGGATAGTTCTGCGCAGTATATGATATTTTCAAGCGATGGCAAGATTATATCCGAGGATCTTTGTAGCTCGGCTGGAATTATACTATCCGGCCCAGCAGACTTATATGGTTTGAAGCTATGCAGTGCCCAGAGCAGTTTGTCTCCTGTAATAAAGCCAGTAATATTTGTCGCAGCTGCAATAGCTCTATTATGATTGTTGCTAGTCGTGAAAGGGGAGCTGCCTGGAAAATGAGTATCCAGTAGTAGGCAAACTAATTGATCTTCTTATGAAAATGACGTTGAATCGCTTTTCACTTGTTGAATGATTTCCGTGATAAGTGTTACTAAAAGTAGGAAGTAGCCCTGAACGTTTATCACATATTTCAACTGAGTCTGAATATGATGTCTTCATTTACAACTGAATTTAAGGTAATTTTGTGCTAGCTTTATACACTACAAAACACTTTTTTCCGAATCTTGTCATTAATATTCTTTGAATTGCCTTCATTTTTTTAATGTAGCCAACTCTAAGACAACTTTTCTAGACAATTTTGTCAATTCATTTTGAAATCTAAATAAGCGATTTATCAAATAATTATATACGTTTCTATCAGTTATGTTAAATTTTGTTGTTGATTTTTGAATTCGAATATCTAGTTTGATTGATTGGGAAAGCAAAAACTCCGGTATGCAAATTCATTCATTCAAAACAGAGTAAAAAAAGGCAATTGTTATTCAAGAAGATATAATATAAAAAAAATTTCAAATCTGGAGGTGAACTCTTAATAACTATGACTTTGGAATTTTTGAATCAAGGAAGACATACATTTTATATATGTAATTAAGTTGGTCTAGATACAAAGCTATTGGACTCATAAATATTATAGGTCACAGAAACTACAATCATGTTACTATTTGATTCGTTACTTACTCTATACTTTCAAAAAGTTTCTATTGAAATGATAAACAACAGATATTTACTAATGCAAAGTATACTCTCTTTTCGAAGAAATGTTGATTGAACTGGTCTGATCTCTACGATCTTCCAAAGTACTTAAATTTTTCGTAGAATTGTATCTTGAATGGTGAAAAAGAAGTATATAAAGAGACAATGATGACCTACATCGCCAAAAAATCCATAAACTATTTACACTGATACCTAATCAAAGCAGAGCAACATTATAGTGAAATTCGCAACATTAGTTCTACGGACCATAGTTACCCAGGCCTTGGCAGCATATCTGGAAGATTTTGTTAACATTTAAAGAAAAAAAAAAAACTTATTGCAGCCTTCTTGAGAATAGGTGCAGTTACAAGTAGCTTTCAATTAGATAAAATAGTTTCTCTCATATAGAACTACATGGCCTATAGAAGGATTATAATAATTAATACCGCTTAAAAGATGTAAAGTGGTTTGTAGAACTGTCAATGTTTCCCAAAAATATTGGATATACTTAAACTTAGAATTTATTTGTGACCGCTTCTATTTCTATTTCCCAGTTTCCTCTATATACTAATTAGCGAAATGATTTCTATTCATTACGAATATAATTTATTTCCAAGAACCCGGCAGTCGAATTTATTGCCACTTAAAAAAAACTGTTGTTCCACATAAATTATTCGTAAAGTTTTTTCTCGTTTGTTTTCTTTCGATATAACTGTTAATAGTAAAGTTATTGGAAATGAATTTTGCGCTATTTCTGTGATAAAGTGTTGCGAACGAAAAAGTAAATGAAAATGATAAAAATTAAGTTCACAAACTAAAACCCGACTACTAAAAATTGCGCTCTAAAAAGTATAAGACAAGAAAATATTCTTAGCTGAAATTTTTGTGTACAAACCATTCAATGTTTATTGTCTATTAAATAAACTACTTACACATAATATATTTTAATGTATTTAATACATATTCCCAGCGATGTTCAGAGAATGAATGAGGATTGTTTCAGATATTAAGCGATGTTTGACCGACTTTCGATGATCAGAGATCGACACCATCGATATACCCGAGCTGTGGCTCCTACAAGACGGCGCTACATACCACACTAGCGACGTAGCGCTCAAAGTTGTGAAGGAGAAATTTGGCGACTGGGTCATCTCACGACGAAGGTTCATCAATTAGCCGCCGTGATCATGCGATTTGACACTACTCTAGGCACGAGTACGATAACTTTGGCGATATAACAATATTTTGTAGAGGAGTAAAAAAACATCATTGGGAGGGGGGGCCATCTTGTCCCGTTTAGAAGTTATGGGCAATTTAACAACAAATGACTTAAGATGGGAAAAAAATTATTAAAAAAACAACGGTAACACCAACAATAAAGTACTATACAGAATATGAAAGCCCGAAACTTGTTCCTTAGTATAAAATTTACATCAAATTATTCGCGTCAATAGTTTTTGAATAATTTACATTCAAACTCAAATTCTTGGTAAAAAATTAAAAAAAAAAATTGTTTTAACAATATTACTCAAAATTGTGAAATAATGTGCCAAATTTGTTTTTTTTGTTCAATACGCGTATTAATTCTGAATCGAACACAAAAAAAAAACCGCATGGCTTTATGTCCTCTAGTTTTTGAGCTAATTGAAATTGAAATTACTACTTTTTGGCATTTATGTACGTAGTCTTCCTTTTAATAAGTTAATGAGTATTATTTAAACATCTCGCAGACGCCTATATCAATAGTTTTCTTAATTAAGAGTACCCGGGTGACCCGCTTCGCGGGATTAAGGGATTTCAACTCTCTATCCGCAGGCAGCAGGTCCCGCTCACGCATCTTTGTTGCTCCGCTCGGGGTATGTGCTTTTCATCAGGCAGGCGCCTATGTCATCAATACTCTTCATCCACAGTACTCATCACAAAATTACAAAGTTCCCGTTAATAACAAAGTTTCACTAATTCGCATTATAGATATTTCACATGTTCCAATGTTGCAGTAAATTATTTACTTTGCGAAATATCTATTGTATGTTTGTACGTATGTAATATAAATGCATTTGATAATGATGCAAAAATATAAGCGAACAAACGTTTGGGTTTTATACCGTTATTTCTTTTTGTTATAAGGCGTGTAGTTATTGATATTCACAAAGATCACTCTGTGTTCAACCGTAGTTCGAATCAAGTGATATTTTTTGTGAATAAGCAAAGACAGTTAAGCGTCCTCTAATCCATCCTAAACTAGATAACTTCTCAGTGTTTTGTTCGTTCGGAGATTTGGTGTCGATCAACGAAAGAAAGAAGCATTGAATTTTTAGAAGAATCTGGTTTAAATCCCACTACAACATCCATTCCCCCCCCCCCCCTCTGTTACAACTTACCTATGAAGGTAGAAAAGTGTAGAAATGTTAAGTTCGGTTGTATGTGGCGATGCTCAAAGAAAAGCTCTAAAAAAAAGGTGACAAAAATTGTAGAAATACAATCAACCTGTCTCTCGGTACATTTTTCCATGGACCTCAATGTCGGCTAGAGATTCACCAGGTGCTTGCAATAATTATCGCTTTTGTTATCGAAATGCCTGTGAACACAGTTTTTCAGGTAAATTAATTAAACCTTTAGCTATAACCTAAGGATTTTTTTTAAAAATATTATTACATGTATGTTATTATTTTAAAATTAGCATATAATCGCTTGGCGCCATCACGACAATAAAAGTGAGCTTAGTGAATCGACTATAATAGATTACTATAACTATTGTCGTGAAATAGCCGAAATAATAGCATCTCAAGCCGGTGTTAACATTGGCGGCGAAGGAAAAACTGTACAAATCGACGAGACCTTTCTTACAAAAAGGAAATACCACAGAGGCCGTGTTACCGAACAAATGAAAATCGTAGTGTTGGGGTTATTTTGTAAAGAAGATAAATTCGGAGGTTTCTTTAAAGTGAACTTCAAAAGTAAAGAAGACTTGTTGCCTTACATACACAAATCCTTTAACCCCAAAAGCAGTCGTATTTGTATCGACAGCGCACGCCAATATGTAGGTATTAAGAAAATGTTCCCTACTTCTACGACTCATGAAATTACAAACCACAGCAAAGGCGAATATGTTGACAAGACCGATGCAACCAATACTATAAATGACCTTGAGAATCAGAACAAGCTTCTGAAAAATTTATTGCCGCAATACAACGCAGCACTTTCACCAATATATGGCACTTTTTTTTTACCGGAAATATTGCCTTGAAAAAAATTATAAGGACGACTTGGGCACCCAAATCACGGAATTTTTAATTGACGTAAAAAATGTGCACCCAGGTTTTGTCAAAGGTAAAGAATGTGTGGGCTTTGACCCTCCAACCGTTCACAATGAGCACTTAGATGGTATTTTACCACCAAAATAACCTCGGCTCTTCACCATCATCGAAGAACTCAACGAACTCGACATTGCCACCAGTCCGTACTGGAAGACTTCATTGACGAAACTAACATACCTTTTTTAATATGTACCCGTACATTGAACATTTAATTGACTACTCTTAACTAACACCTAACTTACTCACAAACTGACTGACTGGGACGCGGAATGCAATGCAAATCTACCTTCTCGTGGTGCATTCTGGATCACGCTAAATGATTTGCTGTACTTTACTTACAAAGATGACCCTATCGTCAATATTTATCCTCAAAGTGAGATCACCATAAGTACCAACAAAAAAAAGATCTTATAAAAAATGGTTTTAGGAATTTTCAATTTGTTCAAAAACTAGAGGACATAAAGCCATGCGGTTTTTTTTGTGTATTCAGAATTAATACGCGCATTGAACAAAAAAAACCAATTTGGCACATTATTCCACAATTTTGAGTAATATTGTTAAACAATTTTTTTTTCTTCATTTTTTACCAAAATTTTAAGTTTTAATGCGAATTATTCAAAAACTATTCACTATTCACACGAATAATTTGATGTAAATTTTATATTAAAGAGCAAATTTTAGGCTTTGAATTTTTTTTTCGGTCTTTGTAAAATCGAAAGAAATTTTAAGAATTCAAAAAATAAAATAAAACAAAATAGAAGTGATGTGGTATTTAGATTCAGATAGCGATAGTGATACTGGTGACTATGCTTTAAGACGTGAGCGAAGGGTTTTGCGACACAGTTCAGCTAATATTTTGCAATTGAACGACAAAGAGTAAATATATTTCCATTGGTCTAAGCTCAGTTTAAGTTTTCAGCGCAACTTTTGCCTTAACAAAATTGCGGTCCAATACGTGCTTATGGAACTGGAGCATTTGCTCAGCCAAAGAAAGAGGCAGGGGCACTTTCCATCAAAGAAAAGTTGGCTGACAGTTTACGCTTTTTCGCGGAAGGCAGATATCAGCACGACGTTGGAAAAGACTTTAACGTCAACATTGCGCAGTCCACATTTTCGCTAGTGCTGTCCGAGGTGATAGAATCATTAGAAAACATTCGTTGCACCAAATGGATATCCCTTGATATGAATGTGGACGAAGAGAGGGAAGCTAAAGCAAACTTTTTCCAAAAGTGTGCTATTCCGGGTGTAGTAATGGTGGTTGATGGAAATCATGGGCGCATACAAGCGGGTAGTGATGACAAACACCAATTCTATAATGAAATAAGCATGAAATGTAACACAAGCTAACAAGGTTTTGCTGTTCAGATCAAAATTGTCAGAAGTGGTGTTGGACATCTGGAGACTCTTTCGAAGTTATTTGCTACATAGAATCTGAATCGTGGGTTCTTTTGAGATATTGGGATAGGAGATAGGTCGAAATTTATCTATTTCTATTTTGTGTATCATTTACATAACTTCGTAAGCAGCCAAGAAAAAAAATTGGGTGCTTTACTTTAAACAATTTTTGACCTGATGTTCCAATTAGGACCCAAGTTTCAGATTCTACGTTACAAATTGCTTCGAAAGAGTCTCCAGATGTCCAACTGAAATTATGAACCCATTTTTGCAGATCTCCGCAGTAGTTGTCTTATATGTTGCTATTTCGTTCTACTCGTAGTTGTAGTTCCAACAGCCTTTTGTTTTATTTCTAGTTTTCCACTCGCCAATCGGAGCATCTCCACGTTAAGTTGGTTTTGTTCTTCCAATTGATCCCTCACAATTTTCATTTAGAGAAAATTTCTACAGCGAAATTGTCATCGAAACAAAGTAAACAAAAATATCGATAATGCTGAATCAACTTTAGAGAAATATAATTGTGCGGAAAAATGAGTAGGTAAGGTAGCTTTCCGTGTAGGAAACAGCAATGCAAACATTTTTTTTCGCACGGAATGAGTGCGGTACGTAATCAAAAATACGACTCATTGTACCGAGTCATAAAAAATTGGACGGACCGCTTGAAGCACTGTCAGCAAACCCAAGGCGAACAATTGAATTATGTCGAATTCTACACATAATGGCATAAACTTAGCTTCAAAAAAAAAACAGAATCAATTTTATGTCTCACACTGTTGTTGTTTCATTTAAAAAATTTTTCTTAGAGTTTCAGAACACTTAACTTTAGAAGTCTGAAGAAAATAAGAGCAATTAACAAACAGGAAGGTGTCATCTACCATTTTAACGATGTGATATTAATTCATAAGAATGCTTATTTTTCTTCCACATTTCCATTTAAAATTGTAAACAAACACATCACTTAAAAATTTTCAAAATAGAATTTTAAGCACCACACTTAAAAATATGTGAATAACAAAGACAATAATGCTATAGAACAAAGCATGACTACTTTTTAATGTTTTTTTGCTGCGATTAGTGCGGTTGTTTTGATTAATTTATAAAATTTATATTATATTAATAATAATAACTTTTGTAACATGTGGTGAAAGTAAGCCTTCAACACGAATATTAGCTCTAATTACCTGGATCAATATACCATAATTGCTTTTTCATTATTTAGAATTAAGAACAAATAAAAAAAAACTCTTTACCACAATTGCGCAGCTAAAAAAATTTGATAAAAATCAATTACCTGCTTCCGAAATATTCAACAATTAAAAAATCCTAATTAGCATAAGAGGAAATCATTAGCAGCGGTTTTAGATATACAAAAATAACGAACCATAATTGACTGACCACATCAAATGGATTCTGTTTCGGCAATGATATTTACGAGCTAATAACCTAACAGTCACTATGATAGTTAATAACTTTAAAACAGATTTTACTAAAACCAAAAGCACTAAAACCTCATGCAGATACGTTTCTGAATATGCATTTTATTGACTCATTCTCTGCAAGTTTTCTAACCTACTGACTCTTTATACTTGGCCTGGACGAATAGTACGAATAGTATGGCAAGTGCTATTTTTAGACTGAAAATTATAGATCCAAATAAGTGCAAGAACTCTCCCAACGTGCTCCTTGTATTCTCCCTTTAGAAAAATTGCCGAGTCCCCTGTGATGATGAGCAATACATTTAGTGATAAAACTATGCAATGTGAACGACACTGCATATGGTTGAGTTCAGAACAAGCTCAATCTTTAATATAGGAGTACACAGGTTACGCCGACGACTAAGATAGACCTAACACGAGTTCAGGTCCTTCCAAGTCCTCTACTAACCACTTCTGTTCAAAGAAGTCTTGCATTTTTAAACTAGCTAAGATGTAATGAAAGTACAGTGACAGTAACAATTGAATAACTTTTCTTTTTGTTTCGGAACAGAGCACTGTATGTTCCTCTTGAGAAATTTCACAAAAATTTTTAGAAAAAGTGTAAACGTTTCAGGGATAAAGGGTCTAGAGTACCGGCATCCACTAAAGTATTCGCCTAGTATTTTCAACCTAGGCATACACCAGGAACTTACAGTCGTCATCAGCTCCACAGCAAAATGTTGTGTCACTTACATATATCTTGAATTTCCAGCCTCACCCAGAGGTGACAACTATCTTAACAATCTCGTTTTTCATTTTTGTAATTTCTTTCATTGAAATCCCTATAAAATATTGCAAAGTGAATAAGTTAACTACAATAATGACATTTTTTATTATAAGAATTGCACAACGACGCTTTGACCATGTAGTGTCACTTACATACTCGTATATAGTATAGCTTATTTTATTTCTGTGGTTATCGGCTGTTCACATCCTACGGGTTGATTGTGGTTGAAATTCTGGAATTACTGAAAGCCGGAGAAAACGGATGATGGGGTGTTGAATGCTGAAAGGAAACCGAGAAAAATATTCTACTCCTGTCGAATGCTTTGTTCTGAAGTAGAGGTGCAAAATGTTTCTGATGCAGAAGATGCTGAAGGCGGATGACAAAAAGAAGGTAGAATTGCATCAAAGAAAAGGCAGAAAATTTGTATTATTTGTATAAAGATATGGTATACTTTAAGAAGTATAAAAAATGTTGAAGGAGACGATGAAGTGGAAGTTTTTAATTTTTGTTTTGTTCATGAAGAGATGACCGTCACGCAATGCTTTGAATTGATCTATAGCGAAGGCATATTATTTATTTATGGCAGACATGAGTAACCGGTATGCTTCACAGAGAAGTCACACTCTGCATGTCTCAGCTGACGAAATTCGAACATGCGTTACGGGATATTTGTAATACCGATTTGGGAGAATTGTTTTGATTAGTAAAAAGTGACACTCAAAACGAACTAGTGGGTCCAAACCTTAAGCGAAATAGATTCTTCGACATCCAACAATATCTGCATCTTTGTGACAGTACTCAGCAGTTGTGCAGAGTTTGTGTTCGCAATTTCTACAAGAACTGTAGTCCTTTTTGTGTTGCAATTTTGGAGCAGTTTTTATCTTGCTACGAAGTCTTGAACCAAGAAACTTTTTAACTTTTAAATAGAAAATTTAGAAATAAATATTTTTGAAGTTTTTCAAGAACCCAGCGACTGAAACAGAGACTATTTGAAAAGTCGGGCGGCTTCAGTTCTTGGACGAATTGAATTGTGCGTACTTTTAAACCAAGATTTTCACATAAAGCTGTTGATAGCGGCTCCGTATCGATTCATCACGGCCATTGCTTATACTCTTCGCTAGCTAGCGGCGCTTTATTTTCTTCACTGCTTGCTAGATGTGGTTTATTTGGGCGCCTTATATTCAGTTGTGAATATTTGGTTTTAAAACCTTTTGATCAAATAGCGAATTATGCGTTTAGTCTCCCTATTATATATACCAGCTGTAAGCGCTCGAAGTACATTCCCCATAGAAAGCAGATTTTCGCTACACAGCTTGATAATTTGTAGACGTTAATGTCATGCATGATCTCTCACATAATTCATGCGTGATCTCTCACTAAATCCAGATTGGAAAAGGTTACTCTAAAAAACTCACTCGTTACTTCTTTTACTATTTAGCTCTCGCCTGCTTTGCTTTGAAAGAACCTCTTTTGATTCCCTATTAAATGCTTCTGTCGCTATCGATCCTACTGTTTTCTTCACCGATATTTTTATTGCACAATTCTACAACCACCTTATCGAACTAACCTTTAACGCTGTTCAAAAACATTGACAAAAGTGTGATTTTGGGATCACTTTCGTAAATTAGAGGTCATCACAGTATATCCCATTCGGCGTTGAGAATAAGCAAATGCGTCGATAGATATCGAAATAGCTTCTGATACTGTTTGGCATGAAGGCCTTTCATACAAAATGATAAGCTTAAACCTTCCTCCACATGCGAATATCTGTAAAGTAATTCACAGTCTTTTGTCCTGTCGCCGTTTCCAATTCCATGTCGATTGTGGTGTTTCAAAATTGATATTTTTCAATAGATGTAGGATATTATTTTTACAAGAAAGAGGAGGTCTGGTTCTCCAGTTGAAAGGAAGAATGGCAAATTGGGAAACTCTCAGCAAGATATTTGGGTTTTTTATTTAAATGCCAAACTTACTTTTGATGTCCATTTCTATAAAATAATACAGGAAAGAGGAATCGCAAAATAGAAAATCAGTTCTGTCCACTGCAAAAACTCTAATTTTCAAAGAAATTTTTCAGGCTATTTTTCAATATGAGTATCAGGTATGGAGCGACTCAGAAAAGTGTCATATACGAGTGTAGCACACCCCATCTTCTGTGAAAGGCTAAATGTTAAATTGATATCGAATAGATATGAATCGTAAGAGCTTGTCGAAAGCAAGATGCAGTTTTACCTATAATTATTGGTGAACTTACGAGTACTATGGCCCTTAGTTTAATCTTCTCAACATCAGGGTTGTTCTTTTATAAGATAAATGAGCCCACGCGAATCCCAGACATTGATAGACATACCGCCAACACACTGGACTTGGTTCTAACCTCTCACCCTGACAAGTACACTGTTGATGTACTCTCACCTCTAGGCTCGTCGGACCATTATGTCATATCAGCTAAATTCTCGAACATTAACCACAGAGTTAGAGAAACAATTCCTAAAAGAACAGTATGGCAATACAAGAAAGCCAATTCGAGCGGACTTAGCACCTTCTTTAGAAACTTTAACTGGTCGCTATGTTTCCTCGATAACGACGTGCAGATATGATCACAGACACTATTCTCTTTGGAATGAGATCTTCTATCCCTCACCGGATAAACAGTATCGGACCAAAGGAAAAGGCGTGGTACGACTCGAGCTGTAAAGAGGCTGTCAGGTTGAGAGAAATGTTTTTCCCGTCCCATAAGACCAACCCGACAGAGGAAAACCGGAAAGAATTTACACGAGCCAGGAATGACTGCAACGCCTTTCTTAAGCATGTGAAATTTCTATACGACTAAAAATTGAGGCCAAAAATACTACAATGTCCCAAAGGTTGTAAAAATTTTTGGTCGTTCGTCAAAAACATTAGAAATTCTGTCTCATCCCAACGCTCACTTACAATGACATTCCAGCTGTCAGCTCTTTAGACAAGGCCAATCTGCGTCGAATCTTCAATGGGACAAATTCACTTTCGCACTCGTGTAGTAGCAAGAATACTTAAAGACCTTAACATCCACAAATTCGCTGGTCCAGATGGTATATCTCCCCTTCTTCTGAAGAGGTGTTCTTCTACGCTGGCAAAACCACTGCGTAAGCTTTTCCATAAATCCTACTCTTTAGGACTCTTTCTGATCAGATGGAAAACAGCATTTGTCCAGCCCCTCGCTAAAGCGAATCTTCTTCTCCCTCCTCTTACAGACCCATTGCACTTACATCCCTTCTTTCCAAGGTCATGGAAACGGTGATAAATCGTCAGCCTATGAAATATCTCGAAACAGGAAAACTTCTTTATGGCCGGCAGTACGGTTTTCGTAGCAACAGGTCCACTGGTGATTTGATGGCATGTCTCACCGAAAAGTGGAACCAAAGTTTACATCAATCTGGCGAAAGCAAGATAGTTGCACTTGATATTTCTAAGGCATTTGACAGAGTGTGGCATCAGGTTCTTTTGTCGAAAATGCGTGCATTTGGGATCGATGACTCTCTTCTTCAATGGATTAGAAATTACCTTTCGGAACATTCAATTCAAGTTGTCTTGGATGGTTTCAAGTCTGATATTCACAAAATAAATGCTGGTGTGCCCCAGGGCTCCATTCTGTCCCCGACACTATTTTTAATCTTCATCAATGATCTCTTGTCTGCTACTTCTAATATAATTTACTCCTTTGCTGACGACAGTGCTCTCTGCTTTACATATTCGTTCGTTCAATGCTTCCAAGACACAATGCTGTCTGCTGTCGCTAAAGCGAAATTCAAATACCCAGCCATTATCCAATGACAACCTACGTTGGAGTGACCAAATTTTTGAAGTTGCCAAATATGCAGCGAAATGTCTAGGTTTCTTTAAGCGATGTAAGAAATTATTCACCCCCCTGATCTGGCTTCAATATGCAAGGCTTTCATACACCCAAAACTGGAGTACAATGCTCACATCTGCTCAGGTGCTCCTAAGACTTTTTTGCACCTATTACATAGGATTCAAAATCGTGCTTTAAAACTTATAGGTGATGCCAATATTACACAGTCGATTGGCACCCTCGACAACCGACGTAATGTCTCTTGCCTCCCCTTGTTCTACCGCTATTTTCACCATTAGTGCTCCACAGAAATTGCCAGTAGCATTCCGCCCTTTCAAACCTCCAACCGTAGCATCCGTCTCGATATGAATGCTCATCAATACACCCTCAAGCCCACTTTCAGACGTACTCTGAAATATCGTGATTCTTTCCTAAGCCGAACAACTCGCTTATGGAATGCCCTGCCGAGCTCTATATTTCCTAGCCATTATAATATTCAGACATTTAAGACCAAGTGACATCGGTACATCTCTTTTCTCCTTCCCTAAATTTCCTTCGCCCGCGCCATGTGCAAACATTTTAAGGAGACACAAAATCCCTTGTGCGCGCGCCAATTATAAAAAAAAAAGGAAACAGAGTTCTGAAATTACATTGACTGTGGCATAGGGTCTCTAGATACCATTTTCGAAAATTTCCATAACTTAAACATAAATATCAAGGTGCTATCGATCTCCTACAACTGCAATGCAGTAATTTCAGTTAAAAAAAAACATTTCACCTTAAAAAAAAAGGTCCTATGGGCCCGTACGCCAACCATGACACCGCTCATAAGCAGCGCTTATTTGCTGGAACCAGCCTTCGGTTACAGAATAATTTATTTTCGTACAATAGTAAATACGAGGGCGGGTCAATAAGTCCGTGACTTTTTGAATTTCTGACCTCTTTACTGAAACAGCAACACTGCTCCTGTCAACAGGCATCTGTCAGTTGACTCCTGTCAAAATTTAAACTTGCTGCTTCAGTTAGTTTGTGTTTGACAGCTATTTTTATCAGACTACTCACTAATTTGAGGAGAAAATGGAAAAAAGTGAATTTCGTGTGCTTATTAAGCATTATTTCTTGCGAAAAAAAACCATGATCACTTGGGCATGAGAAAGCTTTCCGCAAGATGGGTGCCGCGTTTGCTCACAGTCGACCACAAACACATGTGCAGTTGCCATGGCAAAAATCCATGAATTGGGCTATGAATTGCTCCCTCATCCACCCTATTCTCCAGATTTGGCTCCGAGCGACTACTTCTTGTTCCCAAACCTGAAGAAATGGCTTGGTGGAAAAAGATTTTACTCCAATGATGAAGTCATCTCGCAAACAAAGGCCTATTTTGAGGACCTCGACAAATCATTTTTTTTTGGAAGGGATAAAAAAATTGGAGAAGCGTTGGACAAAGTGTATAGAGCTCAAGGGAGACTACGTTGAAAAATAAAATTATTTTATTATCAAGAAATCTGTGTTTTAATCCAAAAGTCACGGACTTATTGACCCGCCCTCGTATTAAACACTTTAAACTACTGCTGGCAAGGATTCAACTTGCTTAGGAGTCCTATTGGACTGTGCTGTTTTATGGACATGCTGCCTGATGTTATAGATACATATAGTATATCAAAGCTCTACTTCTAGAGTAACTACTACATGTTTTCGTTCCTCATCTCTGTGAAGAACAGTAACATACGATTTTTATTCTTATAATTTTAATTGCATTTACGAGTGTCTACCAAATGAAGACTTACATACAATTCTGTAAAATTAAATTACATTTTACTGCCAAGAAAACTGAAGGGACTAAAATAATACAGTATAGGCAAATTTATTTAAATTATGAAAGTCTTTCCGTTTGTGTTTCTTTTTTGTAGTAAATAGTTCATGATTAAATGAGTTCGTTGATTCTTGTATTTTACTTATGTACCTTTGAATGTGCACCTCTTTGGCTTTGATTTTGCTTCTTTTATATGCACCACCTTTTCAAATACCTGTTTCGGATACCACCACAAGACAATTTATTCAACGATCTGGTGCAAAAGCTGGTTTTCTTGTAGCCATAACATCTTTACCTTCACCTGCATTGCTTAAGAGAAACTAAAGATATTCTCACATCTTGTTTAAAGTCCAATCAACTGCAACCGCATCATTGTACAAGAGTATCTAAGTGGTTTGACTTTAAATTCTTGCATCAACGTTGACCTTTTTCTTTCATTTCTTAAGACATACGGATATCTTTTTCCAGCTTATTCAACCAAAACAGAACTCGTATCTTATGCATTCGATTAAATATCCAATTACATATATATACATATACATGAATAGAGGTACTCAATATATACTAGTACAAGTCCACCAACATGGCATGACCTCATTGAAAGACTCAGACTGGACAAATGGTCAAGGATTATACCTGTTTAGTATTAGTAACATTGCCTACATCAAGTATGCGAATTTTCTATTCCAAAAATTTTTCCATAGAACTCACGAATTCAATCCTAAAACAAACAACTTAATGGTTCGTTGTTAACGAGAAAATAAAAATGAAAAAAATCAAACAAGAAACGCACCGCAAATTTTTTGATTTTTATTGGTAAAACACTTGATCATCTGATACTTGACCAAAAGAAATTTGACGAGGGAATTGACCCTGTACCAGTGTGTAGCCCCGTTCTTATGTACTCGTATCTTTAACGTTGCGGTGATTGTTAAAACGTGTGCTAACCGGTCAATGAACTATCTTACTTGTAAACTGAAGCAAAAGAAAATCGGCCATGGAAGTAGGTAGGTTGGTTTGCCAGCCAGATAAGCATAGTAGGTATGCAGATACAGGTATACCTACTCAGATATAAATTTCAATTCGAAATAAAAAGATAGACACACCGCCGTCTCAAAAACCAGTAAACTAAAAGTTGCTGTAGGCAACGATCGCAAATACGAAGTGTATTACGAGTAGACTTTCAAGAATATTATTTCTATGACGCACTATTCACCAATTGATCTGTTTAACTTTGTCAATGGTAATTCGTACAGATATTGCAACAATATACATGCATCTGTGTAGATAGATTGTACCATGTATGTTAGTTTGGTTTGGTAAAAGAGTCGTTGAGCGAGGTTTTTACCTGTACCTGTTACAAGATCAATGCGCAATAAAATCAAATGTCAAACACATTGACACACCACTATGCATGCACCAGGAACTTGAACGTATTCGTAACTACTAGTATCATACTAAGAAACAAGAATCGTTTTCCATTCCAAGGTGAAATAGTTCTAGCTCTTTGTTTCCACATTCTATAGAACCATTGTGTGGATGGAATTTACGTAGCACTCGTGGGTATATGATAGCCATGAAAGTGTTCTATTACGAAAGAAACCAAACCATTGAAATCATTCATTATTTTTAGCCAATCAGTGGGGATACGGTCTAAGACAAGTTCACACTTATCCTAGTAATTTACATAATCATCAGTTCAAATCTTGGCTTTACTATAAACGAGTTTCTCTCCCATGTAAAAGTATATATATATTCAATAACTGGAATAACTTTTTAAGCGTTACATGTACTATGATAGTTGTTCTGAGTCATTCGTTTAAGAACCAGTTCAATTCTGTATAGATTGATACCATTTTAAGGTGATTTTAACTAACTGAATTAAAAAGGGCGTTTTCAAATAGAAGTATCAAAGCCACTCAAGTGCAGAGTATTTGCTTAGAAAAATAGGGTCAATATTGAATCTTCAAATGCATTAACATTTCATTCAGCATACTCGTATATTAAACTTTTTTGTATATTTTCTGACTGGTTTTTATTCTAACATCATCCTTATTTTTTCCTGTATCGCAACCTACTGCATATGCATTGGTAAATAAAATAAATGTCAGAGTTACTCGTGTAGAACAAGTTCAAAACTTGATAATGACTTAGCTTACTACATTATTCGAATTGTGTTTTACTTCCTTGTTGGCAAGTTGATGTAGGCTAAAATAAAACCCGTCCCATATTTAATGAAACTTGTATTTTAGTCCATTTAAACTAATGTCATATTATTGTCGCTCGTGATGACCAATAACACCTTTAAATCGGCGTATCGACATGAATTCGTTGCCTTGAACATTTTCGTATACAAGTAGATACCACTAGTAACAATGGGCTTAAATTTGTGCATTTTCTATTATTATTTAAAAATTTAAAGTCTGAAGGACTCTTGCTACGAGGTACTCAATACTTTGTACAATTTCTATTTCTTGTTCCTGTTCCGAATTCCAACAAAATGTGACGATTTTCTCCATTCATATATATTTGTTAGATGAAATTTTAAATTAAATATAACTTCATCAGCGTAGTCAAAATATTTTGCAGTTTTCATGTCAGAATCCATCGAATTCTTCCATCTTCCGAGAAATAGATCCCTATTGCAAGCCGCACTAGATTCCGAAGTGAAAGTTTCCATCTTTAAGCTAAAATTCAACAAAGCCGCTAGATTGGATGTCCTGACTGCAGAGCTCTTTAAAGCGGCAGCCGATGACTTGGTAAGGAGCATGCACCAACTCAACTGTTAAACATGTTTGGACGAAAATATGCCCAGTGAATGAAACTTATGCATTTTTTGTCTGATCCTCAAGAAAGAAGATCCTCTGAATACCTTAGCATCGCCTAAATTATTGTTTCTTATCCGCAGGAAAATCTACCATCGACTAACTAGTAACTCTATATAAGAACTTAGTAGTCAGATTCCCCTTCTATGGCGAGGAGGCATGGACTTTATCAAAAATGTATTAAGCTGCTCTTGGCTTGGTTTTCAGTCCCAATAGACGATGGGACAGTACGGCTTAAGATATCAGGTCAACAAATTGGAACTAGTCGACTCTCCAGAATGCCGACTTTGTCTTAAACAAACAGCTGAACACATTTTATGCGAATGTCTAGCTCTCAACAGAATTAGAAGGAATATTTTCTTTAAAAAAGAATCCGACATCAAGGAATTTATAAATTCCTCTGCCGGCAGCGCTATCAAGTTCATTTGGAAGGTTGAAAAACTACTAGCCTAACTACAGTTGTAACAAAACGGCGCAAGAGATCTTTTTGGTCAAAGTGCCTTACTTCGAAATTGGCGAGTCAGTATTAAAAAAAAAAAAAAAAAAAAAAATTAGAGGAGGAGGAGATACAATGACGAGCTGTATTGTACTGTACAGCGACAGTTGTATCGAGTGACAGCGGTATGGAGGGAGACCAACTTAACGTGCTAACGCTTGTTTGCTGAGGCCCAGTTTCACTCCGGACTGAAGCGCAACCTTGAGTAAGTAATTTTCTAAAGATTTATTTGGAATGTCCCTTCTCCATAAAACAGGGCAGATCAGTTCTCTACTATGCTTCCGAATACCTCAACTGTAGCTCAAATATGCTGCTGTATTCTTTAGAACATTACTTTAGTTACTTCTTATAGCACAACTTTCCTTCTTTCCAATTTTGGCACTATATAGTACCTACATATATAAAACTTACTTTTTTTGGAAGTTTGTTGATAACCGAACTACTCCACCTTTTAAGAAAATTTCCCCAAGATCTTGTTGCCAGTGGATGCAAATTTTTCGAAGATTTTGTTGGAGCTGCCATTAACAACCACGGTGGACTATTATCAAGTCTTATAGTCTTCCTGTTTCATTACGGCAGTGATCCCATTTTTAGTGGAAATTGACATGCGAGGTACGAGTATGTTGTCGCATCGATTTGCAGCTGATTAACCTGTGTTTGCCATGTTGTACATTACACATTCCAAATGTGCTATAAGAGTAAAATTAGTTATTAATGTTGAAAAAATATTGTAGAATTGCATTTTTGAAGTTTGCAGTGTTTAAAATACCCTTAATATGCAAGGGTAGAGAGTTCCAGAGTTTATAAGCGTGAACGAAGAAAAGCTGGGACAAATAGTCAAGCCTTTCCCTAATTTCAGTAGGCATAAAACTAGCCGTTAACCAGAGCTTACGGAGACATATATAGATTCATCTGACAACCATATTTACGTGACTATAACAAGATAAGTTGCGATTTAGAGCCAATCCAATACACATGACGAACTCAACCAAATCCAGTTTACAGTTTCCCAGATCGAGATGAGGAGTAGTATTCATATCAAACTGTGTATACAATATTGGTAAGACCTTTGATTTAGTAGGGTTGATGTTTAAGCCGTTGACTACTGACCACTTATAGATGTTGTCTAGATCGGTATTAGGCAGATTTGCAAGATGATCAATATTCTTAATATCGGCATTCTGATCGGCGTAGAAGTGAATATTAGCATATTTGCAGGTCAGAGGTTTGTTTTGATTTAGGTGGCGCTACGGTCCGCGGTGTACCTGGGCCTCAATCAACAAGCTTCTCCAGCTTGCTCGATCTTTTCCTAGTTTCCTACGCTAACTTGGCTGAAGTCTGTCTCATTTTTAAATAATGCCCATGCCCAGGGCTTTGCTAGTCAATTGCCTTCTCAGCCCAAAGAAGCAGCGATTGGCAAGAGTTATTCTTCGTTTGATCTCAGCGCTGCTCTCGTTATCTGTATTTATAGCGGAGCATAGGTAAACAAAGTCCTTAACTACCTCAAAGTTATATCTGTCAAAGGTGACATTCTCTCCGAGACCTCGGTGTCGAGTGTCGTTTTTGCTTGACAGCATATATTTACTTGGTCTTGCCCTCGTTGACCGCTAAATCCATTTTCACCGCTTCCGTCTCAATACTCGCGAAAGGCAGGTCAGAGGTAAAGCATTTATAAAAATCTAAAATAAAATAGGTCCCAAAACAGAGCCTTAAGGGACTCCTTGCTTAATGGACTTAAACATAGATGCAAATTCGCCATTAATTACTCTTTGTATCCTATTGGAAAGATAACTTCTCCCGAGTCTCATGGCTGTATCACTAAATCCATCAAACAATTTAAGTTTCCAGCAGTGAATTTCATGGTTCGAAAAACTAAGGATACTCTATATTAGACCTAGGTTGAAGTTATTCTCAGTTGTTTTGTGAGAAAAAACCTTAGATATATACCTAGTATATTCGATCCCACTTGCTCTGACGGGCTTCAGATGAAAAGATTCAATAACGAACTATAAGAGGGCTATTAGCTACATCGATCGATGTTTTTTTTTTTTTTTGTTATAGCAATTCAATGGTGATTCGAATGGAATACATTTTGCACTGACCTTTGTTTTGCTCAAATCCTTATGAAAAATGGTCCTTGTTGATGTTTAAGGCCTCTATAATATTTATTAAAGCATTGTGGTCTTCAGCCACAAATTCATGTCCTTTTTGGATAATTGGCTTTTCTGTGATTTGTCTCCCAACTGTTCTACTTAAGCGATCATCACCGTTCACTTGTTGCATCAAGTGGAATGTTTCTGATGCTTTTTTACCAAGCTGTGATTCGAATTGAATGACCCCACTTTGTTCCATGTTAAAATTTGAACATCAAATCAAAAGGTGTTCTGGTAAAATAATTTGTATAATTGTTAAATGTCAACCAAATTTCATGAAATTTTGACAGATAGTAGAGAAAGATTTAAGCCTTAAAATGTTCGGACAAAATAATAGCGCCTTTGGTTGCTGAGATATGGCTCATGTCCTGGATATTATTTTCAACACATGGATAGCGAATAAACACTAATTCTCCGGAACAAAGTCTTCGAATCTGTAGCTGGTCGACAAAACAGTAGAAGAAGACCTCATCTGAGGTGTCGCGTTCAAGCAGAAGGGGACCTCAACCGGCTAGAGGGCGGCGACTATACTAAGGATAGGGTTTACTGGAGAGAAACCATTGTGGAGTGAATTGGTCAATCCGAAGTTTTTCACTAAATACTCAATCTTCGCTTACCGGTCAGGAATAGGAGCAACATCAGTTAATGTTATCGAAACTGACAGCAAATTTTGATTACAAGTTTGGATGATTTACAAATGCTGTTTGATCATATTTAAATAGAAAATGATCCAAAATACTAATATGGTATAGTACGAGTATCTGTCTAAAGGTGGTATTGTTGGTGTCAGTGCAAGGAAACTCTATAACAAAATAGGCGAATAGAAGACAAGCTATCGAAGAAGTTCAAACGTCGTATAGTACTAAAATGCCAAATATTTTTAAGCTCGCTGCACAAAGGCGAAAAAATTCTATGGAAATAACCTCGCCGAAATACATCAAAAACGCAGATGGTCGCTTACTAACAAATGAAAAGGAAATTTGTGACCGGTGGCTTGAATACTGCAAGGAGTTGCTTAACAAACAGTTTCCACGTGATATCGTGCAAACAGCTGGTCTATTCGAGGAGGAAGTTTCGGACTTTTCAATCGAAGAAATAAGTATAGCAATCGGAAAAATGAAGCGGGGGAAAGCGGCGGGACCAGACAGCATTTCATCAGAGTTTTGGTCGAAGATGGAGGGGATCGGCAGCGTTTGGCTATCGAAACTTTTAAATAAATTAAAATGTGGATAACCTATGCCGAATCAATGGAGAAGTAGCTTCTTGGTTCCATTATACAAAGGAAAAGGCGACACTCGAGAATGCAACAACTACTGTTCAATCAAGCTTATGTCATACACAATGAAAATCGTCGAAAGAGTCTTAAACGAACGTCTTCGGCAAATAATAAAGATCGATAATAGCCAGTGTGGATTTGTTGAAGGAAGGTCGACGGTGGACGCTATCCAAAGCTTACGAATAATAATGGAAAAGCACCGAGATTCGTCTAAGGATTTACACATGGTATTTATCGACCTCGAGAAAGCATTCGATCGAGTGCCTAGGGATCTCATATGGGCCGCACTGAGGTCTCAAAACGTACCGGAAACGTATGCTAGAATAATACAAGACATGTACGGAAACGTGAAAACTGCTGTTAAAAGCTCTGCTGGACTAACGAGAGAATTTCCAGTTAATGTCGGAGTGCATCAAGGAAGCGTACTTAGCCCTTTCCTCGTTAACGTAGTATTCGACTATCTTTTAAAAGACTGAATGCGCGAAGCAAATGTAACGCCAATTCTCTTCGCTGACGACGCAGTTATACTTAGCGATAACGTCGAAGATTTAGAGAATGCCTTAGATTCATGGAGAAATGCGCTAGAGAGAAACGGGTTTAAAATAAGTCGTTCAAAGACGGAGCATTTGACGTGCCCATTTGCGCATCCGTTGCGACCTTTTCCGGATATAATGTTAGACGGAATAGTTCTTCCGAAAAGCACTATGTTTAAGTACTTAGGATCAATCGTTAACATGGAAGCGAAATGTGACGACGACGTAAACCACAGAGTGAGTGTGGGATGGATGAAATGGCGGGAAAATTCGGGAATCTTTTGCGACCGAAAATTTCCACTTAAATTAAAGGGGAAACGGTTGTTAGACCAGCTCTTATATACAGTTCACAGTGCTGGACAATGTACGAAGCGTTTAAAAACAAAATGACGGTAGCCGAAATGAAAATGTTAAGGATGTCTAGTGGAGTCACTAAACGCGATTGTATTAGATCTACGCGTATAAGAGGAAGTCTACATATCAAGAATTCGGTAACCGAACAGCTTGAGGCGAATAGAATAAGCTGGTATTGCCACGTTCAAAGAAGATCTGCGGAAAATCCGGTTAAAAAGGCACTATCAACTACGGTCACTTCAACTGTAAGAAAACGAGGTCGGAAAAAGAATTCCTGGATTTCTCAGATGGGTGGTGCGCAACAACGCCTGGGGCTTACCACTGAAGACGCGTTCTGTGGTCTGCGACATTAGCCAGCCCCATAAGCGGAGCAGCAGCGATGCAGTAAAAATGGGAAACTCGTTACGCATAAGTTCGTATAACGAGGAAAGGGTTAATAAAAAGATAAGAAGAAGAAGAAGGCGAATATCTTAAGAAAAACCTTTTACTCATCAATCCCTTGTACAAACAATAGTAGTTGACATTGATTTTATTTAGTACTCAAATCGCATCCGTGGTATAGATTATTTAGATGCAAACATGTCAATCATCTCATGTCATCTTAAGTTGATGATGCTCAAGACATTGATAAGCTGATATAGTCAAGCTGTTATCAAATGTACTCGATCAATTTTCTGTAAAATACGAGTAGCTAAAAATCAAACTCCACTTGGTAAGGAAATGAGTTTACCACAGAAAGTTTATTTAATGAACCATAGGTTTAGACACAGCTCGTTTAGGTAAGATCGCAACCTATGAAACAAAACCGAAAACAATTCGAAACTCAATACATATTTCATCCAAAATATTTGCACGCATTTCTATCTCTCATTCGTAACCAAAATTTAGCAATTTAGAGCAAAAAGTGAACCAATTGTATATACGTTCGTTTTATATATCTGTCTGACCGTCACAAAACTTGCTCTCAAAATTTATTTTTTGGCTGAACTTACTCCAAAATACCCAAGCATTTGCCTTATTTTTGACATATTGTAAAGAATCGGTAGTACCGATTTTGCTATGTAAAACTTTGAAGATCAAGGTCAGCTATTTCTTAATTTTTAAAAGTAGTTTTGTCACTTTTCATTAAGCAACCTTTTTAATATTATTCAATAATCTCTTATTCACATGTTGATACCACAGTGTAATACCGGTAAGATGGTAGCTTAATTTTTTCAAGATAAAAAAATCTTAAGCTCAGTATCTGGAATATTTAAAATAAGCAATTTACATAAGAGAATAGAGATAAATTCCTATAAATGTATATATCATGGAATGCAAATTTTTCCTTTTATTTAAGAAGTTGTGAATTTGTCAACATTTCAGGCGCTAAAATTCGATCAACCCTAAAGATTTTTATAAAAATCGTGCACCAGATAAATCTAGATACAGAAGCCTGCAATCAATCAATCCAAAGTGTGAAATAAATCGCATGATATTGCTAAAAAAATATATGTATGTGCAAATTTGAAAGATATCTTAGTAAAAAAAAAAGAAGAAAAAAATCCAATTTTCAACTGAGTAATTTTTTTCGTTTATTTAATTTATTTCTTTTCAGTAATGAGAGAACAGTCGAATGTTTAAACATGAGATTCATAATGTCTTGTATAAAATACCTTATCATTTGAATTATATTATTTAGTTTATAAAAAAAAGAATGTAAAATTACAAAATTAAATATGTAACTTCCAACTTAGATGGGACTTCACAAATAATAATTTAATCTCTCAGACCTATTTTTTTTAAACATTCTAAAATCTAGTTGTTTGTTTTTTCGCCGACCACAATTTCATCACTTATACTGGCTTTCACTGTTGATATTACTTAAAAATTAAATTGTATTATCTACAGCGATTCAGCAGTAGCTTCAGCTGGTGCAGGTGATTTTTCAACCAATGGAGCATCGTTCTTTTGGACTTCTTCAACGGCAGGAACGACAGCATCTCCAGGTGATGGAGTCACAATGATGACCTTTTGTTCAGCGGCTGATGGTGCAACACTATCTTCTGATGCGACTGGTTTAGGTACTTCTTCGACATTGCTGGCAACAGCTACATCGGCTACTTGTTCGGATGGTGATGAAACTTTGTCCTCTGCAACAGGTTCTTCTACAGATTTCGCTGCTGGTTCTACTATGGCATCTACTGGTACTGCAGCAGCCACGGGTTCAGGTTCAGCAGCAGTAACAACTGGTTCGGATTCTGCTGCAACTGCTGGTTCTACGGCTAATTCAGCTACTGGTTCCACTACGGGCTTAACATCTGCAGCTGCAACTGATTCTAGAGGAGCATCTACAGACACTACAACTGGTTCGACAGCAGTTTCAGCAACAGCTACTGGTTCAGCTACTGATACTACAACTGGTTCAGCTACTGATACTACAACTGGTTCAGCTACTGATACTACAACTGGTTCGGATACTGTGCTACTTTGAACAATTGGTTCATTCGAAGATCCTTTAATTTCTTCACTGCTCTCATTGCTCTTAGGTTTCGATTCACCTGATTCAGCTGATTCACTGCTTTTGCTTTCTTCACTAGCATCAGTTTTAACTACAGCAGCCTCATCTGGTACCAAAGACAACACTGTTACATCGTTATTAACTGGAGCTGGTGCTTCTTCTGCCTTTACAGGTTCAGCATTTTCAACAACCGCATCTACGACAGGAGCAGATTCTGGTTCTTTGACATCTTCAACTTTAAGTTCTGGAATAATTTCCTTCACCGGTGCTGGCTCCTGTTCCAAAGGACGACATTGTACAGCGGCGACGAAAAGGCCGATCGCAACAACGAATAAAATTTTATTTTTCTGAGACAACATTTTTCGATCGAGCGAACCGTTTGACTACAACTTTGAAACTGTTTTTCTGCCCGAGAAAAGTCAAATATTTTGTTTTTCAACTGGTTCTCATTGACTTGGCCAGAAACCAGAAATATATAAAGAAAGAGCGCGCTGGGAAGTAGAAGAATACTTGTTTGCCTAGGCAAAAAATTGCATAATACATGAAGCATTCTCTTTTGGATTTGTGTTTTTATACTTTATACACAACAGACTCTGTCAGACTCTGAATACTGATTATATGTGATTAAAACAAAAAAAAAAAAAAAAGATACAAACATAAAAAAACATAAAAGAAGAAAAAAAAAAAAAAAATTAATGACATCTCGAAGATTTCATGTCGCGGTGGAATGGCACAATGTGGTTGGTACGACGACTAGTACATAAGTCCATTAGGCTTCTTGTTAGAGTATATGTTATTTGTGTTGTTTTCAGATTTTTTATGTGGTTTCGCTGCTGTTATTGTTGTTATTGTCATTTGATTGGTATGAAGAGTGCAGCCTACGATGGTAGGTAAATAAGACATATTATCTTATTATCTATACCTACTCTTAAAAGTGTGTTAAGGTTTCAATCCACACATAAAAGCACAGGCTCAAGATGTTACTTGATATCATTCTGATACACATGTTAATGACTGTGGAGATTCTTGGAATAATTCTACAGTAGAAGTTATAATGAACTTTTCAGTCTCTTCTTAAATTATAATTTTTCCTTTTTTTTTTTCCTAAAATAAAATATCTCAATAAACGTCAGTTAGTGGGAATAAATGAATGAATGACACTTACGAAATGGGGCATGTAAGTAATGAATTTCTGCGAATCCAGTTACTTATGCTAAACATTAAGTGTTTTACTTTGTTTTCTATTTTCCGTCTTTTTAATATTTCTAAAAATACTTTGGAATTTAATTTTTGCAATGGGGACACATAAAAACGAAAATATGGCAACCTTTTTTCGAAATTTATCATTTTAAGATAGAATGAAAGCTTACTGTTCTTAGTCTGTGCTGTTGAGTACTTCTACTAACATTTCAAGATGCTTCTCAGAGATTATTATTATAGAGTAAGGGTTAGGTTAGGTTAAAAAGAACACAAGGTACCAAAACGGTCTCATCGCGATCCCTGTGAAACCAGTTGCATTTATCATCCGAGGGCCAAATCGTAAACAATCTCCCTGGTAAAACATCAAAATTCTTTGCAAAAACCAAGAAACCCTTTAAAATCAGTGCCGTCTATTTCCTCTATATTTTAAAAAGGCATTTTTCTAAGAATTTTATTCGACTAGGCGGTATTGCCTCGCATTCACATAGTTTGCGTCACCCGCTTACAGATCGCCGCAGAATCTGCAAATGTCCGTGCTAGGAAATTTAAGTCTCTTTGCGTATTTCAGCAGGAGACAGTATCCTGTCGAGATTCCTATTACTGTCTTAAGTTCATCCCTGTTTAATTTTATAAACTCCCTAGAAGAAGTGGCCGTAGAGCCTTGGATACCCTATGTCCTTCACGATTCGACCACCTTAGTTTAGCAGTCTTTATGATTTTTTTTCCATACTACCACTTACTGTGCAGAGGGTAGGTTTGATGTTGGCAAGCTCACTATTATCGAGTAGCCCTCCTTTTTTTGTGAACTTATCTGCTTGTTCATTTCCCCCTATACCGCAGTCTTCTGGCACTCACCACGGCCTCACCCGGTTATGAATGCATAATGATTTGAGCATCGTGCGACAGCCCCTGACTGTATCAGAGTTAATGTCGGTTGATTCCATTGCCTTTAAACCGACCTTGCTGTCAATGTAGATAGCGATATCTCTACAGGATACCGATCTCATCTGCATCAGCTCAGCCGCCCTGAGGAGAGCTAGAACCTCTGCATGGGAGACACTACTTGCATCAGATAGTCTTATGGGTACTTTAAGTTCTGGGTCTTCTGAGAAGATACTGGAACCTGTTCCTTCCTCCTTTTTCAAGCCATTTGTGAAAATTGCAATTTCATTTGGCCTGATTACAGCATTTTTGCATTTTCATGTCAGTCCTCCCTATCAGGATATATCGGGCTTTCCAATAGGGACTTGACAACTTTGAATTTAATTTGTGAACGCACTCTTTCACTAATCATCAAACTGTCATTGTCAATTTATTCAGTAAACTCAACATTTTCATTATGGTAAAGTTCACGAACGAGCAACGTCTGCAAATTATAAAATTTTTTTACCGAAATTCGGAGTCGGTGACTGCAACTTTAAGAGCGTTAATTCCAATTTTCGGTCGTAATTCTCGCCCTAGTAGAGAGGCAATAACAAGCTTAGTGCAAAAATTTGAGTCTACATATTCGTTGTGTGATGTTGCCGTGTCAGTGAGACAACGAATTGGTCGAAGTGTCGAAAATATCGCAGCCGTTCAGACGTCCCTAGCAAACATTGCAAATCAGTCAATTTCACGGCGTTCTCAAGAAATGGGCATCACTCAGACCACATTATGGCGTATTTTGCGTAAGGATCTTGGCTTACATCCATACAAAATCAAACTGACTCAAGAATTGAAGCCGATGGACCATCTGAAGCGACGTGCCTTCTCCGATTGGGTTCTGGAGAAGATGCCCCAAGATGGTGAATTTCATCGCAAAATCATTTTCAGTGACGAAACTTATTTTTGGCTCAATAGGTTCGTCAATAAGCAAAATATGCGCCATTGGTCCGGTAAAAATCCACATGTGCCTCATGAATCACCACTTCATCCACAAAAAATATCTGCTTGGTGCGGTTTGCATGCCGCCGGCGTTATTGGGCCACATATTTTCGTCGACGATAACGATCGCCACGTTACTGTGAATGGTCGGCGTTATCGCGCCATGATCACCGATTATTTTTGGCCCGAATTGGAAGATATGGACTTGGACGACATGTGGTTTCAACAGGATGGTGCCACAATCCACACAGCACACGTTACAATCGATTTATTGAAGAGTAAGTATGGTGAGCGTGTTATCTCAAGAAATGGGCCAGTCGATTCGTGCGATTTAACGCCGCTTGACTATTTTCTGTGGGGCTACGTCGTTAAGTCATTGGTTAATGCCAAGAAGCCTATGACGTTGGAAGAGCTCAGAGCCAATATTGAACACGAAATAGCGGCCGTTTCGGCCGAAATGTGTGGCCGAGTCGTTAAGAATTGGGCCACATGAATGAAGTCGTGTTACATTCATAAATGTTTTGATTGTACTTCAAGCCGATAATAAGGTTTTTGAAATATCTCAAATGGTTTGCGTTTTATTTTAAAAAAAACTTGTCAAGTCCTTATTGGAAAACCCATTATTACGAGTATATCATACGGAATGTCGGAGTTGATCAAGGAGGGAATTTTATCCGTTTAAATTGGACTGCCTTGCAATAGCTCCGCTAGGATCGTGCCGCGTTCGAAGCTACTGCTCTTGAAGTGACCCAAATAAGTGAGTCGTATCGTACTGTTGCCAGCAAGTCGGGTGCAGAAAGGTGTCCAATGCTGCCGTAGGGGTGGTTCGGAACGCACCTGTAATGAATGGCTATGGAAGCCGCTCTTTGAGCCGCCTTTAATTTTCCGTACATCGTTTTCTTATTTTGTTGCTTTCCACCATACTAGTGCGCCATATGTAAGTATAGGTCTCACCACATCGTATATAGCCAGTATACCATAGCAGGTCTTACGATTAAGCCCCAAATTTTTTCTACAGTTCTTTTGCATATAATTATATGCCGTTTTAATTATTTCTATTACGTTGAGATTCCACTTCAGTTTCTTGTCCAAAATAACACACAGATACTTCGCGCTATTTGAAAGGGACAGTTCCACTTCGTTGAGTTTTGGGAGTATGAATTGTGGTATCTTATAATTTCTGGTTAAAGGAACAAGTTCCATTTTGGCGACCTCCACAATCTAACTTAAAATAGTTAAGTATTATTCCTACACTCTCATGGCCATGTCATCTGGGTATGCCGTGTCACTTTTACCCATTATATTAAGCCTTTTTAGGATATCATTGGTCACCACCACCCACAAAAGTGGCGATAAGTATGACACCCCCTTGAGGGGTTGCTCTGGTTACTGACATTCTAGCCGAGCTTTGTGCAATGTAAGCATGTTGCAAACCCAATCTTGAATGCCCTGTTTAATATTGGCGTTTTTAATAGCGCTGCACTTTACGTTATGGAAGGCTCCTTCAATATCAAGGAACACCGCCATCCCAATCTTACCGAAGTGTCGACTTTGCCGCATCGTGTATAGCGGTTTCTACAGATTTGTCTTTCATATATGCATGCTGACGCCTTCATTTATAGAGACGAGCTATGAAGTGCCTTGTTTAATTTCGTGGTTTCTTTCAAGTCGTAATCAAGGCTTAACCATGACTTTTGATGTCAAAAGATTCAGTCATATTGATACATTGTCACAAAACTCTCTATGAATGATGCTCTGTATTCAACTTGAATGAATTGTGCGGAAATCACAATCCAATTCCGGAGGTGCAATCGTTTAAAGGTATCGTAATCGATAATAATAATTGGCGTTCGCATACATTGAAACGAAAGCTGGCAACATGTGTTTAGTTGTAAATGACGCCAAAACCAAGTATACGAGTTTGCTGATAATAAGAAAGGACGTACAACACCTTAGAACTGGATCACAGCCGACGGCTGTAGTAAGAGACTTTGTCTACATATGCTCTGCTATTGTTCTCGCCAACCAAACCTCGGAAGTAAGACTAGAAATAACTCTTGCCAAGCACTTTGTCATTAGTCTAAGGAGGAAAATGAGTAATCAGGCTTTTCCCTTAGCAACTAAAGAGACTTCACACAAGACCTTCATCATTCAAGTCCTACTCAATGACGTTGAAGCCTGAATTCTGTAGTTCATTTCAAGCGAAAACGTTTTCATTACGAAACTTTGAAAGATGAGATTCAACGACGAACTATACAAGCTGTATGTTTCAATTGACCAAGTCAGACAACTGCGCTTCATTCGCCTAAAATGGTTAGTACACGTAGAACGACAGAACTCCAGTGCTTCGGCATTAATTCGACTTTTAAATTCAATTCGAATCTTACCCAAGAAGCCACGTAAATGCCATCAGCCACGTAAGCAAATGTGATGAAGTCATATAAGAGGAATTGTACACAGTTAAAGCAAGTGAAGGCGAACTTAGGTACGATGATGAAAATCGAATAAAAAGACATTATTGTGGTAATTAATTTACCGTCCAGATACAGATATACCAGCTTTCCATTCAAATTCATCGACTACTTCCTGTGAAATGGAACCCCACAACTTCTTTAAATAAATTTTATAGTTCACTAAAATAGCTGAAAGATAATTCTATTCACACTCTTAACTTAGCATTAACTCGAAATAAATTAATTTTCAAACAATACAATGAAATCTTCTCAGATAGATTAGCACAGCAATCAACAGATATGCATATAATCAAAAGGTCATTGATAGCTGTGCCTGATATCAACAATGTCCCCGAAATAATGACACAGCATGGAACACAAACAGAAATAATTATTCCGAATCAGAGAACATTCACTTTGCGGTGTGCACTGGGTAGTAATGAAGAATTTATGATTAACTATGCTGAAGTTGAATTTATTAAATACGAGTATACTGGTACGCATAGCTACTGAATGATACCTATAATAATGCAATAAAGAATATCTCCGTAAAAGCCATATATCTCGATATGTTTGGAGTCAAGGTCTTTGAAATCTTCCTAAAGATTTCATTCAAAGCTATACACTAAGGTGATTAGCTTCTATGGATAGATAGCTACTCGTATATACAGATTCTATAAATTGGCGGCACATCTTTATACTACCAGCCTTATTATCTCCGTGGCATTTTAGATTGATGGGATTGAATAGCGAATTTTTTAACAAAGATAAAAGCTAAAAGATCACTTAGCTTTAACACAAATGCAGAGAAATATGTTTGACTTTACATCAAAGAGTTGCCAAAGAAGGACAATGACTGACAAAAACCGACAGAACTGAGTATCTCAGAAACTGAAGAGTTTTAATTCGCTAAATAATGGGTATTTTTTAAGCGTTTGGTTTTTAATTGGCAGAAACAAAATATAGGAAAAATACACAAGTGTATACAATTTTTATTTGAATTGTTAACTCATTGCCTGCCATTTACTTTTCAGAGATTATTTCATGTAAATATTAACCACGGCTACGTTTTAAGTGGTCCATATTAGTCCAATTTTGAGTCAGTTTTTCAAGCATATTCACTGTTTTCTCCATATTAACACGTTTAATGTTCTTTTGAAATGTTGAAATTGAAGCTAATTTATCGATATAGACGAGGGATTCAACACATCCGCATCAAACATTTTCTAAAGGTTTCAAAACGCACGATCTAGCCGGCCAATTTACCCGTCCAAAACGACAAATATATTGCTCACCGAACTCATTTCTTAATTGGTCCATCAATGTGGGTACTATTTGGCATGTTGCATCATCTTTCTGGAACCATATGTCGACCAGCTCGTGTATCTGGGCAAAAAAAAGTTTGAAGTCATTAAACAATAGCGGGCGCCATTGTTATCGACGGCAACAACAACGGATTTGTTGTTGCAGGCTGACTAAGGCAAGAAGTCTTGAGTTTTCGGTATGTGAACGAGCGCCTCTTAGCAATCCGCATCAAGGCTTAATTCGCCAACATTAGCCTTATATGCACACACGCTCCACAGAGGAGAAAGATGACGACACCAAAGAAGCCTTATTCGAGCTCTTGAACAAGACCTGCGAGCAGTGCCCTATCAATGACTTTAAGATTGTTCCCAGCGATTTGAATGCAAAGCTAGGAACAGATGTCATTTTTGGTAGTACTGTTGGAAGATATAGGCCGCACGGAACCACTTCCGATAACATATTCAGGCTAATCGATTTGGCTGTGGGATGAAATATTGTCGGAGCTAGCACGCGGTTCCACCACATCGACATACACAAGGGGACTTTGAGAGCTCCTGATCAATCAACCGTCAAACAGGTTGACAGCATTGCGATCGACACAAGGCACTCCGCCAATATTATGGATGTCCGTACGTTCCGAGGAGCCAACACCGACTCGGACCATTACCTTGTTGTAGCCAAGATGCGGATATCCCAAACTACGCCAAGACAAACTAATACTGTGATTAAATTCGACGTCAGACGGCTACAATCGCAAGAGATCGCCAAGTCCATTTCCGATCGCGTGTCTCTTAATCTCTTAAGAGGTCCAACACCGCCATCAAGCATCGAAGACCACTAGAAATACTGCCAAAACGCCATCATAGATGCCGCTTCTGATGTCCTGAGTTTTACTCGACCACCACACCGAAACCCCTGGTTTGATGATGAATGCTGGCAAGCACACGCAGCTAAGCAAAACACACCCAAGGCGGCGCTCCAAAAAAAAGGCTTACAAGCTCTATGAGCAGAAGAAGAGAGACGACCACCGGCTTCTCAGTAGGAAAAAGAAAGGGCATCAGAAGCGCGTGGTCGAGGAAATTGAGAGATGCTCCTCCAGGAATGACATTCGGAAGTTTTTCATTTCTGCAGACTGTATAACGGCGATGACGAAACAAATACTGTCAGACAGAATAAACCTTTCACCCTGAACGATAAAGTTCAGCATTTCCGCCAACACGTCCTGAATGAAGTGAAGATAGCAATATTTGATCTGAAGTGGACCGAAGCTACTGGTGGACGGCCTGTTTGGAGAGCTCTTCAGAGCGGCAGGCGATGACTTGGTAAGTATTAAGACGGAAGCGGAAAAAATGGGTTTTATCGGTCAAAGAGGGCAGGAGCAAGTTCATGCTGTCAAGCAAAAAGGACACTCAACACCAACGTCTCGAACAGAACATCACCTTCGAAAGGCACAACTTTAAGGTTGTTAAGGACTTTGTCTACCTAGGTTCCGCTATGAATTCAGCCAGCGACACAAGCGCTGACATCAAACGAAGAATAACTCATGCCAACCGCTGTTTCTTTGGGTTAAGAAGGCAATTGAGTAGCAAATCCCTCTCTCGGACAACAAAAGTCACCCTTTATAAGACTTCAATAATCCCGGTTCTGCTCTATGGTGCAGAGGCATGGACATTATCAAAAATGCATGAGGGTGTTTTTGGTTGCTTCGAGAGAAAAATTCTTCGGGCGATCTTCCGTCTGCACTGACGGTGAGTGGAGGAGGACTGTACAGCGACATGGACCTAGCCAGAAGAGTGAAGATCCAAAGACTGAGATGGCTGGGTCATGCAGAGCGCATGGGCACCAATGCTCCGGTCCGAAAAGTCTTCAAATCCGCCCCCGAGGGCCAGCGCAGTAGAGGAAGTCTGAGATTCAGGTGGCGCACGCAAGTGAAAGTGGATCTCAGCCAACTTAGCGTGAGAAACTGGAGACAGCTAGCCAGGGATCGAGCTGGCTGGAGAAGCCTGTTGATTGAGGCTCAGGTCCACCCCGGACTATAGCGCCACCTAAAGTAAGTAAGTAAGCAAAGAAGTACTAGAGATGCTCACAAGCTGTATGAGAGAAAAAACGAGCACCTGCTTCTCTGGGTTAAAAGGAAAAAAACATGAGAGATGCTGCGTCATGAATAATATTCGGAAGTTTTACCAAAGGATACAAAAAACTACGGCACATAATTTAAAACACCAACCAAAGCCTGTAGAGACGAATAAGGGAACATCGTAGTGGATCCGCAGTTGAGCCTTAGGATTTGGAAACAACATTTGTATAGACTGTACAATATAATGGCGAAGTCAAACTTAATACCGCTGTCAGGCAGAATGAACCTTTCAACCTGGATGATGTAGACCAACAATGCCGTCTGCCCGACATGGATGAAGTAATGATAGTAATAACCAAAAAGCTGCTGGAGCGGACATGTGACTGCCGTGCTTTTCAAAGCTGCACCTAATACCGCTTGACATACATATAAAAGATTTGCTGGCACCATTGCGATTCGACTCACTTATCTGGGTCACTTTAAAAGCTGTAGTTTCAGACATGGCGCGAAACTAGCGGAGCTTCTGCCAGGCAATCCAATTTTTATGGATGAAATTCCTTCCTTGATCGACTACGACATTCCGTATGATATACCCGGAGATATACAGTAATCAGGCCAAATGAAATAGCAATTTTCACAGATGGCTCGAAAACAGAAGAAGCAACAGGTTTCGGTATCTTCTCGTGTATCTAAGCGTGTCTATAAGGCTACCGGACACTTGAAGTGTCTTCTAATGAAAGGTTCTAGCTATCCTTAGGGCGGCTCAGCTGATGCAGATCAAATCGGTATCCAATCGAGATATCGCTATCTACATCGACAGCCATGTCGCTCTTAAGGCAACGGAATCAACCGACATCAGCTCTGATACAGTCAGGGGCTGTAACACAACGCTCAAAGTATTTTGCATTCAAAACCTGGTGAAACTGTGATGGGTGCCAGGATACTGCGGTATGGAGGGAAATGAACAAGCGGAAGAGCTTGCACGGAGAGGAAGACTGCTCGACAATAGTGAGGTTGCTAACATCAAACCACCCACAGTAAGGGGCACTATCGAGGAAAAGACAATAAAGACTGCCAATATTAGGTGGTCGAATCTAGAAGGACACAGGGTATCCAGGGCTCTATGGCCACTTCTCGATGGTAAAAGATCTAGAAAGCTGATTTAACTGAACAGGGATAAGCAAAGGCCTTTAATAGGAATCCTGACAGGATACTGTCTACTGCTGAAACACGCAAAGAAAAACCAAATGACAGATACAGATATTTGTAGATCTGCAAGCGGTTGAGAACATTACACATACACTGTGTGAATGCGAGGCAATATCGCGTAGTTTAAGGAAATTCTTAGGAAAATGTTTATTTGAAAATTTAGAGGAAATAGAGTATTTCAAAGATCTTCTTGGCTTTTGTAAAGGTATCGGATGTTTTGCCAGGGAGATTGTTTTTCCACTTGAAGTAAATTCAACTGGTCCTACAAGGATCGTGATGAGCCCGTTTTGGTGTCTAGTTATGTGTCTTGTGCCACACTCTGTTTAACCTTACCTAATCTTATCTAACCTATATCATAAGATGCATAATTAAGGAAAATTTATGGAAAAGAATGTTTATTTTTAAAAAAAATCTATTTGGTCCAAAATGGCTCTTTTAACGTTTGTTCGCTCAGTTAGAAAGAATTCTAGGTTTTGAATATAATGTCCAGGGTTCTCGGGACGAGCGCTGATGCCCTTTATTTTCCGAGTTCAACTAATTGCTTTCAAAAGATGACAGAGTTCCTTAAACGTTCAAAAGTATGGTGCATGAAGCACTTCACATAAAAACTTTCATTTTTGGTAGTTTGAGCTTCCAGAATGTGCGTCTCAAAAGCAGACGAAAACACTACAGATTGTTTGGCAATATCATTTGTGGTACATGGGACCTCTATAATTTTTAACAGTATCTTATCATCTATCTTATCTGCGGATTGTATTATTCAGCTTGATTCAAGTCCCTTGAACTAAATATTATCTAATTAACAGCCAACAGCTTAGTAATGACAGAAATCGCAAATACATCCTAAAGTAGGGTTTAATGAGCAACCATTTATTTATACGTGAACAAAATATCATGTGTCTTGTGTTGTATAAAGAAGCTTTTAGATATTGAACAGGCCTAATGTGCCCGATGTAAAGGTGTATCGAAAAGAGAGAACTGATTAATTAATGCTGCACAGGTCCCCAATTTATTTTTTTAGTCGTATTTAACCAGATACATATATGTTAGGAATGTCGTTTCACATTTATCTCATTTGACATTTGTTAAATATCACATTTACGTCGTTGATTTGGAATCTAAAAATTTAACAAAACAAAAACATTCTACAGTTGCTGCAGCAAATATTGTACCTACTAATGATCAGCTCCAACAAGCATGCTTCTCTTTTTCAGATACATAGTTGAAAGTTCATTGGTCCCATTGTCTATCTATTAGTTTCCCTGGTGGCTCGGACAATGACTTTCTCAAAACGATTGGAAGCTCATTAATATTCATTTAAAATTACTCATAAAATTGATGGGTCAGTAACTGTAGGCGCCATTCAGATGACCAGTAGCAACAATTTACTAAAAACATTTCCAACCAAAAACAAAACACCGAATCGACCACAATCAGTGTAATAAGGAATATTCAATCCCAAACTGAACTGGGTTTAGGTTTTGACATTTATTTGTAAAACGCTGGATGAATCAATTAATCACGTGTGTGAGGTGTAAGTTTTAGTAATGATTGACTAATAACGATCAATCATTTTAGATATTCTATTAATAGGAAAGATGCTAAGTAATTTTCAGCAGATAGAGGATCCCATTTCGTTTGTGTACTATATACAAACAGATTCTTGTACTTGTGTAAATAATTCTGAGTTTTGTTGTTATGGTAGATACCTGGGGAATAGATAAATAAGTCACATTGAAGGTGTCACGACTATGCCGTATTTTTTACAAGTTACAGGTTTTGAATTTGATGATTAATCTTTAAGAGTATTGTACCGGTCAGATTTGTGGGTTTTGAACAGTTTTTGTAAGCATATACCTCTACATTGTTATAACGTATCATCATCCGTATTATGAACCTCACAAGTACTTGTAGATAAAAACCACCCACGCCGAGTCATTGCCTGCCAAAATAATGAGTATGCTCATGGTTGGGACTTGGGAAGTTCCCCGTGCTTGATACAATTTGTCTATTCATGGTGAAATTGTAACTTTTGACCTCGTTGTGTAAAGTTTTCGAAGATTTTTTGAACTTTTCCCATCCCAATGACTAGACGATGACAACGCATGTCCCAATTTGTTAATGAAACAATTTACGTATGTTATATCTGTCTGATTAGCGATTACTGATTGGGCAGACCTTAGTGACTCAGAGTCACAATTATGTATGATTCAATTTCGAAAATTCACTAAATTTTCAACCGGTTTTTAGAAAGACTTCATTTTGAATAAATATCTCATGGACCACTAAGATTTCACATTTCCAACTAGTACTTCATCCAAGAAATATCAAAATGGCATTTTACCTAAAAAACATTTTCCGTTTTGCGTTAGCAATTGTGATTATACCAAACAGTGATTTAAATAAAGAAAGGACTATGCATCCTGAAGTGTTAGAACAGCCCCCAGTAGAAATAGATCCAGATGAAGATTCTGGAGATGAACAAGTGTCCGATTTGGAAAATAGTGTTTCGAACGAAGAAGATCCAGATGTGACTTCTATGCTTACAATGCGAACTTTAAAGGTTGTCTTGGGTTAGAAAGAAACCCAAGAAACGGTGTGGTCTCGAAAAAGTGCAAAGTGAATTTACAAACTAATACATAAATGTATATTACTCATTAAATATTTATTTATTGACATCGAATTTATTTATTTGTGATCTTAACCAAAGAATGTTTGAGTGTTTTGAATGAAAATAAAATATATTGTGAACTAAAATTGAATCAAAGGAATTTTATTTTGTACCCTTAGCTAAAGTTTTTCTTTGGTTGGCGAATATATTTTCAACGTCCCGTATTCTCTTAAATCTACGAACGAAATTCAGTGACAGTAGTGTTATGAAAAGAAAAGTAAAAATTAAGATTTCACTTTTCACCGCAGATAGTTGAAACTTTGGCCGCATTTCGACCATTTTAGAGTCGTCAAAATCAACCTACTCAGTAAGCAATTCAAGCTAGAGTCAAATTTCGCACCAATTTCACGCTATTGGACATCAAGCCACTTAACAGTATCCGCAGAATGCGTACAGAGGAAAATATTGCTGCTGTATCCGCGAGTGTGTTTCCATCGGCGTCTGCATCAATTGGGATTCTGTTGCTCGACTTATTTACTTTACTTTAGATGGCGCTACAGTCCGAGGTGGACCTGGGCCTCAGTCAACAAGCGTCTCCTGCTCGATCTTTCCCTAACTGCCCCCACGTTAAGTTGGCTAAGATCTACTTTCACTTGTGTGCGCCACCTGAGTCTCGTTCTTCCTTTACTGCGCTGTCCTTCGGGGGCGAATTCGAAGACTTTTCGAACCGCAGCGTTTGTGTCCATCCACTCTACATGACCCAGCCATCTTAGTCGTTGGAGTGAACTAGGCTAGGTCGATGTCACTGAACAGTCTAAGCAGCTCGTCTTTGCATCTCCTCCTCCACTCACCGTCAATGCAGACGGGACAGAAAATACCTCGAAGAATTTTCCTCTCAAACTAGTCAAGAGCACCCTCATCCTTTTGTGATAAGATACATGCCTCTGCGCCATAGAGCATAACCGGGATTATTAAGGTCTTACAAAGGGTGACTTTTGTTGTCCGAGATAGGGCTTTGCTACTCAATTGCCTTCTTAACCCAAAGAAACAGCGGTTGGCAAGAGTTATTCTTCGCTTGATTTCAGCGCTGGTGTCGTTGTCTGTATTTATAGCAGAGCCTAGGTAGACAAAGTCCTTAACTACCTCAAAGTTATATCTGTCGAGGGTGACGTTCTGCCCGAGACGTCACTGTTGATTGTCCTTTTTGCTTTACAGCATATACTTGGTCTTGCCCTCATTGACCGATAAGCCCATTTTCGCCGCTTCCGTCTCAATACTCGCGAAACGTCACTGCCATCACGCTGCTTTCTCCCGATTATGTCAATGTCATCGGCGTATGTGAGTAGTTGGACGGACTTTTGAAAGATAGTGCAAAGATAGTGTTTTGCACTATTCTTTTAAGTACGATGTTGAAAAAAACGCATGACAGCGCATCGCCTTGTCTAAATCATTTCTGGACATCAAAGGTCTCGGTGAGATCTTTACCGACCTTGATGGAGCAGCGTGCATTCTCCATCGTCATCCTGCACAGATGGAGGAGTTTGGCAGGAATGCCGAAACTAGACATTGCTCTATATAGCTCGTCTCTATAGATGCTGTCATACGCGGCCTTAAAATCGATGAATAGGTGGTGGGTATCGATCTGAAGCTCATGAGTCTTCTCCAAGATCTGCCGTAGTGTGAATATCTGGTCGATGGTGGACTTTCCTGGCCTGAAGCCACTCTGATATGGACCTATCAGGTTGTTGACGAACGGCTTCAGGCGTTCACACAATACGGCAGATAAGATCTTGTATGTGATGTAAGGAGACTGATGCCTCTGTAGTTGGCGCAGTTCAGAGGGTCTCCTTTCTTGAGAATTGGACAAACAATGCTGAGGTTCCATTCATCGGGCATACTTTCGTCCGACCAAATTTTACAGATGAGTTGGTGTATGCTCCTTACCAAGTCATCGCCTGCCGCTTTGAAGAGCTCGGCAGTCAGGCCATCCGCTCCAGCAGCTTTGTTGGACTTAAGCTTCGATATGGCTATCTTCACTTCATCCAGGTCGGGTGGACGGAATTGTTGGTCATCATCGTCCAGGTTGAAAGGTTGATTCTGCCTGACAGCGGTATTTGGTCCGTCATCGCCGGTATACAGTCTGCAGAAATGATCTTTCCAAATCCTCAGCATCGACTGCGATTCTACTACGATGTTCCCTTGTTCATCTCTACAGGCTTCGGTTCGGGGTTTGTTTCCGCGGCATGTTATTTTTACCTTTTGGTAAAACTTCCGAACCTCATTCCTGGAGTAGCATCTCTCAATTTCCTCGATCGCGCGCTTCTCATGCTCTTTCTTCTTCCTCCTGAGAAGCCGGTGCTCGTCTCTCCTCTTCCGCTCATAGAGCTCATGAGCAGCTCTGGTCTTTCTAAGCAGCGCCGCGTTATATGCATCTTGCTTTGCTGTATGTGCTTGACGGCATTCATCATCGAACCAGGGGTTTCGTTGTGGTGGACGAGTGAAACCCAGCACATCAGAAGCGGCATCTCTGATGGCGTTTTGGCAGTGTTTCCAATGGTCTTCGATGCTTGATGTTGGCGGCATTGGACCTCTTAAGAGATTAAGAGACACTCGATCGGAAAAGGACTTGGCGATCTCTTGCGATTGTAGCCGTCTGACGTCGAATTTCCTTACAGCATTAGTTTGTCTTGGCGTAGTTTGGGATATCCGCAACCGTACCTTGGCAACAAGGTAATAGTCCGAGTCGATGTTGGCTCCGCGGAACGTACGGACATCCATAATACTGGAGGAGTGTCTTGCGTCGATCGCAATGTGATCAATCTGGTTGACTGTTGATTGATAAGGAGTTCTCCAAGTCCCCTTGTGTATGTCGAGATGTGGGAACCACGTACTAGCCACGACAATGTTTCGCCCCGCAGCAAAGTCGATTAGTCTGAATCCGTTAACGGAGGTGGTGTTGTGCAGGCTATATTTTCCGATTGTTCCACCAAAGAAACCCTTTCTTCCTAACTTTGCATTAAAATCACCGAGGACAATTTTAATGTCATAGCTAGGCCATTGCTCGTAGGTCTTGTTAAAGAGCTCATAGAAGGCATCCTTGGTGTCGTCATCTTTCTCCTCTGTGGGGACATGTGCGCATATTAGTCTAATGTTGACGAATTAAGCCTTGATGCGGATTGCTACGAGGCGCTCGCTCACATGCCGGAAGCTGAGGACTTCTTGTCTTAGTCTGCCTCTGACAACAAATCCGCATCCAAATAAGCGCTGCTTTTGCCGTCGGTAGCAATCGCCGTAGTAGATGTCGCAGTTTTTCATCTTCTTTTTGTCCGGCCCATCCCATCGCATTTCTTGGATGGCGGTTATGTCTGCTTTGCAGCAGTCTAGGGCCTCCGCTAGTTGCTCGGCTGCACGTGGTCTATTAAGGGATCTAACATTCCACGTGCATATCCGAAGCTTATTGTCCTAAAATCGTTTGCGTGGGTTGTCAACAGTAGATCCGTCCATATCCGAGGCTTGTTGATGCTTCGTAACTTATGCTTTTTTAAATGGCCGGGCAGTTACCCCGGTGGCACAACCCCCAACCTGGAGGACCAGTTCCATTTTTAATGCCCCTATGACGAGGGGTCGGTTACACCGAAGCCAGTAATCCGTTCCGGGATGTGAGCGCTGCCGTTGGCACTTATAGGGCTCGTCCGCCACCATCTCTTTTCCAAGATCCTGACTAAGTCCTGGAAATCCTTTCTCGCCTGAGCTCCAAATATGTCGGAGTAGCCCGGATAAGGTCTTGTTTTGTTTTTCCGACACTAATCCTAGTTTATGGCGCAGGGAACTCGCCATTTGCCCCCTTCACTTCGCAATCTCTAGTGAGATTCCCAGATGGCGCCACGGGGAGGCGTGAAGTAGGACTTATTAGCAGAGCTGCAAGATGTTCGGCTGCAGAGGCTCATTCTCGTCATTTAAGGAACCAGCACCTGTCGGAAGATGCTACTTCTACGAGTCCTTGTACTAATCGTTGCCATTCAGTCCTTCTTTGCATCGCCGCTTTTAATGGATCTTGCTTAGCTTGCCGGCACTCGTCCTCAAACTACGGACTTCATTGTTGTGGTCTAATGAAACCCAATATACCAGAGGCGGCAGCTCTGATAGCTTTTTGGCAGTATTGTCACTGATCCTTGGTTCCTGATTAAGGGAAATTCTTTCGAGAAAAGATTTGATAATTACTTGCGATTTTGGCTGTTCTTCGTCGAACTTTCTAACAACATTAGCATGTCTTTGCGACGTTCGGGATATCTGCAACTCCAGCTTGGATTCAACAAAGTAGAAGTGCGAGTTTAGCATTGGAACATCCGCAATATAGGAGAAATGTCTTGCGTCAATCGGAATGTGGTTTTTCTGGTTGATTGATTAGGAGCTCTCCAAGTGCCCTTGTGAATATCGAGATGTGGGAATTGCGTGTTAACTACGATAATATTTCGCCGGTTGCAAAGTCGACCAGCCTGCATCCGTTATCGGGGGTAGTGTCGTGCAGGCTACACCTTCCGATAGTACTGCCAAAGATTCTCTCTCTTCCGAGCTTACAGTAAAACGCCGAGAACAAATTTAATGTCATAGCCAAGGCAAGAGTTCAATGAATTTGCATTCAAAGAGGTGTTACTCTATCCGTCGATAACATCACTCTAATGAAGTGGCAGTCTTACATCGTTTCTCTGGTCTTCCCATGGCATTTCTTAAATAACGGTAATATCTGCTTTGGAGAAGTTTGGACTTGCCATTTGTTGCTCGACTGCACGTGGCCTATTAATGGACCTAAGATTCTACGTGCATATCTGTTGCATGAGTTGTCAACAGTTGATCCATCCGAATCAGGGGCATATTTGTGCATGGCAGAATCTCCAATCTGGAGGGCCAGCTACATTTAAAATAGGACGAGGTGTCAGAGCAACGCGGACAATGCACAATATTAATTGGATTATTTCTTGATTTTACTTCACCATTGATTCCATTTAGGGAATTCATCCGCTGTCCGCTGTTTCTATTTTTATCCACTGTTCAGCACTCACAATTCCAAATGGATGCCGATGTAAACTCGACGATTACCACTTATAGGTAAAATATCACAATTGATGTGTTAAAACAGTTGCAACACCTCTCAGCGCCTACTCTTTTTCTATACATCCAGCCACTCAAGCGGTCTATGGATAAACATGACTGACGACATCCTTCTTCTGGTTCAAAACAATTTTTGAATATTCAATCTCATAATTAATCCTATTTTGTTTTTTCCGGCTTTCCGGCCAGTTACCTGACAAAAGCATGCATTTCTTAACTAAAATGTTTAAATTATTATGAATTGCATCATCACGACAATAAAACCAAATCACCAAGATCGAAACATTTTTGACTTCCTTCTGGATAAAACTTGACATCCTCTAAAAGAACCACACATTCGATTTTCAAAATTAATTTCCATAATTATTGTAATAAATTTTATTTAATTTTTATTTATTAATATTTTATTTTTAGAGAACAAAAAAAACAATCTCCAACTATCCAGTAATTGTTTTAAGTGTATTTTGACTCAAGGTACGGAAGGGTATTGATCCATTCGTTAGATCATTTTTCTCATTCGAACTTGAATTTTCCTTGGTTTTATTTAATCGCCAATTTTTTTCTCCTTTGTATGAATAACTGGCTTCAATGTCTCGGCATATGATGATGACAGCAAACGACAGTAAGCACACGGTGACTGCAAACAAATTTTTAAAAAGTTTATGCAACATTGCCGCAGCTACTCTTATGAATTGTTAATGAAGAAATGACTTCAAAACTCTCTGAAATATTGTTCAAGCTATTTTGTTGAATTTATTTACCCAAAAAGACTTAATATTCAACCGGTTCCTTAGTTGCATAAATTTTACCAATTACCAAGCAATAAAAGTATTTTGTTTCGGATATTCAAATGACAATCGACTTCTTGAAAGGTCTTAAATAAGAAAAGTAATTCCTGTTGCATTTCTTTGAGTGGAATTAATGGATGGAGATAAAGGGCTTTTCAATAAGGACATATCAATTTTGTAATTTAATAAAACACAGAATAATTGAGATATTGGGTTGACATTTATTCCAGGTGAAATACACATGCTAGATAAAGTGTATACTTCGATCTCGTTCATAAGACTAATGCGAACATTTTTGCAGCGACTCAATTTTTATCACTCTTTCAAACATTCCGGATGGAATTTTGGCATTTTTGCATTAGATATTGTTCCTGAGCATCTCTTACGTTGTTGGCTTGTTGGCATAAACCAAGGACTTAACGTTACCCCATAAGAAAGAAATCCAAAGCCGTTTGGTGGAGGTGGGCATTCTACTGGACCATTTCTTCAGATTACACGATTACTGAACTTTCCCTTCCATAAATAAACTGTTCAACCAGCTGTATGGCAGCTTATAGTACACTATCATATTAGAATCATACATCAAGGATATCAAATCCATCCAATTCTGGCCATAAATAGTCTTCCAACATGGTACGATAGCGAACTCCATTGACCGTAACATTGTGATCGTTTTTTATCATATCATACCTGATAATAAGACTTTAATAATCCCGGTCCTGCTCTATGGCGCAGAGGCATGGACATTATCAAAAATGGATGAGGGTGTTCTTGGTTGCTTCGAGAGAAAAATTCTTCGGGCGATCTTCGGTCCCGTCTGCATTGACGGTGAGTGGAGGAGGAGATACAACGACGAACTGTATGAACTGTACAGCGACATGGACCTAGCCAGAAGAGTGAAGATCCAAAGACTGAGATGGCTGGGTCATGTAGAGCGCATGGACACCAATGCTCCGGTCCGAAAAGTCTTCGGATCCGCCCCCGAGGGACAGCGCAGTAGAGGAAGGCCAAGACTCAGGTGGCGCACGCAAGTGGAAGAGGACCTCAGCCAACTTAGCGTGCGAGACTGGAGGCAGCTAGCCAGGGATCGAGCTGGGTCGAGAAGCTTGTTGACTGAGGCCCAGGTCCACCCCGGACTGTAGCGCCACATAAACCAAATCTGATAATTGCACTTGCCTCTCAGCTGAAACGTTAAGAAAGGACGTTTCTCTCTCCGTCTACACTTGGATGAATATAGTGTTGGTTGTGCTATTTTCGCTAACCGCAACTTACCATAGTGACTGAAAAAAAAACAAGGACTGTTCCGACATATTGCTACACTTGCTTTCCTACCTAAAGTCTTGACAAAATTGTAAGCACCCAAATCAATGAATATTTTGAAAGTGATAAGCTACCCTTCATTATTTTATTCTCATTCTGTACCGTAAATGATGGTGTTCCACAAGGATCTATTCTCGGTCCATAACTGTTTTCTTTATTAACCCCTTTTGAACCTGAATTAATATAACGCATCATTAAAAATATTTCTTACCTTTTGCGGTGTAGTTAGAATCTAATTGAAGAATATTTGCCAAAAAAAATAGTTTCACCTCTTATAAACTCTCAAAAATTCAATGTCCACTTATGTACATGGATATCAGGTTTGTAGTGTATAAGAGTTTCCTACAAATTATTATGTTTTATTATACAAAAAATATACAAATACTAGTTTAAACTTTTTTAAGTAAAACACAAATATTTGAGGAAACTTATGTATTTTAGTTACAAGTAATAAAAAATTCAATGTTTTTGGTGGAACTTTCGAAATAAATTTCGTTCACTAGTGAAAAAAAGATGTATTTCACATTTTAGACAGTATAGGTAAACACGTGTTTTTACTTTGCAGTCCGGTTTTTTACACCTTGTGGCTTCCTTCTTTCTATCGTTTTCTGCCATACTGGATTTCATTTGCTGGTCAATTTCAATACTGCAACGACGTCGCTCTCAAGTACTAATTTGTGTACTCACTGGACTGCTATTACCAGAAGAAGAATGCCTTTTTTTCCTGAATAATGGTTGTCCCATTTTCATTTGAGCATCTACCGCATGCTGCCGAAAGTGAAACGGATTTAAAACATCTTTACTTGGATATATTGCAAGTCTTGCAGTCTCCCTGGTATTCTAGCCAGCTTTTGATTATTGCTATCTCAATGACGTGAAATATCATTCGCAATGTTCATTTTCGGGATCTGATGAAGATATGGTACAAACTAATCAGATGATCATTCCAGTGTTATATAAGCGTACAAGCTCTAATAGTCTTTGGATATTTTGTTCCATATTCGCGCTTCATCATGGTCACCGATTCCACCGATTCGAAGTAAGAACTACACCTTTGTTGTCCATCCACAATGATGATTACCACGTCTTTGGTGCTGTTCGTAAGTTGATCAGTATATCCTCTTTCCTTCTTTGCCCCTTCCTTGTCCGTTATGAGTGGCGGTTTTCCAAATCTATTTATTCTGATCCTCCCCCCAGCATATACTCCTATTTCTCTTTCACAAAGATCCTTCAACAGAATGTAGTTGGAAAAGTAATTGTCGTAAAAAGGTAATGGCCAAGCCCATTTATTCTTTTAGCCGGTAGATTTACATATGCGGCAGATGCACCATATCTCAAAACGTCTTTTTTGTCTAAGTTTGTAATAGCACCTTGACAAATAATAAATCGTAAACTATTCCACTCTCACCACAAAACATAAATATTTTTATGCCCCATGGGTCCGGTTTTCCTCTCACAATCTGTTCATCGACACTCAGTATTTGTTCTAAATTTAATTCCAGACATGGTTTTCTAACCGAATCATACAATGGTCGGATTTTAATAAGATAATCAGAGTTATCGTGTGCAATAGAGTTGCTATCAATTACATGCAACTGAAGAAATCGATCTCTAGCCATGTTCTCCAAAAATATTTTCATATCTAAACAGAAATTCCAGTACAAACGAATACGGGGAAACTTAAGATTGCCCATTATGATTTGAAGATCCAAATATATTCTAATTTCTGTTGCAGTACACGGCTTGAAATTATTGACTTCTTTTCTGATAGCATACAAATTTGTATTAAAAACAAAGTCTTCAATAAGGGGTTCCGTTATGTATTTTGAAAAATATTCCGTCGGTGCAAGTGGTGAATCTATTTCAGAAGGTGACGGAGCGGACCAGGTTAATTGTGGTGATTCAAACTGCAAATATTTTCTCCATAATATGTCATGTTGAGGCTTACTTGATTTTTTACTTGATTCGGCTTTTGGCTCTTCCTCCACTTCAATTTCTTGTTCTTCTTCAAAATCATCAGCAAGCACTGGAGTTTCTTTCGGATGCACAATATCACTACATAATGTCATCGTCACTTTCCTCATCTAGGTCTGATATTACCCTATTTTCTAGTAAACAGAGTAATCTATCAACATCTCGACGTTTGGAGAGATCAAAACCAAAAATAAAGTATTAGAATAAATTTTAAATTTTATTTTATAGGTATAATACTTGCGAAGATACAGCGCGAATCGAAGTTCATCTGAACCTAAACCGACAAGCTTTTCTGTAAGATTCTTTGTCGATTTACACGTTCTTCTCATGCCAGCATTCGGTCCGCTTTTCCTGTGTCCGAACCTAGTTAATGTTTTCAAAAGAATCTTTTTGTCGAGGCGATCGATAATACGTTTATCAGTTCATAGAGGAGAATTTTTTTAAGCTTCTACATATTTCACTTTGGTTTTTGGTGAGCAGTTGTTTTCGAAACTGACGTAGATAGGTGTCTGAAACGAATTCATAGATCTTCATCGATGTTGGGTGTCTAAAATCATCAGGGTAAGGTAGTTACCAATCCGGAGAGGGTAATCAGCATTCCTCATCGTTACCGATGGAGTTGGAGGAGATATCTTAACTTAAGCTAGTACTTACTCTGATTTTGAACAAAGTACATTCAATTTCATTAAATAGCCATATATTTGTGCTCAATCGAGAGACTACGTTTTTTAAATACTACTTCGGACATATGCCAATCACAATCAAAGTTTTTGAGCATTTTTCCAAGCATTTATGGCCGTATGTCGTCAATAGCACGAATTATGTTTTATTCCAATGCATAGAGTGTTGTTGCTTTGTCAGCGTAGACTAAAGAATCCCTAAAGAAACTAATCATTTGAGGCGTCAAATCACAAGATTTTAAAGGTTCATTGATTCGTTTGCTGTATGGCATCATCATGGCTTATGTTGAACACCCTTCACCGTAACACGTTGATTACCTTCATTTTTGAAAAAATTGATCCGATGAATCCACCAGCCCACAGACTCCACCAAAGTGTTCAGTTTCGATAGTATAGGCGTTTCGATAGTAACATGTGCATTATCTCCGTTTCTAATGCGACAATTTTGCCTACCCATTGAGCGAAAAATGAGCCTCGTCGCTGAACACAATTTTTCGAAAAACAGCGGATCCAATGCTGGTTGATTCTAGACCCATTCACCGAAATGTCAATGCAAACGATAGTGATTCGGCTTCAATTTTTGCACGCGCTGGATCTTGTAAGAACTAAGATCTCAGCGAAAAATTTTGCATAAAATGGATGGACAAAGACCAACCTGTTGTATACGACGACGAATCGATAAAATTATTCTCTTCAGTACCCACTCTTCTTATGGGTCTCAGTGACACGTTACGGAGCTCAATTTCGATATCAAAGCAGAAAAGGTTTGCAGGAAGATATATGTATATCCTCTGCCAAAATGAACATGCGGAAAGATGTTTCGGACAAGCAATTAAATCCTTAGTTTTAAAGGCTCTAGCGCAGAAAAAATAGCAGATAGCAGCAGACTCATTCCATTTTAGTTTCTTTTTACATCTGGGTTCGATTCCTGACTGTTGACAAACAATTTTTCAAATCGGCATCACTCTTTCGGCAGGCAATGGCAAGCTCCCGAAAGTAAAATTGCCTACGAAAAAGCTTCTGAGGAGTGCTGTTCGGACTCAGCGATAAACCGTAGGGCCCCGCTCAGATGTGACAAAAATGACAACATGAGCAACACAAATGAGTGTCAAGAAGCTAGGCCATGGCCCATACCGGGCTGCTAGTGCCACAGTGTTTTTTTTTTTACATAGCACGACTTACTTGTAGCCCCTTTATCTCCCTGCATCATCCAATTATGAGCGAGGGGAAGGGAACTATTCAAAACTGGTTAATGTGATGATTCGACAGAAAGTTAGAAAGTGCCATCTTTATTTGAAAAGCAGAAGACTCATCTCTTGAAGGAATAATGGAAACTCCTGATTTTGCTTGTTACCCCAGTGAAGGTAGTCTTTTCGTCTTAACGGATTTTTACACTGCCGTCTGCCGTGGAAGATTTCTTTCGTTATCACAGTTTTAGTTATCACATTTAGTCTTGCGCAGGAGCTTCTGATAGATGCTACATCCAAAAAGTGTTTCCTTTGCAAACCTTATTGACTAAACGAGAACCATCGCCAGTATGAATAGAAGTGTTTCAGCAAGAGTTTTTCTCCCGGTCAACTTCACTGCTGAATGTAGCTTCGAATCTGCAATATATTCTGGCTTGCTATAGGGTATGACAAATATGGTAGTCTACCTATGTTTGCTCGGAGCTGTTGCAGTGTATGCATCTCGGGTATGAATTGCGTCATTATAACTCTCCAAAATGTTGTTAAGGCATGCGAAAGTGGTTTCACTCCCCGTTACACTTTGCCTTTATAATGGAATAAGAAGTATTAACATCATGCATTATCCAATAGTAATTCATATTATACGTTTCACATATTTGTTGACTATTGAGACCTGAAATGGACATTGCTTTAATTGCAAATTTCTTTTGCGATATGGAAATTATTTGTGTTTACGTATAAATTAATACTATAACAAATATTATTTTTTAACCAAAAAATTATATTCGGTAAGAAAATCCATATCATTCCAAGGAAAATAAAATAAATCTGGAGACTTACTTGCATGGTGTGTGAACGCTGGGAACGAAGGAGTTAATTAATGACTTACTCACTGTAAAGCTGTCCATTTATACCCGAGATTTCCCATTACCATGGTCTAAGGCACAATATCCAGAATTAATAAGGACAGGTCTTCAATAGTAAATTGGTCATCTAGTAGTCTAAAACTAAACGCATTTAATACCAAGGCAATACCGATTTCCAAACATACGCCACACTTTTCAAAATTGTTCCCAAATACAAATAAACTCTTCTCAAGTTAAATATATAATGTCTCTAAAGCATTTAATCTCGGTATTACGTTTAACAACAGATTAATCTGGGATAAACATATGTTCCATATAAACTGTAATATCTACAATGTCTGTGCATTGCACCGAGGACTGTCGATTGTGATTCTCATTCTGTCCGAAGCTTTAAGGTTGCACATCCTCGGCTGGTATCTAATCTTTACAGGTTTCATCACTCCTCAACGAAAGAGCGGCAACTTTTTAGTTTTGGGTAACTTAGACTTTTTTTTAAAAAAACTCAACTTTTTCAAATAATTTACTTGAGGAAATCTAGCTATCTATTCAACAAAATTAAGCTGTGTGCATTTAATCGCTTGATGATTTTTTATATATACTGTCAAATTGTACAAAAATCTGCCAAGTCATGTAACATAAGTCTGTAATGGAGTTTAGGCGATTTTCCTCAGCTTGCTGCGAACATTTTTTCCAAACTCAACTGAACTTGCTTACCATTCCCCGGTTTTTTCAATTTTAAAATGTAAGTCTAATAAACTCTACACCTATAAAATAAGTTAACCGTAAAGTATAGCGATTGCTTATTTTAATAAATAAAATAAAAACACGAAGCAATGCCTTTATTGCCGATCAGAGCTGCATAATGACGTTTTCATGAATCGGAAAGTAGCATCTATGGAGCAAAATTGGCTTACAAGCCTGCTCTACTGCCCACAGCTCATTGTTAGTTCTTAATTTAACATTTCGAACGTCCTTGTTGATTTCGGTCGAACGACTTTCAATGGAATCGAGATGAAAGACTGAATAGGCCACTCAATGACTGCAATTCTATTCTCACAAAATTCCTGCTTGGTATGTTTTAGTTCGCATGACCAACGCATATATCCCGACGAACAATTTGATTTTGGACGATACCACGGAACTTCGCATCAAATTCTCAGGATATGCAATTTCATTAAAAGAAACCGTGATATACGTAGATCCACAGGTATGATCATACTGGATATTGGGAGAGCAAAGGTCTCATATACAAAATGTTAAACTTAAACTTTTCTCCATTCCAGTCTAGAATCGTTCGAAGTTTCATGACGAATAGGTGTTTTAAGATAAATTGTGCTGTGTCCGACCTGGTAAATTTTTCCGCTGGTGTACCCCAAGGCTCTGTTCTTGGACCAGTGCTATACAGTTTATACACTGCAGATTTCCCATTCCTTCCAGAATGCAATGCAGCAATATACGCTCATAATACGGCAATATTTTCGTCACATGAAGTTGGTCTCAGTATTGAGACGAATCTTAAAAATGTGGCTTAAATAATACTAGATCACTACACTAAGTGGAAAATTAAACTTAACACAGAAAAAATGCAAGCAATCTTTTTCACCAGAAAAAGAAAACCTTGTTTCCTTCCGACTAGCCAGCTAACTATTACGGGCACGCCATAATGTGGAAACCATCTGTAAAATATCTGGAATTTATGTACTAGATCCATCATGTTTTATGATTTTTTTGATTAATTTAATTTTATATTCTGTATGAGATCAGCCCCTAACATACAGTCGAGATCCTTTTCCGCCATATAGAACAATTATTGCATAGTCAAAGCTGGATGAGCCTTCAATAATACAGCAAGTGGCAGTTTCAGATATAAAGGTTTAAATGTACTCAGCATTGTCTTAATCTGCTTCTTCATATATCCGTAGCCAATCTGATAGAATACATTACAGGTTACACATTTCATTAATTTGCCAAGTTTTATCCATTTTTTGGAAGAGCTCCAAGGGTTTAGCATAAATATATGCCCAACCCCCTTAAGGCTCCGAAGACCACCACATCTTAGAAGCTGGAGATTCGAAAAATATTTTTGCGCTGTAACATCGAAACTTTATACAAGGCCAGATTTTTGCCGGCTTGATTTTTATACTCGCTAGAACCGTCCTTCCGAGTCGACTATTCGACCTATGGTGACCAAACTTAAGTCAAAAGGTCCACATAGCCGAAATGCAAGGTCTGCTGAAAACAGCGATGCTTTGTGTGAGAGTGTAAGGCAAAAACCCGAGGCAGCCAATTTCTCGTCGTTCATAAGAATTTTGCCTTCTGCCACTTGGGTATGCACCCGTACAAAATCCAAGTGACCCTGGAACTTGAGGTTAATGACAATAGACAACGCCGGGTATTCGCTGATTGTGCTCTGGAGTAGTTTGAAGTTGACCCAAATTTTGTAAAAAAAATAATCATCTTAAGAAACGAAGCTTATTTTTGGATACCAATCGACAAGAGATACGAGTATGTTACACCAGCAAAAAATGCATTCCGAGAAATTCACTGTTTGGTGCGGATTTTGGAGTGACGGAAACAACGGTCCGTACTTCTTACAAAGCGAAACTGATATTGCTATAACAATCAACGGCGAACGCTGTAAATACCATGCCAGATAGCGCAACTTGAATCGGCCGGTGAGGTCTTGCTATTTTTTGGAGCTATTTCAATTAACAAGTCAATGCCAAAGAACCGCATGCAGCCGATGCGTACCAAATTAACAAAACGAACGCCCTCCTGCAAGCTTAACCTAAGTTATACGACAAAGTGATCGAAAATTGGACATCCTGAGTACGTGCATTAAGGAAAGCCGGGGTGGACATTTGAACGACGCTATATTCCACACTTAATGCCATATTAGTGGATATCACACACAGAACTTGTTTTATTTATATTTAAAAATCAAGCGTCCTTATTGAAAGACCCTGTCCAAAGAACAGTATAATTTTACTCGTTTTCCAAGATACTACCATCTCGCATGTGTTCAGAACTCACAACTCCAGTAAGAAGTCCTATATTATTCGGCTTTGAGCTTCAATATTACTCTTTGTCCTTCCGAGTGAATTTACAGTTTTCGGTGATTTCTCGTATATCTGCTCTAGGTGCAGTTTCAATCTTAAACTTGAATTATTTTGTTTGATTTTCTTCTAGCATTTTGTGTGGAATCTGTAGGAATAAATTTTAATATACGCAATGATAGACAGTAGAGGGTATAAAACTCAGCCTTGTGGCACACCTAAAGTGACTTCGTACGCTTTGATTGTATCGTAAGATTTGTAGAAGGGAATTCTGTTCGAGAAATAGCATTATCATTTTGCGTATTTAGTTCGGTATTTCGAATCGATAAAGACGGATCATAATCCGTTTGCAGTTCGCCATGGTTATAAGGACGCAGTATTTCTTGATTCAGTTTCGTTCCCTTTTAATATTCCAGTGTACATTCAGTGATTTATTCCACTTGGGAGGGACGGGGAGTCGGTTCAATGACGTCTAAAAATGATTTTCTCCATCTTCGGCACTCTCTTCATTTCTACTTATAATTTTTGAATTTTCTGCCTTCTATTTACTATATCAAGTAATGTATCTATATTACATGCATAAGCACTTTTACAGTATCCCTGTGATTATTTTTTTCGCCATACTATTTATTTCTTAGCTCTCGAATTATATAGGTACTATAGGTAGATATAGCTCCTGCAAATGCTTTGCAGCTTAAGGGCTAACAGGATATAATGTTATTCCGTAGCTTTAGTTTCCATCCTGCAAACTCCTTTCAGCAAATTATCTGGTTTGAATTTCCTGAGAGGAAACTATCGAAATGTTTTTTTTTTTGTAGAGAATAAAGAAAATGTTTCGTTTATTCTAACCACCTTGCATCGTAAAAAATGAAGACACTTTTAACTCGACTAAATACTGCTAGTCGAGGAACTATTTATAATGTGTGTTAGTTTTCTTCTGTTCATGTCAAAGAAAAGTTTCGAAAAGTGTTTTATATCTTACTTAAACTTTACAAAAATTTCGCATAATTTCCATGTTTTGTATATTTTTAAACACGTTATACAAATGTTACATTCAATAAAAACTTTTGACCAACACTATCCAGTAATCGTTTTGAGTGTGAATGAACTTAAATATGGAGTCCAGAGTGTTGCATTGTCAGTAACATTCAGAGGATATGAAGTTGTATTGCTAACTGAATTGTTGAAACGCCAATATTTCTGTTCACTGAACGAGTTATTTTTTATGTCTTTACATACGATGATCAGGGCAAATAAAGTTAAACACAAGGCGACTACAAAACTATTTCGAAATATCTGATGCGACATTTTGGCATGCGCTTCTATGAATTGTTAATTAAGAACTGAGGCACACAAAATACGGATTAAGGCATTCAATCATCTTGTTTACCAGATAAAATTATTTAACTGGTTCCTGGAATTAGCACATCTTGAGAATTAGTCACTTATAATAATTTATTAGCAAAGCTATGTACGGATAAATGCCCAAAGTCTCCTTGTAGATACTCATTTAAATAAATAATGTCATTCCTGTTGTGATAATTACTTTTACTCGTACATGAACATTGAGTATACGTAGCTATATATGTATGACATTTGGTTTTATCAGATACCGCTAGTTTCAACTGGACATTTCTGAAAAATCGAAAAAAAAAAAAAAAAAAAACCATCATGCGCTACTTTGTGAATTGCAACGTGAATAACAATTCGTTTTGACTCGGAAATTGATGATGGACGACAAGTTAAGGTCGCAACCTTATTCTTTTAAGAATACCGCAAAACCACGTATATTTTTAGCATATGAACTGAACAAAATTCAATTTAACCTCGATATTGGGTAGCCTTTCTAATACATTTAATGGAACCACAAACCAGAAATTTGAAAGACTCGTATTAGACAGCGAATGCATTAACTTTTCAGCCGAAACAAACGTTGCATCTAAATTACAGGGACTGAGTACGAATATTGTCATGAAGGAGATTTATGTAGTTCTGTTTCAAAATAATTTTGTCTTATCAGGCAACCCGCAGATATATATAAAAGTAAGGTCAGTGGAGGCCAGTTTTCGCTGAATTAATTTAAGCTGTTTCCATAACACCAATTGCTGAAAAGTATGTGCGCAGTCGAAGGCCTCAGATACAGATTATACCACTATCGACGCGATGTCTCATTTTATTCAAAAAGAGCAAATGATTTTCTGTACTGCACGTGGTATGTTAGGCAAGTTAGCAAGCAATGTTCAACTGAACTTAAAAAATTGGAATGGAATGGAACTGGTGCAAGTGCCGATGTTATACCTTTGTTCAAAAAAGGTTCTGCAGTTGAATTGTGCAACTACAGGCCTATTTCCCTCCTCTATGTGCTAAGTAAGGTTTTTGAAAAACCAATGAAAGATAGAAAAGTACAGTTTTTAGACACAAATAACTAATTTTAACCTAAACAGTTTGGCTTTCGGAATGGAAAATCTACTGAAGATGCTCTACTGCAGTTCTATGCCCAAATAATGTATAATCTTGATGGTAAAAGAGAATCTGGTTTTATGTATTTCACTTTGTCACTAGTACACAGTTTCGGAGCAAATGTCCACTTTCATGCACCTGAGTGTCAAAAATTCAAATTGCTATTGCATCAGTAAACCTACTACTCCCACTTTTTGTAGTACTCTTAGTTGTAATGATATATGTTTTCCTATCGAGAAAGTAGATAAATATAAATATCTAGGTCTTACTATCGATTCCAATATGAGTTTTTCGAATCACACGGATTCTCTGAGGAAGTAAATGCGTTCCACACTGAGATATTTCTATTATTTGCGAAATGTCTGCTCCACAATTCTTCTAAAGAAAATCTACTATGGGATCTTTCATTCAAAGCAGCAATATGAAATTTCCTGTTGGGGTTTTTAAGTACCTTAACTCTTAACAAAATACAACCTCTATTAGTTTTACAGAAGCATATACTAAGAAAGTTATGTCAAAAATATGTTAGATACCTTAGTTTTCCTTTGTTCTGTGATCTTAAAATCCTTCCTGCTCGTCATCTGAATTGTTTTAAAGTATTAAAGTCATTCTTTATGAAATTAGGTAATCGAAATTTTAGAATAAATTTTAATTATAATTTACGAGGTAATTTTTCGTACTTGTTACCTGTCCAATTTGCTCTTACCACTGTCTACCGTAATTTCTATTCCGCTTTGTCATTCCGCCTCTTTAATAAACTTCCACAGTCTATCAGAGCAATACCTGGAATATTTTTAAAATGTCTAAAAAACTGGCTTCTGAACCACAACTACGCTAGCTTAGAATCTGTTACTTTTGACATTCCGATTTAACTTTAACTTAAATTTATTTGTCCTCTTTAATCTTTATTAATTTATGAATTTAATTGATTTTTTTCGTAATCCTACTTCTTGAATTACCTTTGTTGTTTATGGCCACCCCATCATAAACTTTAATATCAATGTAAATACCTGGTTAAAGGTTCAATCAAAATTATTTCACTACTTTTGTTAGCGAAATACAGAATGTCTCAACATTTCATTTAAATAAGTTTTGTGCGTTAAAATAGTTTTAACATTTTTTAATGAATTGTATTTGAATTATACTCTGAATACTATATGAAATAAAATTAAAAAAAAATAAATAGCTGAGTCAAGAATTATTTACATTTAGGGATATGAATGAGAGCTCCGTGTTAATCCTCATCAAGGCTAAATTTGCCAACATCGGCCTAATAGAGGAGAAATGCAATGACACCAAAGACTTCGACAAGACATACATATCATCAATATCCTAAGTATGATGTTTAAATTATATTTTGTATTTTAAACGCAGAGCTAGGAAAATCACACATTTGATAAATAACGCCTACACCAAACCACCTCCGAAAAAGACCTCGTTTCGGTGAAAAATAATAATTGGAAGGGGTTTCCTTCGATCTTATGATCAATCTGCCACCAACCAAATGAATCACACTGCAATACAGTATTTCAGGCGCCAATCATTTCAATTGGACAACATTGACTCAGGGCATTACCAAAGTATTCAAAATGTGAATACCTTAAGTGGTTAAGATGAAGATGAAGTAATAAAATGATGTCAGAAGGATGCAATTACAGGGAAAATCTTAAACTCGTTGGACGTTCTTTACCGCACACATCTGTCCAGTTAAAAACGTGCCAACAAACCATCAGAGATTTCTAACCAACCCTGCGAAACCTGTGTTTCAACAGGGGCATTGAGAGAAATAAAAAAACATTGGCGGGCTAGAGCATTTCGTAAGCTCTACGTACAAAAACAAAGATATGGATTTACGATTTCTGTAGACGTTTAAACAATATTAAAGATAAACATTCTGTTATTAGGAAGAATGAACCACGACGCCTATGACAGTGTATGCTGGAAAATGTGTAACATCCATGTTAAACTTATCGAAAAGTACAGGATATCCACGAAAGCACTCTTGCTTCACGAGTTTCTGTTATCAATTTACCCATCCTATTTTGTTGAAAAAAACCTTTCGACAAGGCAATCAACCGTTTTTGTATCATCCTTACAATAAAAAAGTCACAATCATCAAAAAATCTGTACGACTATTTACCTGCCTGTAGAGTGATATAAATTTTATAGACAGTGCAAAGCGATCTGATAGTGATGAAGGTATTGACTAGTATTTTCAACAAAAACACTTCCACCATGAAATACGAGTAGAATGAAGATATTTCTAATCATAGGCGAGCAACCAGAGCGATATTCAACATCTACTTCAAACATAACTTCTGATAGGAACATTTAAGAAGCAAACCTGAATGAACTGTTGCCATTAATAGAGATAGAGAATTCTTTCCAAGGCAGATTCAAATCATTTTTTTTTTAGAAAGTCAGATGGAGGATGGAAAGGATCCTCTGCGATCTCTGGTATTCCAGGTTAAAACACACTTTGCCTGGTCTCGAAGAATGTTACAACCTACATTCCACAACAATATCAACACAATCATTTCCTGAGAAAAGATTTTCTGGGCAGTAACAAATGCAGGTTAGTGCGGTCTTGAGTCTTTGAAGGATTGTAAGCCAATTATTTTTACCTCCTTTAAAACCATGAAGTATATGTCTTAGACATCCACATGCGAAGCATTTTATAAGAATGATCGCTGCCCAAATCACAGTTCGCGAACCTTAAGCAAATATCCACGGAAACGATTTTTCACGATGTAGTGCGAACAATCGAATATAAGAATATAAGAAAATAAGAATAAGACTGAATCTGTTCAAAATTCTCTAATCGACGTGAAACTTATAACTCAATGGTTCTATGCTCAGAACAGACAGAACTAGAAAATAGTTACTTAACCAAATTCGCCCATAGACGAACGAGCCACAAGGTGGTGTTATTTCTCCTCTACTTTACTTATTGGTCCTAAACAAAATACAAGACTAGAAGGGGACAAAGCGGTCGTGTAAGAGGAGGACGTGGTAATAATTATATTATGGAAAATTCAATGCAGTCAGCCTCAAAGAATCTGGGTGCTGGATAGCACGGCGTTACGGCTACAGCAACATTCTGGACTCGTAACCAGACGGCATGGTTACCTTTGCAACGAGTATGATGTTGAAAAAGTTACTTGACAGCTCTTCAAATTTCCTAATTTTTTATTTTTTTTTTATATTTAAATTATCGAAGAGATTGTTTCCTGTCACAACGGAGCAGCTAGAGTTCTATATTATCATTATGCATAATCTGACAAGTGTATCAAAGATATCACGGCAATTAATGGCTCTTTATAGCTCATCTCCATAGATGCTGTCAAATGCGACCTTAAAATTCATAAAAAGGTAATAAGCATTGATTTGGACTTTTTGATTTTTTTTCCGCGAATCTGCTGTAGTATAAACATTTGGCCCGCACTTATAGGGGCCAATCGGATTCTTGATAAATGGCTCTATGTGTAGATGGCGCAGTTTAGAGGAGACCCTCTTTCCTTGTGGATCGGGCAAGGCTTCCATTTTTCAGGTTTGCTTTCTACTGGTAAATTTTTTAAAATAAATTGGTGCATGCACTTTACCAAGTCATTCTCCGCTGCCTTGAATACCTCGAAAAATATTCCAATCAGGTTTAGCATATTAATTGTTCTTAAGCTTGGAAATGGTTATCTTCGTCTCATTTTTGGTCGCATAGACGACTCTTTTGATTTTCACAGACCACTGTGAAAAATTTATTCTGCGTACCAGCAGCATTTTTTTCGTCCTGAAAAAAAAGAGGGAATTTGTTTCTATGTTTCCCTGTTGGTATTTACAGACCTTTGTTTGGGTCTTGTTGCATTGACACGTTTATTCAGTAGCATGTAGCACAACATAAGCTCTGTGTTTTGCCGATCGAGCCTTTCTCTGTTTCCACAACAACAACTCGTTTTGTTCGTAGAGTTCTCGGGCCGGTCTCGTTCTTCTTCACAGCCCTTCTTCGCGTTGGCTCTTTGAACGCACTTGTGTCCAAACAGAAGCCAAATATATTTCGATCCTCGTACTATCGGACGCATCGCTCCCTAGAGTGGTGACTATAATTAATTAACCTAAGCCCAAAAGTATGCTTCAGAATATGTTTAACTGTTGAAAGATTTATTCGAAATTTAAAATGTGCTTCCTCCAGAGTCAAATTGTAGTTTTGTATTTAACTGGCGAATGTAAAGGAACATTTATGACACTAATACGAATGTATGTACATGAGAAAGTATTTGTACTTGGATCTGATAAATTAAAAGTCTCTTTGGTAGTAAATCTTTTTAAATTCGAGTTTAATTTTCTGTTACCCATTAGTTGGCATCATCATTAGTCTTCTTTCCATATACGAATACATACCTACCCGTAAAAGAACATATACGAATACATACCTACCGACTGACTGACATAATCACCAAACTAGTGAATTAATTCCTATAGCCTGAAACATGAAATTTAGACATTAGCTTGCCTGTGTTACGTAGAAGTACAGAGATACTTCATTGCAAAAGTGATATAAAATTTGTATTTACTTTGGATTGTATCTTTTGTTAAAGTTACATCGAATAAAAGTTGTTTTCTTATTTCACAAATTAGCAGTACTGCGAGAATTTACAAAAACAGGGAAATAATGCGTATTTTTCTAAACGAGAAACCTGCAACAATCAGAGACAATATTATTATTATTATTATTTATTAATAGGCAAGGACTTTTAGCTCTCAGAGACAACAAGTCATTAATCGTCAATGACTATCGGTAGCGATTACATTTTCAACAATTAACGGAGTTGCCAAAACAGACGGTCTTTCGGTTAAACTATCAAATTTAGTAGGAGTTGTTATAAAGACTTTTGTCAAGAGATAGAAACAATCTGTTAAGCCAGCAAGCAAGATCGTCGAAAGGCTGGAACAACTCAGAAAATCTGATGGTCTGCATGGAGTCGAAACCAGGAACAATTAACCCAACCAAAACAACTCAAAAGTCACGGACTTATTGACCCGCCCTCGTAGCTCCTAATAAAACAATCAGCTGTAGGTTATAACTCTCATCGGTTGTGGTGACGGTTGATGTATTCAAACACGCAATTGCTTCCTCTAATGGCCTTGCATATATCTACTTATGTTCCAAAAAAGGATAGATCAGCTGCTGACAACTCCAAAAAAAATGTAGCATACAAAGTCAGGCCTGGAGAACATTAAATAAGGAATTCGAAAAACAAGTCTACACGCATACCAAGAGCTTTAGGGTGATTCCGTTATAGAGAAAATGGTATCAACGTGGAAGATCCTGCAAAAATGCACTTCAAAATCTGGTTTACAAAACTGGGTTTGCATTCGTATTAGCTGGAAACTTTCATCGGCATTTAAAGTACTTTCGACAACGCAACTTTTGACGGCAATTGGAACTCGGCCTAACAATATTGAAGAACTACTAATTTGTAGATGTAGCTTTACTGTTTGTTGGGTTATTTTTATCGATTGTCTATTATTTGGGTGTCATCACAGATAAGAAGCCATTGGTTGTAGACAGAAACTATCTAATCACCGCCGGCCTTCAGGCAAAGTACAAATGCTCTTTGCATGGTATTCGTCACCGAAAAGGATGCCTTGCATGTACATGGCTATTATAAGGTAAATTATACAAGGTGGTGCAAAATTAATCATCCTATCAGAAGATGCTATAATTTTTGCAAATGTAGTCATACGTCAATCATATTTGACATTTGTGACTAGACAGCTGCAGTATACAAACAGATAAGCAATGCAGCGCTATACTCCGCAAGACCGTGTAATAATTGTGTCGATTTCTTTGACCAATAGTCGGTCGGTGGTGTTAGCGCAGTGTGAATTTCGAAGTCGATTTCCTAATCGTGTGGCGCTAACTGGGCAAATATTCCGGCGCTTAGCTAATCGACTCAAACAGACTGGAACCACAGGAGACAAAGCAGGGCGTGACAGCCACTAGATTGGTCGTTCGGCTGAGAATATCGCGGCTGTGACTGCCTATGTCACTGCGAACTAAGAAACACCCACCGGACGACGGGCCACGAATTTCCACCAGAGGAACCATACAGCAAATTTTAATGAAAGACTTACACATGTTCCCGTGCAAAGTGCAAACAGTGCATCAGTTAATGCCTCCTTACCGTCAGTCGTATGTAAATTACTGTCTAGCCATCCTCAATCTCAACAACGAAGAGGGCGATTTTCTGTAGAAAATTATCATGAGCGACGAGGCACATTTCCACTTAAGCGGTTACGTCAATAAGCAAAATCTTCGTTTCTGTGGCACTGAAATCCGCGTGTGATGCACGAAGAGCCATTACATCTACTCAAAGCCACTGTGTGGTGCGGTGTTCACGCGGGAGGACTGATTGGGCCTTATTATTTTGAGGACGCCATCGGCAATACGGTCACTGTTACTTGCGAACACTACAGCGCCATGATGAACGACTTCTTACTGCCGGAATTGGATAAGCGGGGCTTGGTGAACTTATGGTTTCAACAAGACGGTGCAACTGCACACACAGCACACAATAGGTATTGTGAAGGAAGTGTTTCATGGTCGCGTTATCTCCCGTTTGGGTGATTTGGCATGACAAACAAGAGCGCTCATTTAACCATCCCATACTTCTTTCTTCGGGGCTACTTGAAATCGCCGGTTTATACCAACAAGCCTCAGACAATCGCAGCCCTCAAGGAGAAATTTCGACAGGAATGCGAACAGCTTTCACCGGAAATCTTCCGGAAACTCATAGCAAATGCGATAAAACGGGCACAAATGTGTATCAACACTGGCTGCAGCCACTTAACTTAACAGAAGAAACTGTGAAGGTCTAAGTAAAGATTTCCACAACTCAAAATCATTTTTTTTTATTTGGTAAAAAAGGAGTTCAAAAACTAGATTAGATGATTAATTATGCGCCATCTTGTATATTGCCTGCATTGAAGGCTAGCCCTGCACATTTAAATTCATCTTCCGTTTAAGGAGAACTCGTCTTTGGTACACCACGTTTTGACGTTTTTATTACTTTGCGCACCAACTGTTTTTTGAATCCAGTTTCATGGACACGTGGCTTCCAAAATCTATTTTTTTGTTTTCAGGAATAGTTTCGACCAGGATCTGGGTCAAAAGAAGTCTGTTCCCATGCCCGCGCAAATGGCCTGGAGGCTTATTAAGAATCAGCGCTGAAAGACAAAACCGTCAGATTTCATTCCATGAGGAAACAAAATTGCGAAAAACCGATTGAGGGAAGCTGCGTTTAAGGCATTGCTTAGCCCTCTAACGTAGGCTAAATTTAGGGAATCTTTTTTGAGCCAAGGTAAGTCACAGTGGGATCACGGAGAATAAAATCGTCGATGATCTTGGGAGACTAGACTCAGAGAAGAGTTTTTGACCGTTGGGTTTCATATAATATGGCTACATGTGTCATGATTCTAAAGGATGTCTGTAGAGCAAATGAATTCTTTCTGACAAGTTGACCAGTACTTCTGTCTGCTGGGAATAAGTGGCAGATTACTAAGATCGCATCAGAATGCAAGTATACGCGCTAATGTGCTGAATGCTGGCGCCGAAGAAAAGGTTAAAAACCTGGTTTGATATATAGAGGGACACGCCTGTATCGTTATTTCCAGATAGTAATAATCCAGGTATTTAAGCATCTCAGAGGAAAAATAGAGTACAAGCCTCGCGTTTATAAGTGAAAACAGGCTTAACCCAGGATTGTCTAAAATCTATAAGAGAATTCAAAATACTTAAAGAAGAGACGGGGTTTATATTTTAACTTTCTTATGAACGAGTAAAGCTAAAGCATACAAAATATATCGAAATACTGTTAGCATTTACGTATACCTTAAGATGAAAAGTAGAAAGAAAATGGGCTCAGATCCAAATCTTCTTCAAACCACCATCTGCAGAAGAATTCAACTTTCCTTAAAGATTTATCGAAAAATTATCTCCAAATGAAGGACAATCGCTTGAAATTGTTACATATTAACAGGTATGTATCCCCAAAATTCAAAAAATTTATTTATGTACATCAGGCGAATTTATAAGATGAACTAATGAATTCTTAATGGACAAGTACCAAATGAGTCGCCAAGCTAAATGTAATTAAATTCATGAAATCAAATATACAAATTAACTCTGCAATGAGAGCAAAATAAGTGCAAAAGTAAAACCAAGATATATTACTCGTAGTAGCTCTAATTGAAAAGAACACAGACAGCAGACACCAAGATACCAGCAACAGGTATGCTAATTGCTTTTTCCTTTTAAGCCTTCTAAAAAGTTTCTTATGAAGCATTGATGCCATGGTCAAATTTCCATTCAATTAATTATGTACTGTTGACATTACTTTTAGTTTTTTGTTTTTTTTTTGTTTGGCTACTTAATGAAAAAGCACCTTCCAAAGTGAAATTAACATCAACTAAAGTCACACCAAATCCAACTGCAGAGTTTAAATGAAAAGTTACTCATACTCGTACAAGTATAGGTATTTCAGTGAGACAACCAGTTTTCCATCGTCAAGCATCTAGGTGATGTTTGAATCATAAATATTATTACCATGTATTCGTGCTTACTATTTTGAATGCGGTTTGTTTGTCATACTCTGCAACGCTTCACTTGGATGTACTATATATGACATTTTAAAAAATTTCACCATCGAAGCAAGACCTTCTTCATTCAGAAAAAATATGAAATTCTGCCCGCGGTCTCCTGTTATACTATGAATCTTTTGACCCAACTTTCCTTTCGAAAATGCATCCTACTCATCTTGTTTTTGTTTTCAAAAATTTGTCAATTTGGAGTCAAAAGAAGGAAACTTTCTTTAACTGCCACTGTATGCAGTGTCACATGATTTCATTTAGACCGAAAGAATGGAACTCCTTCATTGGAGTAGCAAACCATTAAAATGGTTGTCAAGTAGGTAACGTCTGAATGCGAATTTAATCATTGAATTAATATTCTATTCGTCAGGTACACACTTGACTATTAAAAGGTAGTCTTTTCATAGTAAGCAGTTCACCGTAATAATTACATCGTTTATGTTTATGGCAATACTAGGTCAGGAGGCCAATACAGAAGTTGAGACTATAAACTAAACTACAGTCAAAGGCGATGCCAGAAAACCTTGGCAAGACACTCGCGTTGGTCGGTCAATACGGAAATAGGAGAAAAATATCGTCATCAAGTCGTTCTCGATATCTACGGTTGAGTAATCTTAAAAAGAGGCAAATCTACCTCAGTGAAATAGATCGGATCAACACTAATGACTAGAATTCATCTTTCATCTAACAGATAGACGAGTACCGAATGCAATAGGCATTGAAGACATTTTCAAATTTAATTACCGTCACACATGGCCGTATGTACTTAAAGTACTATATAGCGTGCATCCATTCGTGCCTTGTGCATATGTTCATACGAGTATATTGTACAGTGCACTTCATCTTTAGTTTAAAAGCACACGTACCACACTGAGTGTATCTTATGAAAATAGAAAAAATAAACTTTCATTGTCAACATTGCGTGAAAGTGTATTTGGTGGCGTTACGCTAATTGGTAACTTTTTATTTGTCAACGCATCAGTCTGAGATTCTATGTTTGGTTGACCACATACACATATATTTGGCTAGGGTAAGAGATAGTCGAGGTTACTCCTTTGTTGGTATCTTTATTGGAAAAAATATGCGACCAACGTCGGATATAGGGTGGTCTTACCCACCGCCAACGTATTCATTTGTCATGCGAACATTTTCACTTTCCATATGACATACGGATAATTGTATTTTTTATTTTTTTTGTTTTATTTTGGCGGGTGTTTTCACTTTTTGTATCACTAACATGTAAATTGGCATTATACAGCGGTATGTACAGACTTAATTAGATATCCATATGAGATAAATAAGTTTCACTTTTATGTGGGAAATGAGTAGATACTATGTGGATGACCAATTAACGTAATTAAATTGTAAATCTGTTTTATATAATTTTAGAGCTGTTATAGTTATGTTCATAATGTCACTTCTTTGGTTTTTATGACAACGAACAATTGCATAACTGATTCATAACTCTATTATGTAGATAAGTTGAACAATCCATTTAAAAAAAAATAGTTAAAAGCAGGCGCAGCACGCTTCCACATAGAAGAAAGATGACGATCCCCTAGCTATGACATTAAAAAATTTTCCTTGGAGATTTTATGGCAAAACTAGGAAGAGAGGGTATTTTTGGTAGTACTGTCAGAAGGTATAGCTTTCATGACACCATCTTTGATAACAGATGCAGCCTATTCGACTTTGTGTCGGTGCGAAGCATTGTCGTAACTAGTACGCGGTTCCTACATCTTGATTTTTCAAGGGAACTTGGACTGATATGTCAACCATCATCTAGATTGACCACATTGTGATCAACCCAAGACACCCTTCCAATATTACGTATGTCCGAATGTTCCGAGGAACTCGGAAAGTATCTTGTTGGTGGCGTTGCAGAAATCCCGTACATCGCAAGGACTAGCTAATATTTTAAGAAACTTGGGCGTTAAACAGAAACAGCAATAATCGCAAGAGATCTGCAAATTCTTTTCAGATCGGGTCCCTCTTAATCTGTTAAGAGGTCGTAGTATCGATGACCAAAGCAAATCTATGTACAAATACGGTCACATATTTTCGCTTGTGCTCCCTTTTTAGCTGACATAATTTCAATGTATATACATGAAATGTGCTTTGTTTTATCCTTTTCGCTGAAAGAGTACACATATGTAGACTCAGATTTTCGTTCTCTTCTAAACGTTTCGAAGTACCTACTTATTATTGGAGTCCAAAGGAAACGTATTAGTTCCCTTAGAAACACATACCCTTAGGTCGTCTTTTATTATTTTGGCGCGTTTTTTCACCGTGAATTACAACGGTGTCGCATCGGAAGGGTTCTCTCCTTGGTGAGTTAAAAATTGAAGTTTATAACTCGATTTGTTATTCAAAATTTATTAAAATGTTAAGTAGACGTACTTTTGAACCTGTGAATTCCAAAACTTATCAAGTTAACCTCAGTTTTTAAAAGTTATTTTCATCTAAACAGTGGGTACACCTAGGTGTACTTTGGGTATTTGCACAAGAAAAAGCTTCCACCACCAAATTTCGCTAAGTCCACATATGGTATGTGTATTTCGGATGTTTCGACATATAAAAATGTCAACTGAATTACTCGATTTTTTTATGTCTTCAATTTAATTTGTTACTCAAAAATTTCAATCTGAATTGGTAGATCTTACCAAAAAGGTGAAAGATGCAGAGCTAGAAAAATTTTTCAACGACAGTGGTGCAGACCCCTCTGATAACGATGATGACTATTTTGAATGCATATTAAATTAAGTATTCGATGATGAAGATGCAGAAGATGATGCTGTCCAACGTCAAGATATCAACGATATCGAAGAAACTTTGGAGCCATCACTTGGAAATTCAGCAATGGAACCACCGGCTGAGGAGCTTGAAAATGATCCTGAACGATAGAGAACTGTGAAAGAGTAAAACAACAACCAAAAACTAGTTGTTCTTTATTTATTTGGTTTTGTATTTTTACTATTAGGTTTCTGCTCCGAGATATTGATCAAGATCAATTAATGCCCAATGAGAACACTCCTGAAAGCATTTTATACATATTCTTTCAGTACCTTGATACTCGTATACCTTTCTGGGAAGAAACAGTGCACGTAACAAACTGTTCTGCTTTTCAAAAACGTCCCCAAAAACATTTGACTGGAATTCATATCTTGATGAGTTGCTTAGGATTCCCACAGTTGCAAATGTACTGGTCAAATGACTTTCCAGGGTCCTAAATAACTGAGTGCATGATTTGATACAGAAACTGCAAATAATAATACAAGAATGGGAAATCAAAATAATAAACGGTGTTTCAGATCTGTTATGAATAAAATATCCGAAGAATTAGATGGTGTAAATCCTAACGTTGCTTCATTTAGAATCAAGAGAGACCATTTTGAATTATATCCAGCAAAACAATTTGCAATGGTAATGAAAGTTGACAGACATTTAGATTTACGTTGTTACAATGAATCGATTTCAACTGATATTGCTGTTGTATTTACATCATTGAATGGTGAGCCACCATATGAAAGAAATATGGAGATGAATTGTATTACATAAAATTAGGAATGATGTTCGAAATGTTTCAATCGTAGACTCTTAATTAGTTGCTCTCGCGTATCCATTACACTTTCCAAATGGAAATAGGGGCTGACAACCAAATATGTCATATTCAAATCCTAATAATAGTGCCAATGCTGGAAATAAAATAACAATATTACAATACGCAAGCTATGGTTGGGCTGTACATGATAACTTTAGTTTACTTCATCATTCACAAAAATTATTTTTACAATGGATTTTCGACATGTATGTTAGAGTAGAAAGTTCGCGACTACGTTATCTTCGTAATAATCAGCTCAATTGCGATCAGAATGGATAATTATCATCAAGATTTTAATAGGGTTTTACTCTCCATTATTTTGCCATCAGCATTTATTGGTTCTCCAAGGAATATGTATCAAAATTATTTAGATGCTATGGCAAACCAAGATTTACTATGACATGAACCGGAAATTGGCCAGAAATCCGTGAAAATTTAGGTCATGCAGTATCAAATTTTAGACCAGATATTGTTACAAGTGTATTTAAAGCAAAATTAAATGACTTAATTCAGTTTATATTGAAAAAAGACATATTTGGAAAAGTTGTGGCCTTAGTGCCTGGCCACACAAGCGTGGGATTGAAAGCCATGACATTGAATGGAGTGGATATACACAAAATAAAGGCCTCATTGGAAGGAAAGAATTTTTAAGAGATAGAGGCAGTGAAATCTGAAACGAACCATTTGAACATTTGTTTTGTGAATAGTAGGTCAATTCGGAAGTTTTTGGTTTGCAGTAGTTATTTGTGAAATACAAAATCAGCGATAACGAGCAAAATTTATTGTCAGCGACAGGATAAAGATGCTTATAGGCGGTACCTGAGAATGAACGAAGACTGTTCTGTTAAAATTTTGGACTGTGTCAAACCAGTACAAATTAAGCAAACGACCACATCCATATTCTTCTACAGTAATCAGGAAAAATAACTTTAATTTTCGCCTAAGCCATGCAAGGCAATGCACCTACATATATAGAACATTCCTTCGGAAAGCTTGCAAATATGTTTAGGATTTTGCAGAAAACTATACATTTGTGGCCGGAAAAAGTGAAGTCTATAGTTCAAGCTTGCTTTGCTATACATAACTTTTTGATTGCAAACAGTGACTCATAAGTGACTTCAACAAATGCAGGTCCGAGTTCATATGTATATACCATCAGAGGACAACACTGCAGGTGTGCAAAGGAAACCCCACCGAATGCATGCTGCAATTCGAAATAAATTCGCAGCATACTTCACGAAAGAAGGACAACGCCCATGGCAAAAACATACTTGTAAAATTCAAATTATAAATTGTTATTTTTTTATTTCCCGAACAAGAAGATTATATAAAATCGGATTCATCGAAGACATCCATCGCACTTTCGATGATTCATTTTGAAGATAAAGACGTAGAAGCCTCGTCATTGGTATTCTGCGACAAAAAAGCGGGTTCTGAAGTTCTTCATAAGCTCTACACTAAGTATTTCTGGTCTTTGTCTTCTATTGGGTGTTGATGTCAGTGCAATGATTTCGTCGATTTCCTGTTGTTTTTCCTGTGCTTCACGGATGACTTCCAGGACCTTCTAACTAGTCATCAGATCTTCTTCTTTTAGCATTTTCATTTCGCTCTCAAAATTATTTACGAAGGGTTGGAGTGCAGAAGTTTGTTTGGATGACATCAAATTTGCAATTTCCATTAAAATTGCACTTCTTTTATCACGATTCTTAAAATCCACATTGCAAATTTGGTACAAATTTGGATACTGTTCAAATAGGGTTATTAGCTCCATTGACTGTTCACGGGTCCAGCTTGTCATTTTATTTTAAATTAAACGTAGAACTCTATTAACGTAGAATTCATACAACTTGTTGCGTTCACCTGATGAGACCTTTCCCGTATCGCAACACTTGCAAAATGAAAATTTACATCAATGACGATATGATCCACGCTTGTGTGGCCAGGCACTTAATTTATACCAAAGAATTTCAAAAACGTGGATTACCAGATAGACAGAGTTGTATGTGCTAAACTCCCTGATATTAATACACAACCAGAATTATCTGAGTGTGTAAAGACTCATATGATACAATGACCATGCGAAATTTTTTCAATTTCCATGCTGATTTTATGAAAGATGGTAAATGCATAAAGGAATATCCAAAACAATTTAATTCAGAAACACGTGAATCGCAGACGTAATAATGGAAACATAGTTGAATTAGCGGGCGTACAATAGATAATATATATAGGTTTGTTGTTCCATACAATTCTTATTTATTAGCTTAATTTAATTGCCACATCAACGTCGAAATATATACGACAATCAAGAGTGTTAAGTACGAGGGTTGTCTGAAAAGTTTCCGACCGCAACGTAAAGATAGCGGCACTCGTCAATAAAAGCTAGTAGCAATAAAATATAGTTAGCCCAGAGAGTCTGGGTTCGATTCCAGACTGGGTCACCAACAATTTTTGAAATCGCCATCACCCTTTTGGCGGGCAATGGCAAACTCCCGAAAGTAAAATTGCCTACGAAAGAGCTTCTAAGGAGTGCCGTTCGGAATCGGCGATAAGCTGTAGGCCCCGCTCAGATGTGACAAAAATGACAACGTAAGCAACAGAGATGAGTGTCAAGAAGCTAGGCCATGGCCCATACCGGGCTGCCAGCGCCATAGTGTTTTTGTTTTTTTTTTTTTTTAAATTGAGTATCGAGGTGTTATTAAATTGTTGTTTTGAAAGGCAATGCACCATCATTTACTACAGTGAAATTTTGGGCAGCTGAATTTAAACGTGGCCGTAACATCTTGGGAGATGATGAACGTTCGGGATGTCCAAAAACTGCAACCACTGACGATAACACTGCTAAAGTTCACCAAATGGTGTTAGACGACAGCCGAATTAAAGTGAGAGAGATAGTACAGGCTATGATAATGTCCAAAGAACATGTTTGTTGCATGTAGACATGAGAAAGCTTTCCGCGTGTTGTGTGCCGCGTTTGCTTACGTTAGGCCAAAAACATGTTCGAATGAACATTTCAATTGCTCTGTTGGCGCAGTTTAGGCACAATAAACTAGAGTTTTGGCACCGATTAATTACTGTAGATGAAACTTGGATACACCATTATACGCCCGGGCTGGACTGTAAAGGGCGAGCCGACTCTAAAAAAAAAGCAAAAAACACTATTACTGTTAAAAACCGTAATGATGATGCCGCCTCCAATGAATTGGGCTACATTCGACCATTTAACACGAACAAGGGAACATCGTAGTTGAGTCGCTGTCGATGCTGAGGATTTCGAAACAGCTTTTCTGTAGACTGTATAATGACGTATGTATAGTAATGTATATTAATAATGTCTGCTTTCCTTAATGCCTTGTCTTGGCTTTGATTTAAGCACTTCAAACTATCTACGGACTTTGTCCATGATATTGAGTGGGAGTGTTAAAAACCTTAAGCCTAGACAATAGATTCAGATCTGTCCACCCTTGTCAGATGGCTAAGATTTTAAGCTGCCTGTGTACAAACGAGTGCCATTCTTATACTATTACGTGCATAGTGATTTAGCTTCGTATTCGTATTATATTCTTAGATCTCTGTTCCAATTTGAAATTCATTTGCAGAAGGTCAAAATAAAATCTCCGCATGCAAATCATCCGAAACAATACTCCAGCTCTTAAGTCTTTCGATTGTGCACACCGATTAACTAATGGCTGTACATTAACCTTTTCTCCATGGAAAGCGGTGATAAATTACAACCCTGCAGAACTCTGCCTCTTAAAGCTTCTGATGACTCACTGTTGTAAAGGATACGACATTTTGTATCTTCGTATCTAACCTTTACAATAGCAACTCCAGATTCATGGTCTAAGAAGCTTTCACGATATCAATAAAAAGCAGATATGCCGAAGACAATGATGCGCAAGGTGTTTGTATGATCAGTGCAGAAGGATCAGGAGTGAAAACCTGCTTGCTTGACATCGAGACTTGAATCTTAATGTACATTGTTCTGTCCAGAATAATCTTGGCTATTATTTTGGTTACTGCCGGCAAAACGTAAATCCCCGGCCAACTTTCGCTCTTCACAAATTTTTTTTATGTTTGCGGCTCACCGGGTCAAAAATAAACCAGCATTTGTCCTATTTTGTGACGCAGGAAACACGCTATTTGTGCTCTCCAGTTCACGATCTCTGAAGAGGATTCCAGATTGCGCCGCGTAGAGGCCTGAGATAGGACTTAGAATAATAAGAGTTTGTCATCGGTTTACCAATCTTTAGGTGCAAACTCATATAAAAGCTAGATACTTAAAGAATAACAAACCCTAGCTGGATCAACATTTCGAGCGACTAAACAAATCTGACCAGAACTGGATCTAAATTCCACCATCATTCAAAATAGAAAACATCTTAGCTCTGTCATAGATGTCATTACTGGACACTGTTTTATAGACAAGAATGCAGGAAGGCTTGGCATTTTTACAAGTGATGCTACATGGATGAGGGGGAGGAGGAGAAGGACGAGACAATCTTCCACATAGGTACTTTGTAATATCCATAAATGTCCAACTCTCTCCCAAAGAAAACGATACTTAGGAGCTTTCTCGAACAATGACTAAAGCGAAGCTCAAATTGCTTCCAAGAGAAGCAGGATCACAGCTTCCCGTGGCATCACAATGGTCTTATAAGCCTTAGCGGGTTGGAAAGTCTATCCTAACCTTACCCTAGCCTTCGATCTTCTTCCTGTATAAATCTTTGTAACATCTGTTAAGAGCAAGTTGCTGTTTTTTTTAAATGGCAAGTAATTTGAATAATAAGAAAAGTTACTTTTGCGTCACCATAAATGGTGTAACCAGATCCCCTTATTTTTTACTTAAACCGTCATGCGTGGTAAATTAAATCACCCTAATGGCCAATTTATAATGTGCGTACAGATTTCTTAACACTTAACTCCAAGTACGCAGAGCCGTCTAATCTACCGAACCTTAGGACCTGTTTCCACAGTCATTCACTACAACGCCTCACAGCGAATCTAAAGACTTTACTTTTACTTTTTTTTCGATCAAAAATTAGAAAATTACCATCGTCACAAACCCAGAACCGAAATTGTGCAGCTTCATTACGGAAACTGAATGTGTTCAGCTACTAACAACAATAGATGAATGACGGCAAAGATTGAATCTACAAAATGTATCTTCATTCTTGTAATTTAAGTTATGGTGATATCTTACCTTATATAAAGAAGAAAATTGTTTAGCGAACACTTGAACAAAATAAGAATTGCGAAGCAGAAGAGAGCTTTATACCTGCATCCATTTTTTAAATATCATATGTAAGATCCGTGATGCAACCTTGTCTCCGAAACTACGAATATTAACATGAACTCAAAGAATTAACTCTAAACGTCGTAGGTTGTAAATCTAATGTGTTAGTAAGCTGACCCCGACTGGCCCCCATTATTCATTGCTTAACCGTATGACCGCAGTCAGAAACTGGCTATTCAATCCGTAACTGGCTTAAACCATAACAAACCCGAAACACATGTCACACTCTCCATTAGAGATAACAAGAAGAGTACCCAATACCTGTTTGAATTAAGTCACTGTACTTTATTTCAGTTGAAGAAGCAAACAATTTCTTCTTACGTTCAAAACTTACGAGATCTACGAGATACATTATAAGACGGGAGAGTTTCCGAACAATTTCTCTCTCTCTCTCCCTTTATTTCTTTTTGTATACAACGGTGAGATAGCTTAAGCTTTGGCCAGCAAATGATCATCCACTGAAAGATAGAGAGACGGTTAAGGTACAAAAACCCACTAAACTAGCAACCTCCATCCAATGTCACAGTAAAAGAATGTGAAATACTCGTCCATCCGAGATCCATTGGACCCGAGTCGGCAGCCTCAGTTTGAATCAGTCTGGCATCACGCCACACAAGACCGTCAGATACTTGTACAACATTGCTCTTGATTTTTTCCCGATTTTTTTCATTTCTTCTTTATCATCGTTTTGCTTTTGTAAACTGATCACGTTCCACTCGCATATGTGCGCTTTCGCTACTAAAGTGTAATGACTGGCATTTCGTCTTCGCCGTTCATCCGTTGATACAAGACAGTCACACGGAAATGTTTGAATACTTTGGTCGATCTTGCTGGTAGTTAGTCAATTTCGCTTGCAAAATCCATTGGTCGCGGTTTATACCATACGACAAGTAGATAGATCAATCGCGGAATTTGTTTTTTTTTTTTTTTGTTTAAAAAAAAGGTCCATCCGATCAATCTATGACGTCTAAAAGATACTTCTAATGATCGCGCGGTCAGTTTAATGCGAAAAGATACAAAGTGTAACCCGAAACCAGTTTTGTGTTTAAGTGAAATAAAAAAAAATATATTCATAGGCCCGATCAGATGTTTTGATGGAAAAGTAATCAGTGAAAGGATTCAGTTCGGAGAAAAAGAGTCTTTCTTTCACTTGGTGAAGTGAAGTGACGTTGGATCGAATTTCCCCCCTCAAAACGAGTGTGAAAGTTAATCAAATCTGTAGTAGCAGTCTCTTTGCAGAGTTTTATTTTTATTGTGGAATACATACGCCTCTGTAGATATAGGTTTTCCAATTCTTTGGGTGAGTAGATACTTACTGAAATATACTATATTTACCAACATGTTTTGTTTTTTTCATTTTCAATATCGTACATTTGATGCAACTTCTATCAAAAAAGATACCCAGTTACTCTTGGCCTAGTAAAACTCGCTACGAAGATGCATTTGTAATGCAGTAGCTATTCAAAAAGGCAATCAACGGTAATCTTGTTTTCTTTTCTTTTTACCCAATCGTAACTAACGTGTCTAACAGTTTGTTACAAATCTGCACACGTACAGGTACGGATATTTCTATTCGTCTTAGCAAACAATATCGGCATTCGAGCTGACATCGATTTCTACATGTCAGACATACATAAACTTAAGTTAGGTCACGTGCTTATGATCTGGATATACTCGTAAACATTGTGAAAGTCCTCGTCAGTAGGTGAACTTTATTTTATTAAGAGGTTAAACAATTATGTTCCCATCCTCTCCTTTGTCTGGTCGCCCTGAAGTTATAAGCGCGAATAAAAATTAACATTATTGTGGATATAATAATGACTACATCCATCACGGCTGCTGGGAATAATCTGATTACCGTCAGAAATACTGGAATAGGTGTGAAAGCTTAACAATAACTTTATCAACTCATTATTCTTAAGTTGAGTACTTAGAATGGGCTGTTAAGTGAAACAAGCACTCATCTTATTATAGGCGGTGAGATGGCGTTGTGGGATACAAGGAGGCAACAAAATACTGTCACGCATATACTATATGTTTGTATGTTTAGCAGTGGGATGCTTTTGTGTCATCGTTTCATTTGAATGTTGTGAAAGTTTCACTTTTATTTCGGAGATAAACGAAAGTCACGATGCGAAATCTACCACAAATGTTTCGACACTCAAAATGTATTATATGAAGATGCATTAAAATTTGATATCATGCGTTTTTCGTTTATGACAATCGCCTTGCCCAGTTGTGACGAAAGGTGGAAGACCCACAACAATACATAAAATAATAAATTCGTTGTCTTGTTAGTCAGTGATCGGGTCAATACCAGTATCCAGTTTAGTTTTTTTTACAGAAAGATGCTTGTGTCCAAATGTTTCTACCTTATTTCCGACAGTACCACAGACTGGAGTCAAACAGGGTTTTCAGCGAGCGATCGAAAACGTTAGGGACCACATCAGACTCGCCGCCACAATACGGATCTCAAACGAGCAAACGCTACTGGAGCAGTATGACCACGTGTTCTCATACGATTATCGTAGGGCACGATGGCCGCGCTTTGAGTTGGGTTGATTCCCTGACAAATAAAGAGATAGATCGACATTAAATAGAAATGGACAACTTAATCAAACGAACTTACTAACTATCGCCGGTCAAAACGCTCAACTGCCAACCTGACTGACAAATATAGAACCCAACAATTGATGCACTACACAACCACAAAAGTAGATTGCTATCAATGCTGAAACAGAGATACAGGCTGTTGACTGATAGGAGCAATGTGGAAATGAAGACACTTTCAACAGGCATCTGTCAGTTGACTCCTGTCAAAATTTAAACTTGCTGCGTCAGTTAGTTTGTGTTTGACAGCTATTTTTATCAGACTACTCACTAATTTGAGGAGAAAATGGAAAAAAGTGAATTTCGTGTGCTTATTAAGCATTATTTCTTGCGAAAAAAAACCATTACCGAGACCAAGGCTTAGCTTGATAAATACAATGGGGACTCTGCACCATCGATTTCAATGGTAAAAAAGTGGTTTACTGAATTTCGTTGTGGCCGTACAAGCACTGAAGATGCCGAACGTCCTAGACGCCCAGTTGAGGTCTCTACACCCGAAACAATCGAAAAAATTCACGATATTGTGGTGGCCGACCGAAGATTGAAAGTGCGAGAGATTGTGGAAGCCGTAGGGATCTCGCATGGCTCAGTGGTTTCAATTTTGAATGATCACTTGGGCATGAGAAAGCTTTCCGCAAGATGGGTGCCGCGTTTGCTCACAGTCACCCACAAACGCATGTGCAGTTGCCATGGCAAAAATCCATGAATTGGGCTATGAATTGCTCCCTCATCCACCCTATTCTCCAGATTTGGCTCCGAGCGACTACTTCTTGTTCCCAAACCTGAAGAAATGGCTTGGTGGAAAAAGATTTGACTCCAATGATGAAGTCATCTCGCAAACAAAGGCCTATTTTGAGGACCTCGACAAATCATTTTTTTTGGAAGGGATAAAAAAATTGGAGAGAGTTGGACAAAGTGTATAGAGCTCAAGGGAGACTACGTTGAAAAATAAAATTATTTTTTTATCAAAAAATCTGTGTTTTAATCCAAAAGTCACGGACTTATTGACCCGCCCTCGTACTTTGCTGTAGTGTGACTTCGATCATATTAAAGCGAAGTGCGATGATTGGAAATTGAAAATAAATTTTTAAAGTCGGAAACAAAACTGTTCAGAGCCCCATTGAGGCGGACTATTTGAGACAGCAGAAATCAGTGGAAAAATTTGGCCGCCATTGACAATACGGACTGCCATTGGCAGTGAGAAGCATAGTTAGAGACTTTGGTATCTGGATCGATCACTAATTATATTTTGACAAACACATAAATGCTTGTTTGGCTCGAGCCAATAGAACCTTAACCCTGATAAGAAAACTGTTTCACAGCAGTCAACTTAACTCGAGGGCAAATGTTGTTTGCTAATCAAAGCTTATGGTTGTCCCGTGAGGTTCCACTTAGCGCCGTGTTATATGGAGACAATTCGGGTGCTTGAAAGGCAATGTCTCAGGACCTGTCAAGGATTGTGCACAACACCAGAATCTGAGTTTATAAAATATCATCCCAACAAAGCCCCTTATGATGGGATTGACAATTTCCTAATTAAGATGAATCTAAGGCACGTTGCAAGAGCAATGAACAGACATAATAACCATATTTTTGGGGCTTACTACCCCACTTTTACATATTTAGAATACACTCCGATTCACTCCGGGCTTCATTTCATCAGAAGCATTCTTAAATATACATACTAAAGGGTTAGTGCAGATTAGGGATGGTATCCCGGTATTATACTACCGTCAGCGCTGTGCGTCGAATCGTAGGATAGACCTTAGACCGAAAGGCAATAGTTAAGCTTAAGAGTAAGAGCCAGTGAGTTAAATTAAGAAAAATGAACCTACTGTGGAACTAGAATTAAGCATTTTGGTTAAGCAAAGAAAAAAGTCAAAAAGGGCTTCCAGTAGTAACATCCCAAGTTTCGCGCGCTAAGTTCATTAATAGCTCTTTGCGCTTGCGAACAAAGTTTATCGAGTAAAAATATCGGAGAACCCTGGCACACTTTTTTTAAAGTTTCAAATCGCGGCTGCAAAATGTGATAGTTTATGCAAGACGTCAGAGTTATATAGTATGCTACGAGTATTTCTTTAAAAAACAATTACTCAGCACATTTTACCTGCTTCTTTTTTGATACATTAAAAGATGATGCTCCGTCCTTCATATGATATCAATATTATTCAGGATCTGAGCTGACTTATTGAAAATAGGGACTCAGATATGATTTGTAATGTCTTTTTCAATGTTTTCATGGATTAAGTCAAATCTTTCTCGTGTTTGTTTCGTCATTATCCTTTTCAGACATTAATATGGTGTTTTGCGCTTATTGGGTATTTTTTCGAAGTGCATATCAAAAAGAAACGAATTTTACCAAAATGACAAACAAAGCCATAGCTCTGGTTACCAGTTACCATGGATCAGCTTACGCTGCCATACTCGTAAATAGAACAAAATATGCTGGGATTGAAGTCTTCGGGTCAACAGTGATTTCCACCAGCTACTTTAAATAGCCTGGGTTCTCCCATCAGCTGAAAATCCTCTGTGTTTTTGGTTTTTAATATATCTATTATCAAATGGTGGATAGAGTAGTTTTTTGCGTTGTTATGGTCCAGGAAGAGTAAATAAGTTTTTCTGATTGAAAATTATTCCTTTCGTTTTCTACTTAAGGGACTCCCGATCTTCAATAGTTGTTTTTACCAAGCGGTTTTGCATTTGTGCTCAATTGACTAGAAATTATAGGTCTTTTCAATCTAGAGGTTGGCATTTGAATCATCCTTTTAATAATTAATTGTTCTCACTAGCTGCTTTAATTTCTTGCTCTACCTTTATAGTCGAACTGAAAAGATCATAGTTTTGCAGAGCAAGAGCACTCTCTTGGTAGGAGCTTTGAACCGAACCGAAGTAGAAACAATCATTTATGTTCAGCTTTTTTGTAGGCTGTGCTAAGCGCCATAAATGGATTAAATGTTTACTGGAGATTGGCATGTATATACCTTTGCACATCTTTGTCCCTTGTGGTAAACAAGATGTGCTTTGTTCTTAATTCAACACCAACTTGTTCTGTCAGTTCCCCGATTATCTCAAAAACCTCCATGCCGGTATATCCTGGGAGTAGTCGATGATGTCGACATCATCGATGTTGCATATAATATTATCCTAATACATTTGCTAAAGATAGTCTCTCCAATGCTGACACTTGCCTGTTACATTAGATTGAGACTTCACTTTATCCCTGTTAAAATCTGGTACACATTCCTAAGCGGCATTTTGAATTTTTTGGTTTTCAATTTAATGCAACATACTCGTAGCTAAGAACTAAGAGCATGCTTAGGTATGTAAATGACAGATATAAACAGTATTTCTTAGCTTTCTTCTTATATTTTACGTGTTGATGAAAAAATCTTCGTTATTGGCTTAAACAAGGTTACCACATTGCTTTTCGCAGGGACATATGTTTTGATTTGGATTTCCTTATGTTACTTGGAACAATGCATTCACTAATTTTTTTGTTTTTGAGCGTTAAGAGATGTGGGCTCCGTTCATTAAATTTAGGTCATTTATTGTATTGCTTTTCGTGGAAAGTTCTTCGAAAGTTTCCAGGAATTCCCCATCGAGACTACATATTTACGACTACGAGTCAGCAACGTATTATGCTGTGCACAATTCCTTTGGAGTTTTGTTTCAGAAAGTGAAAGCATCGCTCAAAACTCTGAAATTGTTGTCTGGCATCAATAAGGGCAATTGGTATTTTTGAAATCACCACACTCACTTTATTCGCTGAAAGTTTAACTTAATTAGGAACTTAATGTAAATGAAAGTACGAAAGGTCTTTCATAAATTAGTCTGAAAGATATTAATGGCTTTTTGCGTTCATAAAGAAATTCAGTTTCATATTTTCGCGATACAAAATGTATTGCACTACGCTTGAAAATATTGAAAAGTTACTTAAAAACTGGGCGATGTATTGCCGAAAGAGTTGGAATTTTGAAACGAAACTTGAAAGAAAAATCGTGAGACTGAGTCCCGTGTTCGTCCTTTGCGCTCAACGGAGAATATTGTAGCTATTGCTTTAACCCGAGAACATAAGAGAGCCAAAGATTTTAGCATCAGTCGCACTAGCCTCAGGATAATTTTGCATAAAGATTTCAAACAATAGAGAAACGTGAAATAGCGTGCCGAAACCATAGAAAATGTATTGAAAAATTGGGTTGACCCCCAATCTCATGAGAGATCTCGTATGCGTCATATGATATTTTTATTCAGTAATATTAAACAAATTTTTTCAAGGGAAACTTATTCTGGCATAACCTTTACAACTTATTCAGCTGTATAACGAAAATCAGCGATATACAAGAAATGTGTTTCGTGCGCTTTCAACAACTTATGGCTCACGGAACGGACATTTTGCTACACGAGTACATACCATCGAACAGTTTGAAACCTGAATTTTATAATTGGATAACAGGTTACCAAATAGATCACACCTAGCACGTTGTGAAAAAAGTTTATAGTAGCGGTAGCGGAGAGTGTATGCGATGATGCAACAAATCGTCGTATTTAACGTGAGAATCTTGGTTAGAAGCATATAAAATTAAATTTTTTCGAAAACTAACCAACGTTTCAGACGTTGGGTTCTTGAAAAGCTTCAAGATTCACTGTTTTTGACCAAAATTTTGTTGAGCAAAAATGACCATTTCTGGCTTAATAGCTCCGTCAATAAGTAAAATAGCCATAGTTGCGGTTGAGATTCAAAAGATGCTATTACATTCAGACACAATAATGGTTTAGTGTGTTTATGGGCTGGTGAAACTATCGGTTTATATTTAGTTAGTTAGGACTGCGAAATGTAACCATGAAAGACCCCCGTCATCGTCCCCTAAAATTGAAGCCCGTGGCCCTGCAGACATTTGTTTCCAACAAGACTGCACCACTTGCACCAAAGCTTATAATACCACGTCTGTATTTCGAGGACAATTCTAGTTAATTTCAAGCTTTGAACAGGTGAATTGGCTGCCTAAATCATGTAACATCACATCCCTTTGAGGGTACGTAAAGTCCAACGTGTATATAGGTATATTAAAGCCGCCTAAGATTAAGAGTTTGAAGAGCAACATTACTTGAGTCTTTGATCAAACATCAGTTGTCATCCTTCATATACTCGTATCGTACGATTTATCTCAGAACTTACCAAAAACTGAAAATCAAGGGCTTAGACTGTTTTGACATTCGTGGATCAGATTTTCGAATATTACCTACACATATCGTATAGATAAAGCATCAAAACCTGGCAATAAAGAGGTGAGAATAAGAAGAAAATAATGGCAAAGCAAAGTGGAACCATAAATTGAGACAAGAACTTGGTATAACAGTGGATCAGCCAAAACCTGAGAATTATATGAAAATCAAGTGATTGTGAGTATATCAGTTTTAGGCAACGAGATAGGGGCAGGTTGCAGTTGTCAGCTCAAGGGAGACCCCTTTGCTCAACAGATTTTATATGCAGTATACTCGCATAGGTCTGTAATAGGGTGATCGGACTTGACTGGTATACGAGTATTACGGAAAAGGAGTTATTTCATAGTCTGGTTGGGCAATGCATAATTTACCCAAACCTGGCGTCCATAAATAGAGTCAATGGATAAGCTACCTTATGAAGTATATTTTAACTGTCATCATGAATCATTTCAATGTTTTTAAAATTGGCTCAGTAAATGTAAGTTTCTGTTCTATCTACAATAAATCCCGGGAAACTAAACAGGTGTGAGAAACATTACGACACCAACATTTAGCTGATCGCTAATCACTAAATCTTGTTGCAACGATATAGTTTCAGTGCATTTTGTGAATTTGTCTCGAAACCAAAACCAAATTCTACCGACGAAGAAATGATCTTGTCGTCATCACTCAAAGATAATTGAGGAAAGTCATGGAGTAAAGGTATGGGACTAAACACTGAGCCTTCTGGAACTCCTACAGAATACTGTTTCAATTCAAAAATAAAACCATTCAAATTTACCCTGAAGTAATTCTTACTGGGTATGATGTAGAATCAAAATTTGATTGATGCGAAAACCTAAGGAACATGATTTAAATGTTGGCAAATAATGTGGAAGGGATTTTTCACTCTGAATTGCATCCTCTAAAGTGACTAGGTCAACGATCACTTGGGAAATTAATTGCTTTTGCAATGCAATGCCAATCCTTCATTCTTAGATCTCCTGGTGCCATTGTAAGAGATATTCTGAGCGAAAACTGATATAAATGTCCAATAGCGAAAGAATAAAATATACAAGATCACATAATTGGGTTTCATTTGATGTACAAGCCTAAAGAATAGTAGAGAACCGGGAATTTTAAACACAATGGGATATGCACTTTTCTAGATACTCGTATGTCATCATTCAAAGGCATGTCATTTCATAACACGCCACTTACAAATGTAATTTTACCATATCATGTGTAAACACCATAAAATGATACTCAATTACAATTAGCTAAAATTGACAGAATAAAAAAAACAATATAATTCAACAGCAAATATAACCAACGAACCTATTCAACTTTGTAAAAAGCTAAATCGCTTTTTGTTATTGTTGTGTTGCTATCTACCTATATAATGCGATCTTTTAATTCTGACGCGAAAAAAGAAAACACATTTACTGACCCAATGAAACCAATTTTTTGACAATACGATTCCATGGATTGGCCAATAATCGGATTCGAAGTTAATCCCTTCATCTGATTTAATTTTCAATTGGTCTGGTTCCAAATTTATTGTTCCCAATTCTTTTGAAATATTATTCTATTGCACAGCATAGGTGACAAAGTGTTTGCTTTAAGTTTATTGCTCTAAAATAAGTAGATAAGGTTTTTTGTTTTTAAAAATGGTACAAATCCAGCTCATGATTTCATCATTTATCCGGAAAAAGATACTCGTATAGTCAGTCGTAAACAACAGCAATGAGTACCTATTACATAGTAATACTCGTAGGTCGTATGTGTGTATGTTTCTGATGTTAATATTTCGTGTGGTTTTATTCAATGTACTCGGATGTAACACTTATGGTAATTTCCTCAACTTTTGATGAAGCCATGACAACCAACATACCATATGTTGACTCGGGTTTAGAGATTTATTCCTTTTCTGGGTGTGAAAGCTTGCCCAGAACAGACAATCACACAAAAAGAAAGGAATGGGTACCAAAAGCATAATGCCTAAATGATACCTAAAGCAAGGTTTCCTCTTAGCCGCAAATTGTCGGAACATTTCATTCTGTTGTGAACAGGTAAACGTAAAATTTCGAAACAGTTCATATTTCCGAATGGACTAGAACTGTAAGCATCTCATTGAAAGTTTTTAACGTTTGAATGGAAGGGACTTCTACCCATATTTTGGTTACCTTCTTCATGGATTTGTGTTTTGCCTAACGTGGTGCACACATTTATTCTACCGATTTTGGGATGTGGATAAACGTATAATCCTTACCAAGTGAACTATTGATTAATTGCTTAAAATATTGTAGAAAGCCTTTTTTGCGTTAGCTTGAATACTGTCACCAAATCGCTTTAATGATATAATAAAGGCAGCGGATGGGACTTCAGCATCTGCAGAGAGATTTCGAAGAGTATACATAAATTTAAGGTTGGATTTGTTTGGAATCAGCTCAGCCGGTTTGACAAATGGGAAAATGCAATAGTTTATTAAAAGAAGCAAAAAAATGTGTAATATGGATAAACTCGATGGTCTCCGACACTGAGTTACGTTCTCGTACTGAAGTGATGCAGAAACAGTGCAGGACACTCGCAGATATAGTGTTACTGGGTGTCGTCATCACTCTTACAGGATATTGTTTTAGATATGCCTAGCATACATAAGTGTTTAGCAAAAGCTAGTTGTTTTTTACGGCGTCAGTAAGCAATCTTCAGTCTTTCGTACAGTGCGATAGCATAGAGATTTTGGCACGCGCCATTAGTTCTGCCAGTATCCTGAAGACTTATTTTGAGTTATGTGCACATGAAAGCCAAGAGTCAAATAGAAGCCCTAAATGGAGACTCAGTCAGTGATAATGAAGGTCTTGGTCCTGTTTCAGATTTTCGGAGTAATAGCAGTACTGGTATCATTACATACATGTCCACAAGATCAGAGTCGATAAATGTTCAGTTACTTTTTAACATCATGCAAGATTTTCTGCTGAAGTAACGAATGATTTTAGCCAACGATATGGCAGTCTTTTAGGCAAAACCCTGAAATGTTTTTTTCTTTCAATTGAGCCTTTAAACTTAAAGGAATTAAATTGATACAATATTTGCTAAGGTATCGCACGTGGAGCTTGCAAAAGGTAGCTTCAGTTGCACAAAAACTCCGTAGTATTTCACAGAAAAAGAGAGTCTTGAACTAAAAGATTTGCTATACATTGCAATTATTCGTTCGCTCTTGGCAAGTGCATCGCAATGCCAGATGATGTACGAGTTGCATAAGCAAAAAATGAAAAAAAAAAGATGTAAAAACGCTATGAATGGCAGAGGCAAAAAGCGATCCCTTATAGTAAAAAGTGCGCGTATTCGTGGAAGTTTCTAGGGCCAATAGTGAAAATACTTTAGTCAGAGGAAATGAACTGCTATTTTAACGAATGCCGTCGGCAAAATGTTGTCCAAAAATCAATAGAAGCCCAAGTCGCATTTTTGCCGACAGCAGGATCATTTTCAAAATAATCCAAATATCACTCCTTGTAGAATGCACTCCAGCAGAAACGATGCAGACACCAAGGAGAAATACGTGTTATAAGATGTAATCGTATGGCTTACATATTTCAAAGGCATTTTCATAAAATCTTATTGAATTTTAAAATGTTTTGCTTAATCACAGCTCTTCTCGCAGTCACAGTCCTTTCATTTAAAAAATATATTGTAAATTAAAAGTTCAATCTGGATGGGTCCTGGCCTTCAGTGACAAGACTCTCTAAATGGCTCAAAAACTAGCTGTGCACTGTATAGTGGGTTAATTGGTGATTGTTTGTTTCGTATCACTCTGCTGCTGCGGTACTATGCCTTTTCTTTGTAATTAAGATTTATTTTTACAAAATATTTGATTTTCTATTTGTATATCACACGACGATTGGAGTATTTTGCTTTTTTTTAAACAAATACTAATGTTGGTTCTTAACGAAACACATAAAATTTCATTAAATAGCCATTTGGAGAGCATACATTCTATTAGCCAGCGACTTTACGTATCCCCAAAGAGAATTATCAGGAGGCGTCAAATTACAAGATCTTGGAGTTCAGTTCACATGTCCAATGCGCGAAATTATGTGTTAATTGAATGTTTTCTTCAATAAATCGATGTTTCGTTTGCTTAATGGTATGTAGCGCCAACCTGCTGTAAGCACACTATTCCACACACATGGCTGTGTGGCGAATACCTTTGACCGTGACACACTGATTATTCCTCATCGCTAATACAATTCCATGCCATGCCACTTGATTTTAGGTATATTCATTGAAATTCCGGCTCAAACGATGGTCATTCGGCTTCAATTCTTGCTCGAGCTGGATCTTGTTCCCCTTTCAACCAAGATCTCTGCGTCAATTTTTTCATAAAGTGGTTGAACAAAGACCAAGCTGTTGTAAATGACGTCGAATCGATAAAAATGGATCTTCCTTAGCATTCTCCATAACGGATGCAATCACCCCTATTACCGATATCGTGTACAACATCGACGGCTCTTGTTTCCTCTGTCGTGTCGTTTTTTTAATGGCATTCCATAATTTTTTTCGACGCGATTTTTTGTAGTAAACGTTTTAACGACAGAAAAGTACTTACTACATGTACATATATGTCAAATTGTATTCTTTTTGAAATCTCAAAATAAATAAAAAAATTGTCCTCTTAAAATATAAATAAAAATTTGTTTTACCATATTAACCCAGATAACACTGACGTCCTTCTAGAAGTCTAGAAGGATCGGATACTATTGCGACTTTAACGCTAGCTTGTGGCCCCTGGATCATTCATTTTGAACGTATTCATGTGGTTATTTGTGTTATTTTTGATTCTTGGGTTTTTTGCAATAAAAATTGTGTGAGACATAGAGATCGTAATCAGAATATTTCTCTTTATCGAGTTTCTATCCGGGGTATTTTCCCCTTATAACACACATGTTTGACGTAGCTGAACAAAATGCTTGGCATCTCTTCAAGGAGGATGGGGGTAAACTAGATCAACTGGGCTTTAGAAGAAACATAGCTACGTCTTTTTTAGAGATAAACAAGAGGGTGGTCTAAGAAGAGAGCAACAGATTCTCGATATGATGGAACGGATCTCTACGTAAATGCTTTGGCAGTGACAAAAAAAAAAACAACTGAAATGCAGAAACTGTACAAATAAGCGCACAACAATATGTGTAAAGTGTGACTGCGCGCCCCAATATGTATAGCTTGATAGCGGATAACCCTAACGTCCTTCTGGAAGGATCTTCGAATCCGGCGTAACCATTCAAGGGAAATCGAAATTATTTTCTTCACTTAAAAGCCAAACATAAGATATAGTTGAAAAAAGTTGAAAATATTTCTGAAAAAAAATTCAGAGTTATCTGGGTTAAGTTCTTTTCAAAATGATACTCGTAACTGTTGAAATGTTTTATAAGACAAAACTCAAATGCTTTCGATTTACCTGATTCAAAGTGAGTTTACCTTTGAAATTGGATTGTAGGTATTTAATTAAACTTTCGAACGATTTAACAGATTTAAGCAGTACTTTAGATTATCAAAAGAGGCGTTTAAGTACGTGTTGGATGAAATAAGCGACAAAATAACGATTCGGCAACGTTCATCATCGATTCCAATCTAAGAACTCTTGCTGACTGAAGTTATCAACACGGTGCTGGTAACGACTTTAATTTGGAACTAATAGTTAGCAAATATTGTTAAAGAAATTACTTACGTCATGGGAGTTTATGATTACTCTGAATGAATTTCCTGGCTTTTTTGGATGTGTACATGGTACAAATATACGACTTTTTGCCCTAAAAAAAGGAAGCTCTCACTGTAATAGAAAACGGTTCTATAGCATCAATGCGATGTTAATAAGTATTTTTACGCCTACTCCGGAAAAGATAACTTTTTCATATAAAATGTGTATTCGGTACATTGATGCAAGGCACCAAGGAGCTAGTCATGATGCGCTTGTGACGCGGGATACCCACTAGAGCCTTTTTTGATGACTCCCTTTAGAGGTACACAAGAAAGAAGTCATGAAAGTATTTTCAATGCAAAGCCACGCACCGACAAGAAACAAACTCGTAGTTGAAAGAACAACTGGTATTTTGAGGAATCGTTTTCGTTGCCTTCTCAGCGTCCGTGTAATACAATATAGTCATGAAAAGGGGACTCAAATTGCGAACGTGTGTTCAACTTTACACAAAATTTGCATTAACTACGGATGCGGAACTGATGTTCTTACAGACGAAATGGATTTATCTGATCATTTCAAAGTTGAGAATAGTATTTATGACACAAGTAATGATAACACATACGGGTGTTCCCCCTCCAAAAACCTCTAGCCAACTGTTCGTTCTTTTCTATTAGCTCTACGGGCGTCTGGAACTGATTTTGATTTATTAGTTTAAACTGCAATTGTAAACAAATTACAACATTTTACAAAAAAAATTATTCAATAAAAATACTAACAATATTTTTGCCTTCTAATTTTTCCGCTGTCCTTAACAAATTTTTGAACAAGAAATAACGTTCGATAGGAAACGTTTCCTGTCGCTATCTTTCGACTTATAGAATGCCGAATAAAAACGGTCAATGACATTTAAAGTTTAAGAAAACGAGAAATTAAAATCGAAAACGACAAAGGGAATTGCCGATTGCAGTCGTTTACGACATCGGTAATAGGGGTGAATATTCTATTTAGTACGCACTCTTCGTATACGTTTAGGTGCCTCTGTATCTTCCAAGTAAATGTTGTACGAAAGGATAACAATACGCCGAATAGTAGTCTCTAGTCTCATATGGTCGATTTTGTCGGATGTATTGTAATATAATTAATTTGGCGCACAGAACCACCATATTTGAACCGAATTTCTGAAATATGGTAAGAGTGTTGAAGCGTGTACCGTACAGACAATTTTGCGTCCAACAATTAGTTTGCCAGAATAAAAAATCTGCAATAAAAAGCACCTTTTATTTAAACTTAATTGAAACTAGCATATTTTATTCCTTTCGCATGAGAACGTCAAGTTTATGATCCCTTGAGCGTACATTCTGATAGCGAAATATTAAAAGCCCCAATCTGGAAAGGGTACAAAAAAGCAAACCGGAACACGAAAAAGGAATTCATTAAGGCCACCAGGAGTTCAAGTAAAGAATAAAATGTAAATTTCAAGTAATAAATAAGACTGCAATAGTTATTATAATATGAAAATGTGTGTACAAAAAATTTCAAGTATGCTGGCAGCTATTCATATGAAAACAAATGATTTGCCTCGTTTTGTTTATATTAACTTCATTGTGACATATGAATTTACGACAAGGACTTACTTTTCCGCTTTACTGAAAATAAGCAAAGTATTATAATATATGTATGTGTATTTACATATGTATGGTGGAGAGATGAATTTTGCATTTTCCAGTATGCACAGGAAGTGTTTTTATTATAATAGAAAAAACGGAAGTAAGCACGTTTAGTTTTTATATCTTTTGGAAGATTTACATAAAGCAAATGACTATGGTAGGCACGGCATACCCACCAAGTTTTTGCCAATGCAGATCTGCAAAAAAATCTCTTTGCCTTTTTCGCATTTGAAGTACGAAGTGCAAATAAAATCTCTGCATTTTAAGGATTAAATTTTTCCTGGAATTTCAAATTACTCGTCCACATTTCTACAGATCTAGAGTAGCTTACAAAAGAATAAAATTATATGGGAGCTGCTTGTTTTGGACTAAGTAAAGTTTGAACATGACCTGTGGTATTATCTAATAAGTACAAGGACTCTTACTTACTTACTTTAGGTGGCGGTACAGTCCGGGGTGGACCTGGGCCTCAGTCAAACAAGGACTCTTACTATTTAGTAAACTTTGAAGCGATGTTAAGTAGGGAAATTTTAATGCTGGAAAGCATAGCTATTTCGGAATCACCATATCTGCCAACTCTTTTAGGATTTCTTTCACCTAGTTAAGGTTTTAGCTTAATGGACACTTTGCAGCATATCTTTAATTATTTAGCTCATAGATATAAGCTTCATAAGTGATTTAAAAAATCGTCGTCAGTCTCCTTTCATTAGCTTAGGAAGAAATGATTTGGACATATTCAACCAAAATTATAAAACAAGGCACAGAATAGAATCAATTCCATTGCAAAATACAAGTTTCCTTCTCCAAAAACCATTAGAACTTGATGGCATTAGCTTGCAATCAGAGATTATAAATATGTGAACTAACTTATTTTCCAAAGGCTGTCACTCCTTCGGCCTAACAATCCGGGAAGCAATGTACGAGTAAAGATCGAAGCTGTTGTAAAGTATATTTTTTTCAGAGCTTGAAAACTTTAAATAATAATACAAGACAGAAATGTTGTTGGAATGAATTTTTTATTATTATAATCTGACATTTATTTTTTAAATATGATTTCCAATATATGTCCGCCATGGCTACGAGTTACATGTTCTATTCGATCAGTTCAATTTTGCACTACTTCTTCCAATAAATCTGGCCGTATGGCGTCAATGGTGGCTCGAATATTGGCTTCTAATGCTTCAAGAGTTGCTTGTTTGTCGGCATAAACCAATGACTTAACATAGCTCTATAAAAAGTAATCGAAAGGCGTTAAGTCGCACGAACGAGGGGGCAATATATTGATGGTTTAGCGCGCTGTATGGCAAGTTGCGCCGTCTTATTGGAACCAAATGTCGTCGATGTTTAGCTGATAAGTTTTTTTTTCTAAATTGGAAACAAAAAATCAGTCAGCATGGCTCGATAGCGCTCGCTATTCACCGTAATGGCAACTCCTTCCTCGAAAGAAATAAGGACCTAGGATGCCGCTAGCGTGTAAACCGCATCAAACAGTCAATTTTAATGGATGTAAAGGCGATTCGTTAATAGCTTGTGCATTGTCTTTACTCCGTATATGGCAATTTTGCTTGTTGACGAAGCCATTAAACCAGAAATGAGCTTCATCACTAACAAAACTCTTCGATAAAAATGCTCATTTTCGGCCAGTTTCAAATTAGCCCAATTAGCATATATGCGACGTGAACGATGGTCATTTGGTTTTAATTCTTGCACGAGCTGTATTTTATACGCACGTAAGGCAAGATCCTTATGTAAAATTTTCCACGTAGTCAAAAGACAAAGGCCAACACGTTGAGAACGGCGACGAATCGACATTTCGGCGTCTTCTTCAACACTACGCGCTACAGCAGCAATATTCTCTTCGGTACGCACATTTCCTTTGTCTTTTTGATGGTTTTGAGAAGAGAAGAGTGAAATTAGTGCAAAAACGATCAATAACTGAATGAATTGCTCGCTCACTAGGCCGATTATGTTGACCGTAAAATTGAAGAAGTGCTCTATGAACTTCACAAACAGATTTATTTCTTTCAAAGTAAATTTCCATAATTAAGGCACGTTGTTCGGGCGTTAAATGATTCATGATGATTTGCCAAATCTTACTGAACAGAAATGTCAACACAGTTTGACATCACCTCATGTACCTAAGAAAAACACCTTTTACATAAAAGATAGATGTTTCAGCTCCTGCATTGAAGAAGTGTTGAACCAGTGCTTATTTTTCCGTAAAATATTTTTTTTTTAGTAAATAGGGAGTACTACTTTTATTACTGAAATATGTGATAGTGGTTGGTGAAGTACTTCACGAAAAGGTTTATAAGAGTTATTGCTAATGAGGGCGACATAAAAGAAGCAGTTAGTTTCTCCCTATAACCAAGATTTAAGATAAAATTTGAGAAATAGGAACTGGATACGACAATATATGAATTTTTATGGGAACTTACGAGTAAGTCATTGACGGGATGAGTAATTTTTCGAATAATCACAACATGTCTCTAGCTGCTCTCAATATACATATATCTCTCTGAAATTTGTCGACCAGAATCATTTTTCCGCAGAGTAGTATGTATTTCTGAGGTGTGATTTCACATGCGCTTCTTTTAAAGATATTGTGTTATAAATTTACGTCAACAAGCGAGTGTTGCAGAGATCGAAAGAAATGGTTATCTGATAGTGTCAGGACTATATTGTAAATTCATCAAAACTTCCCAGCCATTGTATTCTAAGTTTTGCGGAGTTATCAAAAGTCGGTTTGGCGATGTCATAATAAAACACAATCGCTTTCCTGATTCTTTCAATTCTGAACTCTTTTCCCTTATATTTGCTTTAACCTCATAAATTGCTGAAAATGAGCAATTGAAGCCCTTGATAGATTATACCTTTCCAAACCCACCGAACACAAAGACGACTACCTTGATTTCAAACTTGTCCTCGCCGCCGTTTTTGGGGCTTTCTAATTTTTTTCGACTAAAACCGCTTTCATACAACATCGTTGTTGTGACCCATTTTCCTCCCCCGTTTGCACTCGTTTCAAAAATGTCTCAATTTCATTTCAATCCAACAGTATGGCAACTCCGTCATCGAGCTTTTTTCTATAACCAGCTGGTTTATTGCCTTTTTCGGCGAAAGGCCGACTAGAGTGAGATGCACTTTCACATCAAACAACTGAATATGTTCATCATCCAGTCATCCATCCTCCCACAGCACCACAGAGCCTTCTCTTTGTAATTGTCCACCTTACGATCACATCCGGTGAAGCACTGATGTTGCAGATGCTGATGCTGCTGCCTCTCTGTTCTGTTTTTTTTACAAAAAAAGCTGAGAAGTTACATATCAGCAACAAATTAACTAAATATTTGTTTCAATGCTCTCTCTGTACGAAAAAGATTGTTTTTTTTTGATTAAACTCTTTATGTTGTCTTTTTCAAACTAGATTTTTTGAATCGAAAAGTAGTGTACTCGAAGTATCAATATCGGCTTGTTCAGTTTGTTGTATTTTGCATCGTAAATGTCGATTCCGTATTGATATGATTGTAAAGAAGCAATGCAATGTCAACGTAGCCGTACATCAAAGATTACCTGCTGAATTGAAAGATGTCATATCTCGCCAATAGCGAAAATAATGACGAAGACAAAACACGTACAACGGATATTAGATACAATGGTGCCCCTTATATGGAGACCGATGTTATTTCTGCTGAAAGTGTTGAAGAGTCAGACGAAACCAGAATACCAGACGATGAAACAAGTGAAATTTGATCTACTGAAGCCTCCGCGTGTGCCGGTTCTGCTAAGCCTTGTCAGCCTTTTTTGGGCTGTTATTTGTGAAGGCGTTTCAAACTATGCGAAACTGCCGACTATAGAATTCTGGGTCAAATCAGGTGCCATATATGTATGATCTTTAGGTAATGCTTATGACGAACTTGGTATCATCATACGCATCAATAGCTTGTTTGATAAACAGCTGAAATAATTGCAATAATAATACATTTTAACTAGTGACTTCCATACATGTCAGTCAAAAATGATATCAACGTTTGGTGGATATGTTATTCAATGCAAATTATTCTCAAATCTATCAAATGTAAACTATCAAACGTCTTGAAATTTTCCGGGAAATTAACTAATGGCAAAGACTTAAGATCTGGCTAGGATTTTAGCAATGAGAAGCGCAGAAATACTATATGTCTGTAACTTAACATGGGGATGTACCTATCTAAAATAAATAAATTTAATTGATAGCATCAACAAGTTAAATGCCGTTCGTTGGATCAAAATGTGGAGCAATACTCATAATTGATTCCCGCTCAATTTAGTGTACTCTAAAACGGTTACACACAGTGTGGGTAAAGGAATGCGAGAGAGGAAAAAAAGAGAGATAACGACGTTCGTTGGTTTTGAATGTATGGAGATTATAAAGGCTTTAAGATAAATTCTCGGCATTCCATAAACGAAGTGTACGGCATGAAAAATTATATATGAGAGTACATATGTACAAAAATGGGCTTGAGGTTAAGCTGATGTATACTCAGTGCAAGTCCAGAAAATAACGATAGAACGGTTGGGGAGTGTCAGATGCATGCAGATCTTGAGAGCATCTGACCATATGTGGGAATTGAACTCTAATTTTGAGTAGTTCAATGACTTATATACTCGTATACATTGAGTGCAGATAAGTATTTCCTTAAACTCTTCAGTATGTAATACATTTTGCAGTATCTTTTGGCAAAATCAAATTTGTGGTCGTTCTAACATAAGTTAGCGTCGACACACACAGATAGTCGCTCTGTGTTTAAATTTTACCTTAATGACGGCAGATAACATTTGAAAACATCAAACTCCACTATGGCGGTAGCTGCCCAATTAGTTATGTAAATGTCGAAATGCTATTAAGTTAGCATACGTTGCCATTCCCGTTAAATGAAAAAGAAAAGCAAAGAGTACTGTTGTCAACAAAGTAAAATGCTAAGGCAGACAAGAGATCATTAATGAAATTACCACAGAACGGAGTGTGGGGCACACCAGCGACGTCTTGAAATCGTTTGAAGCCAACTTAAACTGAAGGTTTCAAAAGATAATTTATGATTCATTTTATTGATAGAGATATGCCGATCCCAAATGCATGGATTTTTGACAAATGAGACTAATGCCAAACTCTGTCAAACATAGTTGAAATTACAGATTGGTGTATACCTTGGCAGAGGCAGGTAGCCAAAGATCGAGCTAGCTTGAGACGCTTGTTGATTTAGGCCCAGGTCCATCCCGGACTGTAGCCCCACGTGAAGTAAGTAAGTAAGTTTACTTTGGTGGTGGACCTTGTTTTAAGTACGAGCTGGATACACGTCTATTAAGGTCTTTAAATACTCTTGCTATTATACGACGGCGAAAGCGAATCCATTATATTGAATTTTCGACCTGATCAAATGCAAATGCATTGGGCTGGTTGCAAAATGCTAAGCAAGCATGCACCTTAGACTTTGTCCAAGGAACTGACAACTGGATATATACTTTTGAAGCGCTGTTATAATAAATGCCTTGATTTTGGATCCTTTTAAAATTTCCCAAGTTTATGGAAGGCGCTGTAAGTTGAACTTAATTTTTAGTTTCCTTTATCGTCTTGGTCTTGCAAAACCAAACAAATCTGATGATGTATTAAGGATACCATTCCAAAGAAACTAGAGTTTGCGATCATATCAGCAATCGGATTTACTGCAATATTGAGGAATTGTACGTCTGTGTATGGTAAATTAATTGATATGACATAGCGACCCAGCGATCCTAGAGGCAACGGCACGTAAAGGATGTATTTATATAGATGTAAATTATAAACTAGTCCAGGGTTTTTGGCGACCTGATTATCAGCTTGAGGTATTTACCTAGTCAAGTCATAAATACTGGGAAACAGAAAAATCAGCACCAAATGAAAACGAACTAATACGAGTATTTAAACAATTTTTTTTTGTTTTTTTTTTAATAACCCATCAATGGCTACAAATCTTAGAACAACTTATTCGAAATGACTTCCATTAGCCTTCCAGCACGACTTAAGACGATGTGGCCACTCATCGATTGCGAAACGCACTTGTCCACTGCACGGATAACGGCTCGCTTCAACGACTCAATATTTGAGTGTCGAGTAGAGCAAGCCATGCCCTCTAATACGGACCAAAACTTGTAATCCAACGGGTTGAGGTCTGAACTACCAGCTGGCCAATCATCCGTTGATATGATATGTCCGGAACGTTGTTTTTGAGCCACAGTTGAGTCGTTTCTGCTTTGTGAGCTTGAGCAGAGTCTTCTGGAAAGTCCATGGCTTGTTGTTGAATATTGATTGGTTGAGAGACTTCACAATGGGTTCCAAGACGGTCGATTGATATACTTTGGCCGATGATTTCATGGAGCTTGGTAACGCCATCGTAGCACACTTCCCACCATACCATTACAGACGGGATGGTGGTCTCTTTGAACTCTCGGGATGAGTTGGGATGCTTCTCTGGATAACCGAGCATACACACGATCGTTTTGCTTATTGAACGATTCTTCTACGGTGAAAATTTTCTCGTCAGTAAACAAAATTTGTCTATGAGCGTTCTTCACGTACCGGCTGAGTAACGTTTTCGATCTTCGCTTGCGTTTTTCCTTCAATGCGGCCGTGACCAGGTGTCCAGTGTGTCGCTTGTACGCGCTGAGTCCTAAATCTTCTTTGATAATGCGAGACATGGATTTTTGCGAAATTTGCATTTCCTGCCACAACATTTTCTGTTTCCGCAGCGGTTTTCGGTCGATTCGTTTCTTCACGGATTTGATCGGTTTCGGAGTTCTCACAGTGCGCGGACGGCCGGATCTTTGACGGTCTCGTACTCCACCAGTATCCTCAAACAACTTCTCAGCACGATACGCAAAATTGCGAGTGATTCAAAGCGGTCGCAACGTCCTAAAGATATCGCATTTTTCCATGTTGCATTTAAGTAGGCCAACTACAACAATACGATTTTCGATGTCGCCCCATTCCATGATTGTAAGCAATTAACGTCAAAAACTTTTTGCGTCACAATAAAGCATAAATATCAACTGTCAAATCCAAATCAATACGAAATGGATGCGTCCAGTGTTGCATTCGCAATAAGTGAGTTCAGTTGTGTACCAGTATTTATGACTTGACTAGGTACATAGAGCCATTCATATTCCTTTTTAATTTGTTTTTTGCAGCACAATTCTAAAAACATCGCCCTTCGGTTGTTGTCAGTCCGAATTAAAATCGTCGATGGATATAGGGATACAATTCATTCCATGATATTAGGAATTGATAATGCTTTCGAATGAAAAGAACTGTATAGCAGCTGTTACCGCATCATCCTGGTTTTTAACTAGCCCGTCGAAGACATTTTTCTATTGATTTTGTTTACTCTGTCCACGATTCTGTCAGAAAATTCAAGATCCAAACAAGTTAAATCGGTTCAGTGGGTTGCATTACTCACACGTTATAAGGTCGTCGTATTGCTGTGGGATGGAAGGTCGTCTTTTTGATTATCATTGAAGGTGCATTTGTTTAAGAGTTTAAGGTCATTTCTCAAAACAATCCCAACTTTCTTTTTCTCTGACACTCAAACTTAGCTGAAAAACAAACCGATTTCACAGTGGCATGTGTATTCAGCTTTGATGCTCAGTAGTGCTAGTGTTAGTTGCCTTTTGCTGTCTCATATACTTCACATGCATACATTCCACATGGCCATAATTAAGGGTGACCATGTTCAACCGTTCGGTTAAAAAGTAATCAAAGCTGAATGCACATAGTACCCATTGCTGCGAGGTGAGAGTACTGTTTCGGGGGTAGGAACTCAGCAAATATTGAGCTGTTCTCCAATATACACGCATGCAGAAGACATTTCAAAACCTTGATTTCTACCCTTAAATTTATTGGTTAATTACATTGCTCCTTCATTTCGAAACAAAATTACAAAGTTTGACCATCTTTACTTACGTATTCGGCTGTTATGTAAGAAGTCTTTCATTTTTCAACACAAACCTTTTGTTTGAAGAAGGAAATCCGTGCACGAAAGTGGTGTCATGTTATAGCTTCCCTCTTACTCTAGCGTTGCTTTGTCCCTCTGGTCGATTTGTTTAACAAAAAGAGCGTGCTGTGATTTAGTTTTAATAATAATGTTCAACGGTCAAAAGAAATCTTTTGTGTGGAAGAATGAATGAAAATATCTTCAACATAATCCAAATTGATTAAAGTCAATCGTTTTGTATCTCTTCTTATAAAGAGCACCTTTCTATCTACGTATTAACTTCAAAGCCTATAAATTATGTCTCGATTTTGATGCAGATACCATTGAATCTATCAAGGTGCGTGGAACTTAGCATGCCTATTCAAAATCACCTAAGCTGGAGACATAATTTAAATAAATCGATTATGAAAACGTTTGTAGGTATGGTTATACGAAAGGTGACGGAGAATGTAACAGATAAACCGTTCGACACACTTTTCAAATTCAAATACTAAATTATTGTAAGAATTATAAAACAATTTCTATGGAGTATGAAACTAGACCAACAGCGTTTCAAAAACGGGATACGTGATGGCAGTATTACTAGTATTTTGTTAAATAATTCGTTCCAAAGGAACAAGTACTAATGGTGAATTAAACTTAGAACTAATAGGAACGTCAGAGACCATAAAATATTTTGAACTCCTTTGCCAATGAAAAGAAATTTTTGAAGGCTGCCACAAGAAATTCAACTCAGAGCTTAAACATTTAGTTGCCAGTACCATTATCTCGATTTTAATATCCAAATTTTAACTAAATCTGAGCCAGAAGATAAAAGGCATAAACATTGCACAACAGTGGGCATGAGTAGTAAACAAGATTGGATTTCAAATAAATATACATCATTCCTTTATCTACTTACAGCACTCATACAATAGCATTCAATGACTGGAGTTTCGCAACACGATTTCAAAATCTGTACCCAAAGCTGCACGGTTAGTGGTGAAGTTTGGAAACTTCTCGAGACTTATAGGTTTAGGTTTGCGGTGATATTAAATTTGTACTGGTGTTGTTCAACGGTAACCATATTGATATAATCGCCAGCACTTACTCGTAATTGAAAGACATTTGTAAAGTATAGATAGAATAGAATTTAAGGAAAAAACAAGTCAACGGCCTCGCGACTCTAAAAATTTTTATGCGACTAACATTCAGAGGCTGAGACATTTGGCGCATTGATAGGCTCGAAGTAAGGTCTTTAGTTTCCCCAACAGCTGCAAAATTCTCTAGTGAGCGAGCAAGACGAAATTAAGAATATTTTCGTTGATCAATCAGCCTCAAAACAGCTGCAGTTGATGTATTATTTCTTTTCAAAATTCGCACTATTTCAGAAACACAACATCCACTTTGGTAGTAACCTTGCAATATTTTTCAACGTTGTTGAAGCGAAAATTATTCCATTTCATATCGCGAAATTATAACACTGAGTTGCAGTAAATTCTTTTTGCGGAAAAGAGCTGTCAGTGTCAAATCAGTACATGATTCAAAATAAAACCAATAGATGGCCCACACTTTATTTGGAGGTCAGCTTAAATAATAAACTTTGTCACATCAAACAGAGCGATTATCAACAATTAAAGTGCTTTGGATCCACACGGCTACAATTAGGCCAATTAACTAGGCGCCGCTTGGCTGATGGGGTAAACTTTCACAAAAACACGGCACTGCTGCTTGTACTAGATTTCAAAGTACGGTCTAACACGGTTGCATCACGCTTGGTTCTGATCTAATGCATTAATGAATCTCCTTCCTTTTATAGTCATATCGTGGGCCATTATCAGAAATCGACTTTTCACGCACCGAGTAATAATTCGCTCAAAGCCTGAGCCAGGCTCCAAAAATGATTTGGTACGTAGGGCGGGTGTATTTCTGGTTTCTGGACTGAATAAAATGGGAAACTTCTTCCCGACCAAGTGAATTTTCAGTTCGGGATGACCCAAAATGTTAACAATCAATCACTCTTACTAGCTCGGTCCCAGGGCTCTTCACTACTGTTCCGCACGCCGCCGTGGTAATTAAAGGGCCCTTCCAACAAGATAAACCAATTTGCATATTGAACTTCGTTTGATTCAAACTTTATTGTCAAGACGGTCCATAGCAGAGTAAATCCTCCTCTGATATCTAGTATAGAGGGGTGTGTATTTTCGGTATATAAAAGAGCTCTGCAAAGCTCTTCTCAACAACAACAAGATCGTTGCAGGTTCAGAACGCGCAAGTCCTTCTTTTTACGCTTTTAACAAGGCTCCAGATTCTACGCCATAGAGCAGAACTGGGATGGTAAGGATCTTTGATGAAGCCAGTTTAATCTTGCGAGAGAGGGCTCTGTCACTTGTGAGACTCCAAAAACAGCGATTTTCCGGAGTAGTTCTGGGTCTGATTCCTGAGCTTATTTCGTCTCGGTGCTTATAACCGCGGAGACAAAATAGACAAAAATCTTATTTACATGGAAGCTCTATGACTCTAAATGCTGAGATTGTGGCCAATACATCAGTCGTGTTCGTTCTTTTCTGATGACAGCATGTACTTTGTCTTGTGTTCATTTACCAACAACCCCATTTTAACCACTTACACCCCCTTTCTGAAAAAAAAAAGCAAAAATGAGTTAATTCGTGAATGAAGGCGAAACTAAGTACTCGTATATGCTGTCAACAAGAAAGGACACACATCACCGACGACTCGAACAAAATGTCATAATAGACAGCTCGATTCGAATATAAAAATGGGCTCTTGCCCATCACTGTTTTTTCGCCAGTAAGAAGTCAAGTCAGTCAACGGACACTTTGTAGACTTTATATATATAAGGCCCCTATCATTCCCATCCTGCTTCATTAGTAAAAGCCAATTTCTTTGAGTGATTTTAGGTTCCATTTGCATTGTTGAAATGTGGAGAAGAAGATTTGACAACGATAAAGCCGTACTAACTGTGAAGAAGTAGGCAACTCAGCTACCTTACGCTAAAAATAAATTCGGCTTATCAACTTCTTCACGGTTGGTATGGATATACCAGGCGTACAGTGACAATGGCCTGGTCAAAAAGTGCACGTTATTCGGCTATTTAGATTATTAAGATACAATTTCTTAACATTGACAAGTATGACTTTTTTGTCGAAATTCCACATTGACTATGTAAGAACTCACGTACTGCCAAGTTATTGACATACCACATGTTGTCAATACTACACTTCATACTTCGACAATCACACATTGCTGTCATTCGATGTGCCATGTTTTTTTTCTGGATGGCTTATTTCATAAACATAATTTTCAGGATACAACTTTGAACTTTCACCGACAATTTAAAATTTTTCCAATCAAATTTATATTTCTTGTAGTAGACCTTGTAGAACCCTCTCAATTCCCAAAACAAATCTCGCTAATGGCTCATAAATTCCAGCCGAAATTGCCCATTCCCTGCTCACCAAGCCACGAATCAATCTCTTATGTCAAACATTACCATAAAAAGTACCAAGAAAAATATTTTGCATTTGCCACGATAAATTTATTACTAATTTTTATAAATCGTGCAAATACCTGGCAACCGCTTTTTTAAGCACCTATTCGCATACATCTAGTTGGGGAAAGTCGCACAACCGGAAGAAGTCTCAGAGTTTTTTTTTATTGCGAAAGATTCCCTTTATCTCGACTGATTACACCAACATCTGACTCTTCGTTTGGTCGTCATTGAGTGGCACCTTTTCATTTATAATTATTATTATTATTTTTTTTTTTTTTAACTGTCGACTGAGTCATGGGAGAAATCCTGAGTGTACCTACTGTGTTACCAATAACTTCACCAAAGTGATGTCTCATCTCTTTATGGCATTCGATAGGCGCGTCTGATTAAAAATTCTTTTCAGCCGATTATAAGTCTTAAGATAGAAATCATCATGCAAAATTCGAAATGTTCGAAATGGGAAAAAATAAAACCGTTCTCATATGAACGATCGTTTAATGGGTTTATGGCGAACTGACGTACTGTCGGAAGTCTCACATCCGCACATCACACGCAGTTAAAGTGAAAGCAACTTGAAATTAAACAGCCCGCGTCAATATGGTAACGTTTTGAGCCTTATGGGATATGAGTTTGGCACTTAGCTAATGCCATGGGTTGAATTGAATACGCTCATCGTTTTATGAATAAAGCCGATACTAGACGGGCGACCTTCAAGTGCACATGATGGTAATTTGCATAGTAATGTGTCCGAATTCTTATGCTGAACGCAACCCCAGGCAAGAATGTTGAATTCTACAGTGTTGCATGTAAGAGGGCTTATTTCGAGGAGGAGAGTTTTGGAAAAGGCTTCACCTGCGTACCTAGATTACGAGCTACGGATGAGTGAGAGTGGGAACAAGCTTTTTTGATGTGCCTTAACAAAATTCAAACACGTACAAGATTTTAGTGAAAGTAGAATTTTGCTTGCATGTTTTTTCGAAAACATTTTTTCGTTTTCTTTGTTGGATCTGGTATTTTTGCTTTCGCTTTCAGTTTGCATCTTATTAATTTATGATTAGCACTTTTGAACCTGATGTGCATATAATACAACAGCTGTACTCGTTTTATTAGTGACAAAGTACGGTCTTGACTTTGAGAGAATTATTCATGGGTGACATCGTTAATTATAAATGGACAAGTTGAATTGAATGACTTATAATTAGTATCGTCGCTATTTATTCATATATTTTCGAATCGCCTATTTTTTTTTTAGCGGGTAGGTGTGAAAATCTTCATAGGCACTATGAACCCTTTGCTCATAGTAGTGTGAGATTCTAACTCACTACAACGTCTCCCTTCTTAACGGCTACAACCAAGTTACCTTATTAAGTAGGTGGTTTCCGTTTCAAATAACGTTCGCGTGGGGCAAGTTGCTTTCCAGAAAAGCACCTGCTAGTACCGCTATTATATGCGGATAGTCCTTATAGCGCCAGATCGAATGGTCTCATTCTTTGTAGTCGACGCACTAAGTTTGACCCGTCCAGAGTTTGGAGTATTTTATTATTACAATCACCATGAAGACGAATACGGAGTTTGCGAGCAAATTTCATTATTTCCTCCTCGACGGTAACAATTCTTAAATCTCTGTGGATATCACTGTTTCCAATATACCATGGGGCGTTCAGGATTTCTCTTAGAACTTTGTTTTGTTAGCTTTGGAGAATATTTCGGTTGCTTGGTTTAGTACAACCCCAAAGTTGTATACTGTACGTCCAAACAGGTTTAAGCACTTGCTTATCGATGAGCAGTTTGTTATGTATGCTTAACTTGGAATGTCTTCTTAGCAGCCAGTACATTTGTCTGAATTTATTTTCAAGTTCATCACGTTTCTTCTTAACATGCGGCTTCCATTTCAGTTTTACATCTAATGTCATTCCTAGATACTTTGCTTCATATGCATATGGTATTTGTACCGAGTTAATGAAAATGGGAAGGTTGTTTATTTTCCGGTAAGTAAAATTAACATGAGTAGATTTGGTTTCGCCATATCTTTGTCCATTCGTAGATTTTATCCAAAGCCGTTTGTAGCTTATATCTGTAGCTAAAATCGCCGTGTCGTCCGCGAACGTGGCTACTATGGTACCTGATTCTTTCGGTATGTCACGAGTATAGAGTAAAAACAATACCGGGCCAAGTACACTTCCTTGCGGAATTCCAGCAGCGATCACTTTAAATTCCGAGTATTCGGTGCCATGTTTAACACGAACAATTCTGTTTTCCGGGTACGATTTCAGAATCGTATGCAGCTCTCTCGGAAGAACCTGACATAGCTTAAAATTCAAGCCTTCGTGCCATACATTATCGAAGGCTTGAGACACGTCAAGATACACGCTAGAATATATCTTTTTCCCCTCTAAGGCTTTCTCAATTTCATTCGTAATTCTTAAAACCTGGTCAATTGTGGAGTGCTTAGTTCTAAAACTGACTTGATGATCAGGAATTGAACGTCTCTCTTCTGCCTGGTTTCGGGACCATTATAACTTCGACAACATTCCATTGGGTTGGAACGTTTAATAATCTTAGCGCCGCATTTATAGGTTGGAGTAGTTTGATCAGGGCTTTCTTTGGCTACTCCTTGAGATTTTGACCAGTTATTAAATCATAACCAATGGCTTTGTTATTTTTTAATTTTTTAATTGCTTGGTTAAGTTCTCGTAGCGACGCTGGTTTTAATCTAAAATTATCCTGTGGCGTAATTATATAACAGAACCTTCTGTTAACGCCTGTCCAACAAAAGGTTTAAACGTTTCTTCTAGGTGCTCGGCAAATAGATCCGCCTTCTCTTTATCTCCTTTTGCCCATTCGCCATTATTTTTTCTTATGGGAGGAAATTGTATTTGAGACTTTTTGATTCGCTTCATGGGAGTAATTCGAACTTCTTTCGGCAGTCAGACCTTCGAGATATGTAGAGATATTCCGATTTTTGTATTCTCGTATTGCTTCCTTCAACTTGTTGCATAAGTGGTTTAAGTACGAGTATGTTTAATGCTGGGGACCACGGGATTGTTGCCATCTTTTGCGCGCTCTCCTCTTTTCTCTCACCAGTTCTTTTATTTCTGGCGGATATTTTATTTCATTACTTGCTTTCTCTTTTCTTTTTGGAGTTGGAGTGTTGTTCCAGACGGCGTTCTGCAGGACTTTGATGAATCTGTCGACTTCGTCTTCTATTTCGTTTTGTGTTTTTAGCGACACGTTTAGAACAATATGTTCATTGCAGTAATATCTAAAACCGTCCCAGTTAGTTTTGTTGTTAGTTAATCTAGGCGCCACTTCTTTCTTAATTAAGAGTATGCTTAGTGTCAAAATGACTGGTGAGTGATCTGAGGAGAAATCATAACTTTCCTCGATGTTTGTAGAAATTTTGGCTGCTCCCTTTGTGACAAAGAAGTCTACAAGATCAGGGGTCTTTGTTATATCCGAAGGCCAATATGTTGGTTTTCCTGTCGAGAAAAAGTCAACTTTACATTGCACTCCGGCTTCATAGAGTTGTCTGCCTTTCGTTGAATTACATCTTGAGCCCCAGAAGGTATGTTTCGAATTAAAGTCACCACCAATTATAAAATTCGGTCCGAATGAATCAAAGATACCTTTAAAGATACCTTTCTAGCTTGCATCGCGGGGGACAATAAATGGATGCAATGTTGTAGAGCAGGTGGTTATATTTTACGCGAACCGAACTTAACTGCATTGCATCGCTTTCAATCTTCTTTTAGATATCGCATATAACTTTTATAAGTTGAAGTCATAAATGTTTTTTTTTAGAAAGATTGGTAGATGTTTTGTTACATATGCCTACCGTATACATAGATGCTTAAGAATCAGAACGCCAGTACACGGTCTACGGTGTTTCTCACAGTTTTTGTTTTCTGACTTATGAATATTGTCAAAGTCAAAAAATACTTGACGCGAAATTTTATCAAAACTTTGTTGTGCGTTGCAATGAAGTCTTTTTCTTTTAAACGGAAGATGATTGCAAGAGTACCGCCTATGACATGAATATCAAGATGACTTAGATTCACCAGTGCGTGTAGAGCAGAAGTAGATATGCTAGGCGGATTTGTCTCTTTCTTTCCATAGTGGCAGGTCATATGTCTTTCCTATAGCTTTTTAAGCTGCCAGAAAGTTGACAGATCCGTAAAAATGTTGAGCACGATAGGTTCAGTATGTGAACCTGAAGTATGTGTTCAGTATGAAACGCCAACTGCACAGCTTCGTTATAGAAATAGATCGTAATGTTTTTCGGATCGACCTGAGTCAGCCTATTCAGCTTCCTCTTTCTCGTACAGATAACGGCCTCAGCTTTGACAGTATTGCCTGCACCAATATTTGCGCTTTAAGGCAAAAATTCGCCAGGCTTTATCCGAAAGACATACACGGAAGCGTATACATCAGAACTATAGGTAATAAGTGCATTAATTAGTAAGTCGACTAACATTCACCATAACAGTGCAAAAAGGACATTGACTTGAGGGCTCATCACATATTGGTCATTGTTATCTTATTATTGGTGCGTTATCGAGATCTGCCTGTGTGTAAACGAAAATTGCCATCTTGTGCGCCTTTCATTTTTGCCACTAGATTTTGAAGTGTAATCTTGCAAAGTTAAACGTTAGTAGGCAAATTGTATCTATAACAGATGATGCATTCGCAAAGCAATTTTGTACGAATTATTTCCATGCCTTTCAACATGACGGGAATCAGACTTTTTGGTCTGCAGCTCTTCTTAAGAGGACTTTGACCAACCTGCTTATTTAACCGAGTGCTTCGATTTTCATTTTTCCTATAATTTAATTTTTCTGGGGGCGATAGCTGTCATTTATTCGACTTAAAAAGCTATACAATCTTAAACTATCTAAAACTAAACTTAAATTTAACTTAGACCTAAGGTTGGTTGGAGTGGTGAAAAAGGTCGGATTTGAGGCAGGAAGTTGTGCGTTTTAAGTTAAGGACGATAAAGTTTGAATTGATCTTTCGCATCATACGGGTTAGTTGATAAATATAGGTAGAAGAGACAAGGGGTACGCAGATTACAAAGGGTTTGTGTTGAGGAAGAAGGGTTGCGCAATAAACGTGAACTGAAAGGAGTCGATAAATGATGAGAAAGTCGGCTGCATCTCTGCGTTCCGCAAGAGTGTTTAAAATAAGGTTGAGACGATTTTGGTAGGGAGGCAGAACAAACGGATCGTTCCTGGGTATACCTCGAAGAGTAAATCGAAGAAAACGGCGCTGGATTCCTTCGATTCTCAAGATATGAACACGATGATATGGGGACTTTACTTGGCTGGCGTACTCTAAGAGCGGGCGAACAAAAATAATATAGAGGGCCAGGTGCCATGTGAATTCTTTGTACCACCGTCTTACAAAACCTAGTACCGGGTTGGCTTTAAGAGAAGGTAGAGTCGGAGAGGAGACTCGTGCAGCTTATGTGAAAAGGTGATGGGCTGGTCGTAGCGATGGCGCGATAGTTAGCTCATTGGACTTTCACGCCGAAGATCTGTGGTTCGATCCCCGGCATTACTAACAATTTTTCGAAACGTCATCACCCTTTCGGCTGGCAATGGCAAGCTCCCGAAAGTAAAATTGCGTATAAAAAAGCTAAGGAGTGGCATTCGGATTCGGCGATAAACTGTAGGTCCCGCTAGGCCATGGCACACACAGGGCTGCCAGCGCAAGAGTGTGTATTGTTTTCTTTTTTTTGTTGGGAAAGATATGGATCGCTCCCAAAAATAAAGATGTTCAAAGCTGGTTAAAACGCCGGCAAAGTTGAGCGCTTTTGTCCAATGAAAATTTGGTGCGAACGAGACAAAATAAAAAACTAAATGTAAGATGCCCCGGCAAGTCTAGAATGAGATAGGCTCCGCCGTGTGTTTACACTTCACTGAGGAAAACACTAGTTGAATGAAGCCATTAGTAAAGGGTGAGCCAACAGATGTTGTGGATGATGTGAATCTTTTTGACAGATGTCATGCAATCTCTAGCAATTTCAGTCATGGAGTAGCATTTTTGTTATTCAATCTTATAACGAAAACGGGCCATTTGTAAAAGTAATAGTCCGGAATTCGTGAAATGGTGAAGCATTTCTAAAAAATTCGCCAAAGCATCACTATTGTGAGCGATAAACCGTAGGCCCCGCTCAGATGTGACAAAAATGACAACATAAGCAACACAAATGAGTATCAAGAAGCTTGGCCATACCGGGCTGCCAGCGCCAGTGTTTTTTTTTTTTGATGGACTGGCACCAGATCGAAAAACTATCAAAATCCTGTTGGAGGAGGAAGGAGTCATGGGTGGGGAAATGGTTTTGAAAAATTTGGTATCGTCGGCGTTAACGGACAGACGAGTGTTTGATGATCCTATCAAGATCATTTATAGTTAACATAAAAAGAATAGGACTCAAATGGCTGCCCTGTGGAACTCCAGAGGTGGCCGAAAATGGAGCCGAATGGGCGACCTAAAAACAAACACGGAATGGAACTGGCGATCTAAAAGAGTTTTTCTGGCTGAACACCTCAGTTCAAAATATTTGATTCTGATTTCCAACCTTGGTTTCGTTCTTAGTTAAGACAGAGCATGAACGGCCTTGTCGAGTTCCTCCTTAAAGCTGGTCTACGGCGGATTGCTTCTGTTTTACAAAGGCTAGAGCATTCATCCATATACCTGTGGTCGAATATGTAGGCCACCGACAATGTTGTTTATGTTCTCCCCTTGTTGGGATACAAAAGCTGTTCGCACAGCTTCGTTTCGAACGAAAGCCATTTGATGTAGGAGCATTTGGAATAGATGATAACAAATTCTAGGAAAAGTACTTTACATACAAATCTTTGTTTGATAAAAATTTTATCTTTCTTATTTGCAACATTTTTTAACAATCTTTATTGTTTTTTGCAGGCAGTCCCAGTGAAACAAAGAAGAACATAAGCCAAATGAGTATCCAAACATGTCGAATCTACGAAGAAAGTCACCGATGATGGTTCTGGATCTCAGAATAATACGCGATACCCGATGGGCAAATCTAGTAATAGTAACCTTAGTAGTGTTAAGCTGTTTTAATTTAGTAGCATGTAGCCATAGTGAACGATTTAGCGCACCGTTAAATTCTTCAGAATACGATGATGGATTTAAGCCAATTATTCCTTCCAACTACGATCCAGAATATATAGCGAGGAATCTTTTCACTGAAACGGGACAGTATCGTATATTTTCACCTATTGACAGTGATTTACGCATCACCAATTATCGGCAAAATCCAGAAGTAACGATATCAACAACCACAACAACAGAGAGACCTAAGTCCGACGAGCACTTTGTTTCGATTGCGAAAGTCCGGGAAGAAGATACAAATGAAAATGAATTTTCTACGACAGAAAAGCAACTGGCTTCAACTGAAATCTTTTTAGCGAAAGATCTTAATATACCAGAAGTCATCACCACCGAAGGTGAGAACACTACACAAGAAAATCCTTCCACTAGAGAAGATACCGAAACAAGTGTGGTTGAGGATGACAAAAATGACTTTCTTGATACAGCACTTCGATCAGAGTTAAAGGGTCTTGAAGACCTTCTTCTGTCTTACTTAAGTGAATTGTTTGTGAGCAAAAAAGTCACAAAACCAGGAATTTCGGTAGAAATAAATGAACAGAAAGAAGCAATTGAGACAGAAGATGACCCAAGTGACAGTAATTTAAGCCGGAATTTAAAAAGACTTGTAAGATCAGCTGTGGTTAAAGTACCTCTACCAAGAGCTGTGGAAACCGGAAGACTTTTCTTCATTTCAGGTTAGTCTGCCTAACATCTAACCATTGAAAATCAAATCATTACACTTCGTTACATTTTTGTTTTAGGATTGAAGAAAATACTCTGGCCAATATTTATTGGAATTCAAGTCATCAAGTCCATATTGTTTGCTTTATTCTTGCCAAGTATCATAGGATCGTTGGGTAAAATTGCTAGTCAAGGTAAGTCAGTTCGAATTAATATGTAGAGTTAATTCTACTCACTTATTTCTACTTCTTTTGTTCATTTCTGCGATCCATCTGTTTACATTGAAGCTATTTACAACTGATTAGGTGCAACATTCACACCTAAAATCGGCTTCATTTCCTGGGGTAGTTCTCGGAAGAACTTCTGTTATTGAACTAGTTATTGGAAAGACCTTTTTCCCTTCAAACCACAATCATTCTCTCGAAGAGCTCATAGTGTTTTCAGCCTGGATAAATTTTAGGTTTGGTAGGGTTTATCATTCCTAGAGGTTACAGAAACTGCATCTTATATTGCTAATATTTATTTTATTTATTTATTAAAAGTCTAAAAACCGGTGACGAGTATCCGACCAGGGCGCGGAACCCCCTAAACTCTTCAATTCTCTACATGTTACATTTTCAAATCCTGAAAAGGATTCGAAGATTTTCTTAGCCATTATGGCTGACGACTATGCTCGTCATGTTTTGACTTTTTCGACAACATCTACATTTTGATATAAATCATAGAGTTCAGCGTGTTATCTCTCATGAAACAATTTATTTGGCAAGTAATTGTTCCTTCAATATCTGCTCTGTATTCCTTACTAAATATAGTATATATTGAATGAAACTGCAACGACCCCTAAATTGATGTAGCATCTCATCGATTGTAGTATATTTGCTCAAATTGAATGATGACTTGCAGTTGTCGACGAAAGCTTCTAAGAAGTTTATCAACTGTCCTCCTTTCGATTCTCAGAAAACAGGTAATAAAGATAAATCGCTTACAACTCATGTCAGCTCTTGTAATCTGAATTTAGGTACCGTCGCTGGAAAATATCTCCTTCACATTTGCATAGTTTGATTTTTGTATACCGATCAAATACAATAGATCCAAGTAAGCCATAAACTCAGCCATGTCAATGTTCTTACAGTTCCGATCGCTAGAATATTGGTGGTCAACTCTCAGCTGATTGATATACATATTTTGTGTACTTCAAAATGTCATCAATCACAGAACTATTGATAATTTGAAAAAAAACAACTAGTTCATTTTCAATGGCAAGAGCTCATTGAGTCAGGCCAGCGGATACTGTGACTAAGATTATCTTTTTAGTGTTCCTAGAGATATGGCATATTGTCTTACGCCATTTAGTTGCTTTGCTTTCTCTAATTGAAAATTCTTCCTGCACTCTCACCTATCCTTCTTCATTCCGTAGTACCCTCTTCAATTTGTTGCTCGATTTTTTCTTCCGAAAATTCGCTGGCACTCGAGGGCGGGAAAGTCTCCACATATTGCTCTGGCGCATCAAAAATATTTTGAGCCATTTTTTTAGCTCATTTTGTTTAATCGGCCTACGTGCCAATAATAAGCAAAAAAGAAATAAATAAATTTACCTTCTTGAGTGTGCGCGTGTCGTAAAATTTACGTTTAATGGAAATTTCCAAAATATCAATAAAAGAAAAAAATGCTTTTGTTCACACCCGGTATGTCTGTAGTTTAGAGAGACAGTAGCCTTCGAATAACTCAAAGCTCGATACTCTCAAGTAATTGGTAAAAGTAGGGAAAGCGATTAACCGTAAATTTCGTAAATTTTACGACAGCGCGCCTGCTGGGAAAATTTCTCTTAACATTTCTTAGATCGCACTTAAAGCCTATGACGATACCTTATGAACGACTAATGATGACAATGCCGTCAATATTTTTTGGAATGCATTGGTTTTTCGTGAATTTCGTATGGATTTTCCAGTCCACAGAAATGACAATTTTGTTTATTTACGTACCCATGCACCCAAAAATGGGATTCATCGGAAAATAACAAATTCGATAGCAAATTGTCCTGGGGATCCAACATCCAGTTAACAAAACGGCGATGTCGGAGGTGGCCGAAAGACTTCAATTATGGTGTAATTTGGATCAAATTTTTTTGACTTTGGCGACGAATTGCAGTGCTAGCTGGTTTTGAACACTTTCGTTCACAGTAGTGATGTTTTGGCGTGTATGTGCTGGACGAGCATGCTGATATGGAGTTTGACACGTTACCGAACGACTTGTTTTTAAAAATGCTTCACCATTTCACGAATTTCGGACTCACGAATTTTACAAAATGCTACTTTTACAGATGGCCCATTTTCGTTGCAAGATTGAATAACAAAAATGCGACTCCATGATTAAAATTTCTAGAGATTGTATGACAAATGTTAAGAAGATTCACATCTCCCACACCATCTGTTGGCTCACCTTTTACTAATACCTTCATTCAACTAGTGTTTTCCTCAGTGAAGTGTAAACACGCGGCGGAGCCTATCTCATTCTAAACTTGCCGGGGCATCGTACATTTAATTTTTTATTTTGTCTCGTTCGCAGCTTTCATTGCCGGCGATTTTGCCACCTGAAGGTATAAAAACAAGTTGCTTTCTACATCTTTATTTTTGGAAGCGAACTGCTTCTTATGATTGCATAACTTTAAGAGGTACTACAAGGTCAAAATCCCTTATTTTGTTGAAGTATCAATCGAAACTATGCCTTTTAACTAATCCACCGAAGAAGTTTTCACTACCGAAACTTGCTTTGAGGTCTCGTAGTACTTTTTTTTGCATCAAACTTCGGTTAGCTCCAGTTGCAAACTGGATTATAAGCCAGTTACCGCAGTGGCACTTAGTGAGCCAGTTCCCCTGTAGAAAACCCCTTTCACTAAAAATTAGTTTAAACTGTCAGTAACCCATTTTAGACATTTTAAATTTGCCATTGGTAACGATATCTTTCCCAACAAAAATAAAAAAAAGCACTGTGGCGCTGGCAGCCCAGTATCAGCCATGGTCCAGCTTCTTGACACTCATTTGTGTTGCTCATGTTGTCATTTTTGTCACATCTGAGCGGGGCCTATGATTTATCGTCGAATCCGAACGGCACTCTTAGAAGCTTTTTCATAGGCAATTTTACTTTCGGGAGTTTGTCATTGCCCGTTGAAAGGGTGATGACAATTCGAAAATTGTTGGTGGTGCTGGGGATCGAACCACGGACCCTCTGTGTGATAGTCCATTTCATCTTCATTTTCATTTTTAATGCATTTTTATTTCAAAAATTGAATAACTCTTACATGCTAGGCAAAAATTGCTTAAAAATTAGCTTAAATATTGATATAACTTAATTCGTGCAATTTGTGGATCCAATCCCAAAAGAACTGCGCCGGCTTGGCAGCCAAGAATGAATCAAGCCAATTTTAGATATTCTGCTCTGATGTGAACCGTATTTCAGTGAGGGCGTTCTGCATCGACCGGAACAAATGTTAGTCAGAAGGGACAAGGTCTGGGCTATAAGGCGGGTGGAGTAAGATGGAAAATTATTGCCCCGTGTCTGATCGCATATTCCGGGCGTTTTTCGGCTACTGCTCTCTTCAAACGGATTAATTGTGTTCGGTAGCGTTGTCCATTGATGGTTTCACCCGGTTTTACCAGCTCATAATACAGCACACCCATCTGATCCCACCAAATACAGAGCATTACCTTCGCGCCATGGATATTCGGTTTTGGCTGGTTGGCCGGGTTTCACATATGATTTTTTGCGCTTGGGGTTGTCGTAATGGATTCATTTTTCATCACCAGTAACAATCCGATGCAAAAATGACTTCCTTTTGTGGCGTTCCAGCAGTAATTCGGACTTGCAAAACCGCCTTTCGACGTCTCTCGGCTTGAGTTCATGTGGAACCCAATTTCCTTGCTTTTGAATATATTCAGCTGCTTTTAAACGTTTTGAAATGGCTGCTTGAGTGACACCCTTGTGTTTGGCAACAATCTTCATAGAGTAATGCTTCCAGTTCTTCATCTTCAAACTTTTTTAGCTGCCCAGGACGTTCATCGTCTCCCAAGCCAAAATCACCACTTTTAAATCGTGCAAACCAATTTTGACACGTTCAATCAGCTAGCGCATGTTCACCATACACTTCCACCAAAATACGATGCCTTTCGACAGCAGTTTTTTTCATATTAAGAGAAGAACTCCCGCAAAAACACTTTTTCAGGCACAAAGTTGGACATATTTGAGTGAAAAAAAATATTGTTGTTTACGCTTCAAATGCATGACATATACTGAAATGACGTACAATGACAGTAGCTTTCCAACGCATATTCCAATGGAATAATACAAGTTACGCCATCTCTTAAACTCTTAATAGGTTTGCCCTATTGTACAAGATCTCGCTAGGAAAGAATTTTATGTACTCAGACTCTGGTGTTCTGTATAGGCGAAGACAAGCCCTAAGGCAAGCCCTCTCAAACACCCGTATCTTTTCCAAAAGACTTGCTCTCACCTTAAACCACACTGGACAACCAAATACAAGCATAGGCCGAATAAAGGCCATGTAGCAGATCACCTTTGCCCTCGTATCGAGTTGCCTGCTTTAAAACAGTCCCTTTGTAAGGGCAAAAGCACCTTTGGCTTTGGCCAGAGCAACATCTATACGTTGTTCAAATATAGATATTGATATACCCAGATCCCAAGGTACGAGTATCTGACTATATTTCCACAAACAAGTGGCTGCTTGTGTTGTACCACGATCTGAAACTTTCGCCAATTTTTTCTGTTATCTGCAAAGGTCCGAGAAAAAGGCATCCTAAAAAGAAAGGTTTCCGACTTCTGAAAGTTGATCTTAAACTTCCAGTCCTCGCAATATCTTTTAATTTTATCAAAGTCACGTTGCAAAAGAATATTGATGACCTCAACCTTTGGACCTGATATGTACGCAATTAAGTCGTCTGCGTACGCTATAACATGGTGAAGCGAACCTATTAGATCACTTGTGTAAATGTTGAACAGGGTCGGCGAATGGACCGCACCTTGTTGCAGACCATTTTTAATGTAAAATGTACGATAAACTGTCTATCTGTGAGCATATTGAAAATAATATACAGCAGTGGTTTACTTATGCCCAGTCTGTTCAGCTTGTAGAAGAGTCCCTCTAACCATATGGTATCAAAGGCCTTCTCCAATCAATCTTGGAGATAGCTATGAACGTGATCAGTATTTTACGGCTAATTCTTTCATGTTAAGCTCGTATACATGATTGATGCGTACAAACATTGAGTTTCGCTATGTTGAACCCATTCTTACAGTATTTAGCCATCATTATATACTCTCTTAATTTTCTCCGATTTTGGCAGTTATTTATTGCGAGTTTCTATATCTCCGGAAGGATTTGTTTCGAACACGAAGGTGAACAGGGCAGCACTCCTTAAATTTCACATTTTTATAGTGAAATTTGATGACTGCTTCCAACAGTAACTTTGGAATGTGGGTGCCAAACATTTACATCCATTCTTTCGTAATTTCTTACGTTCCATCGAGCAGATTTCGCAAATTCTGCATAGAAATATGCTTTTTCGACTTACGAGTATATTGTACAAAGAGAGACCGCGTCACATATTAATATCGAAATTTTATATATTTTTACAAGTGTTGCCTTCCTTATTCAACTAATCTTTTATTTTGCTATAAATCCACTCTGGTAGTGTGAGCTTAAACTGGAAAGTAACTAATAGATTTACACTTTTATACTAAAGGCTAAATCATCAGTTGATATATATAGAAATTAACATAACTCCAATCACGTGTACGATGCTCAGCTTAAGGTAGCAATATTTTTTTAGATCGAAATCTCACTCCAAATAAAAGTAATTGCAATGCACACACAGCAAGTGAACGTGCATGAAATCTAAAATCCATTTCAAAGGAAAATTTAAAATATTTCTCACATGGGTACTTGAGTCACTCAAGGTAAACATATTGTATTATGCATATAAAGTCCTCTGCATACCTGCAAGTAGATGGAATATTCATAAATTCTTTCTATTTATATTTCTTCTTTGGAATGCTTAAAATAAGCCTTGACAACTCAGTATTTCTAAGGTTCTCCTTCACCAATTTCAAGTATGAAAATATGTTTCAAGTGGAAGGCCACACAAGAAATTGTATGATTGCAAGCAAGAGGAATTTCTAGCAAATGTAAATACAAAAGGGATCTCTTTTAACTCCCTATGTTTTCCAATCATTGCATTTCTTTCAACATTTGTAATACGATTTCTTGTTTATTTAAAATGAACTCCACCAGAAAGATTTTGCTAGGTTTACTCGGCTATTTTGCAAATATACCAAAGTTTGAAGCATCACAAATTCAGTGATTGTTTGCTAAGGAATACTATAGTACTACAAAATATTTTTGTTACTGAAAATAGGAGGGCTGCACAATTTTAAAATATCTGTTCACTGTTAACTAATTTACACCTAATACAAATATTTAGTCATCAATGTATGTAGAATTTCCTTCATTAGACAACACTTCTGCCCACCTCTTATGCAATTTCTTAATGCCGCCACAAAGAGAATTGTTTGGCGTTGACAAAAAAAATTCCTCAAGATGTCCTCCTTAGGTACTTAGCCCTGAGATCTCCTGGAAATCTGTATTTTTTCCAAACCGAACTCCTATTACAATTACAGTGCAGGTGGTCGCAGCTATACTCGTATGAGGGCAAGTGTAATCCTGATGGAATAGAACACCGTTTCGATTAATCATACTTGACCGTTTTTAGTGTCGACTTTATTTTGCCCAGCTGTTGACAGTAGAATTTTGCTGTAAAAGTTTGCGAACGGAGGCAATACCTGAAAATGGATTATTCCCTCAGCACCCAACCCACTATACAGATGGTAAAAACTTTAGTGGGTGGAGTCCATTAGTGGAAATGCTGTGGTAGTCGGTTTCCTGGGTTAAGCAATGTTATTGTAGAGAACCCATTTTTCATTCCCGGTAACGTTCCGGTTGAAAAAACAGCTCTGGATGGTGACGCGGAAGAAGGGTAGTGCAAGCTTAGACTCTTTGGTATCTATTTTCCCAAATTTATGACTCTCCCCATATTTATTGTCGATAGATAACTATCACAGAGGGGTTTCTTTCAACCGACTGTGGGCTTTAGGAGTTTATCATCTATACAATAGTCCTTCTAATCGCGCAGTACCTTTGTTGAAACCTGTTTGTTAAAACCTATCATATGTAATTTTGATGAGAAACTTGAGACAGTTTATGTACCTAATAGGTAGTTTTTTCAGAAAGTAAACCTAAGGCGCGTTGTATGGAAAACGTGTGCTGGTCGAAAATCCTTCTATCAATTTGCATTCTAAAGGCTTTTCCCTAGCACCAATGAAATTACATCTAACTAGCCATGCGATGTCGTACCAGAGTTTTATCAGAGGAAGGTGCAAATTTGAAGGTCAAGTGTTAGACGATTTGATTTTTCTTTTCTTTTCTTAGTGCACTTGGTAACCCTCGAAGAGAATGGCAAACTGTAAATGGTATTCTAAATAACAACAATTCAAACATGACTAGGTCCATTCTACTGTGCAATGATGGCATCACCACTGATGATCCAAACACAGTTTGTGATATATTCAATAGACATTTATCTACAATTGGTATGGTGCCTTTTACTAATATTGGCTCTTCGTACTGTAGTCATTGTACTTAATCTAACCTAGTCAACGACAGTGTTCATAGAATAAGCTTCTTCTTTGAAGAATTTACTGGCTACAAAGTTATCAACTCCCTTAATAACTCGAATGCATGTGGCCATGATGGTATTTCAAATCGTGCACTCAAAAATATTGCACTTAATATTACTGATGTGCTTGCTTATATTTTCAACCAAAGTGTTTTTAGTGGAGTTTTTCCTGAAAAACTTAAGCATGCCAATGTGCTACCTCTATTCAAAAAAGGTAATAAAAGTGACAAAAATAATTATAGGCCCATTTCGCTACTACCTTTAATTTCAAAAGTCTTTGAAAAAGCTATGAAAAACAGAGTGCTGGCGTATCTAAAAAAATTAACTTTTTTACTAAAGCACAATATGGATTTAGGGAAGGTATGTCAACAGAAGATGCTCTCTTGGAATTTTGCTCCTTTATTTATAAGGCTTTGGATGACAAAAAATGTTGTGCTGGACTCTTCGTGGATATAACCAAAGCTTTTGACATGGTCAACCATCGTACCCTGCTTCATAAACTCCACTGCATTGGTTTTCGAGGGTTTGTTTATGACTGGTTCGAGTCTTATTTGAAGGATAGATCCCAACAAGTCAAGATAAATAAAACATATAGCAACCCATCAAACATTAATATTGGTGTGCCCCAAGGTTCAGTTTTGGGCCCAATATTATTCCTCATTTACAGAAATTCCTTATTTAGTCAACCTTTTAAAGGTAAACTCATAGCGTTTGCGGATGATCTTGGCATCGCTTATAGCACACCTAGTCTCCTTAATCTCTCTGCTGACATAAATTACGATCTAAATCTTTTAAAAATGTGGTTTGCTGTGCACGAGCTAGTAGTTAGCCTAAAAACTAAAGTTGTGCACTTCACTGTCTGTCGCGTTATATTTCAAGATTGTAACTTTATCTTCCATTCAAAAGACTGCGACAGACTCAAATTATCTAACTGTAAGTGCAAGTTGACGTCAACAAGTGCACTTTTCAATGCTAAAAATCCCTGCGGCACTCACTGCTTCAAAGTTGAATCTGTTGAAGAGTATAAATATCTAGGTGTTATTATTGATCAAAATATGAGCTGGACTAATCATATCCTAGCTTTAAAGCAATGCCTGCGTTATACAGTTCGATTTTTATCTTCTCAGAAACTTTCTTAATGTTAAGACCATAAAAACAGTGTATTTCGCTCAATTCCAATCCAATCGAAACTGCAGTATGGAATCAGTTGCTGGGGTGGTGCGTATCAAACAAAACTTCAGCAGCTACTTGTATTACAAAAGTCTGCATTAAGAAGTATTTTTAGATAAAACCGTTTTCACTGCCTATGTTTAGAACGCTGAGAATTCTACCTCTAAAACATTTGTATTCTTACAAAGTTTTAAAAATATTTTTTATAAGAGGAGGCTACTTCCGAAGTCGTATTTCGGAAAACCACAATTTGCGAAGCAATTCAATGAACTTTGTTAACATTCCCACTTTTCGCACTACACTGCATAAAAACTTCTACTCCATAGTTTCCTTTAAATTATTTAATAAACTCCCTTCACATGTTCGCGTAATAAGACACATTAGAAGTTTTTTAAATGAAGTTAAAAATTGGCTTTTTGGTTTTAACCATGATGAAATCAATGTTTTGTTGTGATTAATAAATTTTTTGTACTGATTTTTCTCAATATTTCTACTCCTTAGCTCTGTTATATTTCTAATTTTGTATGTACTGCATTGCTTTTTCGATTTTTTAAAATCTTATCCCCAAACAAAAAACGTAATTTTTTTTTTTTTTGAACTGACATTTTCACTATTTATCATCTTTAAATATTAATGCCACTACGTACTCATAGTTTAAGAATATTTATAATCATAATTGTAAATACCAATGAATTTATGTAAAAAAGAAAGAATACTGAAATAAATAAATAAATAAATAAATTTGCAAAGCCATCGATTTGGTGGCATATTGTTCTATGTTCTGCATTTGGAATTATTAAAAGGACACATCACTCCAACGAATTGATCTATGATACTATATCTGAATATGTAGCCTCGTGGTTCCCAATGGTCTCTTCATTTTTCGAAAAAATTTTTTTAAATAAATTGGAAATTTTTGACCAAAGGACCCAGTCTAATGCAATGTTGCAGGCATAAATTTCCCATAGAAAGATGTCCGAAACAAAAATCCTTACGAAGGTAGTTTTCGACAGCTTTGGCTGAACTAAATTTCTTTCCATAAAAACCGTCCTGAAGGTACCGAGACAGATGAAAATCTGAAGGAGCAAGGTCTGTGGTATACGGTGGGTGCTGGAGGATTTTCCATTTCAACTCCTTCAGCGTTTGCAACTTTTGTTGGGAAATATTTGGCCTGGCGTTTTCATGGTGGGAGGTGATGCCTTTTCGGTTAGCCAAAACCGGCTGATTTTCTTGAAGCTCAGAAAATTGCTCACAGTACTCATTTGCCGTGACTGTTCCGCTTGGTGAAAGAAAATATTGCCCCTGGAATATTATTAAACAGATAAAATTCATTGAATGCAATACAGCTTTTCTGACGAGGTCAGCACCCTCTGCTTCCTTTTAGGTCCTTTTTCGGTGCCAGTTGGAATACAGAATCTACTTATTAAGCCTCTTAGTTATTTCGTGTGTTGAAATCTCCAGGTTGTTTTTTACTAAGGATCGCACAATATCGTCATCGATCTCGGAATACCGTACATAATGGCGTTGATCGTCCAATTTCAATTCACAGTTCCGAAATCATCCAAACCACTTTTTAACGATCCTTCGAGCAGGAGCATCATCTGATTAAACGCTCTGAATGTTTTTTTTTCGTTGTAGTTTCAACACTCACTTCTTTTCGAAACACGTACAGCATTGCAGTCTGAAGGTGTAACTTTCGTTCTCCATAAAAGAATTGTTGTTTTGACACACAGTTTGTCTCAACTCAAAGGGATCTAGGGATCAAATGACTTCTTATGTCACGACCTATTAACTGTCCACTAAACAAACAGTAGTTGCGTCATACACCAAACTTGCCGCCACATATGAAAATCGGGCACGAACTTTTGCATCGATCCAATATATAGAGCCATCTGTAGATATGGTACTCGTATTCTTGCGGCACTCGTCGGACTGTGCAGAATGACGATGGAGAATACTCTCTGCTCCGAGACTTCAAATATCAAAAAAGCACGGGCTACCATATAACTTTCTTAACATCATGTATTAAAAGTCTGGCCAACATTTGTATCATTAACAGAAAGCAGGGATCTTTCACTACTACGTTTGCAATTAACATGTGTACATTTTAATTCCGAAAGTAAGATTTTCATTTTGAGGTAATGGGCTTTACATGGGTAGCAACAACGAGCACTGTGAAATGTACACCCACATCAACTTGATCAGAAAAGTGCACATCAGTTTCGTTAGATCGTTTAGAAATCTGAAGTGGATCGAAATTTATGCTACAGTCGAAGAAGTCTTGATATCCTGATGTGAATAGCAGTGCAGTAGATAGACCACATACCAGTAGAAGAGGACTTCAGCTACTGCAGCTACCTCGGATAATCAGTGCAGTAGATAGACCACATACAAGTAAAGGCGACATCAGCTAACGCAGTTGGCAAAAACAGCGAGAACCGGATTTTTGCGCCATATACCTATAGTACAATAATTTTAAACGGCAACTGGCCTGCATGCGTAAGGTGTTCCCTTCTCAGAACATTGAAGGCTTAATATATTCTAAAACAAACTTGTCTGGAATAAGGCCAAGGTTTTTGTTTAAAAAATACTATTATTACTTACATCATTACCTAGATGCAGCTACAGTTCAAGGTATACCTGGGCCTCAACTAACAAGCCTCTCCAGTTGGCTAACTCGACACTTCGGGTCGGAAAATTCGCCCTACACGTCATATCCATTTCAGGCAACTGAAAAGCAGTTTTCTGATTAGATCGAGCTTAACGCTAACAGATTTGAGATAAAATAACTTAAAATGATTGTACATTAACAAGTATATCCGAACATACTCGTATTATACGATATGAAAAGACATCATGAATAAACAATGAGCACTATGCCTTTTTTTTACTAATCTAGTCCAATTAAGGCACATGGAGACAGTGCAGGGCACAGTGGAATAAGAGGATATTACTAACATATCTAAGTGCCATTTCATTTGCATTATAACGAATTTTTTAAAGCACTTTTGTACTCTTACTTAAGGAACGGCTGAACTAGAGAAATATAAGCACACTTAAAAGGATATGGGCTTGAAAATTCAGCGCACGTTCGCTTAAGAAAACCCAGCATTGAATTTGCCTTAGCAACAATATAGTCTATGTAAAAATAAAATGTAAGTTTCCAATCAAAAACTACACCTATATCAGTTTTTTTCAGTTCTTCGAAAAAGACTAGAATCGAAAATTATATTGTAATAAATAACAGGCAATAATGTATGGCACAAAGAAAAACAGATAAACTTCCTTATGTTTGAAGTGAGTCGATTAATTTAACACCGATGAACTGCTATGTTTAGATCATCCGAACTGCACTCCTTAGAAGCTCTTTCGTAGGCAATTTTACTTTCGGGAGTTTGCCATTGCTCGCCGAAAGGGTGATGATGAAATTGTTGGCGATGCCGGGGATCGAATCACGGACCCTCTGTGTGATAGCTCAATGAGCTAACCATCGCCACCACCAATTTTGACATACTGCCTTCTATTTTGGAGGTAACTCGAAATCTATTGAAGAAGTGTTGAATGAATGCCAAATGATTTTAATTTCTTTATAAGAACTCTATGACATACTGTATCTAAAGCTTTTCTGAAATCGGTAAAAACAACATCAACCTGATATCCTGATTCAAAAAGGATATTTTACAAATAGCGTCAAGTTGTTTGAAGTGGATCTACTCGATACAAATCCATGTTAATGCAATGATATCTGTTCTTCAATTGCGAAATAAAGATTTTTTTGTTACTATTTGGGAATAGTTGAAAGTTAAGATATTCCACGAACTATAAATTAGTATTTCCATTCAGGTAAGAATGAGGCAAGAGTTCAGTATAAGTTGAAAACTAGTCATGATCAGAAATAAAAGAAAGATTAGAATGACCAACAGAAATAGATTCAAGAAACTTAGAAAAGAGCTCAGGGGTTGAATCAGTGCTACAAGTGTCGGTACCTCCAAATTCATTCAATGCTTTGTTTTTGGCATTCTTTAAGTTAACTAATCTTTCGTTCTGCTTTCCGTGTGGAAAGATATATCGATCGATATATTTTTTAGTATTGTTGATTCCGGCGGTATAGATTTGCTTTACCGACTCTTTTAACACTTCCTGCGGAAGAAATAACGTTATCGACGTTTGAATTTTAAAAATAGCGGTTTTTGTAAAATCGGAAGATATTGAAAGAATTCAAAAAATAAAATAAAACAAAATGGAAGTGATGGCTTTTTTAGATTCAGATAATGATAGTGATACTGGTGACTATGTTTTAAGACGTGAGCGTAGGATTTTGCGACGCAGTGCAGCTGATATTTTGTAAATGACTGACAAAGAGTGAGTTTAATACAAAAAATTTATTTCCACTGGTCTAAGCTCAGTTTAAGTTTTCAGCGCAACTTTCGCCTTAACAAAATTGCATTCCAATACGTGCTTATGGGACTGGAGCATTCGCTAAGAATAAGACAAGGCGCACTTTCTACCAAAGAAAAGTTGAAAGTTGACTGCCTGTTTACGCTTTTTGGCGAAAGGCAGCTTTCAGCACGGCATTGGAAAAGACTTAAACCTCAACATTGCGCAATCCACATTTTCGCTAGTGCTGTCAGAGGTGTTTGAATCATTAGAAAACACTCTTTGCACCAAATGGATATCCATTAAAATGAATGTGGACGAAGAGAGGGAAGCTAAAGCAAACTTTTTCCAAAAGTGTGATTTTCCGGGTGTAATAATGGTGGTTGATGGAAGTCATGTGTGTATACAAGCGCCTAGTGATGACAAACACCAATTCTATAATAGAAAGGGATACTACAGTATCAATGTAATGCTCGTAAATAGATCTTCTTCGATGGTATGTTGCTATTTTAGGTATGTGATGACAAACAAAGAATCCAGTATGTTTCGTCGCAGTACCCTGGAGTTGCCAGGACTCTCATATATTGGAAATAAATGGAGCCAAAACCTTTTTTGCCTCAAGCTTTATGAATGGCATTAATATGTTAATATTAGTTAGTTTAGTTTTAAGTGCATTTTATTTTACTTATCATTACGACTTACATTCTAACAGAAAATGCTTAAATGCTAGCTTAAAATTACTAAACAATCTTATACTAACTTACTGGCCCTACACAGGCACTCTAAGCTACTCTAAATTCTTATATCTATGTCTATCGACTTAATTTACATTTTATTTATGACTACTTATTTTCTATACTTAGGCTAAGAAAAAAATTGTTATGGAAAAACATAGCATATGGACATTATTTTTTAATTTTTATAAAAACTTAATATCTAACTAAAAATAAACCTTAGTCTAGCTAACCTACATACACAATACACACATATAAACACATAGACATTATTCACAATAATATACATATATTAGTATATACAAAGGTATATACTAATATATATATATTTTTTTTAAATGCTAACCTAAACCTATGTAAGCTGGCCATCTCTATTTACAAAGCAAATAGATTGGTCAGCTCTACCTCATTAGTGAGGCTGGTCCGTGATTGACGGAAACGACGACAAAACATCTTCCCCATCATTCAACCACCAGAAATGCTGGTGCTGCCGAACGACATCCCTCTTATCGCGATTCCCCACCGCAATGCTGAACCTGAGACGATCCACCCTGACGTGTGCGATGTCTCTGTTGTAGTTGAGTCGCCTGTTCCCAGCTGTCCGAGCGACATGGAAGATTAACGGGACTGCTGATCTATCCTGGATCAACCCTATCTGATCAAAGTAGAGGAATGCTTCCGGTGGAACGAAGCCGTTGTAGCGCATACTCTCGTGATAAAGGTAATTGGGGTAGTAAGCCCCGGATATCAGGTTATTCGTCGAGGCCATTGCTCTTGCAATGTGCCTTCGAGTCAGCTTAATTACGAAGTTGTCCACTCGTATTAGCTTCACCCTGTTGTAAAGGACCTCATTAGGATAAAATTTTTTGTACTCCGACTCTGGTGTTCTGTACAAGCGAAGACAAGGCCTAAGACAAGCCCTCTCAAACACCCGAATCTTTTCCATTAAGCTTGCTCGTACATTGAACCACACGGGACACCCAAATACCAGCATGGGCCTGATAAGGGCCATGTAGCAGATTATCTTTACCCTCGCATCGAGTTGGCTGCTATAAAACAGTCTCTTTGTGAGGGCAAAAGCGCCTTTAGCTCTGGATAGAGCAGCATCTACATTTTTGTTAAAATACAGAAACTGATCTAGCCAAATCCCAAGGTATCTGACTACATTTCGACAGGCAAGAGGCTGTCCGTGTTGTCCAATGATCGAGAACTTTCGCCAATTTTTTCTGGTATCCCTAGAGGCTCCAGACAACGGCGTCCTAAAAAGAATGGTTTCCGACTTCTGAAAGTTGATTTTCAACTTCCAGTCATCGCAAAATCGTCTTATCTTATCGAAGTCACGCTGTAAGAGAGTATTAATGACCTCAATTTTTGGACCTGTTCTGTACGCTATCAAGTCATCTGCGTACGCAATAGTATGGGGAAGTGAACCTATCAAGTCGCTTGTATAAATGTTGAATAGGATCGGCGAATTGACGGCGCCTTGCTGAAGACCATTTTTAATTTGAAATATTCCAACAGAAGTCACATCACCATTTTTCACGATGAACTGTCTGTTGGTTAGCATATTATAAAGAATGTACAAGAGTGGTTTACTGATCCCCAGACCAGCCAGCTTGTAGAAAAGACCTTCTAACCATACAGTGTCGAAAGCCTTCTCCAAGTCAACTAGGCAGGCACCAGTACACAGTTTTTTGCCTTTATTCCATTGGATATCGGAAACCAGTTAAGACGCAGCATGTGAGATACGAGGGCGGGTCAATAAGTCCGTGACTTTTGGATTAAAACACAGATTTTTTTATAAAAAAATAATTTTATTTTTCAACGTAGTCTCCCTTGAGCTCTATACACTTTGTCCAACGCTTCTCCAATTTTTTTATCCCTTCCAAAAAAAATGATTTGTCGAGGTCCTCAAAATAGGCCTTTGTTTGCGAGATGACTTCATCATTGGAGTCAAATCTTTTTCCACCAAGCCATTTCTTCAGGTTTGGGAACAAGAAGTAGTCGCTCGGAGCCAAATCTGGAGAATAGGGTGGATGAGGGAGCAATTCATAGCCCAATTCATGGATTTTTGCCATGGCAACTGCACATGTGTGCACCCTTGCATTGTCTTGGTGGAAAAGAACTTTTTTCTTGGCCAAATGAGGTCGTTTTTTTTTCAAATCGTCATTGAATCGGTCCAATAAGTTGGCATAATATTCCCCATTGATTGTTCTTCCCTTTTGAAGGTAGCCAATGTGGATTATCCCGCGTGCATCCCAAAAAACAGTCGCCATAACTTTATTGGCTGACAAACCCACCTTGGCCTTCTTTGGCGCCGATTCACCCTTAGAAACCCACTGTTTTGACTGTTGTTTGTTCTCTGGTGTGTTGTGATGGATCCAAGTTTCGTCCACGGTTACAAAACGGCGCAAAAACTCCTCCATATTGCGATTAAACAACGCCAAACCTTCCTGTGAAGTTGTTACACGATTGCGTTTGTGGTCGACTGTGAGCAAACGCGGCACCCATCTTGCGGAAAGCTTTCTCATGCCCAAGTGATCATTCAAAATTGAAACCACTGAGCCATGCGAGATCCCTACGGCTTCCACAATCTCTCGCACTTTCAATCTTCGGTCGGCCAACACCATATCGTGAATTTTTTCGATTGTTTCGGGTGTAGAGACCTCAACTGGGCGTCCAGGACGTTCGGCATCTTCAGTGCTTGTACGGCCACAACGAAATTCAGTAAACCACTTTTTTACCATTGAAATCGATGGTGCAGAGTCCCCATAGTATTTATCAAGCTTAGCCTTGGTCTCGGTAATGGTTTTCTTTCGCAAGAAATAATGCTTAATAAGCACACGAAATTCACTTTTTTCCATTTTCTCCTCAAATTTGTGAGTAGTCTGATAAAAATAGCTGTCAAACACAAACTAACTGACGCAGCAAGTTTAAATTTTGACAGGAGTCAACTGACAGATGCCTGTTGACAGGAGCAGTGTTGCTGTTTCAGTAAAGAGGTCAGAAATTCAAAAAGTCACGGACTTATTGACCCGCCCTCGTAGCATGTCCTGCCTTAAAACCGAATTGATTATCCGGAACTATATGTTTGTCCTCCTTTCGAAAACCTTACCGATATTCGGAAGGAGACTTATCGACCGGAGATTCGCCGGATTGGATATATCCTTTCCCTTTATGGGGATATATGTTAATATGAGGTCAGTGAAATGACATTTTGAAAATTACCTGTGATATAGTTATTATTTTCCATAATTATTTCAGGTGACAAGGGCTACCCATGGCTAGCCATGGCTATTAACGCCATTCAGAGAACCTCTTAATTGCGAAAGAAAGCGACAGTTTAACACTGCTCACTCAAACGGAGAACCCGTATTGAAAGGACGATCGGTATATTGAAAACAGTGTTAAGATGTTTAAACAATGAGAGAGGCCTACATTAGGACCCAACCAAAGCCGCAAAAATAATAAACGTATGTTGTGCGCTTTACAATATTCGAATGCATCATGATGTCCCTGAGAAAGACTTTCAAAGACTGGATTGGAGGACGATCAAGAAATTGTTCAAATTGAAGAGATTCCTGATGCCGAAGCTGAAGACATAAGAAACAGTATTTTAAGCAACTTTTAACTAGAAACATTAACATTTATTAAAAATAAAATACAATACAGTACAGCATAATTTACAATGAAAAAATAAATTTAAAATAAACGAACTCCGCAGTAGCGGTCTTATAAGGTTCTATTTCTTTCCAGTTGTAGTTCCAACAGCCTTTTTTTTTATTTCGAGTTTTTCCATTGCCAATTGGGCCATCTCCATGTTGTGTCGCTTTTGTTCTTCCAATTGTTTCCTCATAATTTCTTTTTGCTACTTTTTTTCTTCGTGAAGTTTACTTACGCCTTTTTTACCTCCGTTAGTTCCTCCATGTATTCCAAAAGAATTTCGTGCTTTGCTCTTTGATTTTTTCGTTTTCTTGTTGGCAGCTGCGTTGAGGAAAAATAGGGCATACATTTCTCCTCTCCAGACTCACAAGCTATTGCGCTTTCGACTCTTTGTATCGCCGTTGTAAGGGTTGGAGGGCTGCGTTCTGCGGAAACGACCCCGGTGGAGGTGTGTGCCAAATTGCTTCAAATTGAGCATCTCACTTACGATCTCCTCTATGTCGCTTAAGGGGGTCTCTTAAAATGGTCCTTCGTTGGTACCCCTAATGTATTGCTGTGGTTAAATAATCGTTTAAGCATAGATTCCACTTTTGTCTCAGTTCGCACCTTCGACGGATTCCGTTGACTGAAGCCTTGTGCGATGTCAGAATTTTTTTTTAGGTCGCTTACCATTAAGTTCAACTGGGCTTTATTTGTATATTTTTCCCTTTTATTCCTGTAAAACATTCAATTTTTATTTTTAAAAAGCAAGTAAATCACAAATACTTACGAGTACATTTCGAAAAAATTTCCGAAGCGAAACTGTCACAGAAAGAAAGTAGAGATGAGTGCGGAAAAATGAGTGGGTAAGGTAGTTTTCCGTGTAGGAACCAACAATGCAAACATTTTCTTCCGCACGGAAAGACTGCGGAACGAGTGCGGTACGGATTCAACAATACCACCCATTGTTTATTCTTCTTAAATATAGTTCGCCGTTGAATTTTCTCCTCCAAAGCCTGTCGACGCAAATGCGGCCGAATATTTAAGGCCAATATAATTGGTTTTAAAAATTATCCCCCAACAGAAACTTTTGTTAGTCCCAACTTGAAACATAATTAATCTTACTTACTTACTTGTGAAAAATGGCTTGGAAACTTATGATTTTCCAATCGATCTAAAAATAAAAATTAACTCGGATAAGTCCTGATGAATTTCTTGAAGCATGCCTGCCGTCTAGACGTGTTACATCAAAACCAAATTCATTATGGCAATAATAACTTTAAGTAAAAAGTCCGTTACCGTTGTTAACAACACATATACGAGTATGAATGAGAATATCTCTTATTTCTTTTCAAACAAAAGTTTTGTCTTCATTCACATTAACATCCATTCCACTTATCTTTTTGCAGGTTCCATATCATCAGCTGGTTTCAATCGACCATCAGAGACTGTAAGTGATTTGAACTTTAAGGATAACTTTGAAGATGACAGCAAATTTACCATGATGAATGGCGGCTACGCCTACAACCAACCAGGTAGGTACTTCTTAAGCACATTTGTTAATGTCATTTAACATTTTGCCAATTCCAGAGGCATCCACAAATCACTTTACCACTCAGCTTTTTGACGCAGCTGCAATTAACAACAATGCTCTATCCAGATTTGGGATGACAGATCAAAGGGATAATTACATGAATTCCCTTGGTTATGATGGATATAAAAATGCCAACACAAATTTGGAAACATCTCTTGGCTATGATGTCTTTAAAAAGTTGCCTTCGTCATCACTGTTGCTATCTAATTACGATCCGTTCTATAGCCCGCTGTTGTCTCGTTTAGATTCGGTATTTCAGCAATTAGGACTGAAATCAAACGATGAGAATTGTAGGGAAAAAATTATTTGTTTGATGTATGCTAACCCATCGAAGTATGCTCCGTACAGTAATTTAGTGTCGGCACAGTTAAGTAGGTAAGTGTTGTTGTAATTCTGTAAGTATTTTTTCGGGTTCAAGGATATTTTTTTATCACTTGTGGGCTGAATGTATCTCTGTACCTACCAATGACATTTGCCAACATCATTTAGATCCACAGATGTGGTGGTAAAACGTAAATTTTTTTTTGTTTTTTTGGTTGGAGTCAAACGAGTCATTTGCGGTCGTTATATACGGTTAATGGGCGTATGACAATAGAGCTATAAAAACGAGGTTCATTTTCAAAAGAAGAGTCTTAATAAATTATTTTTCTATGCGCAAAACAATTCCTTCAACATGGTACTCCCCCACCAAGACATTGGGTTCATGTTGAGGTAATTAGAGACAAGTCGCAGACGTCTTAATAGTTTCCCATCGATGTACATTCATATGCATGTAGATAGTCAGATTAACCTTGAAAAATCCTCAAAAACTAAACCCTTGTACGTGTACCCTTTAACTGTAATAGCAAAGCGTAATTAAGCAAATGAAAATTACAATTTGAAAACCGATACGACTATCGTTGGGATGTAAATGTTTTTACCAAAATAAATTTATGCATAAACAGAATGATTAAGTAGTTGAATGTAAAATTTGTAGTTACGTGGAATTTTGAAAATCAATAATTGGAGTAATAATGGTTTTGTTTAAATATGCAAAAGGCTTCACTTGCTAATAAATGAATGCGAAACATTGGCAACTGGCTATAAAAGGACGTGGTTGTGGCTAAGCCGGCGATTTTATTTACAATTCACGGCCACGTGACCATAATTTTAGTGGAAAATTTATTTTTAAAATTAAATCATTTTCCTCATGATATTGAATGTTGCCTTGGCAACATTTTAAGTTTCAATAAAACTACAAGGTATTGCGTACAAGGTACTGGAAACCTTAGGATAAATTCATTGGAATATTTTGGGAAATAAATTTGTATGGATGAAGGTTGTTTTGAAGATGAAGAGGTTGCTATTAAATGTAGCGTTACAAGCAGTTCCCGCTAAAAAAAATGTATAAAGTGAATAGCGCAAGGTTTCAAGTTCACGTGTCGCACGAGCCAGGATTTTATGCTGGATTAGAATGGTCCAAAAAGGGGTTCATAACCGTTTGCCAGAGTTGGTGAAGTGCCCAAATTGGCACAATAGCATCAATCATAAACTTGTATGGCTATACGGATCCCAGTGTAAATGTCCTCTTCTTATGCTCATGGAGTGCTATTAAGGACTTGTCATGGTCTATGCTTCGGGTTAACTTCTGGGCAATGTGAGAAAAATATAAATGATAGTGATAAAATCAAACGCCTCGGATACGAAGGATACCACTGTTGATGGTACTTGCCATTAAATAAATTAATTGGAATGGTAGTTCCCTTTACAGACCAGGTGCTCTTAAAAAAACTCGGAGTGACCAAGGCTACTACATACTCAGAAGTAAAGAGTAATCGAGACCCTTAATGAAAGGCCTAAAGGATAAAAAAACAACAGAAGCAGCAAGAGCTTAAGGGGACGTTTGAATCACCCTAGGTTTTCTAGCTAGAAAGTCCGTTTTCGTAACACAGTCCATATAGATAGGCTACACAACACCACCTTCGACACCAGATTTAGGCTCTGCTTCGACTTTGTTTCCGTAACATTCATAAAGTGACCTGGCAGACTCCTGATCAGTCGATCGCCAATATGATTTATCACATTGCAAATGGCCAAGTATTTGGTTGCTTGAATGTTCCTACATTGACTTGGCCTACTTCATTGCTGTACACAAGGTACGAATGCGGTTTTTTAAGACTTCCTTAGGTTTTAGGCGACTCCAATCGTAAAAAATCGTAAGACATTTGCCAGACGCCCCCTTCCGCCAGCATCTTTTCACAAAATCTCGAACATAAGGGAAATATCGAACACCAGCTTCTCAGAAGAGAAAAATGGGAGCACAAGAAGCGAGAGTTTATTGAGCAGGAAAGACATTGGCGAATTTTGCTAAATGGAAACCTGGCGGGAAAAACAAGAGTGGTGAACCCGTAGCTTGCCTCGATAGCATGGAAGAACAGTTTTGCTGAATGATAAGCGGCGATGAAGGCCGTCATTCCGTATAAGGCAGAACAAACACTCGGTGTGATGATAGGGAATTATTCCGTCTATTCAACCTCGAACAGGAATCCATACCTAAATATAACTGCCGGTGCTGGAGATCTAGCCGCCCGAAAATGACATGATGAACAGCATAAGGTGGAAGACTCTTGAAGTCTGAATACTCATTTGTCGAATTTGAACCTGCATTTGACAGCGCAAATCGAAAAAAAAAATTATAAAGAGGCCATGACCCCTCTTAACATTCCTGCTTAACATGTCCGGCTCTTTAGAGTCAGAATCGAGGAAAATTTGTGAAGATCGATTATGATTCAGTGGAAACAATTTATGTCAAAAATGGTTTCCGACAAAGTGATACGTTTTTATGAGATTCCTTCGACATCGTATTTGGAGTATTGCAAGCCAAAATCGAAGGTACAACTTTCAAAAATATAACTCCTTACTTGTGCGAATGACATTAACATCATCATTAAAGCACAGCAATTTATTTATGAGACATTTGAAAGTACCGAAGTAGAAGCGGCAAAGATAGTTCTGAAAATGAAGGAGGCAAAAATGGAGTGCAAGAATCATTGCTGAAGCAGAGCCCAATCTCGAGCTATCAAAACAGCGCACCTGTAAGCATTGATTATCCCAGTCCACCTGTGCTGAAGCATAAACTTTATTTTTAAAAAAAACAATTAGATGTTTGGTCGTTTGGGAAGTGCTTCAAGTAATCAATGGGCTTCTTCGCATCGACGGAGATTGGAGCAGTCTCTACACCTGTAGCGATAGGGTTTAAGGTCTTGTCAAATCCGTTTTTTCAAGTGCAGGTTGGAAACTAATTCGATTGAATCTTGCCAAGATCGCAGGTTATAAGGAGAATCTGTGAAAATAGATTGCTAATGAACTTTCTTAGACGATTTCCTAGATTGCAGTCAGATTTAACCAAGTGGATAAGTCTGTAGATCGTTTTGTGAAGCCGTGGCAGAACATTAGCTTTTGTTAAGCACCGGGTGTTAGGCATAAGTAAAACCTTCACTTGCAACCTTTCTTATCAGAGTGACGACGAAGCCGCGGAACACTTACTGTATGAATGTTTGCTTTGCTTCAGCATTAGGCTGCAGTTACTTTGTACTGATGTGGAGGGTACCTCTATTTCGAATCCCGCAAGTAACTTGAGCCTCAATTGCTTTTTGTGCCGATTTCACAATGACCTTCATTACACAAGGCAAAATCAGTTGATTTTCTCAGCCTGAAGTATGTCAATTATAGCATACTGTTGCCTTGGTAAATACTTCAAACCTCATCCTCCCGCTTAGCTTATACAGAATTCCAAAACAGAGCACATTGTCACTTTGAAAGCACCCAATGTTAGTTTAGTAATTTGACTTGAGAACTCTTAATAAATTACCTACAAACAGTAATTATGTATAATGAATTAAGTATCAATGCTGACACTAATGCATGTTGAGGATGAATTCCTTTTGTGTAACATAATCCTCAACCCATGGTCGAATTGAAATGACCTCGCCTCATACCAGATTTGTAATAGAATATTTCAAAAGTTATATTTTCACTCTTAATCCTGAGTAAGCAACGAAAGTGTGAGAAAAAGAAAAACTTTTACATATATGCAAACCTTTAAGTAATTCGAGTAGGTTCAATACGTTTATACTATATTGTATATTTTCAGATCCTTAAATTTCACTAATGGAACACTTTGTTGTCCCTGGGTCTTTGTATCTATATCCTGATTTTTTTTCCAACTATTTGTAATGCAACAATATAGGACGAGGTATTAGTATACTAGAGACCGACAAAGAAAAAAAAAGGAAAACCCACACCATTAAACTCAAAGTTACGTGTGGGAGAAGATTTTCGACAGAATTATGCTGGAAATATCGTAAATTTCCATTGAAGAACCAGAATACCCAGAGAATAATTACTTTGTTATATTGTATGTGGGATTAAGCTGAGTAGGATTTTAACCAAGACGATTCAACTACCTTTTCTGTCACTACCATGTGGGATTTATTATTTGACGTTGTACCGTTCTAGCTTTTTTTTATTCTGGATTTGGTCAAAACCTCATAAGTCGTTACTTTGTTTGCAACTGCATTACATTAATCCTGTAAAAAGGGTGTTGTAAGCCTTATGGCAGTTATTTTTTAATCTATACGCGGCCAGGTTTACTTTCCAATCTGTGTATACGATTATGTATTCCTTAATTGTTGCTCTATGTGGCAAAAAGTGGAGTGGAGTGGAGACATTCCATTCATTAACCGATGTAAAAAGGGATGAACATGATGAAAAAAATGTATGTATGTAAATAGAATGATTTAAAGTGACATAGAGTTGGAGTTTTTATAGTGACAACTACGTAGAGTTTGAATAAAGTTCCTTCATTTGATATAATGAATGGTTCATGACATTTTGTTCTAACACGAAGTTTTTTTCTAACTAAGTCTTTTGGTCTTCTATGCACCTATATTTTCAATATTTTGAAATGAAAAATGAAATGAAATGAACTACTTTACAAATCCAGACAAAAATCAACTGAGTCGGCGAATTAAGCCCTTAGTATGTCAGTTCTTTTATCTCGTCGTTCTACTGTTAGCACATACAAGTATAGTCTATTTTCTCGAAAAAAAAAAAAATGCATAAGTGGGGTAATCTGAAAGTCTAATTTTTACACACTCTTCTCAGAAAATCAGGGGATTTTTTTCGCAAAAACGCGTCGAATTTTGGCTTCCAAGTGCTCAATCGTTTCTGTTTATCAAACTAGACACTCGACTTTACATATCCACAGTAAAAAAAATCGAATGATGTAAAATTGCACAACGAGGTGGCCAGTTAACAGGTCCGTTTCGTGAAATTACTCGTTTGTCCAATGTTTGTTTCAGTAAATTAATTGTATTGCGCGCTGTCTATAACGATCTCACCATAATTATTTTCAAAATATGGACCAATGATTTTACCGGCCCATAAGGTGCACCAAACTGTTACTTCTTCTACAAATATGTAATGGTATTTCTTAAATAGATTGTGGACTATAATCTCGTTTCTGTTTATTCACTGACAGAGGCATTTAACTTAAAGTGTGCTTCATCACGATTAGCATAAGGCCTCGTAGAAGTAGCATCTTCCGGCAGGTGCTGGTTCTTTAAATGACGAGAATTAGCCTCTGCAGCCGAACATCTTGCAGCTCTGCAATAGGCCCCACTTCACGCCTCCCCGTGGCGCCATCTAGGAATCTGCGAAGTGAAGGGGGCAAATGACTAGTTTCCTGCGCCATAAATCAGGGTTAGTGTCGGAAAACCAAAACAAGACCTTATCCGACATATTTGGAGCTCAGGCCGGAAAGGATTTCCAGGACTTAGTCAGAGTTACGAGGCATCAACAAGCCTCGGATATGGACGGATCTACTGTTGACAACTCAAGCAAACGATTCAAGGACAATGAGCTTCGGATATGCACGTGGAATGTTAGATCCCTTAATAGACCACGTGCAGCCGAGCAACTAGCGGAGTCCCTAGACTGCTGCAAAGCAGACATAATCGCCATCCAAGAAATGCGATGGGATGGGCCGGACAAAAAGAAGATGAAAAACTGCGACATCTACTACGGCAATTGCTATCGACGGCAAAAGCAGCGCTTATTTGGATGCGGATTTGTTGTCAGAGGCAGACTAAGACAAGAAGTCCTCAGCTTCCGGCATGTGAGCGAGCGCCTCGTAGCAATCCGCATCAAGGCTAAATTCGTCAACATTAGCCTCATATGCGCGCATGGCCCCACAGAGGAGAAAGATGACGACACCAAGGATGCCTTCCACGAGCTCCTTAACAAGACTTATGACATTAAAATTGTCCTCGGTGATTTTAATGCAAAGCTAGGAAGAGAGGGTATCTTTGGTGGAACAATCGGAGAATATAGCCTGCACAACACCACCTCCGATAACGGATTCAGGCTAATCGACTTTGCGGCGGGGCGAAACATTGTCGTGGCAAGCACGCGGTTCCCACATCTAGACATACACAAGGGGACTTGGAGAACTCCTGATCAATCAACAGTCAACCAAATTGATCACATTGGGATCGACGCAAGACACTCCTCCAGTATTATGGACGCGGCGCTGCTTAGAAAGACCAGAGCTGCTGATGAGCTCTATGAGCGGAAGAGGAGAGACGTGCACCGGCTTCTCAGGAGGAAGAAGAAAGAGCATGAGAAGCGCGCGATCGAGGAAATTGAGAGATGCTACTCCAGGAATGAGGTTCGGAAACAAACCCCGAACCGAAGCCTGTAGAGATGAACAAGGGAACATCGTAGTAGAATCGCAGTCGATGCTGAGGATTTGGAAAGATCATTTCTGCAGACTGTATAACGGCGATGACGGACCAAATACCGCTGTCAGGCAGAATCAACCTTTCAACCTGGACGATGATGACCAACAATTCCGTCCATCCGACCTGGATGTAGTGAAGATAGCCATATCGAAGCTTAAGTCCAACAAAACTGCTGGAGCAGATGGCCTGACTGCCGAGCTCTTCAAAGCGGCAGGCGATGACTTGGTAAGTAGCATACACCAACTCATCTGTAAAATATGGTCGGACGAAAATATGCCCGATGAATGGAACCTCAGCACTGTTTGTCCGATTCTCAAGAAAGGAGACCATCTGAACTGCGCCAACTACAGAGGCATCAGTCTCTTTAACATCGCATATAAGATCTTATCCGCCGTATTGTGTGAACGCCTGAAGCCGGTCGTCAACAACCTGATAGATACATATCAGTGTGGCTTCAGGCCAGGAAAGTCCACCATCGACCAGATATTCACACTACGGCAGATCTTGGAGAAGACCCATGAGCTTCAGATCGATACCCACCATCGATTCTATATCTACTCGTATATAGAGCAATGTCTAGTTTTGGCATCCCTGCCAAACTCGTCCGTCTGTGCAGGAAGACGATGGAGAATGCACGCTGCTCCATCAAGGTCGGTAAAGATCTCACCGAGACCTTTGATGTCCAGAAAAGATTTAGACAAGGCGATGCGCTGTCATGCGATTTTTTCAACATCGTACTTGAAAGAATAGTGCAAAACTCACGAGCAAACACAAGAGGCACTATCTTTCAAAAGTCCGTCCAACTACTCACATACGCCGACGATTTTGACATAATCGGGCGAGCTCGCGAGTATTGAGACGGAAGCGGCGAAAATGGGTTTAACGGTCAATGAGGGCAAGACCCAGTATATGCTGTCAAGCAAAAAGGACAACCAACACCGACGAGGTAGTTAAGGACTTTGTCTACCTAGGCTCTGCTATGAATACAGACAACGACACCAACGCTGAGATCAAGCGAAGAATAGCTCTTGCCAACCGCTGTTTCTTTGGGTTAAGAAGGCAATTGAGTAGCAAAGCCCTCTCTCGGACAATAAAAGTCACCCTTTATAAGACTTTAATAATCCCGGTCCTGCTCTATGGCGCAGAGGCATGGACATTACCAAAAATGGATGAGGGTGTTCTTGGTTGCTTCGAGAGAAAAATTCTTCGGGCGATCTTCGGTCCCGTCTGCATTGACGGTGAGTGGAGGAGAAGATACAAGGACGAACTGTATGTACTGTACAGCGACATGGACCTAGCCAGAAGAGTGAAGATCCAAAGACTGAGATGGCTGGGTCATGTAGAGCGCATGGACACCAATGCTCCGGTCCGAAGAGTCTTCGAATCCGCCCCCGAGGGACAGCGCAGTAGAGGAAGGCCAAAACTTAGGTGGCGCACTCAAGTGGAAGAGGACCTCAGCCAACTTAGCGTGCGAAACTGGAGGCAGGTAGCCAGGGATCGGGCTGGGTGGAGAAGCTTGTTGACTGAGGCCCAGGTCCACCCCGGACTGTAGCGCCGCATAAAGTAAAGTAAGTCCTTCATCACTGAAGAAAATTTGCAAATGAAATTGTGGATCTACAGCAATATTTTTGTCGCCCTTTTAATAAACGAATGGCGCAAACGATGAACACGTTACGCACAATTTTCTATAAAGTGAAATAAATGATTTGCTACATGTGGGTCATCATCAACAGTACGTTGCACACCTTCAATCGCTATTTGTGTGCGATTGCAAAACAAAACAACGGAGAACTATCAAATCGGCTGTCACGGAAAATTGAGTTAACAAATTTAAGTTTCCCACACTCTTTATATGGGTGAAGTCATTTTTAAAAGTATGAGAGCAGCAACTTCATATTCTTTGTGTGGCAGAGCTGAGCTACCATTAAACCTTGATACCTTGAGGCTAGTAAATAGAATTTTAAAATGGTTCCTTAAAACCTCCGCTTTCTTAATCGGTTTGTGCTCATTCGTGAAAATCCGACTACAGTCCTTTCCTGCCTCTGATTTTGGTCAAAATTATTTTCAGACAGATGGAAATTCTATTTCGTGTTTTTTTTTCATAACATTAAATCTGGTGTCATTAAATGAGATAACATGCTTAAACCACCAGAATTTTAGTAAAGTGATCAAAACTCTAGTGAGTGTTGCGCTAAGGACTATGGCTGATCTGATGATTTTTGAGCTGAATATCAAGAATACTCGTATTAGCCCAGAATAAGAATATTAAGGTGAGGTTCATACATTAGTGCATCTGGAGCAAAGCCGTGACAGACCGTTCTTTAAAGTTTGATAGAAGCAGACTTTGGACAAACATGACATGTTTACCACAAAGAAGTTTGTTGGACCGCCTGGCTTTATATTGTTCTGCGTGAAGGGAGAGCATTAACGGACTTGTTGATCTACTCATATAAATGTTACTGAAATATCTGAACTATTTTGGTCATCACAAGATGTTTTCTCTTCCACAGCTGGCGGATAATAGTTTTTTTTCACAGCTTGGAGAGTACTATATTACGCTGTTTAGTCGGGGATTGGTGGCAGATACACATGTTTCTTTTGACACGGTGGAGATATTCTCTAAATCCTACTTCTCTTATTCCTATTGTTATTATTATCAGAACTAAATTAGCTGAGTGATCATTCTCCTCGTGACAATCATATCTCGATACAGACTGTTCCTTAGACTTTGATGAGGTTAAGGAGGTAGTATGTCTTCTTATTTATATTCTATTATGGCTTCTTGTGGATTTTCAAACAAAACGTTCCAGGACCTATGGCTTTTCGAGCAGCACAAATCTCCTTTTTGTCATTGCCTTGAAATTGGAGTTCCTTTAAAATTGTCGTATCAGCTCTATTTTCTTCATTCATCCACCATCTCGAAAAGAATATCACAACATTCAATTTTCAGTCATAGTTAAGAAGTTCACCGACGCACGTCGGAGTGAATATTAACTCTACAAATGACACTCCCATAGAGATCCGAGGAAGATTAATCCTGGACAGCCGCTGCTACCTTGGTTGATTAACACAGCAACCGTCAAAAGCTCGTGACCCAAAAGACAAAGGTTCTTATGTACTAGACCTGCAATTGCTTGCATACGGTGCCGAGTGCTTGGGGACTAGGATGAAAACAGAACCGTGCCTTTAAAAGAAAAATTCTTCGTCAAACCCACGGCCCCATTTGCGAGAAGTCGAAATGAAGAATATACGGACTGCATGATGATGCAGATGATGGTCCGAAAAGCCAGTAAGTAAGTTTACTAATCTCTTTTGCAGACTAGTAGGTGTTCATGAATAACAAGTTTAAGGTCTTTCGCATACAAATCATTAAATAATTTAAGCATTATTTCTTCCACCTTGATCAAAATTCGCGTCAGACGACAAAAAATAAGAAGTTTTTTATTTTTTCTCATACCAACCTCTATATGCCTTGAAATAAGAAATTAACAAATTCAATTTATTTATTATCTTACAATAAACCAACACACACTTTGTTTTTTCTTAATTTAGGGAACTCGATGAATTAAGAAAGCCCACGGTGGACAATCCTGAAATTCTCAGATTCTTCAAATACATGAAAGCGGCCAAAGACGGACAAGATGGTGTTCATTGCGAAAATACTTATTCCATGTGTACTGAGTTCAAAGATTTCGACAATCCAGCTATGATAAATGCGTTCAATGATATTAATAAATTAGTTGAAGCGAGGAAATTAATTTAGTCAATTTTGGATACTCCTCAATTGAAATAGTCAAAATTCTCTAAAATTACTCAGATATCAAGAAAATCAAAAAAAAAACTTGTGTGAACAAAATTATATCTAAAAGACTTTAAAAGGGTTTAATATTGACGAAGCAATATTTAGGTAGTAAAATACATACGAGTACACTCTTTTGGAATATTAGTGTGATTCTACGTTAAAGTTAAAGAAAATATATAAATAAATACTTTATGTAAATAGATTTCTATCTATATGTATTGTAAAATGTGCTAAGGATTGTTAATTAATTAATTTATTTTTTTGTTAATTTAATTTATTTTTGAATCATTCAATTTTATTTATTTAATTTAATATTTATTTTTTATAATCTTTTAGAAGATATAAGACAATAAAAGAAAACAAATAAATTAATCTCTTTGTTTTATTTAGTCTTCAAAAATTATATTATAATTTTCTGGAACAAGGGGTTCCAAATTATTGTGCATCTGCTACAATATCAGATTCCCCAGAAGATCCTTACTGAACAGCAATTCTACCTTCAAAGAGTTTAATATGCTATCTGATACAAGGAATTGTATCCGTGTATCATCGTACTGAAATATACGGGCGATTTCAATATAAACATTTTTTAGTGGGTTCGTTCGTCGTTGTTCATGGCTAACACCCAAAGGAAGTTGGGCTGAGATCTTCACTGCGCAATGAACTTGTTTTAACCCTTAACAACCCACAAGTTGAAACATGTATAAAAATGTAGACATTATATCTACGAAAAACCGCGTTATCTTTGGTTTACTGAGTCCAAACGTGTATTGAAAATATGTATAATAAAATTAGTCTATTATTTATTATCAAATAAACCAAATTAGTAACTCAGCAACCCACAAGTGTCCAGTAGACACAACAGCAATTTGTTTATATGTATTCATTTAAAATCTTGGCAGTATTGCATCATGCATCATTTGTGTTACAATAATATCGTTGTGCTCATATTTTCAATTACTTGTTTGGTTTTAGTACCTAATTAAATACTCAGTCGTGATAAAGTAAAGTGTCAGCAAACCTGACAAGTATGGTATGAAAATTTTGTGGATCTGCGACAGTAAAACTATCTACCCTCTTTTTGACATACCATATCTTGGAAAGAAAGCAATAGCAGGGCGGAAAATTTGGCGTACAATGTACTCAATCAGTTATGTAAACCATGTTTTAGAAGTAACAGAAACGTACCATTTGACAACTATATTACGAGCTTTGATGTTGCAAAATCCTTGTCACACAATGGCCTAACAATAGTGGGTACAATGAGAAAAGATAAGGCTTGTATACGAGTACCTCCAATTTTTCAACCCAATAGAACCCGTGACGTTGTGCCAAAGAAAAATTGTGCTGTTATTTTCTTGTCAACGATGCATCACAGCAAAGAAATAGATGTAAATAATAAGCATAAATCTGGAGTAAATTTATACTAGAACCCTATCACGGGAGGTGTCCATACACTTGATTAAATGGTTCAGAAATATACAATTCGATGTGAAACCAACAGATGGCCTGTTCAAATGTTTTCAAAACATCATAGATGTTGTTGGTATCGCGTCGTCTCTATCTCTACATCTATAAAAGAGAACACATTTTTCTGTTTGTCCGCGAGTAGGTACCTAAACAATATATATATCAATCGATTTTTCGTGAGTAGCGGTATTACATAGAATGGTTTTTAGTCCATTATTGGGCCTTTAAACCCATTTTATATGATTTTTTAACTGAAAAAACGCATTTTTTATGCCTTACACACAAAAATTTTGTTACAAAATGGCTGCACAGATTTGAATATGACTTTATTGTTCGATTAGTACATTTCCCGGTGAAGAGATTGATGTATCAATCAGTATTCTGTAATTTTTATAACGGAAGTAATAAGCAAAAATGTAATTATTTGAAATTTACATGCTCGTATATCACAGATATGCGTAGGTCACTGAAATCAAAAGCACACCAGTGGAGTGCACCCATATGGTTATGAAAAAAAATATTTTGAACAGAATTAGGCCGGTTCAAACAAAGGAGTTGAAGGTTTCCCTGGAGTTAAGAAAAACTGATGCTCTTGGGACGGTCCATGTAGTTCATCCCAACAACAGTGAATGTTTTCACTTGAGAATGCTACTTCACATTGTAAAGGGCCCATCATACAAGCAGCAACTAATAATGCCGATAAAGAAGCATGCAAAGCGATGGGTCTCTTGAAAGACGACTCTTAATGGGAAAACACATCAACGGAAGTTACTATTTGCAGTTCATCGAGGTCATTAAGGTATTTGCTTGCTTTTATTATAGCGTTTTGCCAAGTGACCGATATGTTATCTCTCTGGAATAAGTGTAGGCAAAATATGGCCGCAGATATACTGAATCGACGACGGCGAGAGTTAATGTCAGATTCTGTTCAATATGATCAAAATATTTTTAATGAAGCGTTGTTTAAATTGAAGAAGGTAGTAGAAGAACTTTCGGGTAAGTCCATTTCAGATTTTTGATTGCCGATGCCTACAAATATAACGAACCCGGAATTAACTAACACCGAATACGTAAGAGAAGCTTCCATCGATCAAGTATACGATGCGTTATTAACATCAATTGACAGAAACGAAGGGAAGTTATATTTTCTAGGTGCTCCTGGAGGTACAGGAAAAACATATCCTATTAACTTGCTTCTTGGAAAAGTAAGATCTACTTACTGTAGCATCATTCGGAGTTAAAACTGGAAGGAGGCTGAACCGCTCATGCAACATTCAAACTGTCACTAATAATTACTACTGAGGACACAAGCACTGTTTGTAGCATTCCAAAACAAAGTAATGTTGGAAAATTAATACGTGACTGCTCATTAATAGTTTGGGACGAAGCTATCATGTTGGACAAGTTTTCAATCTGCGCAGTACGGATTCACCCATACTGTTCTCTGGTGACTTTTGGCAAATCTTACCACTGGTAACAAGAGGGACACGTGCTGATGAAATCAATGCTTGATTGAAAATATCTTTTCGCTGGCCGTGTATGAATAGATTCGAACTCAAAAAATATATGAGTGTGTCGTTTTCAGCACACGAAAACCGGCATTTTTCAGAGTTGTTGCTCAAAATAGGAAATGGTAGGATGCAACATGGAAGCGAAATGTGACGGCGACGTAAACCACAGAGTGAGTGTGGGATGGATGAAATGGCGGGAAAATTCGGGAATCTTTTGCGACCGAAAATTTCCACTTAAATTAAAGGGGAAACTCTACACCACGGTTGTTAGACCAGCTCTTATATACGGTTCACAGTGCTGGACAATGTACGAAGCGTTTAAAAACAAAATGACGGCTGCGGAAATGAAAATGTTGAGGATGTCTAGTGGAGTCACTAAACGCGATTGCATTAGATCTACGCGTATAAGAGGAAGTCTACATATAAAGAATTCGGTAACTGAACAGCTTGAGGCGAATAGAATAAGCTGGTATTGCCACGTTCAAAGAAGATCTGCGGAAAATCCAGTTAAAAAGGCACTATCAACTACGGTCACTCCAACTGTAAGAAAACGAAGTCGGAAAAAGAATTCCTGGATTTCTCAGATGGCAAATGCGCAACAACGCCTGGGGCTAACCACTGAAGCGATCCAGGACCGAGCATTATGTAGACGCGTTCTGCGGTCTGCGACATTAGCCAACCCTATACGCGGAGCAGCAGCGATGCAGTAAAAACGGGAAACTCGTTACGCATTAGTTCGTATAACGAGGAAAGGGTTAATAAAAGAATAAGAAGAAGGTAGGATGCAATAAAACAATGGGAGAGTTAATCTTAATAATCAAAACCTTTGTCTTTTAGTAAATTATCTTCAAGAATTAGTCAATAATTTTTATCGAGAATTTATAATATAAGTTCTAAGACTAAAACTTGGTTTAGGGAGGGAGCTGTTTTCTCAACTACTAACGATCAAGAAGGTAAAGTGAACGACTTGATTATCTCTAATATTAATACACAGGCGCAAATGTACGCTGTTTGTCATCTCGGTATATGATAAAATTTTTATTTTTTTTGGCGCCAGCTCCATTCCATTTCAGTTGAACATTGCTCGTTAACTTACCTAACATACCACGTGCAGTACAGAAAATCATTTGCTCTTTTCGAATAAAATGAGACATCGCGTCGATCGTGGTACAATTTGTATCAGAGGCCTTCGACTGCGCTATGTGTATGTCTATATGTATATAAGAATATGTCTCTTCACCAATTTGTGTTATGGAAACAGCTCAAATTAATTCACCGAAAACTGGCCTTCACTGACCTTATTTTTATATATACTAGGCTCGCCCGTCGCCGAAATTCGACGATTCACAAAAGTAACAGTTGCCGTGTACACAACAAAAGTGTCGTCACTTTTTTCATTTTGGTTAGTCTCTATCCCATTTAGAGACGGGAAACTCTTTTGCAACCGTAGTAGTGACTTTCACAGTCACAAACTTACATAAAAAGAAAAAATTTTATAAGTCAAGGCAGTCAAACAAATTCCTTATGTAGAACCACATGCACAAAAACGATTCGACTATACGCTTATCCCTAGCATCTTTCCTTTACTTTACTATTGACTTTCAAAGGCAAGCAGTCTTGAAAATGTTTTTTTTTCCTCACTAAAGCTGCCCATACACGACGGACAAGTGCGTGCGATCTGTTCGTGTCCATGGTCTTGTTCGATGTTTGTGGTGCTCTTGACTAACCGATCCAATGTTTATGAAAAATTTCAAAATTTGTGGATTTGTTCGCTAGCATGTTCGCCGTTTGTGACGTTGTTCGAAAACATTTTCTTTTTTAAATAAATATTGTTGCATGCACATCAATGCAAAATAAAAAATTGGCAAGATTAAGCAAAACATTGCTTTTGGAACTAAAACTTTAGTTCCTCGAAACTTTGTCCAGTTGCGAGGAATCTTTAAGTTGCTGACAGTCTCTCGTTTGCTGTGATTGCTTCTCGCATTCCTGTGTTTTGTTTTCCGATAACTGGACCAACCAAACTCAGCAATTCAATATAAGTTTCTGAATCCATTCTAAGAAATTTTTAAAAATCTTCTGGTGCACGCATTTCTAATTTTCTCAACAATTTTGTAAGAGTGCGATGGTTTCTACCATACAGCCACTCTTTCATCCACTCTCGCCTTTCCCGCAATTTCCGTAGAATTTTTTTAATCTTTCCTTTTATTTGCCTATTTCACTCACAAGCACTCACTCCTCTATTTTTTTTTTCAAAATTAAAAATTTTGCCTTTAATTTTCTGTTGTGCCCGGCCAGGACATCATACATACAGATTCAAGCTTCAGATTCACATTCTGAGCTCCTTTTCTTTTCTGTCCAGCATCAATTTCCGAGTCCAAATGAATTGTTATTCACGTTGCAATTCACACAGTAGCGCATGATGGTTTTTTTGTTTTGATTTTTTTTAAAATGTCCAGTTGAAACTAGCGGTATCTGATCAGTGATCAATGTTCATGTATGTATGTCAGAAACTACATGAGATTGAAAAAGGTAGACTAAAAGTAATTAGCAGAACAGGAATGACATTATTTATTTGAATGAGTATCTACAAGGACACTTTGGACATCTATCCGTAAATAGGTTTGCTGATATGTATAAAATTATAAGTGCCAAGATGTGCTAATTCCAGGAACCAGTTAAATAATTTTATCTGATAAACAAGATGATTGAATTATCCGTGCGGCATCGGATAAAGAATAGTGCCGCAGTGCGTCCCAGCTTGTCGTAAGAGGCGACTAAATGGGACACCAATCATATACAGGCAACTATGACACCAAAAATGATCCTGTGACACTTTAACACCTTAAAACTTTCCCACAAGTTTGTATGCAATCAGTGGGTTCCCACGTCTGGAGACTACCGGTGGGGTAAAAGAACAGTCAATCAATTCGAAATGAGCATACAAGTGTCAAACCACTCAAACTTTAGATACACTTCATGGAAATGATCGCAATTAATAGCACTACCCCGCTGGGCACCACGATTGCAACGCACTCGGGTGATCCAAGAGCAAGCAGAACTGCTTGTGTCAGAGCCCGAAGGATTCCGGGGGCGGCCAAAATGAAGTTTCCAAATTATTTTCATAAGCTTCGGTTTGCAAGTTGGAACGTCGGATCGATGACCTCAAAAAGTTTAGAACTGGAAGCGATTATGCGTCGCAGAACTCTACAAATCCTGTGCGTACAGGAAACGAAGTGGTGTAATACAGGAAATAAAGCGCGTTTTCTAGATTTAAAAACTAAGGCATTTAAGATGTTCTACCATGGAACGGTCAATGGACGAAACGGTGTTGGAATCGTTGTTGCAGCGGATCTTCTAAACAACATCGTTGGTATCTTGAATATAAGCGACCGCTTGATGAGTGTTAAACTCGTCATACACAATGAAACGTGGAGCATTGTTAGCGCGTACGCCCCACAAAATGGATGCGACCAATCGGAAAAAGATAAATTTTGGTAAGAGTTCGGTAATTTGCTTAGAAATATACTTATCGATGAGATGCTCTTCGTAGGCGGAGATTTAAATGGCCACGTCGGAGAAACAAATGTTGATTATGAGGACTGTCACGGCGGTAAAGGCTTTGGAACCAGAAATTCAGCTGGCGAAGACATCCTTGTAGCGTGTAGGGCTTACGGCTTAACCATCTTACATACAATGTTTATTAAACATCAACGACATCTTATCACCTATAGCAGCGGAGGCCACGAAACGCAGATAGATTATCACCTCTGCAAAATGTCGATGAGAAACCGTGTTAAGGGCTGTAAAGTAATACTTGGAGAATCGCTAGTAAGCCAACACCGTCTGCTCATTACAGAATTTTTCACAGCGGAACCACCGAAAACACGGGCATCGTTTGGAAAGCCAAAAATCCGGTGGTATAATCTATCGAAGGAACGAAGCGCAAGATTTATCGCACTGGCTAAAGAAGTACTTCACAATATAAACGGTATCGCAGACTCACTTAGCCCGCAAGAAATGTGGAACAGCATGCACGAGGAATGCATAACACTCGCAAAGTCCCATCTGGGGACTATATCGAAATACCATCACGTCGGCAAAGAAACATGGTGATGGAATGACGAAACCAAACGAGCTGTGGCCGACAAGAAGAGTGCATTTCAAGCGTGGACAAAATGCGATCGGAGCGACGATATCGAAAAAGCTCGACGGGCTCCTGAATACGAGTGTCTTAAAAACGTCGCAAAGAAAGTCCTGGCTCGAACTCGAGCGGTAGAAGCGGAAAACCTATACCAGGAGTTGGAACAAATATCCTCACGATCGGCGGATAGAAGACAAGCTATCCAAGAAGTTCAAACGTCGTACAGTACTAAAATGCCAAATATTTTTAAGCTCGCTGCACAGAGGAGAAAAAATTCAGTGGAAATAACCTCGCCGAAATACATCAAAAACGCAGACGGTCGCTTACTGACAAATGAAAAGGAAATTTGTGACCGGTGGCTTGAATACTGCAAGGAGTTGCTTAACAAACAGTTTCCACGTGATATCGTGCCGACAGCTGGTCTATTCGAGGAGGAAGTTTCGGACTTTTCAATCGAAGAAATAAGTATAGCAATTGGAAAAATGAAGCGGGGGAAAGCGGCGGGACCAGACAGCATTCCATCAGAGTTTTGGTCGAAGATGGAGGGAATCGGCAGCGTTTGACTATCGAAACTTTAAAATAAATTAAAATGTGGACAACCTATGCCGAATCAATGGAGAAGTAGCTTCTTGGTTTCATTATACAAAGGAAAAGGCAACACTCGAGAATGCAACAACTACCGTTCAATCAAGCTTATGTCACACACAATGAAAATCGTCGAAAGAGTCATTAAAGAACGTCTTCGGCAAATAATAAAGCTCGATAATAGCCAGTGTGGATTTGTTGAAGGAAGATCGACGGTGAACGCTATCCAAAGCCTACGAATAATCATCTTAGGATTTACACATGGTATTTATCGACCTCGAGAAAGCATTCGATCGAGTGCCTAGGGATCTCATATGGGCCGCGCTGAGGTCTCAAAACGTACCGGAAACGTATGTTAGAATAATACAAGACATGTACGGAAACGTGAAAACTGCGGTTAAAAGCTCTGCTGGACTAACGAAAGAATTTCCAGTTAATGTCGGAGTGCATCAAGGAAGCGTACTTAGCCCTTTCCTCTTTAACGTAGTATTCGACTATCTTTTAAAAGACTGCATGCGCGAAGCAAATGTAACGCCAATTCTCTTCGCTGACGACGCAGTTATACTTAGCGATAACGTCGAAGATTTACAGAACGCCTTAGATTCATGGAGAAATGCGTTAGAAAGAAACGGGTTTAAAATAAGTCGTTCAAAGACGGAGCATTTGACGTGCCCATTTGCGCATCCGTTGCGACTTGTTCCGGATATAATGTTAGACGGAATAGTTCTTCCGAAAAGCACTAACTTTAAGTACTTAGGATCAATCGTTAACATGGAAGCGAAATGTGACGACGACGTAAACCTCAGAGTGAGTGTGGGGTGGATGAAATTGCGGGAAAATTCGGAAATCTTTTGCGACCGAAAATTTCCACTTAAATTGACGGAAAAACTCTACACCAGGGTTGAGAGACCAACTCTTATGTATGGTTCTCAGTGCTGGACAATATACGAAGCTTTTAAAAACAAAATGAGGGCAGAGCAAATGAAGATGTCAAGGATGTCTAGTGGAGTCACTAAACGCGATTGCATAAGATTTACGCGTATAAGAGGAAGTCTACATATAAAGAACTCGGTAACCGAACAGCTTGAGGCGAATAAAATAAGCTGGTATTGCCACGTTCAAAGAAGATCTGCGGAAAATCCAGTTAAAAAGGCACTATCAACTATGGTCACTCCAACTGTAAGAAAACGAGGTCGAAAAAAGAATTCCTGGATTTCTCAGATGGCAATTGCGCAACAACGTCTAACGGCTAACCACTGAAGCGATCCAGTACGGAGCATTATGTAGACGCGTTCTGCGGTCTGCGACATTAGCCAACCCCATAAGCGGAGCAGCAGCGATGCAGTAAAAATGGGAAACTCGTTACGCATAAGTTCGTATAACGAGGAAAGGGTTAATAAAAGGATAAGAAGGTACAAGATGATTGAATGCCTTAATCCGTATTTTGTGTGCCTCAGTTCTTAATTAACAATTCATAGAAGCGCATGCCAAAATGTCGCATCAGATATTTCGAAATAGTTTTGTAGTCGCCTTGTGTTTAACTTTATTTGCCCTGATCATCGTATGTAAAGACATAAAAAATAACTCGTTCAGTGAACAGAAATATTGGCGTTTCAACAATTCAGTTAGCAATACAACTTCATATCCTCTGAATGTACTGACAATGCAACACTCTGGACTCCATATTTAAGTTCATTCACACTCCAAACGATTACTGGATAGTGTTGGTCAAAAGTTTTTATTGAATGTAACATTTGTATAACGTATTTAAAAATATACAAAACATGGAAATTATGCGGAATTTTTGTAAAGTTTAAGTAAGATATAAAATAAAACTGTAAATAATTTCGTGAGTTATTCTAGAGGCATTTTAATCATTTTTCCTAGCACCTATGTAGGTGTCTAGAATACTTGTTAACTTGTTAACTACAGTTTATCGACGAAGGGACGAAGTTTCGAATATATTCTTATAAAGTAAGAAGGGCCCTAAAGCACTGACTGAACTTTAAGTAGTATTTAAACATTTTTTAAAGACAAAAGTTAAAGCTATAACGCTGAAAAGTTAAAGACTGTGTTCTTCTTTAAGTTCGGTTCAACCCAGAGAGGAAAAGTTATTCAACTTTAAGCAATGTACGTTCGTAAACTGTACTTTAAGTTTTCTGGCAAGGTCAAAAGAAATGCTGATATTTTTCTTCCCCAGCAAAAAACAAAAAACAGTTTTCGAAACTTTTCTTTGACATGAACAGAAGAAAACTAACACACATTATAAATGGTTCCTCGACTAGCAGTATTTTGTCGAATTAAAAATGTCTTCATTTTTTTTCGATGCAAGGTGGTTGGAATAAACGAAACATTTTCTTTATTCTCTACAAAAAAATCATGTCGATAAGTTCCACTCAGGAAATTTAAACCAGATAATTTGCTGAGAGGAGTTTGCAGGATGGAAACTAAAGCTACGTAATAATATTGTATCCTGTTAGCCCTTAAGCTATAAAGCATTTGCAAGTTACCTAGTCATGAATATTCGAGACACTTTCATCTTATAATATATACGACGAACATACGACCGCATAACTCTTTTGCGGCAGGAGCTATATCTACCTATAGAACCTATATAATTCGAGAGCTAAGAAATCAACAGTATGGCGAAAAAATAATCACAGGGATACAGTAAAAGTGCTTATGCAGGCAATATAGATACGTGGCTTGCCACATTTGAATCTGCCGGTATGGTTAGTGAACAAAATAAGGCCGGATCAAACAAGGGACTCCAGTTGAAGGTTTCCCTGGAGTTAAGAAAAACTGATGCTCTTGGGACGTGTTGCGTGCAAATCACGCCCCAAAAATCCTCCACTCCCGTTGGTCCTTTGTCGTCTGTTCACTCCTTTGCCCTCCTGCCTTTTCTTGTGTTGTGCACGTTCTTTTCTTCCCGTCATTTTCTGGATGCCATGGTACAGGTGGGATTCACTGGATCCTTTGGGTCCAGTTCCCTCGCTCCAGAGATGACCATCTAGGTACCCCGGATAAAGCCAGGCGGACGGCCTGGAGACTCTTGCAGACGGACGGTCTGGCCCCTTGTGTCCTTTACCGATGCCCCGAGATATCGATATCACCAGCAATGGCCGAGAGCCCACCATAAATAATTATATTGTTTGTTCAACGACCCTAAATTGTAAGACCCACAAACACCCCCCAAATTGAAAAAAAAAGAAAATTGTGAAGAAAGCCCACAATTCCCCACGATCGTCACCCCTATTTTCTCGTCTGCAAGGAGACTTACGGCCCCCCATTAAATGCATTCTAGAAAAAAATTTCCTCTCTACTTGGTGGTCAATAGTTGAGCTCCCCTTAATTGTGATATGGACCCAAGCAGTCACTTGACAGACAAAACGAACACTACAAACTTTACAAAACATCGACTGGTGTGATTGGGTGGTTCCGCAAGGAGAAGCTGTTGGAGCTCTGGAAGTGAGTCCCTTTGCTCTGGCAGCTGAAATAGTGGAACTACGTATGAATGTGTGTGTGTGTGACAACACGGAGCAGAAAAGACTTCAAGAAACGAAAACACGAATAACTCGACAACCTACCCTCAACAACCCTGTGACTGTGGCGGGAAGTATCCAACCCCCTCACCAACCACGACGTTAGACAGGAGCGACTCCAAGTAGGAAGAAAAAAAAAGATAAGTACCCCTTTTGCCATTTTCCTATACAGAGTTACATTACTGTGCGACACTGTCCCGAGTTGGGATTTATTGATAATTTTGTGCGCGACCCCGTTATTCTCCTTACCGCCTTATCTTGTTAAGCCCCGTAACCCTTTAGCGGTTACTGTTGAACGTTCGCGGCCCCGTTGACCTCAAGTGAGTCATCTAAGACATATACTTAGAGATCGTACTGAATCGTGGGCCTTTCCGTGACCGTTGCCTTAGTTATAATACAAATGTGGCGCTGGCAACCCGGTATGGGCCATGGCCTAGCTTCTTGACAGTCCTTTGTGTTGCTCATGTTGTCATTTCGTCACATCTGAGCGGGGCCTACGGTTTATCGCCGAGTCCGAACGGCACTCCTTAGAAGCTTTTTCGTAGGCAATTTTACTTTCGGGAGTTTGCCATTGCCCGGCTAAAGGGTGATGGCGATTTGAAAAATTGTTGGTGACCCAGCCAGGAATCGAACCCAGACTCTCTGCGTGATAGTCCAATGACCTAACTATCGTGCCATCGCCATCACCATCTCCAGGTTAAACGTCTGAAAACTTTTACTTTACTTTTACAATTCTGCCCGGATGCGGAACTGGAGAAACCGTGTTGATACCAATGGATCTATTATTCCAATTCAAAAGATTACAGTTTTCAAAAAAAATTTCATTTTCAAATACGATTAACAATTCACAAGGTCAGACATTCAACGTTGCGGGCTTAGACCTAAGCGTTGAGTGCTTTTCCCATGGACAGCTATACGTAGCTCTTTCATGCATCACACAACAAAATTTGTTCCTATTAAGTACCCAAAAGTCAGCCGGAAACATTGTTTATAAAGAAATTCTATAATCAAAGGCAGTACCTAGCATTCTTCACGTCATTTGTTTTCTAAGTTACACCCGTGCGAAGCCGGGGTGGGTCGCTAGTTTATTATATGAAAAAATTGACATCCTAATTGGAATCAAAAGAAAAACAATACAGGAAGAAAACTTTTTCTACGAGGAATTACCACTGATCTAGTAAGTCTTCACATACGGAGGCGAATCAGGAAAGGCTAACCAAGCTACCACCTAGCACTCATCCAAGCATGGTAGGATCAGATCAATCAACTTCTCAGTCGTCCGAACCTATTGTAAAAAGAAAGAAGCGCTATCACATATGTCTTCCGAAAATATCCAGGACCTCCAAACAGTGCTGTGGTAAGTGCAATCACAACGTGTACACAGAAGACTCTGTAAAAAAAAATCATTTGCAATATCTGTGAATAATTTTTATACCAGCCATTGTTATCTTTTGTTATAAATGGTTGTACTTGGAAGGTAATTGTCCGTGTATAATAAAGAATTAAAGTGATTTTGGCCAAATTCTACTCACAATATCTTTATTTTCATTTAGATACCTTCTATTTCTTTGATATGCCCGTTAGACACTACTGGTCGGTTAAGTTACTAAAGCATACTGGGTTGTAAAGGGTTAAACTGATGTGTTCTCCACTTTAGGCTCATTGGACCATAGTATCATATGAACCAAATTCTCGCCTACTGACTGACTACACAGTTAGGGAAAAGATAACTAATTACTAAACCAACTATATGTCAATACGAAAAAGCTAATAGGAGCGGACTGAACATTTTTTTTAGGAATTTTATTCCGTGATTATGTTTCCTCGAAAATGACGTGAACGCCGCCGGTGATATTGTCAATGAGATCCTGTATCCCTCATCGAACTAAGAGTATCAAACCAAAAGAAAAGCATGGTACCATTCGAGTTGTAAAGATGCTGTCAGGTTAAGAGGGAATAATTGCAACTTCTTTCAAACTGAAATTATGCCTCATCCTCCATCTGAAGGCTCATTTATAATGACATTCCAGGTGTCAGCAGTTTGGACAGAGCCAATCTGCTTGCTGCACACATTGCGAGCAGCTCAACGAGTACTCCAGTTCTTCGAATCTTTAATGAAATGAATCCACTTTCGCAGTCGTGTGGTAGCATAAGTACTTTATGATCTTAACATTCACAAACCCGCTGGTGCCACCTTCTGCTGAAGAAGTGTTCTTCCTTGCTGGCAGCGAGGAAGCGTAAGCTCTTAATAAATATCACTCTAGGGAACTTCTTCGGAGAAGATGGAAAAGAGCATTTCCCCCCTCCTCCAAACCCACTACATTTATGTCCCTTTAATGACTGCCAGAACGATTTTCAGATAACATATCTACTGGTGATTTGATTTTACGGAAAAGTGGAACGAAAGCATACATCAGTCTTCTCTTCGACAATAGAAAAGGAAACTCAGCGTATGTTCAGCTTCTTAAATTGCGATTTTAAATGCATAACCAATGGGGGAACTATCAACTGAGGGGAATTTAATGCATCTTAAACACAATGCTGTCTGCTGTCGCTAAAGCGAAATTTAAATATCAAGCTATTATCCACTTGCATTGTTGAAAACGAAAAACTTTCCATTCTCGGTAGGTGTGTGAACGGCGACCTTCGTTGTTGTAATATAAGAATGTCCACCTCAATCACATTTCGCAAGTACTCTGAAAAATCGTGATTTTTTCTTTTCCAAAACAACTACCCTGCCGAGCTCGTTTTAACATGCATCCATCTAACACCAACGTACCTCGATACAGTTCTTTCATTCCTCCCTAATATTTCAACGCCCGCGCTGCGTGCAAAAATTTTAAGGGTGCTATCAACCCCTTGAGAATGCTCTAATTACGAGTATTAAAAAATGGCAAATAATGTGTCTGAATACATTTACAAACAACAACGCTTAATTTGATGTAAATTGGGTGCGGAAGTAAACTTTTGTCCATGCCAACATTTT